>CAOKZL010001296.1:0-601671 GCA_948472985.1 Iguana delicatissima
ACCAGATCAACTGAAAGACATCCATATGATCAGTTTGGACAAGAAGAGATGAACTGGAAGCCCATGTAAAGTTACTGGGTATTTTTAACCAAGGGGTTTTCTAAACTCTCCTAATTTTTCTTACATTTTCTTATATTGTTAGGCAAAGGTATCAGTACATCACCACCTCAACATAAAATTATCATGACTGTCTGTTCATCTACCAGTGTTCCAATCCTTTATTTAATACATTATTCTGAACTTGATATTTGTGGTTTTAAAGAATTTGGAATGTTATCTTGACAAAAACAAACAAAAACAGCCCAAACCCAAACCAAAAAAACTCTCAAAATTGATCAGGGCAGTAATATGCACTGGGCAATTGGAGCACATTGAATAGGGAAATGAACATCAAATGGGTAATTATAGAGTAATGAAAGAGTTTCTGAAGACCCAAAACTGAATTCCTTTGGATCATGTATCAACTATCAGATTCTGTAGGTAACTGTACAGGTATTGCAGGTCACCATAATAGTATTCATATCAATTCCATACCCCCTCTGAACTTCTATTTACTTCATATTCTAGGTGTCAGTAGTGGAGAGCAACAATGCCAGACAAAACCATTCATGTTTCAAAAAAAAAATCAACTGAAACATTTGTTTTTACTGCACAACAAAAATCCCCAAATAAAGCAACAGCAAAAATCTCAGTGATTGCTCAGCCCAGAATACTGGACAAATAGCAATATAAGCAGACAGTAAGATGAAAACAACAGTCTTTTGAGCTTCACTGTAAGAAAGTATCCAGTGGAAGGCAAACCAAAGAGAAAGTACTCTTTTACAAATGCTTTTGTGGAAAAGACTCCACCGCACATATGATTTTGAGGAGTTTATTAAAGGAAAAGTGAAGCATCAGTTTTAAATTGTACAAAAGGAAAAAAACCTCATATTGTAAATGTACAATTTACAGAATTACTAGCAAAACCAATCAAGGAGACACATTAAAAAAACCTACTGGTTGCAAACTGAACTGGAAACCCATTGGAGGTAACTTGCTTGTAAACGGTTTTTGTTTTACAGAATTCTGTTATGATCAATGAAAACTCAGTTTTCCATGTGAGGGGCTCTGGAACACAAGGTTTATCTGAGGTGGACATAAGCCAGCAGTAGCTATGTCATTCTGGCCACAAGACTAAACTGCTACTGTGCCCATTCCTGACCACTTTTTCGAGAGAACTTGTCCTGAAGCAACAACCCAGTGATTTAGCAACTCTGAAATTCATAACATCTACCTTGAAGGAATGACTGGATTAGTGGGTAAAATATGTTTGGCAATCACAATTTCAGAACTGTACACTTTAGGAGAAAAAGTCCCGACTGCTAAATGAAAGTTATATAGCTTGTCTGAGTTCTGTCTTTGTCTCCCCAAAAGATAAGCATCATATGCACCTTGTATTCAGTAGAGGATCTTTTTAAAAAGGGAGAAAATTACAGTTCTTTTCCAGCTGCTATAGAAACATCTCTGAAGTGGATGCACTGTATTTCAGTCAATTTAGATCTGCTTTCAAGCACACTAACATTCAGACTCCAAAAAGAAGGTTATTATGGCCTTATTTTCACAGATGCTCTCATTAGCAGGAGCTGTGCTCAACACCAAAGGGGAAAACCAGTCCTTTAACTACATTAGCAGCTACCAGGAAGAATTGTAATAGTGAAGCTGAATAAAAGTCCAGATCACTGGAGACAATGAAAATCTCTTAGAACAATGAAAAAACTGAATATTTTTTGGATTGTTCTGCCTTTTTTTTAAAAGAAAAATCATTCAATAATTACTCTTAATAATGCACAGTTAACACTGAGAATGTAGCTGTATTCCATTGTAAGCTTAAGAACGTCACCATCTAAGCACAAGTTTCTATGCAGCACATACAGTAAATCTAACTGGCAAAATTAATTTACAAAAATAGCACAAAAGGGTATTTACGGCATGAAAAGTTAGACACTTCTCTATGGTACAGTTAAAATCGCTTCGAAAATGCAAGTGACTACTGCTCCCCACCCCCTCCCCTCCTCCCTTGTGATGTATGCTTCATAGGAAAGTTGCTGCTTTTGTACCTCAGGTCTGGCAGGGCATGAAATAGGTAGTAGAAACAGCAGATAGATTACTGTAGAACCACTGGTTTATTTTACTGAGAATATTTTATTTGCTGGTATAAGTTGCTAAAAATGCACAGAACAAGTACCAATAGAAAATGTGCTGTTTGTGTGTTCCCCTAGTGCTATATAAAATGAATGTTACACAGCATCTGTTGGAAAAGTGGCTTCATGGACATCTCTTATTTTATGCCCTATTATAAATAAAAATAAATCTTCTCAGAAGTATAAAATCTGGGTTTTTTTCTTTTCAGAATCTGACTTTTTGGCAGAGATGCACACATCTGATTTCTAACCTCTTTTGTAAGAGTGTTTCGCTCTCATTGGTCAGAAAAGATCTAGAAGCGTACCATACTGCTAGTCACATCCAGTGTGTTTAACAACACTTTTCCAGCCAGGATGGCCTGCTGATAGCATCACTGCTGGTCAATGGCTGACAGGCATAAATTTAATAAAAATGGCTAGCTTCTAAAACATAAAAAGGCAAATGTTAAAACATTTTGAAGTTGTACAGCAGAAAAATAAAGTTAAAAAGTTTTGTTTTCATTCAATGTTTTCTGAAAACGTGTAGAACAGTGTTTTTAAACTGTTTTAATTTAAAAGCTTCTCCCCATCCAGGAAAAGAACCTGTATTAGGACTGTCAAGGACAGGGAAACAAATGATTTGTAGGTCAGCCTTTCTGAGGTGACTGATTGACCAATATTCCTTTGTTTCATTAAGAAGCTCCTCTTCTCTGTCATTACAAAAAGGAAATGACCTTAATCATTTGGTTAAAAATCAAACCAAATCACATCAAAAATGTGGTTTTCATATAAGCTATCACAGTATATAGGCCTTGAGCTCTAAAGAACAGAGTTCCACATTTGTATAACGTCTTCACCAGACTTCAGAACATTGGCATTCCAAATCCCTGAAAAAATGATTGAGAAAAAAAAAAAGGTTAATCACTGGAAAAGCATTCACTGCTCAGAGCAGCAAAAAGATATCAGGTGTAATCTTACCGAATCATCTTCAATGATAGCTGCAGAATCAAAGAAGTCTGGCCTCAACTCTGCTCGTTCTCGTCGGTTTCTTGAAGGGGGCTGGAAAGGAAAACTTGGTCACTAGATCTGAACAAGGAATAGAAGCTTTATTACCATGAAAACAACTTTTATTCTAGCTCTCTCCAGCAAGTATAAGTACAATTTCATAAAATTAGAGAAGTTCAACAGTTTCTAATGTTTAAACCACTGAGTGGCGATGCTGTAAAGCCACGTACACAGACTACAGTGTTTCAAGTACTAACAGGAAAACATGTAGCTATTGCAACGCTTTGTAACATGTGGTGTCCATTTCAAAGCTTGACAAGCCAATAACTGGAAACATTTATTCCAACAGTTACTTCACATGGGTGTCTCGTGACAGAAAGGGTGGGAACTGCATGGCCCTCCAGATGTTAGCTGCAGCGCCCAGCATTTTTCAGCACTGGCTAAGGCTGCTGACAATTGTAATCCAACTACATACAGACAATTCCCACCCCTGCATTAGAGCCAAACTCCTTCAACATCATCTTATCGTAGAAATGAAACAATTAAAGGTAAGACAAACAACAATTTGTTTTGTTGTCAACAAACAAAAAAGACAAACAACAACAAACAAAAAAGACAAACAACAACAACAAACAACAACACTCCAACAGATTAAGTATATCAACATTATAGTTGATGACTGAGTTGGCCAGCGGCCATGCAGTATGTCTAAAGAGTCAGTTTTCATTTAAAGTTGGTACTTGTAAGCCTAAGTAGAGAAATGCTGATCAATACGATATAATAGACTGAAATTGTATCACATTCTGTAACTGGCAGTTCCAACCTCATACTTGGGTGTTAGCATAAAAATGCGTTGGCAAAAATTAGGTGACATGTTAGGCATGGACAATATGCCCATTAATATTGGAAATTGTACTGAAATGATTCTTAGCTGCATCATTTCATTAGTAATCATCTTTTTCTGTGACAAACCTGCATCTGTAAGTGAGATTTACTAACCAGATCAATGACCATTGTATCCTCAAACTCTTCATTCATGTCCTCTAATTGACCTCGTGAGGACATCATTACATCTTCAAAGATGGGCTCAGCATCATCCTCCATTAGACCCCGCCTTGTTGGGAAAGAGAAGAAATACATACTGATTACAGATCAACTGAACTAGCTTTACTCTCACTTGCTTTAGAATACTGGGTAGATATCAATGCAGTGGTTCTAAACTTTTTTGAGGGAGCAGTCAGTGACGCCTTTGAGAATTTGATGCATCCTTCACATATCAGAAAAATAAATACATATACATGAAATATTGCATATGCATTTTACTGCATTGGAAATTTCCTTCACAGAGACTAAATGTGAACAAAAAATTTACAAAGGATTACACGAAAACCCCATGTTTTTTTAGAGACCCCTTGTATCCTATCCATGGACTCCCTAGGTTTCGCTGGACCCCAGGGTTAAACACCTCTGTTTTACTATAAATGGTTTTGAAATTTTTTTAAAAAGAAAAGCCATATCATATTAAAATGCTCATAAATAAATAAATCCAGCTGCAGTAAAGTCAAGGAAATTCTTGAAAGCCAAGGAAACCAAATAAAGTGGCTACTGTTAATGTAGCCAAGTAACTTCCATTCAGCTGTTGCTGCATTATTAGTAACCAAGTATACCCTGGCTCTTCTCAGCACTGAGTTCTTAACACTTACACTGCATGCCTTACACCACTTCTCCCTTTCATGTAGTTTATTCCCGTCCTGTCCTTTCGACTTAAGTCTTCTAATTTCTGCTGGCCCAACCAAGATATCTGCATCTGCGGACTTAAAAGTAAAGTCAATAATGAGATTGACAGCTGACATACTGCGTTCATTATAATCTACCTAAAAGAAACAGTGTACGTTATTGGATAGATTCAAATCAGGACCAAAGATCTCTCAACTTGTACTCTCACTTTAATGACATTATATATACTCCTCTAAACTCACCTGAAGAAAGCTGAGATATAATTAATTAATTAATATCCTGCCTTTCTCCTAACAAGTGGGACCTATAGTGGCTTACAATAATATGATAATAACATACAGTGGACCTTCCACTTTCATGAGATCAGCACTTGCATATTTGATCATTTGTGAATTATTTTATTTCTTTTATTTATTAAACCAAATCTTACCCTATTTGCTCCTGGCAAGGAAAAAAAATACATTCTGTCTAGGAATCTCTAGGTTCTCCAGAGTGATTCTACAGGTCACTACTGCTGAAAGCTGACCACAGAATCATACTGGAGGACTTAGAGATTCCTACACAAGTGTTCTCAGGTAAAAAAGAAAACAATAGCGCTTGTGATTTTTTGTTTTTATTTGCTTTCTCCCCACTTTTTTGTTTTTATTTGCTTTGTCCCCACTTTTGAGAGGTCTTGCACCCCTAGTGTCTGCAAAAGAATGGCTCACTGTAGAATCAAAACTGAGGAAGTCCAATTTCACCATTTTAAAACCTTGAACAGATCACTAAATTTAAGTTTGATAATGTGCCTAAAATGGTTAGTCAATGTAAAAAGTTGCAAACTAAGTGATATACGAGGATCAGCGGATAAGGCTCTGCTCTCAGGCTTGTAATTCAAGTGCTTTTAAGTTCTACAGCACCTTCTCAACAAGCCTCCCAACTCAAAATTGTTCGAGAGGACTATCCAACCCCTTAGCTGGCTTTTTGGTGTGTGTGGAAATGAGCAAATAGTTCTAAGAGAAGGAGGACAACTTTCCTTTCATTAACTTTTTAATGTTTTAAAGTCCAATAATTTGTTCACCTGCTTGGAAACAATAATTGCAATATCCTTGCAACAGAAGCATGACCATATAGGTGGTACAGTCTCTTCTTCTGTCAATTTTGCAGCACTTTTGAAAGGAAGTTCTCAAGAGAAATGATTTACATTACATTCCTCTGATTACTTTTGTTATGTAGAATGTGACTGTATGGATATTGCAGATTGCCTTTTCACTGGGTGTCACGTGCTTAGTGACTAGCCGTTAATGACACTATACCTGGTGGTGGTGGTGATGGTGATGATCACCTCCACCACCCATTCTTAAAAGTAGGAAGAAGCCAGGGCCATTCACTTTTTGTAACGTCCTTTCAGTCTACTCTTTGGGGTAGTTTTACTTTAAAAGTTTTATTCATTCATTTTTTCAATTTATCCTGCATTTCTGAATTATCATGTATGCAAGGCAATTTTTAAGATGTAAAAATCAACAAGAAAAAAGAGACAGAAATCCAGTTCTAATGGAGTGAAGATCCTATGCAGTCTGCTAGTGTGGTGGTTAAAACAGAACTGAGATGGTACCATCAATGTGAGATTAATGCAGCAGGAAAAGGGACAAACTTTAAGCCCCAGAAACCAAGTCTGAAACCAAGCTCTGTGCGTATTTGCTTGTTTATTATTTGATTTATATTCTGCTTTTCTCCTGAGTGGGACTCAAAGTAGATTAGAATATAAATTAAAATGAAACATCTAAAATTAGATGGGTACAAAGTTTAAAAAAGCATTAAACCAGATATACACTTAAAACACTACTTTTAAAACATTAAAAATTAAAATAATGAAAACATTTAAAATATACATTACATGCTAAAAACAACACAATCAATTGCCCATCACTGAAGACCTGGTTAAACAAGAAGATCCTTGCCTACTGGTGAAAATACAACAAGGCAGATTGAACCTCCCTTGGGGAGGAGTTCCAAACCCAAGGGTCAGCCACAAAGAAGGCTCTCTCCCATGTCCTCATCAGCTAAGCCTGGGAGGGTAGTGGGAAGGAGAGAAAGGACTCTATCAAAGACAGGAAGGCTTGCGTAGTTGGAAACAGGGCTTTCAGGTAGCCTGAATGGAAGCCATATAGGTCAAAAACAGCACTCAGAAGCCTTATATGTGATGCACACAGACCATAGTGAACTATCAAATATAACATAATAATAAATAATAAAACACAGTAGTGTCAGATTAAAATTACCACTTTACTTTACCAACATGTTTTCCATGGAAAAGCTACATCCAATCCTTCAGAATTTCCCATGCTTAATTATCTGTAACAGTATTTTCTTTCTAGTATACAAGCATCAGTGTGATATAATGGTTTGAGCACTGGACTGCGACTCTAAAAACCAGGGTTCGATCCCTTGCTTGGCCATGGAAATCCACTGATAATGCTAGGCCCATAACACACTCTCAGCACCAGAAAATCCCGTAATAGGTTTACCTTAAGGTCTCCATAAATTGAAAATGACTTGAAGGCATACAACTACAACAACACTATTACCAAGCTGGTGTCTTTCAGATATTTTGAACAACTCTCATCATCTTTGATAATTATAATTTCTATAATTTTATAATCCCAATATTATACTACACTTGCCTGCATTTCCTTTAAATATACTCTGACAAACTTGAAAATTTTCAGTATTATAAACAGAAATTTCCTGTTAGTATAAAAGCATTTAATTTGTACATACTTGTGTAAAAAATCTTGTTCAGATCCAGGTTCTGACTCATGCTCCTGAATTTGCTCTCCAATTTGCCGAGTGTTCTCTCTTAACACTGTGGACGTGAGCTGCGGTGTCTGTAAAGCACCTGGAGTCTGGATGCTGTCATTTCTATTCAGCCAGGAGCCTTCAAGATTCTCATCTGAAATAAGGAAATAAACAATTGCAATGAAATGAATAAATGTCATATCTAATGAAACAGATACAAGTTTAAAAATAATATAACAATAAGAATTATAGTCCAGGCATGTGCAGTGTACCAGGTTGGGAAAGGTTGCCGTAAATCATGAACAAAAACAGCATACTTCATACACATACAGTCTTCCTGTAGTATTTGTGCTCAAGTGCATCAGTCATACTTGTGCTCAAGTTTATTAACTGAGTTGAACAGAGTAAGGTATCCACTAAGGAACTGCACTGCTGGGCCTATGAACTTTAAGAATGTGTATTCCGCATTTCTAAACACTTTGTACAGCTTGTAAAATGCTGTGAATCATCTCCAAAGAGAAGCTCTGCCCCAAAGATGAATGATTGAAATGGGCTCTAGAATCACTATCTGTATTCACATCAAGATCCTTGCTACTAAAGCTGTCTTATTAACTCTGACATTGAAAGTAAAGGAATTAAATCTAGTATCAGGCAAAAAAGGTATAAAGCTTAACCAAACATCGTTGTAAAGTGTTTGGACCCTAATCTTCATGTATAATTACATTAAGAATCTTATTCATTCTTTCCGCTAAAATTAAAGTAAAAATCTTATAGTTATTATTTAAAATGGAAATTATTAGATAACAATTGAAAATGCTGTTTTATTTCAGACAGTACCTATTTTGAACAACAATTTACCTTTTAAACAATGGCAAAAGGACATCTTGAAATTTATCCAGCAGGGAAAAAAATCAAGAATAAGATTTAAGATTTTACAAGATGCCAAACAAAGAGGTAGATTTGGGTCTCCCAGATCTGAAACTGAAACCATACTACGCTTCTTGCATGGTATAGTTGAAAGACTGCATCACTTCTGAAAGGGAGAGACTTTTACAATTAGAGGGGTTTGATTTAAGACCTGGATGGCATGCTTTCCTGTGGTATGGCAAACTTAGAGTGAATTTTAATTTTAATGATTATTTTATAAGGTATGCCATATTAAGAGTTAGGAATAAATATAAACTGAGACTGTGTCATAAAATGCCTTTGTGGGCTTCATCATATGAAGCTTTACTTACAACAGGAATAACTATTAAGAAAATGATAAACGTTTAGGGTCTTGATAATAGGCAGATAAAGAACAATTTTGAATGAAAACAAAAGAAGAATTGATTCTAGAAGATTATGATATCAGAAGGTTTGCTAATAGACAGTTAATTGAATGTTTTAAGATGGATAAACATTTATTTGGCTTTGATGTTTCTAAATCAGAATCTGAACAATTGTGTAGGGATGAGGAACATAGCTAAAATGTATAAGCAATTGTTAAAGATAAAGACTGAAGGTGAACAAGTAAAAAGAGTTTATGATTAAATTGACACATACTGTGGTCCATAACATTCAGCTGGAATAATGGGAAAAAATGTGGCCAAAGATTTAAAATTTACCTTAAGTTATGATTAGAGAGAGAAAATTTTTATATGATGTACAGGTGGTACCTAACACCAGAAATATTGTTTAAAATGTATAATGGATCTTTATATAGTTGTTTGGAATGTAAACACTAAGAAGGGAGGTTTTTTTACATTTGTGGTGGACTTGTGAAAAGGCAAAGAAATTTTGGGTGTGGATATATTGATTGACAGAAGATATTCTGAAGACGAAGATTCAACTGAAACCAGAATTTTTCTTATTGGAACTGACTAATGACCAGATAGATAAGACTCCTAGAAGAACTTTACCATATATGATTACTGTAGCAATAATATTTTATGCCTGGAGATGGAAAGATCCATTACAAGAAGACTGGATGATAAAATTGCTTGACATGGCAGATATAGACAAAGAAAGGACACTGAACAAATTTAAGAAAGAATGGGAGAAGGTCATAATGTATTTGAGAGGCTGTTAGGGAAGATTTTGAACTGTGGGATTTGAATAGTAATGGCTACACGTGACACATATACACATGTGTATATTTAGCACATTCAGTATAAGTATCAGTATTATAGTATATAATTCTATATAGTTTTCGTATGATTCTATTATATATCATATAAGTTTAAACAGTTATGTTATTGTTTAAGTTTGAAGAAGTCTGCATAGCATTTTACAAAACAACTATTCTCTGGAAAGCTGGGAGTCACATGTGTACCACTTTTATTCCACCCGTCTTTCTCCTTTGTGTTGTTTTTAGGTAGTTTAGGCTTGTTTGTCTTTTCCCCTTATATATTGTTTTATATTTTTAAAATTTTATGTTTAATAAAATATTTAAAATATAATAAAATATATTTTTGTGGTAGCAGACTGGTAGCAACTATCAGTCTTTAGACCTAAGGTTGCTATTAGTTTTCATAAGAGGAAAAGGAACCTCTCCCCCAGTTAAATGATCTGTTACTGAGAAGAAGACCATTGTTCTTCCTCCTCATCTATGTAATAATTAACAGAACTGAAAGGCAGAGATATTAAATCTACCTCTTAGATATAGACAGTTTGCCTTCTGCCAGGTCTTTATTATTTGGTGAATTTTGAACAACCTCCTTAGATGCATACTGAACTACCTCCTGAGAAAGATTATAAATCTGTGGCTATTAGGAACAGGACATGCAGCAGAATTAGCCTTGGAGGCATGAGAGTTTCAGAAGATGTTGCAGAGACTATCTTATAAATGATGGGAGAAGAAGAGGGATTAGATAACACTCCATCCCTCTCCACCAAGCACTAGCATCTGAGAAGCATCCCCAAATCTGTCCATTAAAATTGAATGATTTTTTTTTCAATTAAATCGTCCTCATTAAAAACAGGTATTTGAATTAGTATAAAAAAGGCCTGATACTGCATGGCGAAGGCAGACCCTGATGGTCCGTATTCTTCAAAACGGCCCTGAGATGTTGAAGGTATCTTAAAATGGCTGCCACCAAAAGCAAGGAAGATGGTAAGAGCCTCTGATGAATTACAGTAGCAGTGGTAATCAGCCATAACTGTGGGAAGCCAATGTCTCAACTGCCAAATCCATCTGTAATTCATTGTTATTAATGTGTTCTTAAACATCCCCCTTGTAGAGAGACATTACAAGCAGACTTGTCCTCCATCATTCACTGGCTCACTACTTCCTCTTATGCAGTACCTTGCCTCAGCCACTATCCCCTCCCCAGACAGACCTTTTTTCACTTGTCAGAAGAGGATGATAGAAAGACAGACTACATGAATAAAATATCCAGAAAGTGAACAGGGGTGAACGAACAACCTAAATTGGGCAAATGGAAGTGAACTATGGGAAGAGCTAAGTTTCAACACTGTAAAAGCCTGAAATTAGGTCATGTGAATCCCTGCCTACATGGATGGCACTGGCTGGATGGCTCCTTTAACACAAGTAGAGAAACAAAGCACAACAAAATCAATGCCATATATTCATACAAGGCCAAGTAAGGATTCACTGTACAGTTTTACTTTTTCTATTTCTGCTTGAGTAACAGCTTGACGAAATTCTGTTGTTCATTACTGAAGTTATTTGCTAACAAATACCAGTTCAGTAAGAGATGTATTTAAATAGTATGAAGTCACAGGAACTGTCCAATGCTAATTCAAGTCTGATCTACAGCATAATACGCATTCCTCAAAACCATACTTACCCTCAACTCTTTTCTTGTGCAGTGGAGGTCGGCCTTTCTTATTTCTCACTGAAGAAGCTTTGCTACTACTGCTTCCACTATTCACAGACATCCTATCATCCTCACCACCTGTAACTAATGAATTTCTATAGGAGATCAATGGCAGCCATACATCTTCCCTCCTTTCCATCATCTGTTCTGTTAGGAATTTCTCTAAGTAGGTATGACTGGGTGGGAGAGGGAAGAGGAAGAAAGAAGAGCAAGGACAAAACTATGAATAAAATAGCTTTGACCACAGTATAACTTCTATGCTACCATTTCCAAGTTAAATCTGTTCTATTTCAAGAAGAGTAAAAATGAATATTCAATCATTACATAATACACTTCTCCTTTGCTGTTTTTTGATGGTAGAGTGTAACTGTGAATGTTGAGGAGTGCATGTATGTGTGAGATATGCATGCTCTGCTGACTAGAAAATGGTCAAAAATGATGCTATGTGGGATCAAATATATGATTTGGTGTTTGAAGCTCAGATCCATCTTTGCCTTGTATTCAAGGTTGAGGCAAGTTAGTTGTTTTTTAGCTTTACCAAATTGCCTGTTGTGAAATGGGTGCTTGGGACTTGCCGTGCGATCTTTACAGATCAGGGGTGGACCACTCATCTCTCTGCTGCTGTTGGAGTGCAGTTCCTGGTGAGGAATTCTGGGAGCTGCAGCCCAAAAACATTTGGCTACAGCTCCCAGAATTCCTCAGAATTCCTCCAAAAACATTTGGAGAAGTGCACAATTGCTGCTTGTGCTCTGAAGGGTCAAACAGAGTGCTCCGGCAACATAAGCACTGAGATGAAAAGTTCAGAATGCTACAATGCTCTTGATAGAGCCATTTTTAGACCTGTAGATTCATTTGCAGAAATTGTCACTGTAATTGTAAAAGTTTTAGCTTCATGCATCTTAGCTTCTTGACAACTGACAAATTATTACTTACACTGTCTTTTTGTCCTGCCGCAGAAGTTTAGAGGAAAATTCACTAAGCACTTCCAAGAAAGCAAGATTAGGAGGTGGATATTCCTGTCCTTTCTGGTTTTGATATTTAAAGGCAAATTCTATCCCATCTCTGAAATAGGATACAAAGGACACAGTCATTTACAGCTACAGAATTACATTTGTATTTCTTCAAAGAGTACTTTTCTAAACCATATCAAATGTTTTAGCTGAACGCCACAAATTCAGAGAAAAATACCAGGTGAACTTTTTTGCCCAGGTGAGTATTTTTCAAGATTCAATGCAGAAACTGGCTTTTGTGGTCACAGCTTGGTATTGGCTATTCTCGCAGCAGTTTTCAAAGATACTCCCAACACTTAAACTGAACTCCTAGGGACTGAGCTTGAATGTCTGTCTGCATGCAAATCATGACGTATGAACCATGAACTCTCTAGTACTGCTTACCTGTGTTTTCTCACCTATCATTCCAACAGCATAATTTCTAACACAACTATCATTTTCATTTGGAAAGCTACAGTGATTCCCAATTTAAAGAGTTTCATATAAATTAATTGTCTTTTAATGTATTTTCTCTACTCACTTGTGTAAGGTGGCTACAGCCTCTCTTGTCTTGATCTGGTCCAGGCCAAAAGTAAGAGCAAACCTGCGGGCCAACTCCTTAATACCACTGACGTGTGCAGATGTCCTATCCAAGTTAGGACCTTGCTCTTGAACAAGCTCATTAAACAACTAGAGAAAGAACTCAGTAGTTACAACCTTAAATGCAACTGAAGTGTTTCAAGTTCAAGTCCTCAAATATGTATTACAGAGTCAGATGCCATGTAATCAGAACACAGTAATTAGAAAAGATTTCTGTATTATTCAGAGCTCTTCAACAGCTTCAGAGAGAGAACAACTCTTACTCAAGTTTGTTTCTAAAGTTACAATTCCATTTACAGAGATTAATACTGTGAAGAAGATTACAATTCTGGCTATGCACTCCTCAAATGCCAGACTCCTGTCTTATGCCAGCTACAGAGGGTACCTTGGTTCTCCCCCTCCCATACTCTTCCATATTTCTGAGTAAGAAAGAAATACTGTAGTAGCTCAAACAAGCTGAAGCCAGACTTACACTGTAATCACAGGACTGCAATAATCAAATATAAACTTTTGATTACCTGCTGTAAGCTGAGAATGAGGGTTTTTGCACACTGAATTTTATCAATCTGTCTTGTTTTGCTCAATGTCTCCTTAATGATATCCCCATAATCATTGTAGTACTAAAAGAAAGAGAAAAGCATTCTTTTAATGGCCCAGTCTAACTTTTTATCATGACAATCATAAAAAACAGCCCCCTCATTCGTGCTTTTATATGGTCTTTTCCCATCACAATTTTCCCTTGATAAATTGCTGAACTCAAGGACAAGATAGTGACAACAATTAAGTCAGGTAGCTGTGGAGGGGGGAATGTTGTTAGGTTGTACTCAATGGCAGCTTTTGCCTTAGCAGAAAATGTTTCCTACAGCACAAGCTATGACACTCCACTTTCTCAGATTCCCCCCCCACTACTGCAGCTTTCCATGGCATACTTAGTTCTATTACAGAGGATTCTCCAATCATCAGCAATAGTTTTTCATAAGGGAACAGGAGGGTGAACACATCGGGGTAAAGGTCAACAAAAATTATGTTGACATGCGCTTTCCATTAAGACAGTGGCATTACTGCATAAAATCCATGCAGTTTAAAGTACAGTCTGACTTCCTACCTCACAAAAAGAGCAAATTATGAAACCACACCTTCATATAATGTTTGAAGATATCAGCTGCTGCATGCATGTCTACAATATCATAAATTATAAGTTTGCTAAAGGCAGCCAAAAGGTTTCTCCTCTTGTGCAAAGCTTCAATTTTATTAGCTTCATCCTCTTCATCTCCTTCTAAACAGTAAACAAAAGAAAAGACCTCTTGTCTTTCAAGTAGATACTCAATGGTCTTAAGCGCACACACACCATACAAATCAGTAGAACATGGATGGAGGGTTCAAAATGTACTTTTTATTCAGACAGCAACAAATGAAAACTGCAAGAAAATGTTGCATTACAAAGTGCTCCTGCTCATGACTGAATGACTAGAACCCTGCCCAGTTCCAGAATATTCTTCTCCATTTGCCCTCCCCTTCTCCACAGCTTCCCGTTTAGTTCCCTCTCTGTCCATGCCACCCAGTATTTCATGACCACTGCATATATTCAATTCTTATTGTTCCTTGCGGCTTCCCCACCCCCAATGGCAAGAATCTTTTCGTCTAAACATTTTTATTCTTCTACAAAACTTGGGGTTTCAACAGTCCTGCTGACAACTCAACAGTTTTGTGTAAATGCATCTGTGTCCACCACGTAAAGACTGACACTTGGAGAACTAATTTTGCTCTTAACACATATGATTCAGTTATAATTTACACTGGCACAGTCAATTATGAGAACCTGTAAGAATTTAAACTCTGAAAGTTGTGCTTTCATTCCAATTATAAAAAAGCATACATATTCAACCTCCTGATTGAGCCAATGTTTTATACCTATTTAAGGAAGAACTATACTTCAAATTATTATCACTCCACAGTTTTACTAACACACAAGCACACTATCATCAGTCTAACAGAAACATCTCTGTTCATACTACTTTTAAGACTCAGTTACACTACAAGGACTACCATCTTGTCTTGAAGTACTTACAAAAGCAGTGCTGTGTAATACTGTGTTTTGGAGAAAAAACAGAATAATTTCTACAAGCCTACTGTGCTCTCTCCAAAACAGATCCTCTCTCCAAAACAGATGAATTACTCATATTACATTTTCCACACATCCATAAAGTAACCTAGAAATGGAGTGCAGAAGACAAGAAAACTGCTGAAGAAAGATAAATATGTGAAAATTACAGCCCATAAGTTGAAGAATTAATTGGGCGATTTGTGCTACAAAACACTTGTAAGTTTTTTCTACAATTTTTGGAATTATCTATAAATATTTATCAAGGTAACTAATACACACCCATGCTCTGGTTTTCATCATCTTGGTCAATGAAGACATGGTCCATTACAAAGCTAAGGAGTTCAGATTGCAGGCCTGAATCGGGGTTAAACACCAAAGGCTGAAGACCTTCCCTGCCTCCACTCATCAGCTGATGGCTAAAAATCATCAAGAGATCACAGAGCAGCATGAAAGCCTAGAATAGAAAATCACTGCAGTCAGCCATCATATACATCCAGAAAAGGTCCAGAACACAAGATTCAAAATGAACCTTAAGGAAATCAGGATTTTAAAAACAACTGTACTTGGTGGACTCCACTATGTATATGCGTATAGTTCTGACAGAAAACAAGAAGGGAATACAGAAAATATTTTCAGATAACATTGTAAGAACAAACCTTGCAATTAAGACTTTTAATTTGGAATTATGTGAATTCATATTCATATTTGCAATTAACTGAATTCATATTTACCTCACTACGTGGCTATTTACATTTTTGCTTCATGAAAACCAGCCAAAGAGAACATGAATTTCATTAGAAGGGAAAATGACAAGAATAAAACAGGTTTTTGAAGTGATTTTCAAAGTTAATAGTGGAGAGTCAGTAGAGTAAGTTTTCAGTGAAACATGTCTTAAAAATTTCTTTTACCTGTTCTTTGACTGGAGTATTGACATTTGACAAACACTGTTGGCAGACAGCCAGAAATGATTTAACTGTTTTTCTCAACACCAATAAGTCTTCCTGCAAGGAAAATTATGAATGGGTGTTTACATATTAGTTAAAATATACAAGTTCAAAAATAACTATGACAGTGGGATTACTGAACAAAATCTCAAAGGTTAAGAACACATACAGAGAAATACAAAGAGAAAGAGGGAAAGGGAAAAAAAGAGAGTGAGACCTTCAATGTGGCATGCCACCACAGAATATAAAACAAATGGCAAGACAGGAAGGGAAGGGCAACATGTATGCATGTGTACATACGAAAGTCATAATGAATGAAAAATATCAGATAGCCATGTCCGCTTTCATTTTGACTCAAGCCACTTTTGAAGGAAGGCTCACCACTACTTTGCTACTCCCGTTGTGCTTTTAAAAGCTTCTCCATCTCTGTTTTAAATAATAGCAACAGTGGTGTCTCCCCTACTAAAATTAATTCAGTCTTTTCGATTTAGTTCCAACAGCAGCATGCAGCGTTGGATAAATCTACCTCTAAAATGTTTAGAATATTTAACCAAACTAAGCTTGAACAGGCCCGCCTCACAAGTGAGCTTTGCACATGCAGATTTGTGTTCATGAGAGGTGTCATATCCCTATATGTAAAATGGTGCTAATAGGCACACATGTGCACGTCACCATCATTAGGTATTACGGGATGTAAGCAACAGAACCGCCGCATATACAGAGGGCCCATTGTATATAAGGACACATAATGTAGAAAAGTGAAAAATCATATGAAATCAATTGCATGATTCCTACAGAACGTCTTGGATCCAAAAGATCACTTACTTTTGAAGGGGATCCTTCTGTAATTTTTACTAGCTGCCACAGAATAGAATAATGGGAACACTGAAGAGCCTGAACCACTATCTGAAACAAAAAGGAGATAAAATGAAGATATCAAAAACTAAGTTCATAAAATTCTGAATATTTATAAATTATTTTCAAAGAAAAACAGCAGCCTGCATAACATTTAAGGTGTACTACCTTGCTATAAAAGCTCATATTTTGACGGAGAGACAAGAAAAGCTGGAGAGGGAGTAGATTATAGTGCTTTCAAAGTGGTTTATGGGAAGAAATATTCATACGTTCAACAGAATACAAACATACCCTGGACATCTCAACATACTAACTTCTCATTTCAACTTCGTTCTACTAAAGTGGAACTCATGAAGCTTGTTAACATGAACAAAGATAGGTCACAACATTAACATCACCACAAGCAACCTCAAGGAGGCATCACAGAATTATAAGAAAGCATAAAATAGTTAGAAACACGCTGATTGATTCTTTATTACAGATACAGACAAACCATACTATAATCAAATCAATAAATCAGAACTTTGAGTTTAACTTGGTACACCTAGTAGTGCAGCACTGACAAACCCCTGAGAGCTGTATAACACAGGCTCCCTAAATCTGATCTTTGTCTAGAGATAGTATTTATCTTTCTGCTGTTCAAATGTTCACTATGATCTCAAATTTGTATGCAACAGATTTGCTGTGTGCCTCTGAAGCTGTCTTGCAAAAAAGTATGAAAAAGTTCCCAGTGTGGTTCACATAGGGAAATCAACAATTAGGAAATAGGCAGGGAAGCATAATATTCCTGTCTTCTCAAGGCAAAGTGGCAAAAATTATCGACATTTGTGGGGTGAGTGGAAGTGCTTTTTTGCTTAGACAAGAAAGTATTTGAACTAAGTTATTTTTCAGCTCTTTGTAAGCATATATGTAAGAACAAAAAATACTTAAGTAATAAATGGCTCACTAATAGATACTGTAATAGTACCATTTCCAGTTCTCAGATGAGGAAACATGAAATAATCAGAAGACAGACAAGATGGCTAATATCCAAATTTGCTCCCCTAACAGTGTTTAAATAAAAATGATGCTGAGACATGCTTTACTTTCTTCTAAAGTGTTATAACTCAATTCACTTTATTTTAATTTTTCTAAAAGGAAAAGTTGAAATTATTAAGGCTGTAATTTTATATCCACTTAATAGGAGGAGTAAAGCCAATTCAACTCAGATATGTATCGAGGTAAACATGTATGGGATTGCACTCTAGTTAGAATCTAAACATAAATTGTTATTATTACCTGCTCTGGCATAGCTCCATGTTCAATTCCAGTCCTCAATAATCTGTAGCAGTTACTAAACAAATCCCATTTTGTAAGATCATGAGCACTGAAAAAGAGATGTAAAAAAATTAGTATACCAAATTAAAAATTGCCTGTATAATAAACTGATTGCTATGATGCGCTGGATTAATGATTTAACTGTGTGTCATCTCTTAACTATAAACTTCTATCACAACTTGGACATTTCAGAGCAGTTTTCTCAATGTGTTTCTATACTTTAATAAATATTTCCAAAATATGTATTTAGTCCTATACAAGACTCAAAATAATCTGCCCTTTTTTGAATTTTTCCAGACACTGGTCAATGTATAATTTCTCAGAACTTATTTATTTATTTATACATGTGTTTTGTAGAGTCCTTTCAAAACACCTGATCGCAAAAGTCCTCTGAGCAGTGTAAAAAATATAAATTCAGAGACAGTACATAATAACTACATTATTTGTGCAACTACATAATTTGGCATGACTAAAAACATGTAAAGCCACATACTTGTGAAAAGATGTTAACCTCTTTAAAGTAGAAAGAACATTATATACATCATCATCATCAGCTTCCTCTCCCTGGAAACAGAAGACAGTAGATAAAGGATTCAGCATTTTATACTTCAGCTTATATGGTTAAGAAGTTACATGTATACCTGTGCATAGAAACCTGAATAAAGCTGAATGTGTTTTTTTCAATAACCAACCTCCCTGGTTTCCTGACAGTATAAACTTTTATTTTAAACTTCCAAATTCCAAGATGAATTATTCTTCCTTTTAAACAAAAACACACTGCTAAATATCGAATAGCTGCAAATGCTGCAATAAATTACAAGGTCAGAGAAGAAATAAAATAAGACAACAAATTTTATGATAAATACTAGGAATATTAAAGAACACAATATAGATAAGCTGGCATAAATTCCTGCAGATGACAGTACTGTTCATTTAACATATATCTGATTTAAACCAGAAACCACTTATAGTTTCATGCCATTTATGAACTAAATAGTATTGATTTCCTATCCTTTATAGATAAACAAATTAAAACAACTGGGCATGAATTTCATATTACAATAAGAAAGTTTGTTGCTGTGTGCCTTCAAGTAATTTCTGACTTATAGCAACCCTACCACAGGGTTTTCTTGGCAAGATTTGTTCAAAGAAGTTTGCCACTGCCTTCCTCTGAGGTTGAAAAAGTGTAGGACACCCAGTAGCCTCCATGACTGAACCAGGCTTCAAAACCTGGTCCTCCAGAGTTCTAGTCCAGCACTCACTATACCATGCTGGCTCTCAGTAACAGAGTATTGTCTGCTATTTGCCTCTATTTCAAAATAACAAATA
Source organism: Iguana delicatissima (assembly GCA_948472985.1). Taxonomy (NCBI): domain Eukaryota; kingdom Metazoa; phylum Chordata; class Lepidosauria; order Squamata; family Iguanidae; genus Iguana; species Iguana delicatissima. The sequence goes on from CAOKZL010001296.1 coordinate 19,639, forward strand.
TGAAAAAAAAGTCACATCATCATAACAAAATCCACAACTATCATCATAACAATTACATAAAGGCTCATCGCCTTTTACAGAAGGCAATGTCTGTTTAAAAATTCTTTCACTGTACCCTTTACAACTCCCCAATTAAGATCACACAAAATAAAATGAAAACATCTCCATTTCAAATTCAACAGAAGCAACAATCATGTTGATTGTTCAATTTCCTTGCATCATATCACTCCACAATGTGCTACTAATCAAACGCTGGTATCAATCATTAAACAGAAATTGATGTTTCTTTCTTCACGGTAATCATCTTCCTGTGTTTTTTTTCAATATTGTATCATATTTCTGAGTGCCCACCTTATGAATCTCCTATACAATAGAAATTTTGTTTTGGAATATGAACAATCAGTCAGACTAGTAAGGTTCTGTCACCAATGTGTGTGGAGGAAAGAGAAGACTCAAACCTCATTTAATAGATCCTCTACAGAATGGTTGAATCGATCCACAAATTCATCAATAAGCTGGCTGTGAGCAATATCAACTCTGTTCTGAATGGTATACTCTTCACTGCATAGAATGCTGTATGTTTTACTGCACGCTTCAAGAACATCTGATTCCACATGCTTTTCTACAACAAATTTAATCTGTTTCAACAAGGCATCCAAATGCTGTAGAAGAGAGAGGAAAAAAGGGCATTTCTAAAGCCACACATGAAAGCATCGGCAGATAGCTACATAAGGTTACAACGCGACAGAAAAATGTCAATGTAACTCAGTATTATTTAGTTTTTTGAAAATTCTCCAAATCATCTATTTTGATGTACTATACCTTCTCCATTCTTCCTGTACTGTAAATTTCCAAGTCAAAATATTGAGGGATTTGAAGAAGGTTTGCAACCTTCTCTGCATCAGCAGAATACTGGAAATACAGACAGAAGGGAAAAAAGAAGAAAACAAACACACAAGTTACAAAAAAGAATTATATAATCAGCATTAGGAAATAACAGTTTAGCTGATATACCTTTGACAGTAGCATGGGAAGTGCAATAATAAAGTGTTCTGTTAATTTGTTTCGGTCATCTATCTGAGTTTTTCTTTCTTTTGCTGTTAAAACCTGTAAAAATTAGAAGTACATTGCATCACAAAGATCCATAGTATCATTAGTGCCCAGGGCAGCGTAATATTATTACAACAGCTAAAAAGTTTTTGATGTATTTTTTTTAGTAAGTTATATGTACTTTTTTCATTGGTATTCCAATGTAATTCCACCATATTAAAACTGTACTTGCAAGCTGAGAATGCCACACTGTATGTTGATAGAGTAATATCTTGTTAAATTATACATGGATCTTTTAACATTTTACATTTAAAAGACATTGCTGGCTTAAGGATAAAACAATTATTAAAATATGCACATTAGTGATAAAGCTCTAAGTTGAAAACTTACTCTCTTCCCAGTTCCCCTGCCCACTGGAGGATGTGCTTCTGCAGCTTGTCGAATTGTACATACCATAAGTTCTATAAGTGCACTTTCCTGTCGATCAGACATTGCTATGGACATAACAAACAAAAAAACCCACAAAGGAAATAAGGTAACAGTTCTTAATATTAAAAGAGGTAATATATGTGAAGTAGTAAGTACTATAAATATCTAGAATTAAAAAAAATACTCTATTGGAATCAAAAGTTTTATTGTATCCAGACTAAATTAAACTGTCTGAGTTGGCCCACTGATTTCAATGGACAAGAACATTATTTAGTTGGCACCTACACCTTAAGGCAAGGGTGGGGCAAATGTAGTCCCCTCAAGTTAAATGTGCCTTGCAAGGCTTTCAATATTTTTGGAAAAAAAATGGGCCCCAGAATGCACCTAACAGCTCCTAGGAATTTTGGGGCCACCTTGGCATGTTTTTGCTCTCCTGAACCATTTTAGGAGATTGGCTTCTGAATTACTTTCTGTTTGAAGAAGATTTCTCCCAGCTTAAAATGGCCAAAGAAGGTCAAAAAAGTGGCAAAACTGACTAACATATCGTTTAGAGAGCATGGGGGGGACATTTCAGGGGAAAAATTGATTTTTTTTAATGACAGTGCAGTCCTTCAGGGTCCCTGGCGTACAATGTGGCTCCAAACCCCTGATAATTGCACACTCCTGCCTTAAAATACAGCAACTTAGGTTACTGTCATCTGAGCATTCTATGTATTTCCAAAATTGAAGGATCAGTCTATACAATACTGAACAAACGTGACAAGTACCTTCTTCACCTTGTACAGGTTCTTCTAGCAGCAATTCTGTCATGCATTCCCAGTCTTTTAACAATTCTTGAGAACTCTCCCATAAACTGTCCACCAAATAAGCTGCATGTTCGTGTAACTAGAAATAACAAGAGAATAATTTAATATCTGGTATTGTTTGTAGATATATTGTTACTTAATACTTGCATGTTCTTGATGCCGTGTGCCTTCAAGTCACTTCCAACTTACGGCAATCCTAAAGCAATCCTATCATGGGCTCTTCTTGGCAAGATTTGTTCAGAGAGGGTTCACCTCTGCTTTCCTCTGAGGCTAAGAGTGTGTGACTTGCCTAAGGTCAGCCAATGGTTTTCCATAGGTGAGCAGGGATTCAAACCTTGGTCTCCAAAGTCATAGCCCAATGCTCAAACCACTATACCATGCTGCTTCTAGCTAGCATTCTGTAAAAATACAAGTAATAAATGGCTAAGGAATAATGGAAAGTCCATTTCTATCCCTACTGCAGTTGTTGCAAGATAGACAGATGCCAGTACTACAGTAGCTATAATGTTTCAAAGACAACACAAACAGGGCACTACGTAAGAACTCTGCTGTTAAATAACAGATGAAACACCTTTATTGTCTTTTTTCTTTCTTTCTTAAATCATTTTTATTGAATTAAATCTACATAAAATAAAAATTGAATAACACATATAAACAAAAACAAATTACACACAAATCCAAACTACCTAATATAACAAAAGCTACAGCTAACACTATAGACAAACTAAAAGATGACTTCCAACTATCTTTTCTAGTTACAGTTTAACCCTTAAGATCTAAGGGGTTTGCAAACTTTTAGAAAAATAAACAATTTCATTATTCCTCCGCTTTCCCCCAAAAATGTATCAGGAAGTAGCAATCATTCAAAAACATCATCTCTATGAATTCTTTTCCACAGCTAAACATGCAATCTTCTTGCTTTAATGTTCATTTCAAATTTTCTGCTCTAACTCTACATGTTAACACACCTTATTTACTTTTCATTTAGCTTTCAAATACATATATCTAACATCTCACACTTTACTCTCTCTCCATTTAAAATAATCAAACAGCATTTTTATAAAGTAATTTCTTTTTTTACATTTAACATCTAATATCCAATAATACAAACTATCCACCTTTTCAAAAACTAAATGGAACCATATTTTACAATTTTATCAATACTTATAATTCACTTGCATCCCCCCCACAAATTTCACTCATTAAAAAGGCTGAATATGATGTCATCTAACCATAAGAATCTGGATTAAGTACCACCTCCCACAAACAACATTTCTTCAGTTTTAGGCATTTTGCTCCATTCCACATCATTTTCACAGGCAAACAACCCTCATTTAGCACTCTTAATCTCTTTTCTAATTCTTCTGAACTTGAAAATCTCCATGTCTTCTCTCATGTAGAGACCTTCAATTCCATGAACCTCATCTACAAAGTCATTTTTTGCTTTGATGCTAGTTCTTTTAAACTTAAAATTCCTCCAAGTCCTTTCCGGCTTCCAATCCACTTCTGCTCCTCTCCAAGGGCTCATAGGTATCTTGAACACTCTCCTTCTCTGGAGTTGTTGCTACAAGTCAAATGTCCACCTTTTCCAAATCCCTCTTCCTTATGGATGATCTCTCCTTCAGAATTCACCTTGATTTTTTTCTAAAATTTCCAAGTCTACTTTTTCCCATTTCTGGTTTATCAATTCTATTAACAATTTCATTTCTTTAAATTTCTCCTTGTTACTTGATCTACTGGCTCTTCCAAACTGTCGTCCAAAAATATATTCCTCTCTCTTTTAGATGTTAGCACCTCCACTTTTCCAATATTTCCCAAACTTTTTTTTATATAGACAGAAAGTTAGTACTTCCAGTGTCTACTAGACTGTAGCAGATGGCAGCAGTTTGCAATGCAGGTTGGTTTAACTCAGTATATTACAGATTTCCATAGCAACCTAATCACATCAGCCCATCTTTCCTGCTACCTCACATTTCAGAATGACTCCCATCATTTTCTCAAGCTAGGCAAAAAATCTTTATTCTTTACTTGTTCTTAATAGTTTTATACTTTTCTCTTCGAGTATAGTTACTTACTTGAGTATAGTTACTTACTTACTAGGGACTTTCTGAATTTAAAATATAGTTCTGTCCTTTCCTCCCTTCTTTGATGTACTCAATCTTATTAAACAGAGTCAAGAGACTTACTGAAGCTCTTATTCACCACTGCAGAAAGGATAACTTCTTTAATTAGTCAGAAACTTCAAAATAAAAACTTTTTTAAGAGAGGGAGCGGGCATGCTTATCAATCTGTTTAAATACAGCTTGGCATCTAGTTGTCAGACAAGTTGTTCCATTCACCCCATTGCTCTACTGCTACTGACTACTGCTGCTGATGGTCTTCTCACAAGGAGCAAGCTTCAGTGGCTGGTATGGCTGATCCTCTCATTCTCCCCTTATTCAAAGACAAATTTCTACTGCTGAAGCTTCACCCACTGTTGGCAATTGTTGCTGGAGTTGTTTCTGAGAGCTGAATACTCTCAAAAATATCAGTGTCCCATCTTCATTGGAAACACAGAGTTCTGTAAAATTCTATGGTGTATCCTTCATTTATTATTTATAATACCAACTGGTCTGATGAGAAGGCCTCCCTGGCAGGAAAGAGAGAAAATATTTCCTTTTATCACAAAGTGTTCTTATTTCTTGGTTTCCTGTCTTGGGGGCCTGGGTGGGCCCTGATGAGAATGGAAGAGGAACTAAGATCTTGTCCAGGTAGGTTTAAAGGACCTCTAGGGTTAGTAAAGGACTGAAAGGACAACGATGGTTGCTCTGTCTCTTCATCTCCTTTGTATAGAAGGCATAGCCTTTTTCTTATACCTTGTCTTGATGAGGATGTGTTTAAGAATATCCATCCTGGTTTCCTACCAAAGGAACTGTCCTCAGATTTGCTCTGGACTGCCTTCCAATGTTTGAGCCAGACTGATCTTCTGGTTTCTGTGGAGGTAGAAATGGAATGAGCAGAAAAAAGTAAACAGTCTCTAGTAGCATCTGCTATGAATGCCATGTGCATTTTTAAAAAAGATCTGTGATGGAAGTTTGCATCTATCTCTTGCTTGGTGAAGATCTCCTGAACCCAGAGAATGGCTGCTCTGGTTATTAGGAGGCTGCAGATGAGACCTGAATGGAAAGGTAGAAGCTCTGTGGGGGGATTTAGTGCTGTATCTGCTTTTTTCCCCATTTGGGTCTTTAAAAGAAGAATCTCTTTCTGGGACACAATAGTTCCCATGAGAAGGGCAGAAACAGGATAATCAGGAAGAGGGACCTTAAGGAATTTCATGGTGTCAGGTGAAAGGGTTATAATTTCTGAGCTACATTTACATCTTTCTTGCTTCAGGTAGGTGAATTTCATTCTGATTTAATGAAGTCCTTGGAATCCAGAGGAAGCAGGCAGCACATGAAGAGGTTTTAGGTTTAGGAAACACAGCCAGTAACCATAGCACTTGTACTGAAGGCAGAGTCAGCCTAAGTATCTTATAAACCAAGAGCTACAACTGCTTTAGTTTAGAAATGATCTAAACTAAAATCTCTCTCTCTTGTTGATTCCTCCAGCTGTCTGGTGACCAATCATTCCACTTCCTCTAAATCAGATGAATCCCTCAGAGAGTACGCACAAAGGGAAGCTACATTTGAGCCCAGATGAGCACAAGAGAATTGAGATCTGGTTAAAGGTAAGGAGACTTGAGTTCTCATCAGATGAGTTCTCAGCTACTTCTCACTGACTGAGAAGGCTCTTTACCATGATCACTAAGTAACACTCATCAAGGAGGGCATGGCGGGGATGACAGGAGGGGAAGCAGATGCCTGCTTAGATATTTTAGCTTCATTACACCAATATAAGGAGCCTGGTTCATCTCTTTTAGTTTCTTTGCCACCACAGAGCAAATCTACCAGTGCTATGTATTTTGGCCAAAAGTGCACAGGAAAAGGCACAGACACTGGAGGACAAAGCACACTGCCTTGCTCAAAATGGCTGGTGTCTATAATATGAGCTTTACAATGGCTGTTGTGAGAGCTATTTTGGGCTTGGGAGGTACCATGGAGGAAACTGAGGCTGCGGCACCAGTGGCAAGGATCTGTGAATTTGGAGGGAAAACAACCCTATTAGGATCAGTTTCCATTTATCCCTCCATGGCCCCTTCTGAGCATTTCTCTCCAGTGGTTCCTTCATCAGGTTCTAACTCCGTTGACCAACAGAAGCAGTGCCCCTAACTCCAGCTGCTTTGATGTCAGAGGCAGAGGAAAGATTAGTTTCAATTTGCATTGCTTCAACAGCTTTGTTAGCATAGTTGACTCTAGAGACATCCATTGCTTTGGGGGTATTGTTGTGCACACATTTTTGCTGCTCTGGGGAAGGCAACTAGGATGCATATCCTGGACTACTCAGACATACTTAAGAATAGAAGAATTCCAAGAAGCAGAGTTTGTTTGCCCTGTTTTAGCTTTAACTTTTCCTGTGCTCAAAAATGTGGTTGAGAGGAGGCATGAAGGGAAGAAAAGAAACAGGGGGAGCTAAAAAGTGGAAAGCTATGGTGGGAATAGAAAGCTAAGAGCCTTTTTAAAAGAGTCAACATTAGGTGAAAAAAATTGAAGAGGGAAAAAAGAATATTAAGCTGAAGATACAAGGCCAGGAAAAGACAGACACACAGACTTTCCTGGGCAAGACAAGATCAAAAACTGAAATAAGAGGAAATGAGGACTACTAGACAGTTTTAGTTTATGTGATATTATACCTAGCTGGAGTGGTGACAGGAGTTAACTCACTATACATGGCTCTTTCACCACCAGCTTAAAATGTGACTTGCTCTATGTTTTCCAGTGAGTTTTTTTTAATTTTATTTTTATTAATTTTAAACAAAACAATCCGAACAAAGTTACAAAAATCAAGTGAAAGGAATAAATGATAAATTATTACACGGTTGCTAAACCATGAAAATAAGAATAAATGTAAAATGAAAATTTAGAGCTAAAGACCAACCCATAACCACTACCATTTATCTTCTTCAATATCTTGATATTTCTTATCTTATCAGTATCTCCTTTACCTCTTATCAGTATCTCCTTTACTTTTTCCTTTACTTTTTCCTTTCACTGATCCCTCTCCAACCCACAATTTCAGAACCTCAAGAAGTAAGTGCTAATCTATCTATAACTTACCTTCTATCAAAAAGAAGTAATTATAATAAAAACGTGTCACTCATTCTATAATCTATCATCCTCTTCTATCTTCAGAGTTGAGTTTAGCGATATTAATTTGGATTTTTCGTAACTATATCTTAAACCAATTGTTTTTAATCAAGTATTGATCAAATAACAGTATCACTTCAAATGTCACCTAACCTTTACCAGTTCTATTTTATCAACACCCAGAAAGGAATTTGTTTATATCTGGCTTCCATTTCCTATACCTATCCAACTTATAACAGCTGTCTTACCCCAATACAATTCCCATAATGGGAATATCATACTCCAACCTTCAATGAAATTCATCTTCATCTTATCTTTCAATGAATTCATAATTATATCAGCTTCCGCTATATCATATGATTTTAAAAGCCAATTCTCTATCCTAGGAATTGATTTTTGTTTCCACACTAGGGCGAAACATATTGTAGCCACTGTAACCATACAGAGCAGAATTTTTTTTTCTGACTTATTTAACTGTGGTAAACAGTCCATCATCATAAGTAAATAGAGTTCTGGTGACAGTGAAAATTTTATCTTCATTATTTCTTGCATTTTTTCATGTAAAGTCTTCCAGAACTTCTTTGCAACCCCACCACATATGATAAAATGTGCCCTTTTGATCACATTTCCAGCAGGAATCTTTCGCATTACTTGCAATCTTAAAGATTTGAGACGGTGTTAAGTTAACATCTGTGGAACATTTTATAATAGTTTTCCCTTAAATTAACTGGTTTTATCAAGTTCCACGTGGTGTCCCATGAGTTCTCCCATTGTTCTAAAATTGTATGATTAAAATTCTGGGCCCATTTTATCATAGTCTACTTAACCACTTCTGGCTCAGTTTCTAAATTGAGCAGCATTTTATATATTTTACGAACTCTATGTTCCGATTCTAGTTGAAATATTTTGTCGAATTCTTTCTCCTTTCTCTCAAAATCTTCTTTTTTTTATCTATCCTATATCTCTGCGCCAGCTGAATTTGTAAGAGCCAGTGGGTAGTAAAGCCTTGAGTCTTAAATTCTTCTACTGATTTAAAATATGTAGTATTTCCTTGAATCCTCCGCATATCTTTATACATAATCCATTTGTTTATTATGGGGATCTCTCTATTATAGAAAGCCTTGTGAACCGAAACCCAAAGTGGGATTTTTAAATATATTTGTTTTTTATATTTTAGCCACAGTTAAAAGTGCCTTTCTCAAAAAGGGTGCTATAAAATCTATCTACTGAGGCTTTCCCATACCATACATATGCATGCCAACCGAAGTATAACCCTTCACCTTCCAATTGTAACAGTCTTGAATCTCACAATGTTAACCAATCGGTTACCCATTCTAAGCAGTTGGCATGATAATAGTTTTAAATTCGGCAAGTCCATTCCTCCTCTCTCTTTAATGTCTTCCATAATCCTTAATTTTATTCTAGGTTTCTTACTTTTCCATATAAATTTAATCAGATCCTCGTTCCACTTTCTAAAAGGTTTCTTGTTTAATATTATGGGCAAATTTTGAAATAGAAAATTCATCTTTGGTAAAAATATTCATTTTAATATCTGCAATTCTTTCTAGAAGTGATAAATCTAACATTCCCCATTTTTTAAGGTTCTCCTTTATCTCCTGCCAAGTTTTTCTATAATTATTGTCAAATAAGTCAGCATTATTTTTAGTAATATTAATACCTAAATATTTTTTACAACCCCATAAAGCCTATATAACCTACTATTTCTTGTTCCTCACATTTAGTCATGTTATTTGTAATTATCTTTGTTTTGTCCCTATTAATTTTATATCTTGAAAGCATTCCAAAATTGGTTAATATTTCTATTAATTTCTTAATACCTATTAAGGGGGTCCTCTAATATAATTACTAAACCATCAGCAACTGCACTAACCTTATAAACCTGATTCTTAATTTTGAGTCCTTGTATTCGATTTTTTTGTCTGATTCTTTTATTTAGTACTTCCAAAATTATTATAAACAAAAGAGGTGATGGGGGCAGTCCTGTCTAGCACCCCTACATACTGGTATGCTTTCTGTTTTCTCCCCGTTTACTCTTATTTGTGCTTGTTGTTTCTTATGTATTGAAGTAATCCATTCTATGAATCTAGATCCTACATTCATTCTTCTTAAGGTTTCTTCCAAAAAAATCCAAGTCACTCTATTGAACACTTTTTCAGCATCTAAAAAAAGTAAGGCCATTTTCCCCCCATTATGTTTATGATAATATTCGACAATATTTAAGACTGTCCTTATATTGTTTTTAGTGATCTCTTGGGCAAGAATCCATTTTGATCTCTATGTATCCACTCTTGTAATATCTTTTTTAATCTATCCACTAGAATTGTGGCAAATATTTTATAGTCCACATTCAGCAACACTATCGGCCTATAGTTTCCTATTTTTTTGCAGATCTTTCCCTTCTTTTGGGACCAAAGTAATACTTGCCTCCCCCACGAGAGTGGTTTATCCTCAATACCTATTCCATTTATTACTCTCTGTAGCAGATTCAATAATTGATCTTGAAATGTCTTATAATACAAAGTCGTGTACCCATCTGGCCCTGGAGCTTTCCCTACCATTTGATTCTTTATGGCCTGTGATAGCTCCTATTTTGTAACTGGTCTAATTCTTCCCTTTGACTTTCTGTAATTTCTGACTACTCACGCTCTAGCAGGTATTCCTTTATTCTCTCTCTCTTCACCTGATTAATCCCCGGTTCTGCAAAAAGATTTTTATAAAATCTAGCAAAGGCATTTTTAATGTCATCTTGTTTTATAAGGATTTTCTGAATTCTCTTTTATTTGAAAAATCAATCATTTCTCCTTTTCTCTTCTAATTCTATAGGCTAATCACTTGTTTGTTTTGTTGGCTTGAAAGAAATTCCTTTGCCTCACAAATTTTAATTTTCTTTCCATTTCTTCTCTGGCATTCAAAGAAATCTGTTTTTGTAGTACTTTCATTTTATCTAGAATTTTCTTATCTTGAGATATTTTTTTCTTTCAAGTGTTTTATCTCTTTAATTAATATGTCTTCTTTCTCTTTTTTTTTGTTTCTAATTTTATTTCTTGTTGAATAAGAAAACCCCTTATAACTGATTTCCCACCCTCCCATACAGTTATTGTGGATACATCTTTGTCTAAATTTTCCAAGAAGTATTGTTCTAAGATCTTCTTACCTTTCTCAATTACTTTATCATCTTTCAGTAAACCTTCATTCAGTCTCCATCTATATTCTTGTTTTTTTTATCTTCCAGGATTAATAATAATGGGTTATGATCTGATAAGAGTCCAATGGAGAACTTCAGTCTTTTGCATTTTATCGTTTAATATTTTAGTGGCCCAGAACATATCAATTCTGGATCAAGTTTTATGATATTCTGAGAAAAAAGTAAATTCTTTCTGATCTCCATGTAATCTTCTCCATATATCTGTCAACATGAGTCAGCAGTGTGATGTGGCAGCCAAGAAAGCCAACGCAATTTTTGGCTGCATCAATAGGAGTATGGTGTCTAGATTGAGGGAGGTACTGGTACCACCTCACTCTGCTTTGGTTAGGCCTCATCTTGAATACTGTGTCCAGTTCTGGGCACCCCAATTCACGAAGGACACGGTCAAGCTGGAGCAAGTCCAGAGGAGGGCGACCAAAATGGTGAGAGGCCTGGAAGCCATGCCCTATGAGGATAGACTTAGAGAGCTGGGTATGTTTAGTCTGCAGAAGAGAAGGTTAAGAGGGAACATGATAGCCATGTTTAAATATTTGAAGGAGTGATAATGGGGCTTCCCATTATCTAGGCTTATCAAAGGGAGATACTTCTCTCTTCAGGTAAACCAAGGGTTAATGAGATGTTAGGATTACATCAAGGGTCACAGGGTGAGAGTTGACCAACCAAAAGGAAAGGGTCAGCATCACAGGTCACAAGGTGAGAATTGACCAACCAAAAGGAAAGAGGCGGGCATCTTGGAGAGGCTTCCAGATCCTTCCAAGGAAGAAAATATAAAACTTCTGAGAGGCCATGTGGCCAGAAAAAGAAAGAGAGAGAGAGAGGAGAGCGGGGCCAGTGGAGCTGGCAGCATGCCCTGTCTCCTGGACCCCCACTCTCTTCTCCTTTAGACCATCTACGCCTATAACCTAATTGTGAGTAACTAGAAATAAGTAGTTAGTTGCGTTAGGGATGTTGTTATTTTGGGAATTGGCTGATCTTAAGAATGTATCTGTGCTGTTATATCTGTTTTGTAAATTATTGTAACTAAGTGCACCTGGGAGAGGGGAGTCTCCTAAGTATATATTGTTTATTTGCATGTCTTGATTAAAACACTTCTATAAACCTCCGTTTCTCTCCATTTCCACGCCAGGGTTGGCACACGCTACATAGGACCTCTCACTCAGGGGAAGGGGGAGGTGGAAGTTCCTTATGCTTAGAGATTGGGCAGGGTCCCTCCTGTCCTGTCCAAATGATTCTTAATTCAGGGGGGTGGTGGCAGCATACCTGATAGAGTTGGGGAGATTGCCAGTCGTTCCATGCGTGGAAGTCAGCTTTGGAAGGCTGGCAAGAACCCTAGTAAAACACTGGGAGGGAATTTCCAGTTTTGCAAAGGTGGAAGTCCACTTAAGAGACGGAAATAAACCTACAGTGTCACAGAAAGGATGCCATGTAGAGGGAGGAGAGGGCTTATTTTCTGCTGCGCCAGAGACCAGGACAAGGAGCAATGGATTCAAGCTGTAGGAAAGGAGATTTCATCTGAACCTCAGGAAGAAATTCCTGACAGTCAGATCTGTCCGGCAGCGGAATATGCTGCCTTGGAGTGTAGTGGAGTCTCCTTCTTTGGAGGTTTTTAAGCAGAGAATGGACGGCCATCTGTCGGAAGTGCTTTGAAAGTGTTCCTGCATGGCAGGAGGTTGGACTGGATGGCCCGTGTGGTCTCTTCCAACTCTACATTTCTATGATTCTTTGATTCTATGAACATCAAACTATCTGTTAATTCAAAAAATGAATTAGGAAGTTTCTCTTTCTCTTGTTTCTGATTTATGGTTCTAATTCAGGGTTTACTACTCCATTCCAATCTCCAATCATAATAATTTCCTGATTCTCAATATCTCTAATCTTTACCAAAAGTTTCTCATAGAATTCTTTTTTGTAACAGGGCATAAACTCCTGTAAGTAGGACCTTTACACTACAAATATTTGTTTCTACACCTATATATCTACTTTGTGGATCTTTCAAGACTTCTTTTGCGTTATATTTTTGATTTACATAAATTGCTATTCCCCTTTTTTTTCTGCCGAAGCTAAGAAAATCTTCCCTAATTTAGAGTTATTCAGTAATTTTGCATCTTTACTAGATATATGAGTTTCTTGAATACAATATATATCACATTTTTGCTTCTCAAGATGATGAAAAATTCTTTTCCTTTCAGGTAATGAGTTCAAGCCTCTAATATTCCATGAATATATTTTCGCCCTCATACTTAATTGGTATTATTCTAGTCTACTGTTTCTGTCTCTGATGAAGTACCTCCTTCTGCTTCTTCTTGCTCCGCTTGCTCTTGTTCTTGTTCTTCTCCCTCTTCTTGTTGTAGGGGGTCTTCTGATAAATTTACTGTCATTGTTAGTGCTGGTCTTGTCAATCTGCCTCCTTCGTTTTTCCATTCCAACCTCTCCTCTTTTTCTTCTCTCATTTGATCTTTCCCGTGAGTATTCTTCAAATCTTCCTTAAATTTCTTCAAGAATTTCTGCCTTCATCATGGAATTCATTACGTATCTTTTTTGATTATATGTAAAAACGACACCTTCAAATTTACCCCACCTATAGGGTATCCCGTATTTCTTCAACACTTGGGTTAAAAAAGAGTAATCTTTTCTTCCTTTTAAGACGTGGGAAGGAATGTCCTTAAAAACTTTGAACCTTCTATTATTAACTTATTTGTATAGCTTTGCTGTATTATCATCGGCTTCATGCGTTCTCGTACAAAGTAGACCACAACATCTATAGGAACTTTCCTTTTCTTTGCAATTAATGACTTTATTCTGAAAATATGGTCCACCTCGAGCCATCTGTTCTGTAGGCCAGTCTAAAAATTTCACTAACGTTGGGATTATTGCAGTATATAACTCTTCTCCTTCCTTTTCTTCTAAACCTCTTATTTTCACACATTTTTCTCAGTATTTTATTTCTGTTAATGTATTCTTCATTTCATTTTGCTTCACAATCGACTCTAAGCCTCCTGTCCATTTTTCCAAACTCTTTGTTTTGTCTTGTACGTCATCTATTCTTTTATTCATGTCTTATATCCTTTGTCACTGTTTCTAATCTAAGTCCAAAATTCTCCATCTCTTTTTTAACTTCTTCCATTTCTTTCTCTACTCCTTTCTGCCTGAGCACATTTCCACTCTTACTTTTTTCCAGTGAGTTTGGTGGCTGAGTGGAAATTCAAATCGTGATTTCCTGGAATCCTAGTACAACAGTCAAGCCGTTACATCGTGCTGGCACTCTAAAAAAAGAGACTATAATACACAACACAGCGTACACCATTTCAGTATCATATTTTAAATTAGGAGACCAAGCCCGTTATGTTGGTTCAAGCTGAAGTCTTCCATAATTGAGCACGATCACTCATGGATAGCTCAGTATGTCAATGTACTCATTTTCTTAAAAGTAACTTTCCAAACTTTGCTTCTAGTATATAGCAAGTGTGTAAAACATACTGTCAAAATAAACAGGTTGCTAAAATTGAACATCTTACATGAAAATTGAAAAACATAATTTTACCTCACTTTCTAGAAAAAAAAGAACAAGCATCCTAATAAGATTTCCATTTGGACTGTTCCGTCCTCTCCTCTTGGCTAGAGCTTCTTCTGCTTGAGGATCATGACGACTAAATAATCTAGAAGAAAGAAAAAAGGACCTCTCAATTTAACAAGTTCTCTGGCAAATTTATTCTTCCATCAGATATGATAAAACCAAAGCAAGGCATTTACTGGCAAGCACAGGTTATTCTCCAGTAACTTTGCCCAAACCAGATCTTAAATATTTCTGTAGAAATATTATGTAGAATTATGTGGAAGAACAAATATAAAGGAGATTCCTTCCAGCTTGTCACTACTAATTCCACAGAAATGAGACAAGTGAGGGACAATGAAGGGAAGATATAAGAGCTTGGTAAAGAAGCCAGTCATATCTAGACCAAATTCAAAACACAGAAAGGTGGATGGGTGATGATTATATAGATGATGATGATCATCATCATCATCACTTATTTATATAGTGCCATCCCTGTACATGGTGCTTTGCAAATGAAAGAACAACAAAACAGTTCCCTGCCCTCAAACATACAATTTAGAGGATTGTAAAGAGGTTGTGAGCATTTTAATGTAAGTATGCCAATATTCACAATCTGTGGAAGAGCTTTATTTATTTACTGGATCCATTTATATCCTGCCTTTCCTCCAACGAGCTCAAGGGGGCATACACAACTCTCCCCCTCCACTCTTTATTCTCACCACAATGCTGTGAGGAAGGTCAGGCTGAAAGACTAGATCAATCTCATTCAATGAGTTTCATGGCTCAGCAGAGACTTGAAACTGGATCTCCCAAGCACTAGGCCAACACTTTAATTATTGTAGTATCACTAGCTCCTTACAAACTGGTGATTACAAAACTAAATGTAATCTTTCATAGATCTATTTATGGCACAATAAAATTATTATGAACATCTGTTCTATTACTTCCTTTCCATTGTTCTCATACCATAATGTTTTGGTCATATGGGGAAACTATTACTAACACTTCAATTCAAGTCTAATATCAGAACATATACATTTATTCATAAACTCAAAACAATAATAAGACAGACAACTGTTTTGATGCTATTTAAAATAAATTTCAGATAATTATGTGATACAGAATTTCTATATTCCAGTCAAAGCAAAAGGTATAGGGTTAAATCCAATGTTAGTGCTATGAAGAGCAGACTTACTGAAATTATTGGGTCCTACTAGGCACTACTATGTGAAGTGCCTGTTTTAAGTAGCATTAATGCTGTTATTTAGGCCATAATAACAAGTCATCTGTACTATGACAAACTCTGTATTATCTGTATCAGATATATCCACAGTTATATAAATCATCACCATCAAGGTGAAGAGTTGAGCAGGTTGCTTACCTGTAACTGTGGTTCTTTGAGTGGTCATCTGTGCCCTCATACATTAGAGCTTTCGCGCCTGCGCAGTAGTGTTCGGAAGATTCGAGAGCTCAGTAGCTCGGCGGGAACCCCTCCCTCATGCCGGTACTGCGCATGATCAGCCCGCCGAGCAACAGTCACTCCTTAGTTCTTGGTCCGCCGAGAAGAAATGGACCTGAAAAAGAGGGGACGGATGGGCAGGCATGTATGAGGGCACAGATGACCACTTGAAGAACCACAGTTACAGGTAAGCAACCTGTTCTTCTTCTTCGTGGTCTCTGTGCCTCATACATTAGGAGACTGTGTAGCTTACCAGTAGGATGGTGGGTCAGGTCCTACAGAACAGAAGCCAGCACAGCACATCCAAATCGAGTATCTTGACAGGACTGGCAGTCTAGCCTATAGTGGCGCACAAACATCGATGGCTGGGACCAGGTCGCCATACGGCAGAGTTCCTGCAGGTCGACTCCTCGCAGGAGGGCTGCAGATGTCGCCACGGCTCTGGTGGAATGAGCCCGAAGGAATGCTGGCAGATACTTCTTGGCGAGCTCATACGCCAGCTGGATAGTCTGGGCCACCCAATTGGAAAAGCGCTGGGTGGACACCTTGTGGCCTTTTCGACGCCTGCCATAGCACACAAAGAGGTGCGGGGTCTGTCTATAAGAGGCAGTCCTGTCTTTGTGGAATGCCAAGGCCCGATGAACATCTAAGGAGTGAAGGGATCGCTCCAAGGGTGTAGTCAGGTCCGAGTAGAAGGTGGACAGGATGATGTCCTGGCTAAGGTGGAAATTGGACACCACCTTCGGTAGGAATGAAATGTCAAGCTGAAGGACCACCTTGTCTCTGTGAAAGATGAGGTATGGCTCGTCAGCACCAGTGATAGCAACCACGGCGGCAGCCGCGGTGATACCGGTGGGTAGAGGTGCTGGAGGCCCTTCAGAAACTGCTTCACAGTACTGTGATGGAAGAGCGCTGCTGATGGAGATCATGGTGGTTGGTATGCCACGATAGCGGCAAGATAGACTTTCAGTGACGGGAAGGCCAATCCCTGCTGTTGAAGGTGTAGGAGGAAGTGGAGCACGGTAGGCAGGTTGACAGGCGATACTGGCTCTCGTCGTTCCTCAGCAAAGGCAACGAAGCACCGCCACTTGTAGTGGTAGTTGCAGCACATTGATTCCTTCCTAGCCGCGGTCAGGACCTTGCCGATAACGGGATTGTCTAAGGCGATATCCTCCAGGCATGGAGGGCCAGGAGCGGCAGGTCCAGGTGAAGCACGAGACCGTTGGAGTGGGAGAGGAGGTCTGGTACTGTCGGGAACTGGAGGATCCGTCCACAGGCGGCCTCGAACAGGGGCCCGAACCAGTGTTGCCTCAGCCAGTGTGGTGCCACGAGAACGATGTCTGCTCGGTCCACGAGGATCTTCAATATCATGCGGCCCAGCAGGGGAAACAGAGGGAATGCGTAGAGGAATCCCTCATTGCACCGAAACTGGAGGGTGTCACCGATGGAGTGGCAATCACGGCCGGCCCTCGAGCAGTACCGACAACACTTCACGTTCTGGCTGGTGGCGAAGAGGTCGATCGTCGGTTCGCCCAATCGATCCCGAACCATCTGGAAGGCCTCGTTGGATAGGGACCACTCGTGGTGGCATGAGGTGTCCCTGCTCAGGGACTCCGCTCCTGCCAGGCCAGGTGAACCACCACCAGATGAATCCGGAGCGAGATGCACCAGTCTCAGAGGTCAAGGGCGATGTTGAGGAGGGTGGTCAAGTGAGTCCCTCCTTGCCTGTGACGTAACAGACCGCCGTCGTGTTGTCCATGAAGATCAACACTATGCGGCCCGCGACGAGGTGTCGAAATGCCCGTAGAGCCTTCGAGATAGCCAGCAGCTCGAGGGGGTTGATGTGGAGGGCAGTCTCCTGCCCAATCCACCGACTGCAGACTCTGAGGTCACCGCAGTGTGCTCCCTACCATAGAGGGAAGCATCCGTAGTTACCGTCACCTTGGGGTTCTACTCCCGGAACGGCATGCCCAACAGGAGGTGGCTGTAAGACTGCCACCACAGCAGGGGACTGGCGCATCTGTTGAGGCAGCTGGAAGTGGTGTGTCTAGTTGTCCAAGAGTGGATCGAAGACTCGGACAAACCAGTGCTGAAGTGGTCGTGTGCGAAGCCTGGAGAGGTAGGTCACGGTGGTCGTCGAGGTCATGTAGCCGAGGAGCTGTTGAATCCTCCTTGCTGTTACTGTCGGGGCATGGAAGACAGTAGACGCTGCCCGACAAAGCATCCGCGCCCGGTGCATGGGAAGGTATGCCCTTGCACTGATACCGTGTCCAGAGTTGCCCCGATAAAGTCGAGGACCCTTGTGGGTTCGAGATTGGACTTCTTTGGGTTGACTCGGAGTCCTAGACGGGTGAGAAGAGTCAGAGTCCGGTGAATGCCCCTGTAAAGTTTCTGTTGGCAGGACACCACCAAGAGCCAATCGTCCAGGTAGGGGTAGATCGAGATGCCTTTCGTCTGCAGGAATGATCCCACGGGGGCCATGCACTTGGTAAAGACCCGTGGCGTGGTCGAGAGACCGAACGGCAGCACCCGGTACTGGTAGCAAGTATCGTTGACCACGAATCTCAGGTACTGTCTGTGCTGTGGGCGAATGGAGATGTGGAAGTAGGCGTCCCGAAGATCGATGGAGGTGAACCAGCCCCCTCATCAAAGGAAGGGCAGGATCGAGGGTAGCACGACCATCTTGAACCTCTTGGGGCGGATGTAGTCGTTCACCCCTCTGAGGTCTAGGATAGGCCGCAGGGTTCCGTCTGTCTTTGGTATGGTGAAGGACCTCGAGAGGAAGCCGGTGGTCTTGGCTGAGGACGGAAGTGCCTCGATCGCTCCCTTTTGAGGAAGGGACTGGATCTCTTCCAGAAGTACTGAGCTGGCCGGGGTGGAGTAGCAGGCCCCTTGCGGTGGAATATCAAGAAACTCTATGGTGTAGCCAAGATGGACGATGATAAATACCCAAGAGTCCGTAGTGACTTTCCGCCACTTGGCAAGGTGTCTGGTCAAGCTCGGTTGATCTTGTAGGGTTGCTGGGAGGGTGAAGGTTGGTGTCGGTGGCGACCTGCAGAACACATCAAAACTGAGACTTCGTGCCAGATGAAGACTTCTTGGAGGAAGAAGATGGGCGTCTTCTAAGAGGTCTCTGTGCGGCAGATGAAGTGGACAGCTGGGATGTAGTTGATCGCGGAGACCGCGGTTGGTACATGGAGGAGGACGACCTGCGCCACGATGGTCTGGAGCCGAAACTGCAGCGAGACTGGGGAAGTTGGTTGATGCCCATCTTCTTGGCCGTTAGCCAGGCCTTGACAAGATGGTCCACAGCCTCATCCGTAAAGGTATGGAAGAGTCCTTGGCCATCAAACGGGAGGTCCTCAATCCTCCTGCGGCTGTCCTCCTGAAGCCCTGACGAATGCAACCATGCCCACCATCACCCTCTGGGTGGCCTCCACGGCGTGCCTCGATGAGGCGATTTGTTGGTTTGCGACCGCCACAGCCTCGCTGAAGAGCTGTGTGGCAGTAGTGCGGGAGTCCTCCAGGAGGTTCGCGAGGAGCGGGGCAAGCCGGTCTAGGAGGTTATGATGGTATGCCGCCAAGCAAGCCATCGTGTTTAGAGTCCTAGCCACCAGGGAGGATGCAGAATAAAACCGCCTGCCAAAGGTGTCTAGTTTGCGACCTTCACTGTCCAGCGGGGTCGTGTGAGCACTGTTACCACCCTTGGTTTGAGCCGGCTCAACCATGATGGAGTTCGGGACTGGATGGCTGAAGAGGAACTCCGCATCCTCTCTCTGGGTCTTGTAAAGATGCTCAAGCCGGTATGGAATCGGCTGAGCTGAAGCTGGCTTTGCCCAAGGTTGTTTCATGGCGTCCAGCAGTGTCGGCAGGAAGGGCAGCGGCGCAGTGGATGGCGGGCGCGTCTCCAGGTACTGAAAGGTGGGATCATGCGCTGCTGGGGCCGGTTCCGCAACCTTCAGGCCAAGGGCCGTGGCCATACAGAGGAGGATCTCGGAGAACTGCCGATCATCCTCCGGTGCCGACTCTGGTCCCAGTTCTCCAAAAGCCAACTGAGGCAACTCATGCAAAGACGGAGTAGAGTCTGCAGAGTCAAAGTCTGACCCATACGACTCTGAAGAAGTGGTCAGAGATATTTCCGCTGTCTTCTCCAGAGATGACTTGCGGGCACGGAGAGCCAGGGTCACCATCGGAGCAGCAGACTGCACCGGTACCGAGGACGACGTCGTGGTCGGGATCGGCGTGACTTGGAGGGGCACCACCGAGGGCCGAGGGTGGTGAACGGCCTGTGTCGTCGACGTTGTCGCCCGCGTTGCTTGTGCCAAGGTGGCTTGAGGCACAGCACACGTCGCAGTCGATGCTGTCTTCAGGGGAGGCGACACTGCCCTGTAACGCGGTGAGGGCTCCCTAGACCTCCGATCGCACGGCGAGATGATCGGCTTGGCAGCCTCTCGTAGTGGGAGCGATGGGCTTCCCTGGAGTGTGAGTGGGATCGATGCCGTGGTGACCAGTACCGTATGTCCGGTGGTACCGGTCCCTGTCCGACAGGGAGTATGTATAATACGACCCCGGGTCCCCACACCAGAGGTGCTCCTGGCTGTACCTACTGAGGTAGGAGGCGGAGGTATAGACAGAGTCCCCAGAGTCTTCAGGCACATCTCTTGATGTCGCTGGGATGGAGGCCTGGCTCTCTGGTTAGGAGAGCGGGACTCGCTCCGTCTAGAGGCTGGCCGGTGACTAGGCAAAGGCCGATGCTGGATCACAGCCTCCTCCCGGCGGTCGGCCGATGGACGGTGACTTGGCGGGGTAACCACAGCCGTCAACTCGGGCAGTTCCGAGGGCAGGACCTCCATGGTCTGCTCCTCGTCAGACACCTCAAGGACCTCCTGATTGTCTGGGTGCTCCTCTGAGTCTCCAGTGAGCTGGGTAGGTGGAGGTGTCGGGGGCGAGTCTCCTTCGGAGGGAGTGCCTCTTTTCCTTCCTCCTCTTCTTCTTCTCTTTACCAGTGTCCTGGGTAAGAGGATGCTTCTTTTGTGCCGGTGTTAAGGGCTTGGAGAAGGTCGAGGCCTGCGAGCCCGCAGGATCCTCACGAGTTGGAGGAGCCGATAGCTTCGGAATCATCGGAAGCTTTAGGGTCGGTACTGAGCCCGGTGCCGACGAGGTGGACGGTATGGCAGCCGCTGCCAATGGAATGGTCGCCGGATGCGTCGATTTTTCAGCCATGACTTCGCAGGCCTCGGTCTGTTCCCGTGATCGGAGGGACTCCTCCCAACAGTGAGACTTAAGTCTCGCCGAATGGTTGCAGAGGGTCTGGTGGGTAAATTGCCAACACACAGGACAGGCCTGGACGTTATGACCTTTGCCCAAACAGAAGAGGCACTCACGATGTTTGTCCAAAAGCGCAACCTTCCATTCACAAGAGACGCAGCTTTTCAAAAGCGCCGACACAGACTGAAGAAGAGAAGAAGTCAGATAGAGTGGGGGGTTCGAATTCCAAAGAACCAGTCCAAGATCCAAAGCCGTTTGTCAAAGACCAAAACCGGGTCGAAAACCAGAAGCCAAATACCAGAATCCAATACACAATCTGAGAAACGTAGTCCAAAAGCCAAAAACCGAGCCGAAAAGAGCCAAAAGCCAAGAAAATGCAAGCCACTGAGAAGAACCTTCTGTTTGCTACGGCGGACAAGAAAGAACTGACGAGTGGCTGTTGCTTGGCGGGCTGAGCATGCACAGTATCAGCATGGGGGAGGGGTTCCCACCAATCTACTGAGCTCTCGAATCTTCCGAACTCTACCACGCAGGCGCGAAAGCTCCTAATGTATGAGGCACAGAGACCACGAAGAAGAAGTATAATTTCCTACTTAAGAATTATAGGCCATCTCATTATACAAAGGGTATTCATACTCCCCTTTCATCAAATCCTTTCATTCATATTTTAGAAGTTATGCAAATGAAAGAACTATCTAGATATGGACAGAGATGATGTAACATGGGTAACTTGGGCTACATATTGGTAATCTTAAAATGTTCTGTTCCAGAATTGGTTTCTATGGATATTTTTAACAGGATACTGGCATGGAATATTCAACCAATACTTGGTCTTGCAAACATTTATCTAACAAATGATCCAAAATAATTTTTTAGCAAATTGCTATTAACATAAAAGTTAATCAATGTTTCACAGATAATTGCATATTTTCTACATATTTTTATAGCACAATTAGTATGCCAAATTCTTTGCAGCAAGTCTTATTCACAACCACAAGGACCTTCTGAAGGAGACCATGTTTCAAACTGGGTACAGAGACTGAGGCAGTAATTTAGAACGTCTTTGCTCCTTCATGCTAAAGACTACATCTCTGAAGGAACACCTGTAATCTGTATGTAAATTAAGTTGTGTTAATTCACAAATAAACACCAGTACAATAAGGAAGCCTGTTACCACAAACAGCTATACAAAACTCAGGTGTTCAGCAGAGTGAGGGCCACAATTATTAAAAATGCTTCAGAAATTACACTGCAGATATGTTTAAACTTATATTCTACCTTTCTCCTAGAAATGGGACTCAAGGTAGCTCATGAGGGCGCAGTTTGGGTGTATGCACACACCTGCTTCTGTGTCCCTCAGTGCCCACAGCCCCTGCTGCTATGTCCCTGAGGACAGGAACACAGCATGTGTATGCCCAAGCTGCTCCCTCATCATTTGCAAACAGGGGAGCAGTTTCAGTACCCAAACCCCTTCCTTGCTGCCATGTCCCTGCTGCTGTTGCTGTTCTTGATGTCCAGCAGCAGGGCTTCACAGACCCCAGGTTAAGAATCACTGATTTTCTTTATCATTTTTAGGGCACCTTTGTATTCAAATAGTGGCTTACAAAACTGAAATCCAAAAATAAGCGGTTCAAAGATCTTCAAAATTCTACTTTAGCAGTTTGACCACCATGCCTTCAATGAACACCTTCTACCTTTGCCTCAAAATTTATTTCTTTTTCCAGATATACAACACAGGCTTACTTTTTGTGAAGAAACTCTCCTGCTGCTACTGCGACAGGCCGATGTGCAGAATAAACCAAATGATAAACATTCTCGCAGTCTTCATTGGACAAAGCTTCTTCACTTCCACTGAAAATTTTTTAAAAAATTTACTTGAATTGAAGCATTTGGTTTCAGCTCTACCATCTCCTTTAAGTTACTTTTAGAGTACAGATAATATACTTGATTGAAAGTAACAACATGGCTTCTTCTCTCCAATAGCTGGGCTTGATTGGGAGCCTCCATGGATCAGATTATGCATGCAGGCCAAAGGGTTCCCAAGCCCTCATTTGTAACAAAAAACATACATAAATTTATCTAGGTCTCATTTATAATTAACATATTGCAATCAAGACTTTTCTACAAACACCAGATGCTGAAATATGCATTAACAACATCCAAAATACTATTTCAAGAAAAAATGCTATTGTTTCACAGTATATGTTGGAAAGTTAAAAATCTGGGAGCAACTAAACACTATCTGTGGTAACTTTTACCAATGCAAAACCTTTGTAAATTACCCAGTGACAAGCACTTATATATGGGGTCCAGGAAAGAGCCTGAAGTACATTTTCCTAAAGACAGGTCTCAATATAAAATATATATATATAAAATAAATTATATATTAATGGACAGTACTGTCCTTCCTTGGTCCCTGAGAAATATTATCCCACCATTTGTCTTTTGAACCAAACTTTTGAAATAAGAAAATAAAATAAATCAATCAGAAAAATCTCTCTGAAAACTGGTGGGATTCGATTATACTTTTCATTTATATGATTCTATTTCACAAACATAAGGAGGTGCAATCTTCAGTTGCTATGGTTTTAAGACATTTATTAAATGTGTTAGTCCCGTATCAGTTTCTTGCATGTGAACTTCAAATACATGTCTCCCAGTTCTACAGCAATCTTTTATTTCTTCACTATACACACTGTGAAAGGGATCCCAAGGCCTACTCTGAAATAAAAAGAATATTCACTTTATTAACACTTTCCTGAACTGCATGCCATCACATTGCCACTACAAGTTTCCACTCACTGTTTCCTTTACATGCTGGAAATAATGGATTACAGTCCAGTGCAGTGCATCACTAATCTGCCAAACACATACAGGAAATCTTGCAGAAGAAAAACAGGTAGGGAACATACACAATCCTTTCTCCCTTCTGTAATTTACTTTGCCATGACCTAGCTGCAAGTTGGCAATTTATTTTCAAGATTTATATTCTGCTCTGCAGACACTTTTCCCAAGTGACTAAAATAGTAAAATAAAACAATAATAAAATAAAGATAAAACCTTAAGAGACTAAAGCAGCCATAAAAATAATAAAAGCTATAAAGCACTACTGGATGTTAAACTACCACTCCAAATGTCAACACTATCTGTGTTTGCTGCTTCAATGCCTGACAAGACTTTCTGTGAAGACCAAACCATAAAGGGGGCAGTAGAGCTAGCTGCATTTAACACCAATTAGAGCTGTACTTGTAACAGTTTGGAATTGGATTTATGTTCTGATTTTACATAGACAACTGTGGTTATCAGCAGACATAGAACTATTCCACAATTAAAACAAATTATGGGAAAGACTGTGGAGCCAGATAACAAAGAGTAGATAGACAGGAGAGTAAGTTTATAATACATATTCCAGTTTGTAATCAAGTCTTAATATGTTTTAACAAGTTTGATATCTTTGGGAAGAATTAACATGAAGATATATGATCAAATAATATATATTATCTTTTGGTTAATCCAAGAGTTTAACCAAAGGGTATATAATCCAATATAAACAAACATAATTTGAAAACCAGTATGATCCAAATCCAGCTATACTGGAACATTAATATGTGAACTAAGCAATGAGCCATCTTTCATTACATGAAGAAGAACTATATTGCTAGTATAAATATTGCTGGCAAATTGAAATTGTACTACCTTAAAATATACTCACTGAAGTATTAGAGTAACTAATCGAATGGCTTCTACAGCAACATCATATTCCTTATCAAGTGTCATTGATACAATGCGATCCTGCAAAAACAAAACACAGATGTTTCTAAAGGGGAAGGTAAAGTCCTAAAAAACAAACTAACAAGCAAACCTTTATATTACACATGACAACTGGCTTTTCCAAACAATATAGGACTAACAGTAAAGCATACCCAACTGCCTCCTCAACAGCAAGTATTACATGCAACAGTACACAAATATGTAGAAAGTCATTCTTGTACAACAGAGCGGGCAGCTTGTGGCCACTCGTCTAAAGACATGAGGCTCTTGGCTAATTTTCAAAAGGCCTCTGAAAGTGCTCTGTTTACATCCCAGCTCAACCAGTAGGACAAGGAGAGAGAACAGGATGTCAGAAACACAGATATACACCGACAGAAGAATTACTGTTGTTCAGCTTATATTTTTTGGTGCAACTGTTTCATTCGGCTGAAGTTCCAATATTCTGGCAGTCCTGTGGTATGAATGAGCATGGTTCTCCTCTCCCTTCATATCTCCAAGCAGGTGAAGTCACTATGCATCTTATGACCAGACAAAGACGACATCACAGTGCATAGGAACAATGTTGCTTTTACTCTGTGCATTGGAACATTTCTCTCTTTTAAGATTTGTTTTGCTTTAATTGCACAATTATGGTGGTTCCAGCCTGCTGGAATTACAAAATCACAGCAAAAAAAACAGGTTGCTTGCCTGTAACTGTAGTTCTTTGACTGGTCATCTGTGCCCTTACACAAGGGGGTCTTGTGCCTGCACAGAAATGTCCAACAGAAAATTCTAGAGCTGAGTAGCTTAGTGGGAGCCCCGCCCCTGCATGTATCCTGCATGCCCAGGACTGCCATGGTACTCCCCTTTCAGTTTTGAAGTCTGCCAAAAACACCAAGAGACCCTGAAGAGGTGAGTTAGGAAGAGGAAGGCATCGCCTAGCGATCCCTTTGAAGGCACCCACCTTGGAGCAGAACTTGCAACATGTCCTGTTGAGGCAGAAGGCAAACAGGACTATTCTGGGCAATCCCCACTTCTTTGTGACGGAGTGGCAGATTACCTTGGCGAGGGATCATTCAGCATAGAGATGCCTTATGCAACTGAGGTTATCCGCAGGAGTGTTGTCTGCACCAGCAATGTGGATGGTTACTGAACAAATGGACTTGTGGATGCACCAGGTCCAGAGGTGGGAGGCCAGGTCTAGGAGTGCTAACAAGTGTGTGCCGCCCTGGTGATTGATGTAACAGAACAGTGTAGTGTTGTCAGATATGACCTGAACCACGGTGTCCATTAGAAGTCTCTTGAAAGCTTGAGCGATTTGAGGACTGTGAGAAGTACGAAGGCACTGATGTGAAGACACAGTTCGAAAGGTGACCAATGGCTGTGAACAGTCAGTCCCTTGCAGTGAGCATCCCAGCTCCTCATGGAGGCGTCTGTGGTCAGGGTGGCAGAGGGTTGAGGTGGAGTGAAGGGAACATCTCAACTGAGATTGGCGAAAGAAGTCTACCAGACGAGCAAGACCTTGACATGTCTTGGGAGGATGAGTGTCTTGGACTGGCTGTCGTGGAAGGGATCAAAGTGTTTGAGAAACCACACCTGGAGTGGATGGAACCTGAAGCGAATGGAAGGTGTAACCATTGATGTTGCAGCCATGAGGCCTAGTAGACGCTGAATACGGTGGGCTGAGACAGAAGGACAGTGAATGGTGTTGGGGGCAGTACTGCAAAGGGTTCAGGTACACTTCCTTGGGACAAATGCCCTGCCACGGATGGAGTCGAGAGTAGTCCCAATAAAGTCTATGTAGGGGAGAGGGTGGACTTCTTGGGGTTGATCTGAAGACTGAGGTGGTGAAGAGGGGAGAGACTGCAATGGAAATTGTGGAAGAGCCTGGTTCTGCAGGACACCAACAACAACCAATCATCGAGATGGGGTAAACAATGATCCCTTGTGTTCTGAGATGGATGACCACTACCACCATATACTAGGTGAAGACTCTCAGAGCAGTAGCTAGACTGAAGGATAGGACATGGTACTGAAACATGGAGTTGCCAATTGTGAAGCATAGGCATTTCCTGTGATGAGGGCGGATGGAGATGTGGAAATGTGCATCATGGAGATCCATGGACGCAAACCAGTCTCCTCGATGAAGGAAAGGAAGAATAGCTTCTAAGATAGTCATTTTGAACTTGCGTGGATAGATGTACCCGTTCATCCTTCTGAGGTCCAAGATGGGTTGGAGACTGCTGTTGTACTTGGGGATGGTAAAGTACTGGGAGAAGTAGCCAGTCTTCAGAGCCCTGGAAGGGAGCTGTTCGATGGCACCCTTCCAATGAAGAGTGTGTACTTCGTCCAGCAGGGTGGGTTGGGGGTGGGTAGATCAGTACATTCCAATGGGAGGGTCGTTGGCAAACTTGATGGTGTAGCCAAGGCAAATGATATTAAGGATCCATATATCTGAAGTGGTGGTCCATCAGATGGTATAATGGGTGGATAACTGGGGAGTGTTCACAACACCTACAGATGGAGCTGTGAAGGTTGGAAGAGGTAGCGACCCACTGCAGAAGTCAAAAATGAGACTTGGTAGAGGAAGATTTCTTTGTTGGCTGCTGTTGGTGTGATTTGAAAGATCTCTGGGAAGATGCAAGTGGAAAGGAAGAAGTGTAAGACAAGTGTGGAGAAGTATGTTTCTCTTTCAGGTTCGTGGCAGGCAAGGCAGACCTCTCCTGCGTCATCAGAGACATGGTAGGCTAGGATGGAGGAGGCTGCACCACCAGGAAAAGGTTGGAAGCTGCCAACAATGTTGAGCTGGAGTCCATTGGTACCAACGCTGGTATTGTGGTGGATCCTGAAGTCGATGGGCAAGACTATGGAAATCTGGAGACCATGGTGGAAGTGGTAAAGAAAGTCATTTCTCCACTGCCTTTGTCAGGAATTCTAAGATATTGTTCT
Organism: Iguana delicatissima; assembly: GCA_948472985.1. NCBI lineage: Eukaryota > Metazoa > Chordata > Lepidosauria > Squamata > Iguanidae > Iguana > Iguana delicatissima. Next base: position 47,351 of record CAOKZL010001296.1, read on the forward strand.
CAGCAAAAAGATTTCAGTCTATAAGCCCAATTCTTCAGAGTCTGGGAAGTAAACTGGTGGTAAATTTTACACTTGGGAGACATTGTGGCTTTCTCCCAAACACTACTGGCACAAGTCAAGGGCATTGGAGAGGGAAAATTTCCTGTTACAGGAAGAACATTTCTTGAAAAAAAGGTAACAGCTACTCAGTGTTCTGGAATGAGAAGTAGGACTGACTCGCAAGGTAGACAAAAAAGACAGTGAAAGGGGAGTAGCTTGGTGGTCCTAGGCATGTGTGATATGCGCAAAGGCAGGGCTCCCATAAAGCTACTCAGCTCTAGAACTTTCCAGTGGACGTCTCTGTGCAGGCACAAGATCCAGTTGTGTGAGGCACAGAGACTATGAAGATTTTTTTTTTTTAAAAAAGAAATACCTACTGGGGAATGGGAATTATGAGGAAAAAAATTAACAGGAACACTGTTGGTTTTACCCTGTTCCCCAGTCCATATTTCTTTTTTAAAAAAATATTTGTTTTGCTGTAATTGGGCAACTGTGTTGCTTGGGCAGCCACCAGCATGCCCCAATTAATGCAAAATATTTTTAAAAAATGCTTACCAGGGAACTGGAACTGGACAATTGGGGCAATAAATAAATAACATGCAGGCCCTACATAGCACAATCGCAGGTAGGAAGATAGAGTCAGTGAGAAATGTAGCAGACTGATTGTGGGAACATGAATCACCAAAGCAGCACCACAGTGTTATTGCAGAGAAGGTGTGAAAGCTAGATTTCTGTACTGGTACATTTCTGTTTGCTTAAACAGTATGAATTTTTCCTGTCAGACAACAGGCTGGTGTGAAAAAGCCCAGAAAGAAAGAGAAAAGGAGGCAGGAAGGGACAGATATGCCCACTGCTGGCCACGTTTGTCATGTCTTTCAGGTTTGACTAATGCCAGCAATAGGAATTGTGTTTCACACTAAAAGAAATGGGAGTAACACAATATCTCAATGTTCTGATGTGTATAACATATATTCAGGACAAGGGGCCAGTATTAGGACACAATATGGAGAAAGAGAATGCCAATAGTTACCAACTGCCAAGGGCAAGTTAGATAAGGCTGGATTTTATCACTCTATTGTTTAATTTAGATGCAGAGCATATCATACAGAAAGCAGGATTAGACTCAGAGGAAGAAGATATGAGAAATGGAGGAAGGAACATCAACAATTTAAGATATGCAGATGATACCACATTACTTGCAGCAAACAGCAAAGACCTGGAACAGCTACTGATGAAAGTTAAGTGCAAAAGCAGGGTTACAGCTGAACACTAAGAAGACAAAAATAATGACCACAGATGATTTACGTAATTTTAAAGTGGTAAAGAAGATACCAACAGAGTTAAAGGCTTTCTATACACTGACTCAGTCTTTTATCCAAGTGAAGACTGTAGTAAAAAAAATCAGAAGAAGTGAAGGTTTGGAAAGGCAGCTATAAAGGAACTAGGTAAGACTTGCAAATATAAAGACATATAACTAAATATCAAGGTCAGAATTATCCAGGCCAAAGTATTTCCAATTTCTATGTATGATTGTGAATGCTGATGAAAGCTGATATGAAGAAAATCAACTAATTTGAGATGCGGTTTTGGAGAAGAGTTCTGTGGATATCATGGACAGTCAAAAGGACAAATAAATGGGTCTTAGAGCGAACCAAACCTCAACTTTCGCTAGAAGCAAGGATGACTAACTGAAAAATATTCCCAGTCCCTCACATCAGATAAGTTAAGAAACACTGATGTATAGGTCTACTTAGGCTTTCTGTTACAATATAGGGAACAAATGAAGAACAGCAATATTCTAGCCTTACTCCACTGTTTCTGTTTTTATTATTCTCCCCTAATGGAGAATGACCTTTGTGAAGAGAAGTGTTACCAGGCTGTACACCCTGACACTAATATAGTTTAATTGGCAAAAAACGATTCAATTGGCAAAATATATTAATTGGTATAAATATAAAACATACCCTGCTATGGCTAAATGACCACATTGGATAAGAGGAACAGGTTGGTCAAACAGGAATGTTGCAAATTACATCACAAGAAAAATCCAGGCATAGCCACGTCATAGTCAGGAAATCACTAGGAAACTCCAGCAATAATAGGCTTGCAGTTAGCTTTAACAACTCAACCTTTTAGTCTGGAAGATTCCCATAAGATAGCTGATTGTCTTAACTTCGTTCCTTACAACAAGCAAGCTTCCCTTTTTGCCCTCACACCTGTCTGACAAGTACTGAGCTATCAGAACAGCCATTAGCCCTTTGTCACCTAACACCATTCCGGACCTCACTGTCTACTCTGCAAACTCCACAGTTTACTTGGCTGGAGAGCCATTAAGATCCTAGCCCTCCAGGCAAAAACTGGGTATTTAGATCTGTTTTTGGTCAAATTGTAGTACACCAATTGCTGGTTGCCATTCAGCTGCTCCAGTTCTTGACAATGTGCTGTCCTTAGACTTATGTCTAAGCCACACTGCTGCTTCTTCACTGCTCTTCAGAATTGGTAAATAGTACTCATTTCACCCTCAAATCTCACTATCCAAAACTCTTCTCCCATTTTCTTCAGTTAGCTTTGTGTGATTGCTTGGATCTTGTATGTGTGGTTGCAACTCCCCCCAAAAACACATTAAGCTTACTTCTTGGATCTCTGGCTGATTATTTCCTGCAGAAGTTCTGGTAAACACAGGTGCAAAAGATCTCATTAGGTTACTCCCTTCTTGCAGGATTCCTATTTTGAGCTAGTATTCCCCTCTGTTTCACAGAAGTACTAGCATTGTGGGTAGACCCCTGTGTCACCCACATTTTGGGGTAACAGAAGAGTCTCCTCCATTTGTGTCCAGGTCTTCCACATGATTCACAACTTTTCCAAGGTACTCAAACGTCTAGAGAACTTCTTCACACAAATGAAGCTCTCCTGTCCATGAAGTCATCCTCTATTTGTGGAAGGCAACAGAGAACAGAAGGAAGGATACTCATGCACACCCTCTAACCTTATTTTAGGATACTCAGTTACACACACCCTTTGTTACAATGCTATTTTGTTTTTAGAATTAAGCATAAGAGGAAAAGCACTAACAAAAGAATAGAGATAGGCAAATTCGAGTCAGAAGAGGTAGATAACATAACAATTTCCTAGACCATATTCTCGTCAGACAAATTTCTTCCAAAATCAATAAAACAATAGTATGTTGGCTCCCCAGCATTTTTTCCTAAAGAGACTAAATTTGACAGAAAATTGAATATTTGCATTCTGCTACTATCTGAAACAGTATGAGACTAATTGATTGTATAATTAACTTCTCTGATGTGTATGTAATTGGTTGCTCTTGGATTATTTAGATCCAAGAGCAAGATCCAAGATTAAACTACATTTAATCTTAAATGTGGTTTATTTGAAAGACGTCATTTTCAGTAGGCTTTGTGAAGCTACCACTGAATGTCTGACGGAGTCAAAATTAAATTTCTATAGTTCCACAGTGATAATTGAGCAAGATCCAAGAGCAAGATCCAATTAACCAAGATCCAAGAGATTGAAGAGCAAGATCAGGGCTCCCTGATCCAAGATCCTGATCCCTAATTCTGGTGGTGCAGCAGTTAAATACCAGTACTGCAGCCACAAGGTTGTGAGTTTGATCCTGCCAGGCTCCAGGTTGACTCAGCCTTCCATCCTTCCACAGGTCAGTAAAATGAGTACCCAGCTTGTTGGGGGCAATCAGAGTAACACACTGTAAACTGCTTAGAGAGCACTTAGCAGATAAGTGGTATAGAAATACACATGCTATTGCTATTTAATGCAACATAGTTTAAAATAAGAACAATTTCCAGTTTGGATGCAACAACAATCAGCAATCAGTTTAAACTAGGAAGCCAATACTTCAGATTGCCTGCTTATAGTTGCGCTTGGGGAGCCCCCAAAAAACCAAGCTTATGCCAATAATGCTATACAATGCCAAATACTGCCTCAAGACCAAGAAAAAACCACAGAAGTGAAGACAAGCAGTCAACCAAAGTGAATGTGTTTTTACCATACATCAAAGGAGTCACTGACTGCACAGGGAAACTGATGAAGAAACATAACCTCCAAACAATCTACAGACTGACCAAGAAAATTCAACATATGCAACGTTCAGCAAAGGACAAGAGGGACCCTCTAACTTCTGCTGGAGTTTATCGCATACCTTGCAGTTGTGGGCAGGTCTACATAGGGACTACAAAATGCAACATTCAAACACAAATGAAAGAACATGAAAGACACTGCAGATTGATCCAGCCAGAAAAATCAGCAGTAGCAGAACATGTTATAAACCAACCTGGAAACAGAATGCTTTTTGAAAGCACAGAAATTCTGGACCGTTCTGACAACTACTATGTCAGACTACACAGAGAGACCATTGAAATCCATAAACACATGGATAATTTCAACAGGAAAGAAGAAACTTGGAAAGTAAACAAAATTTGGCTACCAGTACTGAACACTAAAATCAAGACTCAAAATATGCCAATGAACACCACCCAGACTCTGGAGGTCCCTCTACAAGAAACAATACAATAGATGGCTAATGTACTTAATGCACTGTTACGTATATCCCCTAACAACTCAACCCTGGGGGACATTCCATTTAACAATAGGCCATTACACAGGCCAACTTAATATATGCAAATTGCTTTCTCCTACCGGGGGACTACACAAGTATATATACTCTATCTCACTTCCATGCCACCATATCCTCTGAAGATGCCAGCCACAGATGCAGGCAAAATGTCAGCAGAACAGAACACGGACTCAAAGCCCGGAAAACCCACAACAACCTATGGATTCCAGCTGTGAAACCCTTCGACTTTACATAGTTTCTTTGGGTTTGCATGCTGCTTTAATACTTTTATTTGTTCTGATCAGTCTGCCAAGTTATCTGAATTAATCAAGCTATGCTAAGAATAATTTAAAAGATGGAGAAGAGAATCCACAGATGAAAAATGGAAAGGAAAGGGGACTCTTCAAGTACAAGCCTGCAACATGTTTTTAATCCTCCAAATCATGGGTTTGAGAATGAAAATGCACCATGCAATCTAGACCAAAAAGTACTGTTTTATCACTGTGAAACTATAGAAATTTAATTCTGACTCCGTCAGACAGTCACTGGCAGCTTCATAAAGCCAACTGAAAATGGCTTCTTTCAAATAAACATAGTTTGTCAGATTCATATGCCACAAGTCACATTTTACAAAAAACAAATGGAAGTTAAAGCTACCTAAATTCTTCCTGTAACCACATGGAAGGATAACGGAGGAAGAATGCTTAGTCTCAGGTAAATCAAGTTTGTCCTCTTTGTGATCAACCATGGTTTACTGTGATACCTGAACACATGCCTTTTTAATTATGGGAACCAACTTCTCAGGAATGGCTCTTGTAGAAGACACTGACATTTTACCAATTGATAATGGTGTCTTTTTCCCCCTTTAAATTCAAAATAGAATAGATTCAGGTGCCTTCATCTATTCGCTAAGAAATACTGGCTTTAGAGAGCAAGTCAGAAGTGACTCCTAGTTCAATTCAGTCAAATCTTTCATGTCGTGAAAAAAACAGGCTGCCAAGTAGGTCCTCAGGAATAAAACAAGACACAAAAGCCGTGGGTAGGCAGTAACTTTATGTGGACAAGTTAGGAGTCCACAACAGTGTGCAAGCTTCTGAGTTCTTCAGATCTCTGTGTCTTTGTGCTTCTCAAGATGGAGAGCTCCCACTTTTCCTATATACTAGCAGATACTACTAGATGTAATCTAATGGGATTTAGTTTAATTGCAGATTTCATGACTAAAGCATTTGGCCAAATTTTAAGATTTTCATGCTTCTTCCCTCATTTTAAAAAATTCCTTAAGCCAACAACTCAACAATTTGCACATGATGGTTGAATCTAAGAAAGGTATTAACTACATACATAATTTGGACTTCATTTTATTCTAGTGTCAGTGGAAATGAGAACACCACAGTGGTGTTTCTTGTTGCTGCTGCTGTGGGCCTTCAAGTTGTTTTTGACTTACGGCAACCTTCACGGGGTTTTCTGGGGCTGAAAGTATGTGACACACCCAAGGTCACCCATGGGTTTCAATGGACAAGCAGAAAACTGAACCCTTGTCTCCAGGGTTGTAGTCCAATGCTCAAACCACTATACCGTGCTAGTTCTCAATACAGCTTTCTTACCTGCATTTCTATCTGGGTGCTAACAAATGCAGGTAAGAGAGGAATATACAACATTAATTAATAAAAAGTGTTGGTACTCGCCATGAAGAATCATTCTGCAGAGATGCAGAAGATAAATCCACAATAATGCCAGCATGCCAGACAAGCCATGTGATCCTCTTGAGCTTTTCCCACTGACTCCTCTCCCCTCTCTTCAGTTTTGTTACATACCCGTGCAAAGGCAATATGGATGATGAAGGTGAAAAGACAGAAAAATTCAGAAATCATCTCATGATTAGAAGCAAATATTGTAGTATGTTTCTAATTGGCAAGCCACTACACTGGGTGGAGATGGATTGCTCCCCTGTACTTCTGCGGAATGACTCTTCATGTGAGTACCAAATCAACTTCCAATGTTGTGAGCTGAAAGATGCTTCCTACAGAAGTTCAAGAGATGATACCATAAAAACATACAACACTAGTTTTTAGATTTGGTGTCAGGAAAGTGTAAACCCTCTCCACTTCCTCTGCCACCTGCCTAGCAGGATCCCTCCCGTGGCGCAAGAGAGTAGAGGGGGGAGTGTGAGATTGCCTTCTCCACTTCCCTCTGCCACCCGCCCATGACACGATGGAGCCCTCAGCTGCCTGGAAGGAGAGCTGGGCAGAGGAGATGCCCCCCATTTCACTCTTCCACCAGCTGCTGGTGCCATAGCTGGTGGGGGAAGGGCAGGGGAGGAGATTTTCTCTCTGCATTAGGGAATGGGAAGGGGAAATGGTGGAGGCAAGCCACCCGTGAATAATCAAATCTGCGAGTCTCAAACCCATGAATGTGGAGGGAGAACTGTATAAGGTACTGTTATGGTTTCATTCTAAGTAAGAACATGTTCCTCTGAGCATTCAGTCTAAAAGAACTGCTAGGAAAACTGATATGCTGGTTGAAAGAGAAGCCTTGTAACAGGATTTGTGAAATATTGAAGCTACAGTTTCCTATGATTCCTGAAATGTACTTGTTAAATATGATAGATTTAGTAGACGGTATGAACATACAGAAACATTGGAGATTACTATTATATATGATACCAACAGCACGTATTGAATATGCAAAGGTATGGAAAACACAGCAAATACCTACAATAGAGCAATGGTGGGGAACCTTTATTGAAAAAAAAACACTGATATGGTCTCTCAAAGACTGAGAGGGAAATCAGATGATGAAATTCAGAAAGAATGGCAAATTGTAGGTGATTGCTGGGTGACGTCTGATAGAAGTCTATAATTCATGGTATTATGTAGTAAAATTTATTGAGATGATTACGGTGGTTATCATGAAGCAGGAATATGGTAAACGAAATGCAATGAACCAACATGTAAAATAGTTGAAAAATGCAGTACAATGATATAACTATGTTAAGAGATATTGAAAATGAAATCTAGATCAGTTTGGAAGAATCAAGAAATAATTCAAGTGAAATAAAAATAACAAATGTTTGTTTTATTTGTGAAATTTTAATAAAATGATTAAAAAAAAAAGAAAGAGAAGCCTTGAACTTGAATTCTTAAACTCATTTCTTAGAAAGAAACACCAAAGGTGTTAGTCTTGGAGAAACTGGGGTGCAGTAAAAGCTTATGGCTTTTGATATAATGACATCTATAAATGCAGGGAAATCACAACAATCACATCTACTACTCACAATGCTAAATGTTGATTCCCAGAGCCTTGGAAAGTTATGCAATACTCATTTCTCAGTATTTTTTGACTTTTTGATGCCTTGATGGTTACTGGATCTCAGGGTAAGAGCAGACAGCCAAATGTAGGTAAATATTAGGAGCCAATCTGCTATAGTGATTTGAATATTGGTCTACGATTCTGGGAGACCAGGGTCTGAATCCTTGCTTGGCCATGAAATCTACAGGGTGACACTGGGCAAGCTGCACTTTCTCAGCCTCAGAGGAAGGCCATGGCAAACCTCCTCTGAACATATTTTGCCAAGAAAATCCCATGATGCACCTTAGAGCTGCATGAGTTAGAAATGACATGAAAACAAACAACAACAAGGTGAATATATTTTAATGTTAAAGTAACTGAAAAGTATTTGAAAAAATAAGATGAACACTAGTTTATTAAATAAAGTCAAAGTTTGCATGTTTGTTTTTCTGTGTCAGGCGAAGACCTCATATGATTGGTTGTGTGGGGTGAAGACCTCAGATTATTGGCTGTCTGTGAAGATTCTACGGAATCCTGAGGTTGGCAGTTTAGGGAGAGGTCTTTAGAATCCTCAGCCAGAGAGCTCTTGGGCCTGGTTGGTTGCTATGAGATGAGGCCTAGCAGCAAGGAGGAAGGCAGTGTATTACCTCAGGAACCCAACCTCTGTACGTCAGTAACTCTGAATAAAGATTGAATTGGAGAATATGGGGGAAAGTTACAGATACTGGACAAGACACTTTGGGGAATTAGAGATACAGGATCTCAAATCTTTCAAACAAGTATTATCTATGAGAAAATTAAATCTTGGGCAATGCTGGGTATATTTGCTGGTACTTTATAAGATAAATGACACCTAAAACTAAATTATGCTAAACACAGACTGATGAACATAAGGCAAAGAATCTTCAGTCCTCCACAAAGAGGCAGAGATAGAGGAACCACACCTGTGTCACTACGCAACATATTTAATTTATCATTATTTCATCTCATAAATTCTTTCTGCAGCAAACATCTCAATAATACAAGTTTGCCAGTCATTTTGTCAACATAATCCTCTAGCTGAATACTGCTCAATTTCCAAGTGGCTTACTGCAGCCAGAATGGGTCTGGACAAATCTCATGACATTGGTGCAGAAGACCTGCACTGAATGAAAACTGAAGCAATAACTTGATTGTCATTTCTATAAACTGTGGAAACCAAGAACTTTTGGGCCAGTATGATGCTGTCGGCTTTACCTGTGGCCTATTGCGCCTAATTTTCTTTATAACTCTTGGAATCAGCTGTGGTGGTGGAAAAAAGATAAAGCCAACCTAGAGGGCACTGTGTCATCAAAGGTCACTGTGTCACTGTGCCTTCTGCTCTCACTGTCTGTTGAGTAGAATTTTAGCATTCTCTTGTTTTTGCACATTGCAAATATGTCTACATTGAAGGGTCTCACTTTTTCATTCAACTGATTCAATATTTCTTGATTTACGTACAATTCTCCTGGATGTACTGTTTTTCTAAATAAGTAATCTGGTCCTGAATTCAAGTTACTTTCAAATTGCAGAGATGGATGAATGTAATCTCTCCTCCCATTTCAGCACTTTGCTTAACAAGAAGGTACTGAACCCTTTTGCTTCCTTATGTAAGCCCATAATGCAGCGGTTTTTTTTCCCCATTTGAACTTGCACATGCCTACCTCTGACTAAATGCTCAACAGCCTGCAATGCCGAACAAACTGCCCAAAATGTAGCTAATTTATATTGCAACTGGCTTCTTCATGATGTGCGACATCTCCAATTTCAACTGTACCTCTCTCACAAATGTATTTAATTATTTGAAGTCATATACCAATTCCCTCCCTCTGTGTTTTGAGATAACACAAAATATGGCATGCTAGTCTATTTTTCTTTGGACAGTACAAGTTCTATGGCCAATGTGAAGAAAATTTTGATTTTCATTCATTTTTGGAACTGATCATGGGACAAAAACAAAAATCTGTCAATGTTTGTGCCAAAAGAACACTCTATCACTGTTCCACTCACAGCACTGTCCATCTGTCATGGTCATTTCCTACAGAAGACAAAAATACAAAAGTTTTCCTATCAGTGGAGGATGTGGAAACATCATTGCTGCCTCTATCCTCTGTGGCACGTTGGCAGAGGTGTTTTAGATTTAGTGTTCTGAACTCATATTCTGTTCCACTGATCTGAACTGTGTGCAACCTCAGAAACCAAGTCCTGCTCTTGCTCCTTGAAAGGCAAGGCAAAGCATTTGAAACTATTTCTGCCTTTTCCTTCATGCAACTGCTTTTGTCATTACTTTCTACTAGCATGTTTTCCAATGTCAACAATCATTTAATTGTTGTGTCTGTAGGGAGCATTTTGCATTACATTTTGTACTTTCCAGTGTCTTCATCACAGGAAGCATCTTGTTATTGCTGCTGATGATACTATTGTCACTGCAAATAGTAACCTGCACAGAGTCAGCTATGAACTGTACTGACCTATATACCCTATTCAATGAATGGTGCAAGCGTTCTTCATCCAATTCTTAGTTTACCAAAATGTCCTTTATCCACAACAGCATAGCCAAAGCAAATGAGGCACTCACTTCTGTCACACTCAATGGAAGTGCTAAATTTCTTGGATTTTCTTGAATGTGCAATCTGCCTCCTTCCACATTATATATCCTCTTTTTTGGGGACTCAAGCTCCTCATAGCAAAGCATCTACTGCTGCAACTGCTAGCAGAATCACTAATTCTTCCATAAGTTTGGCAGCCTCTTAGTATATATAGGGGCGTCCTACACTTTTAAAATTAAATGCATACAGAATACCTAAGGCAATGCTACTTTCCTTGTGTTTGATTCAGCCTTTGTTAACATTCTGTCTGCTCTTAACAATTGCCCTGACTTTGTACTTTCTGCTTGTGTCTCTTTTGTCTCTCTGTGTTATCCAAACTCAAAGCTTTCAGCACCTTCTGTACCAATTAAACAGTTTATCTGTTGCTGATTCTAACTGTGCTTCTGTTTCCCATAATCATCAATATTCTCTGTGAAAATAAGCTCTTCTCTGTCATCGTCTTTTATGGGCCTAAATTTCTAAAAGGCACCAGATCCCATCTGATCTGGAAGTCAAACAGTGTCAGCCCTGGTTAATATTTGGATGAGACACTGCAAACTAATAATAGGTACTTTAGACTCTATTTTAGAGGAAGAAACTGGCAAAACCACCTCTGAGTATTCCTTGCTTAAGAAAACCTTATGAAATTGAAGGGATTGCCAGAAATCAACTGGTAAGTTGAAGGCACGCCTAATGCATGCCATCAGCTTGTCCAACATCTTCACCACCTAATGAGGAGTGGACTATTTGTGATACCATATGTCCTGACATGGACTGACTTAATTGTACTGCATCATTTTTTCTCCCATCTTCTGCATCTATCCCTTTGTTTTCCTTTGCATTTTCTAGAGTTCCTTGGTCTGCTGTGCTGTTTTTATTGCAGAGGAATCAAATCATTATTTTTAATGAAATACCAAGAATTAAGGCTACTTAAAATTGTGACTGATTTTGATTTATTGAACTGTTATGATTAGAATTAACTACAAATCAATACCTGAAGTTTTTGAATTCATTAAATTCAATGCTATCTGTGAATTTCTCACCATGTGGTTGACTGTTTATTGAACAAGTTATATATGATGCTAAAGTGCTCAACTGGCACATTAGTTCCATGCTAGTTACATTTTGATTTGCTACTTAAATGCATTTACCTATATTCTTGTGTTAATGTGTATAAGCTCTCTCCTTCCAGTGAAGTTGACAGTACTTTAATAGCCCAGTGCAGTTTGTGCTGTTTGAATTCTAAGTGTTTAGTGCAGAGCTGCAGATCTAAACAACGTCTGTAGGAAACTTTCAGAACTGTCTTGACCTATAGTAACTGCATTTGTCAGTGCCGCTTGATAAAAGCTTTCATGGCAGTTAGGAATTGGTAGACAGTCACTTGTGTCTTGCTGTATGGCTAACAAACCATTCACAGTCCCTCTAATCAAAGGCTCTGTATGCCTGTTTTTTATCTCTTTTTTCTACCTTTTCTTTTATCTTTTTCTAAATCTACCCCATCTTTAGCAATCTTGAATTTCCTTTCTCTTTCCTTTCCATAATCTCCAGATCCTTTCTCTCCTTTTACATTATTGTTTTTTCTTCCTATCCACCTTCTCTGCAGATCTTGCACCAACCTGATTCATTTTCATTTGAGGGTAAGAAATTCTTCCTTAAAGTAGCACTTGCTGCAGATATGGAGATCTGCTGTTTATAGCTGACTGAATATTTCGCAAGAGTGGCACTTCAATGGCTCCCAGCAGCTGACTAGAAGTAGGCAGTTATAGTATCATACTGAATTTGTTCCCATTATCTGCTATCATCCACGTTTTCCCTCTCCTGCTCTCCTTTCATCTCTGATGCCATTTCCATGTATCAACTTTAAAGAAGTGAAGAATAGAGGAAAGAATGTAGGAGTCTGAGTCAGGAAATCAGTATTATTCAGGCAGTGGTGAAGACAGAAAGATGATACTTTTTCCAAAGTAGGGAGAACCCCAGATATCCTCTGGTCATGGCAAGGCAGAAGCTGAAAAACTGAGGACAGGAGAGAAGAGTCAATGGAAAAAGTTCAAGAAGATCACATGATTCCTCCTCCTGGTTTTGCACATGATTGTGGACTTTCCTCTGTACTTTCCAGGGAAAGAATTAATCATTAAAATAACTCAGCTTCATAGGTCTGGCGTGGGAACAGTGTGTTCTTAAAGGGGGTTCAGTTCAGGCTTTAGGAACGCAAAAGCTTCTCCCAATACTCCAACTCAAACCGCCCATCTGAAAAAAAACATTTTTGGCTAACATAACTAAAAACAACTTCAATGCACTTGTATATGAAATTTTGGGGATCTCCCACTCAAACAGCAAGAACTCCTCCTGCCAACAATTCAAAAGGTGACCCAGGAATAAGACTTTTGGTCACCTCAAATGGTGGGCAATGACGCACTGCAACCCTCCTGTACACATAACACAGTTAATGACACACTACACAGATACTGACTGTGGGATCAGCATAATTCTGTGGAGTTACTGATTCAGTAGTTCAGTGCACAATCAACTCCTGCCCATATGGGTCAAATAAATGTTATACCTAGCATTCATGGAAAAGGACCTCTCAGATGGCAAGAGTAATATTTGAAGTGTCCCTGACATCTAAACTAAGCATTAGACCAGAGCAGCTTCCTCATGAAAGATCAAATGATTTTTAAGATGAAATAATGTATTGGTAAGTATGAATTCAATGAACACCAATTCAAGGCTTTACAGAAACAACACAAATTCTTCTGCTGCTTAATGAACCAAAATTCTATTTCATCGGAACAGGGCTCTGAAGAATAAAAATTTTATTCAGAAAAAAAGATTTTGGAAGAATAATAAAGTTTCATTCATAAAGGATAGCAATCAGCATATCTATAATAGAGGTGGGCAGCATGAAGGCCACAAGCCAGTTTTATAATCTCCTAAAGTGTCTCCTGTACCCCAATTGTTGTGAAAAGGTTTTACAATGTCATTTTTTTCTTCTAGGCAAGTTGTGCAGTTAATGTAAGCTTTGTTAATAAGCAGATTCAAGTTTCTGGAAGTCTCTTTGAAGTCTCTTTTCTGCTTGTAAAGAAGACGTGCAGTAACCTTTGTTTTGAAGTAAATCATGACAATCTTAAAAAGCAAGAAAATGCCTTTTTTAAAATTAGTTTAATTTTGCTACTTTTTTCATGATAGGTGGGCAGAGGACCTTTGGAAGTAGCATTAGAAATGTGTGTGGCCAGCTGGTGAGTTTGGGTGAGTTAAAATAGCCTTGTAATCTCATATACTGTGGTCTAAGTATATTGGGTGTTATGTTCTGAATGCAGCTATTATATAAAATGTCAGGAAGAGGGGGGAAAGGAAAACAGTAAGAAAATGTGTGTTAGTTTAAAACATGAAGAATTAAAAAGAAACACACATATTCCACAATGCTGTTGTTGAGACAAAACAATACAGATACAACACACACAGAGATCAAGGCACTTTTTCATATAGTCTATAATGCAGATTAAGATATTTTTCCAACTCTACAAAATCAATGATATCAAAAGAAGCTCCTTCATGAAATCCAATAACTATAGACGCACCACAACGCACTACGTCACGTAAGTTCCAAAAAAAAGAAAAGAAAAGAAAAGAAAAAGAAAAAGTTTTTAGGAAACTTTAAGGGTTAATTGAATTACAAAGCTGAAAACACCGCTGCCCTCAGAAACTAAATGCTCATCTCAGAAACAAAATTTATCCTAGAAGTGTGAATGCAAAGAAATTTTTTATTCTAACTCTGATACAAATGACTTTAAGGAAAGGTTAGTTTTCATGCAGTTCTTAAAAACTTTCACTTACCTTAAATCTATTTGTAAATAGCTCCAATTTGGGGAACAACTCTCTGTTGGTGTACAAACTCTGCAAAGCTTTCAGACACTTCAACCTCACTTCACCTTGCTGAATAAAGACAAACGAAAAATTACTGAAATGCACAGGAAAACCAAGTATAAATGTTTTAACAGCTCTTTATAATATTCCTTTGTTTTATGACATCAAGTTACTATGTTTCTTTAATTTATTAAATGCCTTTCCACCATATGCTTGATGTGTCCTACAACACTAAAATCATACTGAAAAATTAGAATTTAAAACTTGCAGCTCTTCAAGTAGTCATCTGTGAACTCACCTATATGGGTTGTTCTGTACCTGCACAGAGTCTGGTTTGGGACTTCTAAAACTCAGTGGAGTGATTTTGGTGGTAACCTTGCTCAGTCTCCAATACTTCCTGCTCCTTCCCTCACTTCCAATTTGCTGTGGTGCACAGGAATAGTAATCAACAAACAACCACAGCAGGAAGGTGAGTTGTGTGAATTCAAAGGTGACCAAACAAAGAACCACAATTAGAGATAAGCAACCTTTTCTACTTCTTTGTAGTTTCTGTGACTCACACGTACGAGTGAATACTGAATCATCTCACTTTGGTATACCAAAGAGAGAACAGCAGCATCAAAATTAGCCACTGTATGTGCCCCCAAGGCCAAACTACAGTGCCTGATTAAGTTTAGAGGTTGCATTCAAGTTGCTGTTTTGTAAATGTCCTGCAAAGCACTTTGCCACAGCCCTGGTGTAGTAGCTTCATAGAATCACAGAAACATAGAATCATAGAGTTGGAAGACACCACAGGGGCCATCGAATCCAACCCGCTGCTATGCAGGAACACACATCAAAACACTCCCAACAGATGGCCATCCAGCCTCTGCTTTAAAACCTCTAAAGGACACTCCACCACACTCTCAGGCAGCATATTCCACTGCTGGACAGATCTGACCATCAGGTAGTTCTTCCTGAGGTTCAGATGGAATCTCCTTTCCTGCAGCTTGAATTCATTGCTCCTTGTCCTAGTCTCTGGAGCAGCAGAAAACAAACTCCCTCCCTCCTTGACATGAGACCCCTTCAAATATTTAAACATGGCTATCATGTCTCCTCTTAACCTTCTCTTCTGCAGACTAAACATATCCAGCTCCCTAAGCTGCTCCTCATAGGGCAAGGCTTCCAGACCCTTCACCATTTTGTCGCCCTCCTCTGGATACACTCCAGCTTGTTGATATCCTTGAGTTGAGGTGCCCACAACTGGACACAGTATTCAAATGAGGTCTAACCAAAGCAGAATTAAGTGGTACCATTACCTCCCTCGATCTAGACACTATACTCCTATTGATGCAACCAAGAATCGCATTGGCTTTCTTGGCTGTTGCATCACACTGCTGACTCTTGTTCAGCTTGTGATCTAACAAGACTCCTAGATCCCTTTCACACGTACTGTTATCCAGCCATGTGTCCCCCATCCAATATTTGTGCATTCCATTTTTTCTGCCTAGGTGCAGGACCTTACATTTCTCTCTGTTGAAATTCATTTTGTTAGCTTTGGTCCAGCTCTCCAATCTGTCAAGGTCATTTGAATTTTGACCCTGTCCTCTGCGTATTAGTAACCCCTCCCAACTTGTTCATCCAAGTCACTGATGAAGATATTGAATAGCAGCGGGCTCAGGACAGAACCCCACTAGTCACTCTTCTCCAGGATGAAAAGCAGCCATTGGTGAGCACCCTTTGGGTTCGTTCAGTCAACCAATTACAAATCCACCTAATAGTAGCCCTGTGTAGCCCGCATTTTACTAGCTTCTTTGCAAGAATGTCATGGGGAATTTTGTCAAAGGCCTTACTGAAATCAAGATATGCTATGTCCATAGCATTCCCTTCATCTATCAAGCTTGTAACTCTATCGTAAAAAGAGATAAGATTAGTCTGGCACAACTTATTTTTGAGAAATCCATGTTAACTTTCAGTGATTATGGCATTGCTTTCTAAGTAATGACAAACTGACTGTTTAATGATCTACTCTAGGATCTTTCCTGGAACTGATGTCAGGCTGACTGGGCAATAACTATTTGGGTCTTCTTTTTTTCCCTTCTTGAAGATGGGGACAACATTCACAAGACTGAAGATTAAAGCTTCTTGGCAATCTCATAAGTGAGGTAGGTGGTAGCTGCCATTAATTTGGAGACACGTTGAGCAGAGACTGGGTGTCCGTTACAGGAGCCAGTGTAACAGATGAGAATTCTGTTGGTCTGATAGAACTCTTTAGTCCATCCATGTAAAATGCCAGGTCATGCCTCAAGTCCACAGAGTACCGGGTGATCTCAGAAGGTGTAGTAGGGTTCAGAAAGAACATCAGTAGCATTATGCTGTGAGTGAAATGGAATTCTAATACTATCTTAAGGAGAAAGGTGATCTCAGGTCAAAATACCACCTTATTATTTTCAAAGAAGAGAAGCAGGGGTTTGTAATGCTAATTCATCAGACTGATATAACCACCATAAGGAAGAATGCCAGCAGACGTAGACAGCCATTGGCTCAAATGACCATAAGGCAGTGGTTCTCAACCTGTGGGTCCCCAGATGTTCATGGACTTTAGCTCCCAGAAGCCCTGAGCATTGACCATAGTGGCTGGGGCTTCTGGGAGCTGAAGTCCACGAACATCTGGGGACCCACAGGTTGAGAACCACTGCCATAAGGGCATTCAAAACAACTTGCAAAGGCAGCATTGATATCAAGGGTGATACAGTTGGCATGGCCTCTGAGAAGGTCAGAAGCATGAACTAGGATGACAACATGGAGGAGAATAAGCACGCTGCTACGGTTGAGAGGTCATCTTGAGAAAAAGGTGGTCAAGAGACAGTTGGAGGAGGTAGAGCATCTATCATGAGGTAAGAATGCCCTCCATTTGTAGTGGTACAAACTTCTTGTGGAAGGTATCCTAGAAGCCTGTATGGTTGTGAACATTCACTCAGTAAGGCTTCTCACAGGCATTTGTAGTATGCAAAGGTCCACATCCAGTCATGACCTCTTCTCTATGTATCAAGATATGGACACACTGGAAGATGCCAGTAACAACATCTGGAGAGGCACAGGAGGAGCAAAAACCATATCTCACAAGGAGACCACAGAAATATAGAATGCAGCGGGTACAATCATTGTGTAGTTTTGCTATAACTGTCATTAGAAGAGGAGCATCTTCCCTCCCCAGTCACAGAGGAACATGTTCCTCAGAGAGAGTGGTGTCCTGCAGCTCCTTGAGCAGAACTTTTTGCAGTTGGCAATCTCAGTCTTTGGGATCTTCCATTAGTTGATAAATAAGTAAACCATGGATAGTACTAGAGTTCATGTGTGTGACACTGTGGACGTACAGCTGAGGACATAATGGCCCTGTCGTTCTCACCCAAGAACATACATTTCCAGTCCACAGAGTTTGACCAGCAGAAAGTCACACCAGTCCCAAGGTGATACCTGTGTATGTAACTGTAGAAGCAGAAGTCAAACAGTCAAACAAAGCAAACAGTTCCAAGCCATGTCCAAAATCAAGAAGGGAGTTGCCAGAGAGATTAGTCCAAATCCAAGTGAAAAGTCAGAGATATACAAATCTGAAGATATCATACAAAGTTATCAGGGAGTACTGGATCTATTGTTCACAGCACTAGAACAGCCTTGGCTGAGCTAATTTATCGCCAGCAGTAAAATAATTTAGTTAAGATAAAGGTTTCTGGCATTTTTGTCACTGTATTTGAACTGTTGATGTATGACAGGGCACAGAGACTGTACTTTATCTTCCAAATCCTTGGATGATGTGTGGGACTGACCAGGTTCTGCTTTTTGTCACCACAAGGCTGCCAGCCTCCCTCGGCTCTGGCTGGAGCTTCTCCTCCTGACACCCCTCTTTCTTCATCCAATCAGGCTTCCTCCAGGTAAGGCATGACAGCTTCTATGTGTACATTAAGTCCAGAGGTGCACCGTGAGATCTTGCAGAGAACTTGAGTGCACCCCTCCTTGCTTGTTGAGTTAGTACATGACAGTGTTACTGTCTATAGACACTTGTACCACTTGCCATCACAGTAGGGATTCCAAAGCTTAAAACATTTTAATGATGGCTACCACCTCTTCTTCAGTGATACCATTGTTAGCCAAGGTTGAAGCCAGTGGCATAGAGGATATGAGCATGATAATGGCCGAAGTTGTGTTTGCCACAAGAGGCTTTGGCGCTCTTGATAGAGCATGACACTCTGTTTCAGGAGGCAGGCATGAAATCATGGCAGATGGTAAGGTTCAGTGGCTGTGAACTCGATATCTTCATGGATCCTTATTGGATAGTCGAGGGTGATGCTTTTGAGTATCCCGCAAGACTAATAATGACTGAAACGGCCCCAGTGGATCAGAGACTGGCAGCTCTGGGTGCCTTGGTGGAAAGTGGTAGAGCTCCTAGTGGAGAGAATACAGTAGAGACAGAAGAAATGTGGGAGTGTTTGTGAATCAAGACCAATACTGGTAGTGGCAACGCCTTGGGAAGGAAACGGAGAACTTTCTGATTTTAGTAGGGTCAGAAGATGTACTGCAGAGGGATGTTCCCACTGAAATTGTTGGAAGGGAACTGAGTCTAAGAGTTCTGCCTCTGAAAAAACTTCAACAAATTACTCCTCTTCAAGACAGAGAAATAGCACAGATTAAATTCTTTTGTAATATGGATTTGGGTGTTGTAAGATCTGGTGGAGGTAGTTTGGAGAGCTGAGGGATGATGAAATGATCCTCTGAAGGGATGATAGGTTGTTTCCCATCAGATGTTTCCCACTTGAGAGGAGACTGCTGCAGTCTTCTTAGCCTGCTGAGTTCTGTCTTTCTTTTTCTTCTTGTACAGGGGAGGAAACTTTCTCTTCACTAGTTCAGTTGAATGAAGAGGGTAAAGCTGACATCAGAGGTGGGACTAGTGGTCAAGACAAGAGCAGATGGAAAAACAGGTTGCTTACCTGTAACTGTGGTTCTTCAAGTGGTCATCTGTGCCCTCACACACTAGGAGCTTTCGCGCATGCACGGTACCGTTCGGAAAATTCTAGAGCTTAGTAGCTTGGTGGGAACCCCTCCCCCCATTCCTCTACTGGGCATGCTCAGCCCGCCAAACAACAGTCTCCCTTCAGTTCTAAAGTCTGCTGATAAGGGTACTGAGAAAGAGGGGATGGCTAGGCGGGTGTGTGTGAGGGCACAGATGACCACTCGAAGAACCACAGTTACAGGTAAGCAACCTGTTCTTCTTCTTCGTGGTCTCTGTGCCTCGCACACTAGGAGATTTTGTAGCCTACCAGAAGGACGGTGGGTCAGGTCCTAGAGTACGGAGGCCAGCACCGCTCGTCCAAACCGGGCATCCCTCCGGAACCAGCAGTCCAGTCGATAGTGGCACACAAAGGTCGATGGCCTAGACCAGGTCGCCATTCGACAAAGTTCTTGCAGGTCCACACCTCGCAGGAGGGCTGCTGAGGATGCCACAGCTCTGGTGGAGTGGGGCCGAAGCAGGGCTGCTGGAAGCTGCTTGGCCATCTCGTAGGCAAGCAAGCCTACGAGTGGTCACCTGCTTAGAGAACCTCTGGGTGGACACCTTGTGGCCTCTGCGACGCTGACCAGAGCAGACAAACAGATGTGGGGTCTGTCTGAAGGTCGCAGTCCGTTGAGTGTAAAAAGCCAAGGCCTGACGAACGTCCAAAGAGTGGAGGGATCACTCCAAAGGCATCGTCGGGTTCAGATGAAAAGTTGGTAAGATTATGTCCTGGTTAGGGTGGAAATGGGACACCACCTTAGCTAAGAAAGAAATGCCCGGGCGAAGGACTACCTTGTCCCAATGGAACACCAGAAAGGGCTCATCGGCTCACAGGACTGTCAGCTCACTGGCCCGTCTGGCGGAGATGACAGCTACCAGGAAGGCCGTCTTCATAGTCAAGAGCCTGCCATCGGTAGTGGCCATAGGCTCAAAGGGCGGTCTTATCAGCTGGGAGAGGACCAGGGACAGCGACCAGGGCAGCAGCAGTGGCGACAACGGCGGGTATAGGTGTTGAAGCCCCTTCATGAACTGCTTCATGGTGGCATCCCGGAAGAGCGCTGCCAATGGAGAGCCTCGAGGTTGGTAGGCCACGATGGCGGAGAGGCAGACCTTCAAGGAAGAAAACGCGAGTCCCTGCTGTTGGAGGTGGAGCAGAAAGCAGAACACAGTACCGAGACCAATGGGTGATACCGGCTCACCTTGTGCCTCAGCAAAGGTCACGAACCGCCACCACTTGTAGGCGTAGTTGCGGCGGGTTGATTCCTTCCTGGCCGCGGTCAAGACGTTTTGTATTGCAGGGTCGCCTAAGGTGTTATCCTCCACACGTGCAGGGCGAGGAGTGGTAGGTCGGGGTGGAGAATGCGACCGTCCGAGTGGGACAGCAGATCTGGTGCTGTCGGTAGCCTGAGAAGTCGGCCTCGGGCAGGGGCGCGAACCAATGCTGTCTCAGCCAGTACGGAGCGACTAGGACGGTGTTGGCTCGGTCCGCCAGGATCTTGGCGACCACTTGGCCCAGGAGAGGAAACGGTGGGAAGGCGTAGAGAAACCCATTGGTCCACTGGAACTGGAAGGCATCGCTGAGAGAACTCGGTCCCCGGCCAGCTGTCGAGCAGTACCGACGACACTTTGCGTTCGATGTGGTGGTGAAGAGGTCGATTATGGGCTCGCCCCAGTGATATCAGACAGAACACCTCGTCCGAGAGGGACCACTCATGGTGAGAAGAGGTGTTCCTGCTCAGGGTGTCCGCCGTGGTGTTCTCCTGACCAGCCAGGTGGACGGCAATCGGATGGACCCGAAGTGACATGCACCATTCCCAGAGCTGGAGGGCAATGGTGAGAAGCGTGGTAGAGTGGGTCCCTACCGGTCTGTTGACGTAACAGACGGCCGTCGTGTTGGCCATCAGGATGAGGACCGTCTGCCCCGCGACCAAGTTGCAGAACGCCCTCAGAGCTTTCCCGATGGCAAGCAGCTCGAGGGCGTCGATGTGTAGCTCGGTCTCTTCGCCAGTCCACTGTCGCCAGACTCTGAGGTCGTCGCAATGCGCTCCCCACCCGAAGAAGGAGGCATCTGTCATGACCGTGAGCCATGGGGTCGGTTGTTGGAATGGCATCCCCGACAGGAGGTGGCGGTAGGAGAGCCACCACAGCAGGGAGTGGCGTACCTGTAGCGGAAGTCGGAGTCGCAGCCCCTGGTCGTCTCGGAGTGGGTTGAAAGCTCTGACGAACCAGTGTTAGAGTGGGTGCGCTCGAAGTCTTGAGAGGTACGTCATGGTCATGGTAGAAGCCATGTACCCAAGGAGCTGCTGGATCCTCCTCGCCAATGTCATCGAGGCGTCGAAGGCTGCATATGCGGCTCAGCGGAGGGTACAGGCTCGCTACAGGGGCAGGTAGGCTCTGGCTGAGACCGAGTCCAGGGTCGCTCTGATGAAGTCGAGCACTCTCGCCGGCTCAAGGTGAGACTTCTTCGGATTGACCCAAAGACCCAGACGGGTCAGAAGTGACAAAGTCCGGTGGATGTCCGAATACAGCTTGTTCTTGCAGGATGTGACCAACAGCCAATTGTTGAGGTACGGGAAGACAGTGATGTCCTTCATTCGCAGGTAGGAGACCACAGGGGCCATGCACTTCGTGAAGTCCCTCGGTGTGGTGGAGAGGCCGAACGGCAGCACCTGATACTGGTAGCAGGTGCCATTAACTGCAAACCGGAGGTATCTTCTGTGCTGTGGACGGATGGAGATGTGAAAATAGGCATCCCGCAGGTCGATGGATGCGAACCAGTCTCCCCGACGAAGGAAGGGGAGGACTGTCGACAGTGTGACCATCTTGAACCTCTTGGGCAGATGTACTCGTTCACCCCTCTGAGGTCCAGAATGGGTTGCAAGGTCCCGTCTGACTTCGGTATGGTAAAATACCAGGAGAAGAAGCCGGTGGTAGTGGCCAAGGGCGGGACTTCTCCGATCGCTCCCTTCTGCAGAAGGGGCTGGATCTTTTCCAACAGCGCCAGGCTGGCCTGGGTGGAATAGAAAACGCTTCGCAGTGGAATACTTGAGAACTTGACAGTGTAACTAAGACGGACGATAGTGAGAACCCAAGAATCCGTGGTGATTGAGCACCATTCGGCGAGGTGTTTGGCCAGGCTGGGACGATCTTTCAGGGCTGCTGGCAGGTGGAAGGTTGGCTGTGGAGATGTCCTGTGCATCACATCAAAAGCAGGACTTGGTCCCCGACGACGACTTCTTAGATGAAGTCTGGCGGCTTCACAGAGGTCGTTGTGAAGAGGATGTGGTGGAAGTCCTCGATGGTGCTGACTGAGGCGAGCGTGGCTGGAAGCTCGACAAAGATGATCAATGCCAAGCAGATCGGGAGCGAAAGCCACGGAGGGACTGTTGAGGCTGATGAATCCCCATCTTCTTGGCAGTTAGCCGGGCCTTGAAGATGTGGTCCATGGCCTCATCAGTCGACGCGTTGAAGAGTCCCTTACCATCAAAGGAGAGATCTTCAATGCGTTTTCAGGTGTCCTCTTGAAGGCCCGAGGACGGTAGCCAAGCGTAGCGGCGCAAGGCTACAGAACCCACCATGACATGGGCGGCGACCTCAACAGAGTGCCTGGAGGAGAGGATCTGCTGGTTGGCGAGTGTCACCGCTTCATTGTAAAACTGGGTGGCACTTGCTCTGCTCTCTTTCGGAGCAGTGGACAGGAGAGGAGAAAACTTGTCCAGCAGACTCCAGAGATACACGGCGAGACATGCTTGGATATTGGACACCCTGGCTATCAGGGAGGAGGCCGAGTAGAATCTCCTCCCAAAGGTGTCGAGCCGGCATCCCTCTCTGTCGGGTGGAGTTAGGTGGGGCCTGGTCCCTCCCTTGGTCTGGGCAGACTCAACAACCACCGAGTTGGGCTGAGGATGGTTAAACAGGAACTCGGCCTCCCTCTGGGTCCTGTAAAGGTGCTCGAGCCGGTGTGGTATCAGCTGGGCGGAGGCTGGCTGGGCCCACGGATGTTTAAGGGCCTCCATCAATGCGGGCAGGAACGGAAATGGAGCCGTTGAAGGCGGACGGGTGTCCAGGTAGTGGAAGACCGGGTCTTGCACCGCCGGAGCCGGTTCCGCTACCTTGAGACCCAGGGCTGCTGACATTCGGAGGAGAATGTCCGATACCTGCTTGACATCCTCCGGCGCTGATTCTGGTGCTGGGCCCCCAAAGGCCAAGGGTGGGGACTCGTGGGACTCCGGCGTCAACTCCTTGGAGTCCGAGTCTGACTCATAATCTTGAGACGATGCCATAGAGGAGCAACCCGGCGATCTGTCTGGCAATCGTTCAGCAGATGGATGTCAGGACGGTACTGACAAGGTAACCGTTGGAGCGGTGGTGGTGGTGGTATGCCTGGTGGGCGCAGGCATTGTGCTGGTCGTCCGAGGAGGTGCAGCCCTTCCTGGAGGGATCACCGCAGGCACTGGATGTTGTATTGCCTGGGTGACTGGGGCAGCCGCGGTTGTGGTCTGCGCCGTAACAGCCTCCGATGACAGGCGGGACACTGTAGTAGTGATCCATGGA
Organism: Iguana delicatissima; assembly: GCA_948472985.1. Classification (NCBI taxonomy): domain Eukaryota; kingdom Metazoa; phylum Chordata; class Lepidosauria; order Squamata; family Iguanidae; genus Iguana; species Iguana delicatissima. Next base: position 71,316 of record CAOKZL010001296.1, read on the forward strand.
GGTGGTGAGACAGCCCGGTAGTGGGGCGTGCGCTCACGAGATCGGTGGTGGTGTGGCGATCGTTGAGGTGAGCGTGATGGTGAGTGCTTACGCTGTGAACAGTAGGCTCCATGTGATTGTGAACAGGAGCGGTGGTACGGCGACCACTGCCTCACATCGGGATGATATCAGTCCCGATATGAAGGCAAGCAGAACCTATACAAGGCCAGGTATTCCCTCCAGGTCTGTTCTTGTCCATACCTCATTGCGTGGGACGCGGAAGAATAGGGCGAGTCTTGGGCGGGCGCAGAGCAGCCAGGGTAGGCTTCCTGATAGCGTGGGGAAGGTTGTCTGACCTTGCGCTCCGGATAGTCGTCCCTGCATTCCGGGTAGGGTTCCTCCATTCTGGGTAGGCTTCCTGATGATGTGGGGATGGTTGCCTGACCCTTTGTTCCGGAACCAGAGAGGCGCTTCTACCCTCGGAACTTCGATATCGGTGTGAGGTTTGGGGAGCTTCCGGAACAACCTCCGTGTGGGCCGCCATTTCAGGGCATCCAGGTGGAGGGACCGCGGCTGTGAGCACAGGCAGATTGTGAAGTGCTGCAGAGCCAGCGGTGTCGTCAGGATCGGAAACCTCCAGGATTTCCTGAGGTTCCGATTCCTCCCCAGGATCGTCGAGGAGTTGGGTAGGGGGAGGAGCCAGTCTAGCCGGATATCCGTGCTTTTCCTTCTTCCTCCTCCTCTTCTTCTCCTTTTCGGGCTCCGAAGGCGCAGGACGCTTGCGCTGGGCCGCTATGACCGTCTTCGCGGGTTTGGCACCCTGCGAGCCCGCAGGGGCCTCCCTCGATGTTGAAGTCGACAGGGCCGATGAGATCTTAGGGATCCTCAGTAGTGAGGAGGCTCTATGTGACGGTACTGAGCCCGGTACCGTCAGTGTGGCCGGATCGGCAACTGCCGAGTCCAATGGAAGCGTGGCCGCAGGTCGACTCGAGGAGGGCTTCGACATCCTCGGGACGGACGGGGTCGACTCCTGTGCCGACAGGGACTGTTCCCAGCAGAAGGACTTGAGGCGTGTGAGATGCTTTCTCAAAGTCTGGGATGTGAATTCCTTGCACATAGGGCAGGCTTTGGTGTTGCGGGCCTCACCTAAACACAGGAGACACTGGCTGTGTCCGTCAGAGAGAGCGACCTTGCGACCACACTTCTCGCAAGGCTTAAACGGAGCCAACATAGAAGTCAGGAAGAAACAGCGAGGAGAAGAAAGTGACGAGTCGAAGACAAAGTACAAAGATGAAGACGGGGGGGATGGCAAGTCGGGGTTAGAAGTTCCAGGGGAAACGGGAACAAATCACCAAAAATGTCAAAGCCAGTCCGAAATCCAAAGACAAATCCGTGTAACCAAAATCCGAAGTCGAAAAACCAGGAAGACTTGCAAGAAAGCCAAGAGAAACAGCAACCAAGCTCTGAACCTCCGTACGCGACGGCGGACGAGAAAGAACTGAAGGGAGACCGTTGCTCGGCAGGCTGAGCATGCCCAGTAGAGGCATGGGGGGAGGAGTTCCCGCCAAGCTACTAAGCTCTAGAGTCTTCTGAATGGTACTGCGCATGCGCAAAAGCTCCTAGTGTGTGAGGCACAGAGACCATGAAGAAGAACTGAAGTTACTGGGTGAAAGAAGGCTGAATTCAAGAATGAAACTGCAGAAGAGCAAACAGCCCCAGCCTGAAGGGTTTTCTCCACCTCCATGTTCTTTAGCTCAGAAAAAACTGCAATGTTTTCCAAGTTTTGACGCTATGACTGCCTCCCAAGCAAAGTAAGCAATAGGCGTGCCTGTCAGTTTGAGGAATTTTACCCCCACGCAGCACACATTTGTTGAACATAGCCTTAGAAGCCATGAACAAAAGAGTTGCATCATGGGTTTAATAGATCTGATGAAAGGAGGGATGAAAAATATCGGAAGAAAGTTGAAAGGACCAGCTTTAAGAAAAATCATTTAGTTTACTCATTTTTTGCGAGTAAGAGAAATTCCCAATATAATGCTGCAGCTGCAAAAGACAAAAACTAATTGATGGAATGAGTGGAAAATCTAATATATGCATCTTGGAGAGGGGTTGGGGTTACTGCCAAAAGTTCTCAACTAGGTTTTGTGCAGGTACAGAACAACCCCTATGTAGAAGTCACAGAGACTACAAAGAAGTACTACATACAAAACAGACTGAATTCCAGAAATGTTGGATTATCGTAACATAAAATTCTACTGACTTAGTGTTCCCTCACTGGGAAAACTTTGAGACGTGTCATTATAGTCTAGGTCAGTGGTTCTCAACCTGTGGGTTCCCAGATGTTTTCGGACTTCAGCTCCCAGAAGCCCTGGGCATTGATCATAGCAGCTGGGGCTTCTGGGAGCTGAAGTCCACAAACATCTGGGGACCCACAGGTTGAGAACCACTGGTCTAGGTGTTACACACTACTTCCTCAAAGCACCCATCAAAAAGTATTACTGGCATAATTGCTGATATGAACAGGTTGCTTACCTGTAACTGTGGTTCTTCGAGTGGTCATCTGTGCCCTCATACATTAGGAGCTTTTGCGCCTGCGCGGTAGCGTTCGGAAGATTCTAGAGCTTGTTAGCTTTGGCAGGAACCCCTCCTCCACGCCGGTACTGCGCATGCTCCTCCCGCCGACTAACGGTCTCTCCTCAGTTCTGGTCCGCCGAAGCAGATGGGACCTGAAAAAGAGGGGAAGGCAGGGCGGGGATGTATGAGGGCACTGATGACCACTCGAAGAACCACAGTTACAGGTAAGCAACCTGTTCTTCTCTCGTGGTCTCTGTGCCTCATACATTAGGAGACTGTGTAGCTTACCAGTAGGATGGTGGGTCAGGTCACAGATCCTAGAGCACAGAAGACAGCACAGCACGTCCGAACCGGGCATCTCTCCTGGAACGGCAGTCGAGCCTGTAGTGGCGCACGAAGGTCGACGGCTGGGACCAGGTCGCCACACGGCAGAGTTCCGACAGGTCGACGCCTCGCAGGAGGGCAGCAGATGTCGCCACGGCCCTGGTGGAGCGGGCCCGAAGCAGGTCTAGCGGAGGCTTCCTGGCAAGCTCATACGCCAGCTGAACAATCTGTATCACCCACTTAGAGAAACGCTGGGTGGATACTTTGAGGCCTCTCCGACGCCTGCCGTAACAGACAAACAGATGGGGTGTTTGTCTGTAGGCTGCAGTTCTGTCCTTATAGAAGGCCAGCGCCCGACGCACATCAAGGGAGTGGAGGGAATGCTCCAGAGGTGTCGTCGGGTCCGGGTAGAAAGCCGGCAGGATGATGTCCTGGCTGAGGTGGAAGTTGGACACCACCTTCGGCAGGAAGGAAATGTCAGGCCGGAGGACCACCTTGTCGCGATGAAAAACTAAGTATGGCTCATCGCACCGTAGCGCCGTCAACTCTCCCGCCCGCCTGGCAGAGGTGACGGCCACTAGGAACGCGGTCTTCATCGCGAGCAGTCTGTCGTCCGACGTGGCCATGGGCTCGAAGGGCGGCCTCGTCAGCTGGGACAGCACCAATGACAGCGACCACGGCGGTAGCGGCGGCGATACCGGTGGGTAAAGGTGCTGCAGACCCTTCAGGAACTGCTTGACGGTACCGTCCCTGAAGAGAGCGGCCGATGGGGATCGTGGCGGCTGGTATGCCACGATCGCGGCGAGGTAGACCTTGAGCAACGGGAAGGCCAGGCCCTGTTGCCAGAGGTGGAGGAGGAAGTGGAGCATGGTACGCAGGGTGACAGGCGATACCGGCTCTCGACGTTCCTCGGCGAAGACCACGAAGCGCTGCCACTTGTAGTGGTAGTTCCTTCGCGTGGACTCCTTCCTGGCCGCGGTCAAGACGTTCCCAATGGCTGGATCGGCTATGGCGATATCCTCCAGGCATGGAGGGCCAACAGCGGCAGGTCCGGGTGCAACACCAGTCCGTCGGAGTGAGACAGCAGGTCCGGTACCGTTGGAAACCTGAGAGTCCTGCCCCGGGCGGCCTCAATCAGGGGTCCGAACCAGTGCTGCCTCGGCCAGTATGGCGCCACCAGGATCGCGTCTGCCTGGTCCGTGATGATCTTCGCGATCACGCGGCCCAGGAGTGGGAATGGAGGAAAGGCGTAGATCAGCCCTTCCTCCCACGGGAACTGGAAGGCGTCGCCGATGGAGCGACGATCGTGACCAGCCCTCGAACAGAACAGGCGGCACTTCGCGTTCTGGCTGGTCGCAAAGAGGTCAATGGTTGGCTCGCCCCATCGCTCCCAAAGCATCCGGAAGGCCTCGTCGGACAGGGACCACTCATGATGGGAGGTGGTGTCCCTGCTGAGGGCGTCCGCCGTGGTGTTCTCCTGCCCCCCAGGTGAACCGCCACAGGGTGTATCCGGAGCCGGACGCACCAGTTCCAAAGTTCGAGTGCGATGCCCAGCAGCGTGGTGGAGTGCGTCCCCCCTTGCCTGTTCACGTAGCAGACCGCCGTCGTGTTGTCGGTGAGGATCAACACCGTGCGGCCCGTGACCAGGTGTCGGAACGCTCTCAGGGCCTTGTGGATCGCCAACAGTTCGAGAGAGTTGATGTGGAGGAACAACTCGTTGTCCATCCACCGGCCTCGGACCCGGAGATCCCCAGTGTGCGCTCCCCAGCCTAAGAGCGAGGCATCCGTCGTTACCGTGACCGACGGCCTGGGTTCGCGGAACGGCATGCGTGACAGGAGGTTCTGGTATGACTGCCACCACAGGAGCGATCGTCGTACTCGTTGTGGCAGGCGGTATCGACAGCGCTGGGTCGTCCCGGAGTGGATCGAAGGCCCTGACGAACCAATGCTGGAGCGGCCGGGCGCGTAACCTGGAGAGGTAGGTTACGGCGGTGGTCGAGGCCATGTAGCCGAGGAGCTGTTGGATCCTCCTCGCTGACAGCGTCGAGGGCTCGAAGGCAGCGGACGCCGCCCGATGAAGCGTCCGCGCCCTCTCGTCTGGGAGGAAGGCCCTCGCCGATACCGAGTTGAGGGTCGCCCCGATGAAGTCGAGAACCCGGGTGGGCTTGAGATGGGACTTCTTGGGGTTGACCCTGAGTCCGAGCCGAGTGAGAAGGGACAAAGTCCGATGAATGTCCCTGTACAGTTTCTGTCTGCAGGACGCCACCAATAGCCAATCGTCCAGGTAAGGGTAGACGGAGACGCCTTTCGTCCGCAGGAAGGACACGACCGGAGCCATGCACTTGGTGAACACCCTCGGTGCGGTGGAAAGCCCGAACGGCAGCACCCGGTACTGGTAGCTGGTGCCGTCGATCGCGAACCGAAGGTATCTCCTGTGTTGCGGGCGGATCGAGATGTGGAAATAGGCGTCTTTGAGGTCTATGGACGCAAACCAGTCCCCTCGGCGGAGGAAGGGGAGGATCGACGGCAGCGTGACCATCTTGAACCTCTTGGGGCGGATGTATTCGTTCACCCCTCGGAGGTCTAGGATGGGCCGCAGGGATCCGTCCGCCTTCGGCACCGTGAAGTACCTCGAGTAGAAGCCGGTGGTCTTGGCTGAAGGCGGGAGCCTCTCGATCGCTCCGTTCTCGAGGAGGGACTGGACCTCTTCCAGTAGAGCCGAGCTGGCCGGGGTGGAATAGTAGACACCCCGTGGCGGAATAGCCTGGAACTCGATGGGTACCCCAGGCGGACGATGGTAATTACCCAGGAGTCCGCAGTGATCTCTCGCCAGCAGTCGAGGTGCCTGGCCAGGCTCAGGTGATGGAACAGTTCTACCGGAAGGGCGAAGGATGGCACGGGTAGAGTCCTGCGAAGGCCGTCAAAACAGGGACTTCGCTCCCGAGGACGACTTCTTGGACGACGAAGATGGGCGTCGTCTGGGAAACCTCCTGGAAGCCGAAGAGGTCGACGGCCTCGACGCGGTCGACCGCGGGGACCGCGGCTGGTATGCCGATGAAGAGGAGGACCTTCTCCACGTAGGCCTCGGCTGGAAAGTGCGGCGAGTCTGGGCAGGCTGGTTTATACCCATCTTCTTCGCAGTCAGCCGGGCCTTGACGAGGTGGTCCATAGCCTCGTCAGTGGAGGAATGAAAGAGCCCTTCTCCATCGAACGGCAGGTCTTCGATGCGCCGATGGCTGTCCTCCTGGAGCCCACAGGACCAGAGCCACGCGTGGTGTCGGAGGGCTACGGCACCGACCATCACCCTCGAGGTAGCCTCCGCGGCGTGCCTCGAGGTGGCGAGCTGCTGCGTAGCCACCGCAACGGCCTCGCCGAAGATCTGCATGGCTGAGGCGCGTGACTCCTCCGGCAAGTCAGCGAGGAGCGGGCCGAGTCGGTCAAAGAGGTTCCGATAGATGCCGCGAGGCATGCCATCGTGTTCACCGTCCTGACCACCAGGGACGATGCCGAGTAGAACCTTCAGCCGAAGGTATTGAGCTTCCGTCCTTCACGGTCCGGAGGGGTGGTATGTGCTCGATTACCTCCCTTCGTCTGAGCCGACTCGACCACTATGCTGTTAGGTACAGGGTGTTGAAAGAGGAACTCCGCGTTCTCTTTCTGTGTCCTGTACAGATGCTCCAGCCTATGAGGAATAGGCTGAGCTGATGCCGGCTTCGCCCACGGCTGCTTCATCGCATCCACCAGGGTAGGCAGGAATGGCAGCGGTGCGGTCGACGGTGGGCGGGCTTCCAAGTACTGGAAGACCGGGTCCTGGGCTTGGGGAGCAGGTTCGGTCACCCTCAGGCCAAGGGCTGTGGCCATGCGGAGGAGGATCGCCGAGAACTGGCGGACGTCCTCCGGCGCAGACTCCGGAGCTAGCTCTTCGAATCCCAGTGGTGGGGACTCATGAGAAGAAGGGGTGGACTCAGCAGAATCGGAGTCCGAGTCGTAGGAGCCGCCAGATGGTGATGGCGACCTCTCTGCCTCCTTCTCCTCGACCGGCTCAGGGGCCGGAGTTGCCAGGGGGAAATGCCGGAGCTGCAGGCTGCGTCGGTACCGATACGGCCGATGTCGTGACCGGCATCGGAGTCACCTGCAGGGGCACAACCGCGGGCCTAGGACGGTGTGCCGCCTGCATGGTGGTAGTCGCCGCTATCGCCGGCTGGGCCACGGTGGGCTGTGGTGCCGGCCGGGTCGCTGTAGTCATCGTCCGCGGCGGTGGAGAAACAACCCTGTAGCGAGGTGAGGGCTCTGGGGACCGACGGCGACTCGCCGAGCGACGCAGGGTTGACCTCTCATAGTGGGGGTAATGAGCCTCCCGTGGTGGCGAACGAGTCCGGCGACGAGGAGACCAGTATCGAGGGTCCGGGTGGTACCGGTCCCTGTAGGACGGCGAGTACGAATAGTACGAGCCGGCCGGCTCGTGCCACACCTGCTCCTGGGCATTCCTTCCTAGGTAGGCTGGAGAATACGCTCTCTCTCCCGAGCGATGCCTCTCCAGGCGCATCTCCCGATATCGCGGGGATGGAGGCCTGGCCCGCTGCTCCGGCGAGCGGGACTCGTCGCGTCGAGAGGCTGGGCGCTGTCTGACCACAGCCTCCTCTTGGCGTTCTGTCGAGGGTGGACGGCGACTCGGCGGAGTGATCTCTGCGATCAGCTCGGGCGGTTGAGGAGGCAAGGCCTGCACGATCTGCTCCTCGTCCGACACCTCAAGGACTTCCTCTGGAGGCTCCTCTTCCACAGGGAGCTCCATCAGCAGAGGTTCCTCGGAGGGCTGGGTGGGTGGCGGAGTCGGGGGTCACACCACCTTTGGTGGAGAGCGTCGTTTCTCCTTTCTCTTCTTCTTTTTACCTTTCTCCCCCAGGCCCTCAGTGGCTGGGCGTTCTTCTGAGCCGCGGTCAGCGGCCTGGAGGAGGAGGTCGAGGCCTGCGAGCCCGCAGGATCCTCACGTGCCCGAGTTGCCGAGATCTTCGGTATCCTCGGCAACTTCATCATCGGTACCGAGCCCGGTACCGATACCGACGAAGTCGAGGGCACGGCAGCCGCCGCCGCTGCCGAAGAAGAAGAAGAGGACGGGTGTTTCTCGGCCATCGTCTCGGGTCTTTTAGCACGCAGAGACTCCTCCCAACAGTGGGATTCAAGCCTTGCCGACCTGTTGCGGGGAGTCTGGTGTGTGAACTCTCTGCCAATGGGGCAGGCCTGAACGTTGTGCCCCTCACCCAAACAAATCAGGCACTTAGAGTGTTGGTCAGAAAGAGCGACCTTCCTTCCACAGGATGCGCAGCGTTTGAAGAGAGCCGACCTAAACCGGGGGCAAGGCAAGAAAAGCAAAGTCCGAGAACGCCAAACACAGTCCGAGATCCGAAAACGTAGTCAAAGCCAGAAAGGGGTTGAAACTGATCGAGAAATCACCAAAGCCAAGTCCGAAATCCGTGAGGGGTAGTCAAAAGCCAAATCCGAAGTCAAAACACCAAAAAGCAGAATCGAAAAGCAAGCCAACAAGCAGAACCTTCTGTACGCTGAGGCGGACAAGAAAGAACTGAGGAGAGACCGTTAGTCGGTGGGAGGAGCATGCGCAGCACCGGCGTGGGGGAGGGGTTCCCGCCAAAGCTAACGAGCTCTAGAATTTTCCGAACGTACCGCGCAGGCGCAAAAGCTCCTAATGTATGAGGCACAGAGACCACGGAGAAGAAACATTATTTTTTCCAATGCCACTTTTTCTAACAGAAAAAAAAATAAGCAAATCAAACAAAAACTTTATTAGATGATATTTTAAATCTTGTAATAATATTTCTTAAGAACGGCTATTCAACTGTTTGGATTGTGACAGAATCAAAGAATACTGTGTCCTCATTTGCAATGGTTCCTACATCTTTAAAAAAGTGATCTCCACTTTCAGAAAATGAGGTGAAACTGTAGGCTTGTGGAATCTGAGCTGCACAAGTCTGCCAGTTGAAATCAAGCAAGATGTTTTTGCTATAGGCGTAACTCTAATTAAAGAATAAACGCAAAGGGGGCATTAAAAGGAATCTCTAGAGGATTTTTGGCAAGAAAGGTAAGGAGATAAGAACTTATGAATAATGTTATATATAAATGAACCAAACAGATAATGTAATTAAACTGAACTATCACAATTAACATAGCTTGAAAGAAATCTGAAGAAGTAACTTTCTTCTTTGAATCAAAAGAGAACAAAACACGAGAAGAGATTATGTTTCATCAGTAGATCTAAATCACAGCATGCAGCACTTACTCTGTCATGAAGTGTCCAACCAACATATTTTAAGTAACTATCATTCAGGAAGGCATCACTGTACATTTTCATCCATACTCCAATTTCTTCAATACAAACAGCTCTAATTTCAGCAATAGCATCGCTGTGAAAACAGGAAAAAAATAAGTCTGCCTACTTACTTTATTTTATATGGGTGCAAAGCCAGTTCCCCAACATTCTGTGCAATGTAACTTTTCTCTGTTTTCAACAATCTGGCACACTGAACTATTCCAAAATTAGACCACCCTTCTCCCTTGCTAATTGTTATGCACAGAACTCTGAGAGTTTACATCTCTTGCTCAAAATCAACCTTTTTCCATGAAGTCTTTAGCATAATCCTTTAGATTACATACCTCACTCGCCCTATGCTTGCGTAATTGAAATCAGTACTTATCCCTTCTCTCTTCATGTCTCTTACACTATTGTCCCATTCCTCAAAATTTAAATTATAATCTTCTTTGACTAAGGGCCTATTCTCTTATTCTTGTATAATAATGGTACTACACGTGCAGGCGTGCCCATGCGCACACACACAAATATATAACAGAAATATTTATTATTTTTGTCCAAAAGCAACTTTAAGATTGCCACAGTTTCTTTCATAAAATGTTCATTTTTATGCATGACTGAACTTCAGACATTTTAAGAGACATCCCTGTAGCATACAGAAGCTCAAAATGTTTCTTCCAGGTATTCATAACTTTCAAGCCATCAGAAGATCTATTAACCACTTTGACTGCTACCTAGACCAAAGGATGAAGTTTCCTCCCACTTACCGATATCTATGGACGAAAATACCCTTGAAAATGGAATTCATCATATTTTCAATTTCATCCTGATTTTCTTGCAGCTGAAATACAAATTATTTTTTATTTAAATATTTATAAACCTGCATTTTGGTCCCAGTCTGCTCGGTTAAAGTTACTAACATTCCAGAAAGACAGTATGACTTATTTTGTGTCTATTTTGTTCCTAAATACTGGAAAGGAGTTATAGGTCAGGGTTTCATGCCTTGTCTCATGAGCGAGGACATACTTGTGACACTAACGCTTCCCTTCTCACATTCCTAGGCTGAAGACAATCTTTGCCCACTGCAGATACGAAGGATCTGTTTAAATACTCAACTCCAGCAGCCTTATGTATCCAGATGCTTTCAGAAACTCTTGGAAATCTTTCTGTTGATTCTGGTCAGTCTTTATAGTAGTTTCTTAGCTGATCTGTATAATACGTAGATGATCCCTACTCTCATATATACCCTCCAAAACAAACTGCAACTTGACAGAAACAGAAAGTAATGTTTCGAGGTTCTTTTGCCTCTGGATGAGGTGTTTATTCTGGATAGGATTCCACTCCGCTTGAAGCCAAAACTTCAAAGACCTGGATCTGGATATCCACATGACAATAGGGTTGAGGACTTTCAGAACCCATTGTAATGTACTCTGCTCTATCTGGAGCTGCCCTTGAAGAATAACCCTTGGTTTGGAAAACAGTCACAGTCTGATATTCTGGTCTTAAATCAGTTTGGCTTAGACAATTGTAAAGGTTGCCAGAATGAACTCTGGAACGAATCAAAATCTTGCTTCAGAAATGTGAAGCTCTGTGCCTCACAACTATAATCCTCTCCCTTTTCTGGCTTTTTGAAAGAACTTAACAAATTCAAAGGCACTGTTCTCTCTTCTAATATGAACCTTTTCAAATTATACTAAGCGTTCAGTTTTTTTGTACAAGGGTAGTATTCTTACTGTTTATTTTCAAACAAGGCGTTGTCAATGCTCTCGATTTTTTTGAGAAGGGGTAATCTGTTTTAAAACAATATAAAAGAGCAGTACTAAGCAAATATGCCTGCAACATTGCAAAGAACAGGTTTCAAGTGAAGTAGCATAAGCGCTTTTCAAATGTTGCAGCTGTGAGCATGCAGTACGCTCTAGCTGTTGCAGGTTTTGTGTTTTGCCTGATTATTTTCAATTTTTTTACCAATTTGTTCTAATTTCCAAATCTACTACCATTTCCCTTCTGTTCATATTAATTTGTTTTTATTTCTTGCCTTCTCTGAGTAGTGCTTAATAGCATTTGTAGTTTTTTGTATTGGAATGAGAATTTATGACACAGGTGGTATTAATTTGGATAAGGAATAACTTAAAGGGCAATCTCCAGTGATATGGGATACCATTATTTCTTTTCTTAATTCTGAAGCATCACTAAATTTCTGATGCTGGAAGTACATGATTATGTCCTTCATACTGCACTCTGGTTAACTGTTAAATAAACTTTTTCCTTTCAGCGTGTGTTTGTGAAACATACAATGAAAGACATTGTCCTCCATTTTGTGGTTTAGCACAATGGGTGTACTCAAATCCTTCTAAACTTATATGACATCTGCGAATATCTGTTACAACACTTTGATGAGGAATTTTATCGTCATGTTCTTCTGCATTTTCCTTAATGTCTCTTTTTAAGAATAATGTCTCTTTTTCTTTAAGAATCTCTTTTTGGAAATGTCTATGTACACACAAAAATAAAAATCACTTACAAAGTTTTGAGATGACATAGACTCAATTGAAGCCACCTGAAAAATCTTTGCTTCACTCTGGACAAATCTGAAAACTATCTAAATCTATCCTTTTGGCTTAAGATTCATTTGAATCCAATGCATATCCCTGGAACTGAGGCACTGAATCTCACGAGTTCCCAGTCTAAAGCCTGAGTGTGAATCAGCCAAAGAGAGCAATTTTTTTTAAAAAAATGATCCTATTAAGAATGCAGCTGTGACTTGCTGCAGTCATATTGATTTCATAAGTATGGATTGTTCAAGGTTGGTAAATCAGACTTTATAAATGGAATATTCAGAGAATATTGGCATAATGTATAAAGAATACAAAAGTGCTGCCTTACTTGACCAGAATGATTAGTGTATATGCTCCATACTGAAAAAACTCAGTTAGTTTAAAAAGTATAATTTGGGAAACCAGATATCATAAATTTTGGGGTCACTAAACAAGTGTCTTGCCTTGTTTGCCTTTTTCATTCACTGTATAAAAAAACAAACTGTTCCTGTTAAGTATCAATCGGAGTGATATGGCGACTCAAGAAACATGAGTTCTTTTGCTATGTGATTTTCAATTCAAGTATTCTCTTTCTGTACTAAATGAACAGGATATGTGCAAAATACATTTCCGACACCACAGTAATGATTTCTGTGTGCTGCTAGTATGAGCTATTGGCATACCACATGACTGGAATGTATTAAATAGTTGGAACCTTCTTCCCTTATACTTGTAGTAGGCTACTTCTCAGAGAAGAACTTGATATAATAAATATATCTTCAACTAATTTCTGGAAAGTAAACTACTTCATAATAACAGAAGGAATTTCCCCGTCTCTTGGATTTACCTCTTTCCTTTTCTGAAGGAGCAGCTCCAACCTTTCATTGGCTCTTTTACCAATCATCTTATTTCTCTCAGCTTCATACTGCCTCTGTGTATTATCCTGATGAATACTCAGGTTTAAGGCAACATTCACAAGAGCAGTCATAAGCTTCATAGCTAAGGAAAATGAACAAAAAAAAAAATTGAGGAATTTTAATACCTGAATTCAACTGCAATTCAAGTTAGTTTTCCATGCCAAAATACTTAATTTTTTTTAAAAAACCAAGGAATTACATATATAGCCTTTCCCAAAGCCAGCTCAAACTGAGTAGTGCTTATCTTATGCTGAGAGAAAGGCAGGATATGAATTAAAAAAAACAAAAACAAAAACTTTCAATGTATTATCAAATAAGCAGCAGTGAACGCAGTCCAGGACCTGATGTATCTGGTCTTCTTCCTACATTCTGAAAACAAGCAAATATGTAGTATGAGTTTGCACGCTCCTTTCTTTCCTTCCCTCTTGGGGGAGGAGCAATTAGAAATATTTATGTCTATTTAGCAGCATAACATGGTGTTATGTCCAAATGCAGCAATCTGATTTGTTCAATCTAAAACTTGCCACAAATCAGGATATCAAAGCAGGATCAAATGATGGTGTGAGTAGATCTGCTTGCCATGCTTGGACAAAATCAAATTATGGTCTGCCTTTAACAGAAAATGAAAACTTCCTAATCCTGCCCCCTTGCAGAATGGAGAAAGGGAAGGAATAAGTGCGTGAGCCTGAAACTTATGTTCAAAAGGTATAACAAAAACCAGATTTGTCAATACATTTTCATTCAGACTGAATCTCATTGAAAATCTGTTGTATTCTGGAAGATCAACCTACCAGCAAGTGTACTGGTATGCCTGAAAGCTCGGACCTGCGAATCAGACAAACCAGTGAGGAGTGAGATCACTGTGTCCATCATGTACTCATCATAAATGATGCTGTATTGACACTGTCGTATTAGAACGCCTATAAATTCACAAAAGTTTGATCGAAACTTTTTCCACTGAGGCCCAGGCATTGTAAGTGGATAATCGCCACTGTCCTGAGGAAAGACAAAATGCACATACTACATTTAACCCATGCTCAACTTTTAGTCATGTTTTAACTTAAAATGGTTTATTTCTAATATAGCGTATAACTTAGTTCCATCTGCATGATCTAAGGTAATATCTAACTCACACATGGAGAACCTCTCATGAATAGGCCAAACAATCCACTTATTTCTTGCTCATCTGATCTATGAAGGCCTCCTGTGAGTCTCTGTGTATTAAGAAGCAAGGGAGAGTAGCTCCCACTGAGCTGGGACATCAGGAAGCTTTGGTTTTACATCCCCACTTCAGTTTGCTAAATTTGCTTTGCTCTCCCTAACTCTTCCCAACAGACAGAAGGAAAAGGAGGTTGGCTCCTGATAAGCTGCAACTCAAGGAATTCTCCTCAGTTCAGTGGCTAAGTAAGCCTGGGAAGAAAGCCAAGTCAGAATAATTCAAAATTACTTAAAACATACTCTCTAGAACATACATACACAAGTTCCAGTAATTACGCAGAATCTATTTATTGCTCTGCATCCAATCATCGCCACTGATCACAAGAGGTAAATATGAAGTATTTTCGATTCAGCTAGATCAAACATCATTCCTCGATAACTTCTAACTTGTTGTCCTCTGTTTGTTGACTGATTGTACTTTTATGATTTTTAACAATTCAGATAATTTCATTTTAAATACAAAGTGAAAGTTTTAAAACTGTCAGCACTGTTCTGTGACTGGCATTAATTAGGTGCTTCTATGTGATAGATTGCTATATTGAGAGAATAAATGATATTGAAGCAATAGAATGCTTATTTTGAGGGAAATTCTTACATTTGACTTAAACTGTGTAAAGGCGATAGATTTCTCCTGGATAAATCTCTTAACTGAAGTGGCAATTAAAGTAGGGGTGGGGGGTGCTACAAGAAAGCATTAATGAAGTTCATACAGATTTGTCCCTCCTTATGGTCTGGAATTCTACAGTTCCCAAACTGTCAATATGTGCTTATTGTCTGGAGGAAGCAACAATGACCAGTAAGCTCCAACGGAAGTTTCAGCTACAGCATTTAATAATGGTGATGACTCTAGGAGAAATTCATCTTAAAGTAGGAAGATGTCAGTATCTAAGTCAGCAATGAACTCTTGAAATCTGAAATGTGGATGTTTGACCACTCAAATTTAGCTAGAAGACAAAAAGCCAGGGAAGTAAAGAAGCCTCTTGGCAGAGCAAGTCTTAAAGTATTCCTGAAAAACCTATCCAAGTTTCAAGATACCACTTATTCAGTGATCACAGCGACAACGGAATTCTGTCATCAGGATCCTTGTAGGATTGAAGGACTGGGTCTAAGAGGCTGTCTTGCATTTGGTGTTATTTGCTTTGGTTCTAACAGTAAGAGGATTAACTTGGTAGAGATTCCCTCGCCTTTACTTTTAGTTATGATCCTGGAATTTAGACAGATGGAAAGAGGAGCAAAGAGGAATCTTTTACTCCAATTCAACAGAAATGCATTCAATAAATCTTCAGTTTATTTTTTATTTCCATTTTTTGCTTGGATGTTTATCCTTTGGTACAAAATATTTCTGACATCCTAACAGTACATAAATCCTGTGTGTTTGTATTTTGAGGCTGATTACTGCCTCTTTTTTGATACAGAGTCCTTCTCCATACTGACAAAATACTCTCCCTGGACAAACCATAGACTTAATTTCCTAATCATCAAGTAACTGGTTTGCTCTATGGCCAGCAAATTCTGGGTTATTCAAAGAAAAAAAAGCATTGCAGGTATAGAAAAATGTTACACACAGCCTGTAACTTTAACTGTAGAATTCCTCGGTGTGTTATTTAACTGCTGAAAATCCTCCCTTCATCTGAAACAAGGCTTGAGAGTCTCTTCTCCTCTTTTTAATTTCTTTCTAATGCTAAGGCAGAACTTCAGTGGAGGGTTACATGCACACTCAAATACTTGCCACTGAAATAACTAGGACTTCAAAGTGCTCAGATCTTACTAGATTCTGTCACTATTCTGCATCTGTCTAGCTGCTTCTCACATCTCCAAGCTTCTTTTCTTTTTTACCTACAAGTGTAAGTGATTTAGTCAGGCAGTGTAATTTCTTAAAGAACTAGACCATTCATCATTAGAATGAAGGTTTCTATTCTGGAGAATCTTCTCAACATTTTTATTTAGAACTGAAAACAATACTGAATCTTTTAACACCATACCTCATCAAATTCTTCAGTCATTTTCCTGATGATTTCTGCATTTTGCATGTTCCTAAACATTTCAATGCGTACAGTGCCTGTAATAAAATAAGCAAGTGTTTTACTGTATTTAAAAATGTTGCTATAAAACACATTTTTAAAATTCTGAACCAAATATTAAAGAATATGATGGCAAATAAAAAAAGCATATTGTGTTCTATTCCTACATTTAGCGGCCAACAATAAAATTTGGTATTATATTTCAGAACAGATGGGTGATGCTTTTTAAAAGGTGAGATTCCTGTGTGTCTCTAGAGAACTGTCGCTCTCAAATCTGAACCTCATATGAACTATGGCAAGACAGGACGTAACTGCATTCTATACAGGGAAACTCAATGGAAATGTTTAGCTTGCTTCTCCTCTTTGCAGGTAAATTAACCCATGTTCCAACAGAAGAAAAGGAAGTGTTCTGCACCATCAATAAATGAGTATTACCTTAAGAATATGTTAATATTTTCTTAGCTGAAAAGAAAAAGGAGATGTAGGGAGGAGTTCAGAAAGGCTAAAGCACAGAACGAACTTAGGCCAGAGACATTAAAAACAATAAAAAGGGCTTTTTTAAATATGTCTGCAGCAAAAGGAAAAAGAAGGAGATGATAGGGTCGCTGCGCAGAGAAGATGGTGAATTACTCACAGGGGGAAGAGAAAAGGCAGAACTACTTAACACCTTCTTTGCCTCAGTTTTTCCCCAGAAGGATACAAGCACTCAACCTGGCGGTTGGGGAGCAGGTGAGCAAGCAGGGGAAATGAGGCACATAATAGGTGGAGAGGTAGTACAGGAATACCTGGCCACACTGGATGAATTCAAGTCTCCAGGGCCAGATGAATTGCATCCTAGGATATTAAAAGAGCTGGCAGAGCTCATTTCGGAACCGCTTGCTATAATCTTTGAGAAATCTTGGAGGACAGAAGTTCCAGCAGACTGGAAGAGGGCAAATGTTGTCCCCATCTTCAAGAAGGGACAAAAAAAGGACCCAAATAATTATTGCCCAGTCAGCATGACATCAGTACCTGGAAAGATCCTGGAGCAAATCATTAAGCAGTCAGTTTCTAGCCACTTAGAAAGCAAGGCGGTAATCACGAGAAGTCAACATGGATTTCTCAAAAATAAGTCATGCCAGACTAATCTTATCTCTTTTTATGATAGCGTTAATAACTTGATAGATGAAGGGAATGCTGTGGATGTAGCATATCTCGATTTCAGAAAGGCCTTTGACAAAGTTCCCCATGACATTCTTGCAATGAAGCTGGTAAAATGTGGGCTGGACAGGGCTACTGTTAGTTGGATTTGTAATTGGTTGACCTACCGAACCCAAAGAGTGATCATGAATGGCTGCTTTTCATCCTGGAGAGAAGTGACTAGCGGGGTGCCACAGGGTTCTGTTCAATATTTTTATCAACGACTTGGATGAAGGAATAGAGGGCATGTTCATCAAATTTGCAGATGACACCAATTTGGGAGGGGTTGCTAATACACCAGAGGACAGGATCAAAATTCAAAATGACCTGGATAGATTGGAGAGCTGGGCCAAGGCTGACAAAATGAAATTCAACAGGGAGAAGTGTAAGGTCCTACACTTAGGTAGAAAAAATGGAATACAGAAATATAGGATGGGGGACATGTGGCTGGATAGCAGTACGTGTGAAAGGGATCTAGGAGTCTTCACAGACTACAAGCTAAACATGAGTCAGCAGTGTGATGCAGCAGCCAAGAAAGCCAATGCAATTCTCGGCTGCATCAATAGGAGTATGGTGTCTAGATTGAGGGAGGTACTGGTACCACTCTACTCTGCTTTGGTTAGACCTCATCTTGAATACTGTGTCCAGTTCTGGGCACCCCAATTCAAGAAGGACATGGTCAAGCTGGAGCAAGTCCAAAGGAGGGCGACCAAAATGGTGAGGGGCCTGGAAGCCATGTCCTATGAGGATAGACTTAAAGAGCTGGGTATGTTTAGTTTGCAGAAGAGAAGAGGGGACATGATAGCCATGTTTAAATATTTGAAGGGATGCCATGTAGAGGAAGGAGAGGGCTTGTTTTCTGCTGCTTCAGAGACCAGGACAAGGAGCAACGGATTAAAGCTGCAGGAAAGGAGATTCCACCTGAACCTCAGGAAGAACTTCCTGACGGTCAGGGCTGTCCGGCAGTGGAATATGCTGCCTCGGAGTGTAGTGGAGTCTCCTTCCTTGGTGGTTTTTAAGCAGAGGCTAGATGGCCATCTGTCGGGAGTGCTTTGAGGGTGTTCCTGCATGGTAGGGGGTTGAACTGGATGGCCTGTGTGGTCTCTTCCAACTCTACATTTCTATGATTCTATGAATACACATGACTTTTGATTTCTGTGCAGAATGCATAACTGAGATGATATGTAGCTAGGATTAAACCCATCACAGGAAACAATTTCAGGGAGGATAAGTTTTAAGCAACCAGAAGAATAAAATCTTCTATTAGTACAATATTAAAGTAATAAAAAAGAAACAGTGGACAGTGGGAGGTATATTAAAAGAAATATCCCTCCTGATCATTTAACCTGAAGGTGAAAACTAAAGAAAGAGTAGTTCAGGCAATGGGTGACCCCATGATGCAAGGAATTTCAGTGTCAAAGCATCTGAGCCTACACTGCTGTTGTTGTGTGACTTCAAATTATTTCCAACTTATGGCAACCCTAAGGTGAACCTATCACTGGGGTTTTTGGGGCTGAGAATGTGTGATGCACCCAAAGTCACCCAGTGGGTTTCCATGACAAAGTGGGGAATGAAACCCTGGTCTCCAGGGTCGTAATCCACACATGAACCCACTATACTATGTTGGCTCAGCCTACATGCATAACCACTTTTGTACAGGAATATATGCTCAAGTGATATTCTAGTACAAATTTATCAGAAGAGTTTATGCAAAACCACTTATTCATCCAAAAAGGAGCCTGGAAAGCAGGAACCATAACCATTCATAACTCAGAAGATAAGGAATGGCAAAGTATCCATTAACTTATTACACATTTGCTTCTCTCTTTGTTGCTCTACACATCACAAACATAAACAATAGTTCTGTAACTTCATTTCACCCAGCATAATCACATTAGGCAGACCAAAGAGCTCCATTTCACAACTCAGGTATTAAGACCTGGACTGCACTATACATTTTGTTCTTGTAAGCAAGCTCAATCTGTCCTAGTGTGTTTACATGAGCATACAGCGAAAGCATTGGTTGGATTAACTTTAATATATTTGATAGTAGTGTTTACGAGAGGACTAAAGATGAACGTGCCCAAGAATCATGTTTTGTCATAGAAAGGGAAAATAAGAATACGTTATGTAGATCTGCACGTGCATATATGTGTGTGCATGTCTGTATACCACTACAGCTTTTTTGACAAGACTTTCACACTAGCATGCTTAGAAAGCTTGATCTCCAGAAAGTTGTGGAAGTCTGATTTTCTCAGCATCTAACTTCAACACTTCAGGATCACTAATTGTCATAATAAACGTCAGAACCAATCCACAAATTCCACAAAGGAGTTTGAAACTCACCTTTTCCTAACTTGTTCATCTCTGCTAATATTTAGTCTTCAATCAAGCACAATTTTTGGCATCTCAGATCTATTTAGTTCTCCACTGCACTTCTATATTCCCCTCTGACTAGGTGATTGCTATTTATAGCCTGGCACTCTGCCCAGTACTCTACATTTATTCACGGCAACATAGGAGGCTTAGAGCCAAAACAGCTATTCATAAACATTAAGAAATTCTGGTTACCTTACTACATCTGGTGGAACTACAGCATTTAAATGTGAGGGCCAGAATCAGTGGCAGCTTTATTGAAATAATGAATGCAATATTTGTTCTTTGAAGGTCACTTGCATCCTAGTTTCAAGATGTGAATTAACATCTACAAACCATTCCAGTTTCTGAAACTATAGTATAATATATTGGCACTTAGCCAGATAAAGGCTATGTAATTGAGAACTGCGCACAGAGTTGGATACCTGCAGGCAATCCAGCAGCCTCCTCTCACACCAGTCATATTTCTCTACTATATCTTGTTCAAAATTTCCACTTACAATTAGGCTAGGCACTATCAGTATTGTGTAGAGATCTCTGCACTGCCAGAACAACAGGGCACTCACATGTTTTGTGCCACAGAAATCTTCTCATTGAGTTTTTAGACATTCACAGGATTCTCAAAATATTTTTTATTATTTGTTGTACTGGAATAATCCTTTCTAGAGAGACCCATGGATCAGTGGAGCATGGTTTCTTTCCTCATTAATTTGATTTACATAACATATCATGAGAATTATGGTGCTTCGAAGATGTTATCCTCCTGTTCTTTTGCCTGTTGTACTTGTCATGTCAGTCTTTCTGACAGCACCAAATTCCAAAGCTTTTTACACCACAGGTCTTAGCTAGATGCTGCAGGATTCTTCCAATTGCTGGCAATGACCTGCCTAGCCAATAATAATAATAAAAGCAAACCCTTATGCATTATTTCCTTTTTTATTGCTTTCATTCTTGGATCAAGGGTGATATGGTATTCTACCATCTGGACAATTTCTGATTGTATATCCGGTCAGCATCCTTGTTATCACTGGACAGTCTCACCACGTATGGAGATAGGACCTTGCCAAACCACAATTTCTCCAGTATGATGAAGAATTTATTATTAGTTATATATGCCACTTTTACCAGATTAATATAAAATTTTACGCATACTTTCTCTACAGCAGGCTGATAACAGATGTCGTCAGGCATGAAGAACAAATTTGCTGTCATTCTCCATCTTCTAAAATGAAACTTCAGCCCTGTTTCCATATCAATTTTAATCCAGTAATACCACAGTTAAAAGTTGTTTATGTAAAGCTGATGTTATAGCCTGCATAGAAGTTATAGCACATTACATTTCACAACTAAAGATTAAAAGTAAGTAAGTTTCCTAGTTGCTTGGTTTAATACATCTTTGGGACTCAGAAAATGTTTGACTTGATAAATTTGCCACCATAAATTAGGCTGATTTGGTATTTTTCTTTAATCTGTTGAGCTGTAATTTGGACTACATTTCAGTAAAAATCAAGCAGTCTACACATGCCACCATTCCTCCAATGAGCAAATTGTGCAGATGATCTGGATGATAACACAGAAGGTGAATCAAAATGGGAATTAATGGTGAAATGGTGGGGTGGGTGGGTGGGTGGAGGATGACATATTTACTGCACTGGCACTAGACTTGAATTGTAGTTCTAAAGAAGGGATTTTCAATCATTACAATTTGCTTCTTTGTATTATGAGAGTAAATATATATATATTTAGAGCTGAGTTCTCTGTTAATGTAATTTCAACCCATGGTTTTCAAATTCCGCAACTAATAGAAAAAATATTTGATATAATTGAAAAGTACCACAGTATTTATATATCTGGTACACCCAGACCTCCATTACATTTTTTTTTATAAATCACATTTGTTGGTTATAATTGGCCTTTTATAATTGAATATAAGTATATTTTTTTCTATAGCTGGGAGTATTTGAAACAAATAATTTAATTTGGGGAATGCTGACACCCTAATTGCAGCTGCTCACCCTAACTGTGACAGATTAAGTTTCTGCATTTATTTATATCCTTTTATTTGTTTTATTATAACATTATAGCTAAGCTTTTGACACTTAATTAAGGGGGATTTAGTGTCATATTTCCTTTTCAGGGTTTATCTTCTTCAGAAGATGAAGTGGACATCTGAGCTAGCTGGGTCCTCCTTTGGTTCATCAGATTTCAGAGCAGGAAGAGGAGCTGGAAAAGAAGCCCTCAGTCTACAAGAAAGGCAGAAGCTGTAGCATATGGCTCAAGACCATCCCCTACAGATAGAGAGAAAGGCAACATTCAAGGTATCAGGGAGAACACAGTTGCTGTGATACACCCTCCTTAAATACTACCTGCAATCATGGTGTTGTCTGAGCTTGCTACCTTTATAGGCATGGAATCCCCTCCATCCAAACTGTGGATTGCAAACTTCAGTTCACCTCTTGATGACTTGGCTCTTGTAAATACTTGTAGCTTCGACTGTTTTATGACTCTGCTGCTGTACTTTTCTGGATTCTTTTCTGTTTTATGGTTTTCTTGACCCTGGTCTGTCGACTACCTCCTACTTCTGACTCTGCATTTTAAATTGTTCAGCACTGAGAGCAGGACACTCAGGGATGTGAATACCTACATATTTCATAGATTTAATATCCATTTCAGACCAGTGACACCATGGAGTGAGTTGTTGACCTGTTTCGAAAGACCTAGGCATAGTGTTTCTGATTTGTGAAAAATTATCTATAAACCAACCAGAGAACCATACAAATTTAACTCTCATAATCTCACAGGCCTCTTTTTGTCGCAATGGTGCGAACACAGTTAACAGAAATAAAGCAAATAGGCTAATCTTACATCTGCTTTTTCCAATTAAAACACCTTCTATTTTAGATTTATTTCTTATCTTTTCTGCCAAGGGTAAAGTGCAGTAGCAAATAAAAGTGGCAACTGGGGACACTGCAATTTTGTTCCTCTGTTAATTGTAAACTTAACAGAATCACAGCCATTACTCTTCGAAGAGGCTTTCAACTGCTCATAAAGTCTTTGAACAAACTGAATAAAGACATTGGCCATTTTCATTTTTTGAAGGCTACTTAAAAAAAAAGGCCCGTTCCAGTCTATCAAAGGCTTTATGAGCATCGAAATAAGAGAATCACTAGAGGTTTCTTACTGTAACGGCTGATATTTAGTATTCTCCTTATGGGATCTGAAATTTTCCAGTGTGGTGTAAATCCAGACTGATCTGTATTAATATTTCATTATGAACTTATTTAATCTGGTAGCCATGATCGAGGTCATCAGTTTGACATCCTGGCTTATCACAGATATAGATCAATATGAATCTAAGTGCTGTGGGTCTTTATCAGGTTCAGGTGTTACCATTATATGAGATAATTTCCAAGAATGTGGAATAGCCCTCGCTTTAAAAATATCTAAATAATTTTGTCAGTTTTGGAATCAAAAGTTCTTGAAATTTTTTATAAAACTCCCCTGTTAGACCATCAACTACAGGCGCCTTAACTTTTTAAAGTCTATTAATGGCAGCTAGCACTTCTTCATTAGTAATTAGTATATTAAGTTATTCTCTATGCAATCCAGTTATTTGTTTTATCTGTATTTCATCATTATATTTATCCACTTGTTCTGCAGATAGTAAAGTGCCGTAATACAAATTGGCACAATATTTAAATATTTCCAATATTTTTACTCCAGATTGGATTTCCACAGCTTTCTTTAACTGAAGGAACTGCATTTTTGAATTTCAGTTCCTCAGAGCATGTGAAAATATCTTTGGATTTTTATTTCCAAATTCATAGTATTATTTCTTTAAGTACATTAATGCATTTGAGATTTTATTTACCTCCAAAGCCTTATGTCCTGCTCTCTTCTGTAAAAGCTTGCAATACACTTTAGATTTACCTGTGTTCCTATGAAACTTTTCTCACTGAGGAACATCTGACAATAGGATTTCTTTTAAATTTTACTGTCTTTTTTTAATATTGAAAGTTCATTTATACATCCTTCTCTTACTGCAACATTTATGGCATCCCATATTGTGGCACACGAAAGATCAGATGTCTCAGTGAGAGAAAAATACCATGTAATTTCTTTCTCGATTTTAACTATGCTAAGAGTATTTTGTAGGAGGAATGGACTTAACCTCCAGACATAACTAACATGTTTTATATTATGCTGTAAAAAGCTTGCCAAATGATCTGAGATTGTTTGAGGCTATATATATTGGCTTTTTCTACTACAGAAGCAGAAATGGATGAAATAAAAAAATTAATCAATTCATGTATATACGCAGCTGAATAACAGATATAGACTTGTGTCCCTGGACTGGTGAGCATCCAAGAGTCCACCAATTAGTATGCTCTGAGAAGGTCCTGAAAAGGTGGTGTTGGTCTTCTAGTATCTTAATTCCTAAAGTATTGTTTATCAAGGTTTAAATTTAATATTATATTGAAGTCACCATCCATGATTACTATCCTTTTCTGTAACTGCTCCAGCTTACTTACCATTGTATCTACAAATGTATGCTGGCCTGTATTTGGTGAATAAAGAGATGCAAAAGTATACACTGTCTTATTTAGCATCCCCCTAACAAAAAAGAAATCTACCATTTGGGTCTGACAAAACATCTTCCATTGCTAATGGTACCAATGACGCAATGAGAACAGCAACTCCCTTGGCCTTTAAATGTTCTAGGGGCTAAGAATTGTTGTCCAATATATTTATGCTATAAAACATCTCTATATTTAAATTTACAGTGAATGTCCTGTAGGAAAATAATATCAGGAGCTTTCTTGCTAATAAAGTCTGTGGTTTGTCTCTTTTTCACTGTTGTACCAAGTCCTCTGACATTTAATGAGGAACATTTCAAATCACCTAAAACCTCTGATTCAGAGATAGCTGCATCCTATCCACTAGTCTGCGTCATCAATCGCTAACTGCCCAATCTCCTTCACACTATATGTGTAGACAGGCAGGCCACTAATGATTTTCCAACAACCCTAACCTTTGGTACAAAGCACTGGACCTGCATGACATCTCCCTTGATATAGCAATATTATCAGGCCACTTTTAATTTCCATCTCACTTTAACCCTGATTGGTTATGATGTAGATTCTTACAATCTACAACCCTTTTCCTTTGTTTACCAGAGTCCACTGAATCTTCTACAGGGGACAGCTGTGACATATCACCCAAGATTTCCTACACATGTATATCTGCCTGCACATTCAGCAGGTACTTCTTCAAAAATTCAACATGTGAGGCCTGCAATCCATGAATGGAAAGTTGTTCCCCCATGAGCAGTTCACCACAGGTTATCTCCAAAGCACTTTCTCCATCCACCTAAATCAAATCTCCCTTTGGAAGGTTTAGTTCATTTACACCATCTGCCCAAAGGGACTAGTTGGAGAGTGTCTGATTTATCAATAATCATAGACTTCTCTTCAATGGACAATCTCTCCAAAGGAACAACGGCACCAATGTCTTCTATTCTATAAGTCTACAATAAATTTGTAGTTGATGGTTCTTCTCTTAACGAAGCTCCCTGTGGTGTATCTTGATCCACTGACTGTATCTATTTGTCAGTACTGTTTCTCCTGACTAGAGATAAATGGGAGATCTCATTGTGTCTCTGTCATTAAAGGGGCTGCCTTATTAGTATCTATAACTTGCTGTACTAGAGGTTCTGTCTCTTCATTTATATCTATTGGACATCTGCCTGTCTCTTTTCCAGTCCCAAGTTCTAAAAGTTGGTAATTTCCTGAAGGCTCCAGAGCTTTCGATGCTGATCTTTGCAGTCTGGAGCAAAGAAGTATTAAAATAGTGTGTTACTCCAATTCCAGTTCTGTCTAGGAGGACCCTAGCTGTAAGAAAAATTATTGCTAGTTGATCATTAGTACATGTTAGTAATGCTTGAATACTTTGATAATCATAGCAGAGATATTCTAGTTTTTCTGCTATATCTCTATATCTTCCTGATTCAGAGTCTGAAGCTGATCTGGTGGAACCAATCCAGTAATCCTTTAAGTTTTGGATAGTTACACAAAACTACCTGATAATTCATTAAAAGTATAGAAAAAGCTTGTCCACTTGTCTGTTTATTTTTTAGTATATTATCTATAATGAGTATTAGATATATGGCTAAAACGAACTTTCTGTTACAAAAGGCCTCATACAGCTTCTTGTATTTTATGTTCATTGGAGACAAAAGCCATACTCTGCGGTCACAATACTTAAACTACATTTCACACACAATCTGTATTGAGAAAATACTAGTGGTATACAATAACGAGACAACAACCATTTTCTTTTCTTCATATGCACAACCATCAGCATTATTTGGTTTCAGACATAGTCTCAACTTATTATATTGTGTTTTTTTAAAATAAAGGATTTTTAGAATTATCCCACTGTGACAATTACATTTAGGGTAAATGTAGTCATTTGATAGTCTTTCTTGGAATGCTAACTCTGTTATGTTATGTTAAGCTAGCTATATATTTTTAACACTTAGAAAAAGGTAAATTATTCTTCACCTACCATTTTCCTATTTCTAAAATGTTATTGGTTCTAAATGATCGATAATGACATTTTGCTGAACTATTCATGAGTCTAACTAATGTAACTGAAACTGGATCTATTCCATGATATCTTAAAGTAAAACTATAACAATTGTTGACATGGAATAATTCAAAAGAAATCTGGATCATGGTATCTAGGAAGTATTAGGCAAAAGGTGATGACCTTGATTGATGATGGACTTACAGAGAACTCTGTAGATGAAATACATATCTGCCCTATACCACTGTAAAAGCCTTTTAAAACGAACATAAGCAGTATAGTGCAAGATCACAAAATCCAAGAAGATAGCAAAACAAAAACAAATGCCACCAGAGTAGCAAGATTCTGCATTTAAAAGATGGTGCTGGTTGACAGTACATTATTGCAGCAATTCTAATGCAAAAGTAATGCTTGTTTGTAATTGCTTGAGCCACAGACAATTTTCATACAAAATGAATCATTTTCCCAAATGGGTGAAAAAAAAACACAGAATAGATCACATGTTGAAATGGAATTCTGCAACAGAACGCAAATGTTTTGATAAACTGGACAGCATTGAACTACACTGAAAATAAACAAGAATGCTGTAGTTGGATTTAAGAAGTTCCCTGAAACCATCAATAATGAGGTCAGAAATAAATTTGGCCTGAATTTTCACTGCTGCCAAGGAAAAGAGAAAAATCTTGTGAGTTGGTATCACACACAGACACAGACATATGTATTGGAAATGTAACCATGTAAGCACTTCTTTGAGGGATTAATTTATAAAATCTATACCATTTTGAAAAGTTAGTTGTTAATAGCCTTTCTGCCTCAGTGAACACTATAACCAAGGATAGACTCACAAAGCCTCTTCCTTGTACTCAGCATAGAAAAACCATCAATAGTGTACAACTGAAGCAAACTGTGATATCTTGAACTCCAGGCTCTGCAGTTTGACCACTGTTCGAAGTGTAATGAGGTGAAAACCCTGACAAGAGATTCTTTTCAAATTCTCCGATAAATACACAAGATGCAATGAATGCAGATCTTATAGAAAGAAAACCAATCTTTGCTTGAACGAAAGCTGCAAGAGTGATAGGAGATAGAATTACATGTTTTTTTGAGAAATCTGTTCTGTAGAGCCTCCAAATTTAGCCATCCGAAAAGCCATCCTAAGCTAAAGCCAAAAGGCCATCCTAGGACCCATCACCTTTATTTCAGCATTGTTAATATTCTACTTTTCTTTAGCACAGAATTAAGCCTCTTAAACCTATTAAAGTAAGTGAAATTAAAACAATGTCATCAGCTTATAAAAGAACAGAAACCTTTTTTTGACCGAACTGAGGGCAGGATAAATTCTGAGAGCAACAACACTAGGACTATATCACTGAAAAATAAACTAAAAACTGAGGTGCCAACAGACAACAATATTTTACATTTTTATTAGTAGGAGTAAGAACAGTTAATGAGTTGGAAATAGCTATGCTCACTCTAGCAGATATATTGGAATTAAGGTTCCTAACTTACTGGACTTTCAACAGACTATCATTTCTGTTTATGCACTCAATGTTATGGTATCATTTCTCCAAGAAGTTGTCTGATTTTTTTTTTAAATCTTACATAAGGTACTTTTGCAGTTAGGGCTTTTCATTGAAGGCCAAGTCAAAAACCCATTTCAAGGCCATTTCCACACTACATTGTTACAGTGCTATTATTCCACTTTCAACATCCTCTGGAATTCTAGGGTTTGTAGTTTACTGAGGTCAAAGAGCTCTCTGGATGAGAATTCTCAATGCCCCTGCTTAAACTGCAAAGCCTAGGATTCCACAGGATGTTGAAAGTGGAATACAGTCCTCCCTTGACATTCGTGGGTTCAACCTTTATGAATCTGATTATTTCAGAGGTATATGCTTGGCTCCCCGCCATTTTTCTCCTCCTATCCCTTGCATTCCTCACCCCAGGGTTGCCTGGCTTCTGTTTAAAATGGATTTTTTTTTCCTTTTCGGTGAGCAAAGGCCCTCTTCACTGCTGAAAGCATGGCTTCTCTGCCATGTGGTTGCACATTCTGCTGTGTATTGGCTGCTGACTGGTCAGGTGCTCTTTTCTCAAGATGACCACTGGAAATAATTAGAACTCCAGAACTCCTCTTTTCTCATTTTAGAAGGAATCCCTATTCCAATTCCTTCCAATTCCAATTCCCCATAAGGTCTCACTTATGCTACATCTTCCAAAACTATTATCCATTGCTAAATTATAGTTCTTAGATACCAGACCTTTTGTTGCCAGGAGAGGAACAATGTAATCCTTTTCAAAAAGTGTTTATGGGCTCTTTGATTTTTTTTGCCATTCCTTAGCAATGCTTCAGAATTCTATCAAATAAAACCAGCTGAAACTGACTCTTCCGATACATGTACTTAATTCAAAGCTTTCCAAACTTTTCATGTTGGTGACACACTTTTTAGACATGCATCATTCTGCAACACAATAATTCGGTTTTACTAGCAAACCAGAGGTTAAACTAACCCCTTGTAAGAGATATCGACATAAATTGTAATAACAAAATGTATGGAGATACGACATATCTCATGAAAACTTTTCATACATTTTTAAAGATATATGATTTATAAATAATAACATACATTTCCCAGATTGTAGGCAACACACCTATACACTTCAAGCGACGCACTAATGTGTCGTGGCATACTTTAGAGAAGTGACTAGGGGGGTGCCACAGGGTTCTGTCCTGGGCCCAGTGCTGTTCCATATTTTTATCAACGATTTGGATGAAGGAATAGAGGGCATGCTCATCAAATTTGCAGATGACACCAATTTGGGAGGGGTTGATAATACGCCAGAGGACAGGATCAAAATTCAAAATGACCTAGATAGATTGGAGAGCTGAGCCAACTAACAAAATGAAATTCAACAGAGAGAAATGTAAGGTCCTAGACTTAGGTAGAAAAAGTGGAATACAGAAATATAGGATGGGGGACATGTGGCTGGATAGCAGTACGTGTGAAAGGGGTCTAGGAGTCTTAATAGATCACAAGCTGAACATGAGTCAGCAGTATGATGCGGCAGTCAAGAAAACCAGCGCAATTATCGGCTGCATCAATAGGAGTATGGTGTCTAGATCGAGGGAGGTACTGGTACCACTCTACTCTGCTTTGGTTAGACCTCATCTTGAATACTGTGTCCAGTTCTGGGCACCCCAATTCAAGAAGGACATGGTCAAGCTGGAGCAAGTCCAGAGGAGGGCGACCAAAATGGTGAGGGGCCTGGAAGCCATGCCCTATGAGGATAGACTTAGAGAGCTGGGTATGTTTAGTCTGCAGAAGAGAAGGTTAAGAGGGGACATGATAGCCATGTTTAAATATTTGAAGGGATGCCATGTAGAGGAAGGAGAGGGCTTGTTTTCTGCTGCTCCAGAGACCAGGACAAGGAGCAACGGATTAAAGCTGCAGGAAAGGAGATTCCACCTGAACCTCAGGAAGAAATTCCTGACGGTCAGGGCTGTCCGGCAGTGGAATATGCTGCCTCAGAGTGTAGTGGAGTCTCCTTCTTTGGAGGTTTTTAAACAGAGGCTAGATGGCCATCTGTCGGGAGTGCTTTGAGGGTGTTCCTGCATGGCAGGGGGTTGGACTGGATGGCCCGTGTGGTCTCTTCCAACTCTACATTTCTATGATTCTATGATCTGGAAAGCCCTGACTTAATTGTTCTGAAGACTTCATATACGTCCCATTGACAAACTGTCAACTCTCTGAGACACATAGTGTCAGGACCCTGGAACTCCAGGACACCAGCTCTGAGTCTGAGCCAGAGGCCCTGGAGCCTGCTGCACCAGCACAGCCCACTCCCGAGGCTGCCCCAGGCACAGAGCCCTTGGCCCCAGTAGTCCCAGCAGCAGAGCCAGGGGCTGCCCCAGACCCAGCCCAGCCAGAGGAGTCGGATGGTGAGTTTCAAGAGCAGGTGCCTACTTACCAGCAGCATCGGGAGCAAAAGAGTGCTCTCAGGAGGTCAGAATGTTTAAATAGAAAACGCCAGGCAATCAGGGCCCAGCTGCGATAACACCTGGAGGAGTGATCTGCCTATAAAAGCAATCACTCAGCCTTGGGTCTTTTGTCGGCTCACAACTGACCATTCTGGGCGAAGTGCTTGTTGTGGATCTCAGCTTGGCCTCCTGAAATGCTGCCCGGCCTGCTGGAACGTCGCCACCTCTTGATCCCAGACCAGCTCTGGTAACTTTTTTTGTTCAAACAGACTTTGACTGTGTGCTCGCCTGGCTGTGACGTAACAGCCAGGGAGTCTCCCTGCTGCCGGTATTTACTGCTATTTTTCCTGTTCTGTTCTGCTGAAGTAAAGCCCTTTAATCTATTCCCTGCCTTATCTGCAAGAGACCTGTAGCCAGCTCCCTTGGCTGCTTGCCAGGCCTTGGTGTTGACACATAGTTTGGCCTATTTCCTCCAGAATAAAAATAAAATCTTCTGAAATAAAATATTCAAACATCTTTTGCCAGAGATTCAGTTTAACTTTTGAGGGGTGCAAAAGGGCTGTCTTGAACAGAAAGAATAGTTTGGGGACAGCAAATCCACAATTAGGATCTGTAAGTATATAAATGGCTTGAACTGGGCATAGCCATTATGACTGCCATGCCTCTTGTTTTGAAAGATCCACTAGCACAATATTGCCTTGCTAACTTAGGATGGGAGAGTACTTTCTTGAATTTATTGTACCAGTGTATTTCCTGCAACAAGGCATTAGGGGTTTTAAAACTTTCGATACCCTTTTCCTCCAAAGAATGGAACCCAAGCCAGTAACTTGTATTATCAAAAGTTGCCCAATAGCTTTTTGATGTACAATAACATGATGGCTAATGCTTAGTAAACCTTCTGCATGAGTACCACTAGTGTGCTTGCCAACACAGCAAAAAATTTAGGTCAGAGCACAGGACATTAAAACCTATAACTGGAAAATCATAAAAGCAATCCCATAATAATAATCCTTGCCCCTGCCTTTCGAGCATTCAGCTGAGAGATCTTTCCTCAGTCACTGGCACCTAGATTTCTTGCTCAGTGGGATATCCTTATGGAGCAAAGAGCAACTGAAATAGTAACAAACTTGTCAACAGTACAATTTCCCTCTGCCTTCCATTCATTTTTCTTCAATGAGTTTTTATCTCCGCCAAACCAGAACATGAACTAAGACAATAAAATATCAGTGATAGAAATAAAATGGGGGAACTCTGTAGTTTAAACTGCACCACTGCTACAGTAGAAGCTGAGCTGTCTAGACAATGAATAATAATCAAAAGTCATTAAACTTTCCATTGCTTGTTCTTCCAGCCTGAAATCATATATCTTTTCTTCTGTTCCTATTCCTCAGGGTCCCCATCTGCCTCTTCAAACTCATCTGGAACTTTTCTGCCAATTGTTTTCTAAATCTCCAACAGCAATGCTCTACTAACACCAACCAGAACCTTCCCTTCATGGTGAGCTATCAATTTAAATGGGAACTCTCAGGCATATTTGATAACTGCATCTTTTAAAATAGGGTTACCTGGTTTGAATTCCTTCATTTATTAAATGTGCTTTGGGTGGCGTATTGAAAATATTTGGAATTGGATCATCATAGTTTCTTCTCCATTTTGGTCTCCCATAAGGGCCTGAAGACATCTCTTAAAACTTTGTCACATACTTCAGCATTGTTTTTCTAGAAATTTCTGGAAATTTAATGTTCTGCTGCCCTTTTATTCTCCTTAGAATTTCTGTTGTTCTAAGTAAATTTATGCATTTTAAACTATTTGCTTTAGCTAATAGGGCAGATAAGCTGCAGAGAATCTGATGTAATCTATTATTCTGATCTCTGACCACACTTCCCAGCTGTATCAGCTGTACTACTTTGACTGTAATGGCTCCACCCAAAAGAATCCTGAATTTGTAGTTTAGTGAGGTACTTAAAATTAGCTGCTACAGAGCTCTGGAGCACTTGTCTGAACTACAGTTCCCAAGGTGCCTTGATTTAAATGTTATTCTCTCTTATCAGGATACCTAAGAAATCTGAGTCAGCGAACTATACTAGAGTTCCCTAACAGAGAATTCTAATTCTCACTAAACTATCAATTCCAATATTCCTTAGAATCTCACCATAACAGTTTCAGAAACGCCAAACGATAAAACTAAGTAGCGCGTACATCTTTGCTGTTGGGATTTCCCCCCATAACCCTGACTTTATTCTGTCCATTGTCATTTATAATTCAACAATTTTGAAGCTTTCATGAAGGCCTCCCTTTCCCTGTGTGTGTAAGGGGGGAGGGCAAAGAAACAACCTGCTTTCAGCTGGTGGATCTAGGAGACCACTGGCTGAGGGGAGGCTGAATCACTCCCTCTGCTCCTTCACAGTGTAAAGAAGGAAAAGGGGGAGTTATTTCTTCTCAGCCAGTAGAAACTAAGTCCCAGACTGGTAATCACCTAGCTCCTGCAAACAGAATGAAAGATCACTCAGGAAAGGTGCAGAAGAACAATCCATGACATTCTGGGTCAATCCCTAAACTGCCAAACCTGAAGCAGGAGTAAGCTGGCTCTTGTAAGCACAAGACAGAATCCCTCTTGTCTCTGTTGTAAGACAGTAGTGGAAATACAAGGGAATCCCCACTCTTATCTCTGATTAGACAAACAAGGGATAGGAGACCCTGATGGGCCAGAGGTTCCCTTTCATCTGCACCAGAAGGTTCCATACTATGACTGTTCTGAGAAGGACACAGTTTATATTTATGAAGAAAGCTTCCAACTATAAAGAAACTACAGATAAAAAAGTATTTTTGTTAACCAAGAAACCTACATTGCATATCAATACTAAGTATTAATGCTTTCAAATCTCTTTTTTCTTAACTACTGCCACTACCGTTTTCTCTGGAGATCTGCACTTTTAAGAAGTGCATGAATACATAATATACAATCTAATACCCTACGAACTCCCCTATCTGATCACAAAAGCACTTGATGGAGAATTACACAGCTTTAGAAAAGTTTTATAACACTCTTATTCATCAGTACCTCGGCATCCTGAGCATTGGATAAAGAAGTTGATTAAATCCAGAAGTGCTATGTCCCTGTCTTGCTTGTATGATTCAATCCAGTCATCTACCACACACTGTAAATAAAAGAGAAATATATTAAAATACTTATTTAAGAATTTTTATAAAAAGATAGGAGGCCATAGCCCTTTCAAGAATGGTAGATAACTTTAGACCACACCCTATAACATTCATGCTTATATAGACAGAATTGCTTATTCACAAGGTATGGCTGCATATGCACACAATGTTAAACCATGGCTTATATGACATACATTGGCAAAAACAGCATGATCCTCCACCCCTGCATAGGAGAGGAGTTCAGAAAATATCCCTTTTGTTTTGGAATAACTACTGACTGGCCCCCTAGAATAGTTCTGTATGATTATAATATTGAAATGTTATTCCAGTTTAATCTCAATAATAAAATTAACTTGAATGTATAAATATCGGGGGGGGGCTTGGTAAACTCCAGTTTGTCATATTATTTGGAGCAACAATATGATTAACACTATGTTTAATTTCAAGTAAGACAACTTCAAACCTTGGATTATTAAACTGGCTTTGTAAAACTGTTGTTTATGCTGTGTCCAGAGGAGGCAGCAAACTGTAATTAATCAAAAGGAGAAGAAAAGATTTCTGATCATCTCTTTTAAGCCACACAGAGGGAGGAATGGGAAGGGGTAACATAAGCCTGGGCTCACTGCAGCTCATAGATTGCACACTAAACTATGGTTTACTCTACACATGGGCAACTATGGACCTCTATATTTTTTGGACTGCAACTCCTATGCTAACTAGAGGTCATGGGGTTGTAGAGCATAGGTGCCCACCCTTTGTTTAGTTTAACATGTGCATGGAGACCTGAAGTTGTTGGGTTTTTTTTTATTATTATAAATTTTAGTTCATTTTGCTGAGGTTAAACTGGAATAATATTCCAATATTATAATCACTCAGAACTATTCTGAGAGACTGTCAACAGTTACTCCAAAAATAAAGGGAAGCTATCTTGTAATCACAGTGCTTGTTGGGGTTTTTTTTTTTCACCTCTCTCACACAATGCTTTGGCATTTTATACATCAAAGCTGTAGCTCATTCTTTCAGCAACTCATCTTATTGAGCAAACTTCTTTATTTTGATGGTAGTTAGAGCACTGTATTCCAAATCTCAGAGTAAAGTGTTACACTATTATTTGTTGTTAACAAAGTTAACAAAGGTTAACAAAAATTTTCTTTAGGTTTTAATGATATCAGAATAGTAACATGACCTCCATTAACTTCAGCAAGATGGCTGTACAACACTCTCAGAATAAGTATTTCTAGCTATCTTGCCCTTCTTCAGACTACGCCTGCATGTCCATCAAAAACAATGTGTTCACCACTCTAAATTCAAATGGTACATGAATGCTAGCTATTTCCTTAGTGGGAGTTTCCACTGCTGCTGGTCTAGAGTACTTAAAAGGAACAATTAAACTAGGCCCTATCCTGTATTTTAAATCTCATTTGGGACCTAAGCTGTCTATTAAATACCCACAGAGATATTCCTTCTATGTAATTTCACAATGAAGTATTAGGATGTTAACATTCAGTTAATTTAACAGAAGGTGCAACAGCCATCCATATATTTACCTGCATAGCACTCTTGCCCATTTTCACCACTTCAAACAAAGTTACAGGATCCCCTTCTCCATTCTGCTGTGGGTGGCCATTTGCTCTTCCTCGACCTGTTCCTCTAATTCCAGTTTCAGAACGAAACTTTTCCGCTGGAGTCTTTCGAGGTTTCTTATTGGCAGACTGAGAAACAGAAGAATGGGGGAGAAAACTTTGATCACATTCATTACTTTTGTGCTTCTATGTCTTCCACTGCTGGATAAAGAACAATGAACAATCACGCAGGTTGAAGTGTCAACAAAAAGGCCAGCATATTTCAAATACACATTTTAAGGCTGAAACATGCAGCACACAAACAGGTTGTGTACCTGTACTGTGGTTCTCTGATTGGGCATCTGTCAATCCATACAAACGGGGTCTGATCAGGAATAGAGCCCTGTTCAGAACCTTCTGGAGCTGGGTAGATTTTTGGCAGGAACCCTGCCCCTGTGTGATGCCTTGTCACACACACATTCCCACGTGCTCAACTATTCTCCTCAGTTCTCGGTCTGCCAGAAAAGAAACATCTGGTAGGACATGAGTTAAGTGGAGAGGATGGGTTACATGCATTCAAGATAAGCACTCAAAGAATCAGTTACAGAGAAGCAACCTGTTGCTCTTCCTTCTCTGATTCACGCGAATGGGAAAATTGGCTAGCAAACCTACTAGAGGTGACAGATGTCATGCCAGCAGTGAAGAGAGCACAGAACAAAAGAAACAGCAGCACAAGCTTCAGCATCCAATCTATAGTGTCTAATTAAAGACAGTTGAGACCACATGGCAGCATGAAACAAGTAAGACAGTAACACTCCTGCAGAAAGCACTTGATGTAGCTGTTGCTCTAGCAGAATGTGCCCAAAGACCTAACAGTAAAAGTAACCTGGCCAGCTTAAATTACCAAATAAATAAAATAAAAAATAAAAATAAAAATAAAAAACCCACTTGGCTAATCTTTGAGAAGATATAGGCATGTTTATCCTACTACCCTCTCAGCACAGAAAGTATTTAGGAGTTTTCCTGCTGTGTTTGGTGCATGAGACATAGAATGCAAGAGCTCTATGAATATTTAACGAAGAGATGATCCTTATCTTTTCTAGTATTGCACATGAAAGTTGGAAGAATGACTGGCTGGTTGAGATGGAATTGTGAAACTATCCTAGAAAAGAAATGTCTGTCTGCGGCATCATCTTGTCCTTATGAAAAGCCAGGTACGGAGGTCAGATCTTAGGACACATAATTCAGAGGCTTCACAACCCAAAGAGATGGCCACAAAGGAAGGCAGCCTCAAATGATAATAGCTACAGCTCACATGTGGTGAGAGCCTCAAAATGCCACATTAGCTGAGAGAATGCCACAGACAAGCATCACTGTGGCACAGGCAGTGTAACAGGAAGGTGCAGATTCTGAGACCCTTCAGACAAATCCACAAACAACAAAGGGCCATGATTTTGGTGGTAAGCAGAAATGGCAGCTATAAATACTGTGGTCAATGAGAAAGAAAAACCCTTAACACGCAGAGAAGTGAAAAAGGTCTACACCCGTGGTATATCACAAAGCAAGCTAGACTTTGAGCAAGGTTTGGATCCCCCCCCCATTTGAGGACATAGGAACACAATGTGGAAGGCTTTCGTGTTACATCCAACATCTGTTGGATTTCTACATCATGTGGTATGAAGGATGGATTGCCCATGCAGTCAGTGTAAGCATGGCCATATTGGGGTGGACTACTGTAACATCAGCTTTGAGTCAGAAGACTCAAATGATGAGGGAGATGAACAAAACCACTCTCTGACATTAGCTAAAAAAAAAAGGCAAATCCTGGATCACCATGGGAGTCACCAGAACACAATTTGAGTTCTCCATCCTGATTCTGAAGAGTTCACAAGATGAGAGGAAATAGTGGAAATGTGTAGAGGAATGCCCTCCTCCATTTGTGAAGAAAGGCACCTCCCAGAGAATTTGCATCTCAACCCATGCAGATACAAAAAGAAGTGCACTTTATGTTGTGAGGAGATGCAAAGATATCCATTATAAGAAGACCCCATCTGCCCATAAGAAGTCCACTGGCACACCTAGCAGAAGATCATTCACGTGTGGTTTGTTCTATTCTGCTCTGTTCATCAGTCAGGCCACCCCCATGGTGGCAACATCAATGGTTATGGAAGTGACCTGATCACATATGCACCATTCACACAGAAGAAGAGAGAGGCCAAGCAGATGTTTGGATCAAATATCTCTTGCTTGTTCAAGTAGTACACTGCACTAGAATTATCTGTGGCAACTTGGATGACCTCCACAACAGAAACAGCACCAGAGGTGCGAAAGAAAGAAAGAAAGAAAGAAAGAAAGAAAGAAAGAAAGAAAGAAAGAAAGAAAGAAAGAAAGAAAGAAAGAAGCAGGCAGGCAGGCAGGCAGGCAGGCAGGCAGGCAGGCAGGCAGGCTGGCTTGTATGAATAGAATAATGTTTGATATACAACATATAGAATGCTAAAATCAAAAATATACAACACAAAAATATACAACATACAAAATATAATCAAAAACATATATACATCTTGGATGACCTTGCCTAGTACAAATTCCAAATACCTTGAGAATTTTGAAAATGGCAAGGAGCTCCAGAAATTTAATATGTAGCAACCTCTTGCTATTTGCTGTGAATTTTCAGGTGGCAATGGCCCCCCTAGCCAAGCAGAGAGACATTAGTGATGAAGGTGGAGACCAGTTCACACTATCGGAAAGGCATGCCTCACAGAAGGTTTAACAGAGAATTCCACCAAAGAAGATCTCTCCTAACTGATGGAGGAGGAGGCAGCTTCTTGAGGGGACTGTCACATTCCATTCTGAATGATATGAGAAAGCACAGCTGCAGGCACAGCTGAGATGTGCCAAGCAGATGATGTTGACAGGTGTAGCCATGAAAGCTAAGAGTTGTTGAATCACATGAGCAGTGGACATATGTGCCCTGATCACTTGCAATGCCATGTGTGCCAACTTTTTTGCCTTGTAGAGTGGCAGGGAAGTGTAACAGTGACAGGCTCAAATGGACTGAATGGACTGAGTTGAGACTTGTCCAGGTTGACAGAAAAGCCCAGATCAGACAGCAGATGAAATGTGCAACAAAGATCTGTAAGATGTTTCCACCATGACTCAATTACCAGGAGTCAACTGCCAATGTAGGAAAACACCATCACCCCTCTGGAGTGAAGAAAGGCTATAACGGGGCAAAACATGGATACAGTTGACAATCTGTAGGACAGAACTCAAAAATGATACATGGGGCAGCCCATGGTGAAACACGGGTATTTCCAGTGATGGCCTCCAATCAAAATATAGAAATATGCATCCTTGAGCCACAAACCATACCAAACCTTGTGCAACTAAGGGAGGAAGGATGATTGCGCAAATGTACCTAATTACCCCTTTGAGATCAAGGGAAGGGCAGCAGTTCCCACCCTTCGTTGGCACCATGAAGTACTGGAAGAAAAAACCAGCAGGCCTGTGATGTAAGGGCATTAGTCTACTGCTTCCTTCGCCAGAAGTACAGCAATTTAATCCTGGAGAACATTAGACAGTGATATCTCTACCATAGCAGTAGAATTCCTCAAGTCATCCCTTCAGGAGGGAGACTGTGATGGCACTTCCAGTCACAATGAGGGCTAGTAAGTGACTGTTCAAAGTACTGAGATGTCCTCTGTAATTGACGGATCCTGTCCTCATATCTGGTCTGGATATACCAACCTGATGGCCTGTACCAACTGGGAACTGTTTAATCATTTCACTCTCCAAGCACAATCTGATACAGAACACATTGTTGTAATTCATGGGAGAGGAGAGAAGCTGCATGGCTAATGAGCAAGGCTGTTCCACAATCAGTTATACTGAAAATGCTACAGACAATGGTCAATCAAGTGACAGAACAAGCAAGTTATAAGATCTAAAACCCAAAGGAGGCTAGGCAGAAGTCTCATGATGCTTAGCCAATTTTTTTTCTTTCTTTGCCTTCTTAAGTTTCTGAGTCTCCTTAGGCAGTCAGGGTTTAGGTACAGCTCTAGAAGAAGATGCAGGGATCCCAACAGAATGTCCTAGAGTTGCAGGAGGAGTAGAAGAGTGATGATGGTGAGATTCAACCTTAGCAGAGGAAATCGTCTTCATTAGTACTGATGCTACCAGTATTAAAGTTCCAGGAACCAAAGTGGAAGGACTCAATTATCTTGATGAAGGAGTTGGTGCAAAGATCAAGCTGAAGTAGACAGTGCAGGCATCGCAGATGACATATGGCAAAATACTTTGGAGAGATGAGGAGTCTCACAAATGAAAGAGGAGGCAATAGTCAAAGGCTGATTTAAAACCACCCAACCTACAATTTTTAAGGAGGATTGCCAGGTATGCAGATGCAAGAAGAAATCTTGTTTTGAAGTGCCTCTTTGGTAAAACCCCTAAAAATAGAGAAGACTGAGTTTTGTGGTCCTCACTCCCACTCCAAAAAAGGCGCTGATCATGACTGCCTGACTGGGTGAATTTACTGCCATAAAAAGATCATCACCACCACCACCGTTTGTACCCTGCCTTTCTCTCAAAATTGGAAATCAAGGTGGCTTCCAATTCAAAAGGCCTTAAAGGTCATGCAAAGAAATAAACTCAAAAGAAAGGAAAAATAAGGTAATTTGCAGTAAATACTGACAATGAAAAAACAAACGAGTAAAAGAAAAAACCACGAGGAGTGGTTAGTAAGAAATCAGCAATCCATGAGAAGGTTTCAAAAGTTGCTGATAACACAGTGGCTGAAAGAGAACTGAGCAGAGTAACTTGGTGTTCTGGAGTATGCATGACAGAGGATGGGGGACAGACTCCTACCAAAAAGCTAATGAGTTCTAGAAAGTTCCAAGCAGTTTTTTTTGGAGACACAAAACTTCATTTGTGTGAGTCAGAGACCATAAAGAACAAATGTTCCCCAATACACAGACGGCTTTTACCACTTCTCTATTTATTTTATTCTTATTTTCACATGTAACTTGGTTTGTCTAAAAAAATGAAGATACTTTTCAAAAATAATATGAAGGACATATCACACACAAGAACTGCACTAATGAAGTTCCAGCAAAACAACCAAACATACAACAAATGTTTTGCAGTGGCCTGATTACTGGATACACCTAAAAATGTGCCTGACCAGCACTGAATACATTCACTGTAGCTATTTAAAATTTAGGATTTTTTTTAAATTGGAAAGTTATGTAGGGGGGAACAGTATTTTACAGTACCCCGCATCTTTTATCTCATATGTATAGTTCTTTCACTCAGTTCAGATGAGTCAAGCCCATCTGCAATAACGTATAATCCCATGCAACAGTATGTAACTGATTAACCATTGGGAATATATTCCAGTTGCTTTTCCCTTTGCGAATTCTGGTTCTTCCCTCCACTTTGTGATTCACAGTAACCTTCCCATGATGCCAAATCAGACAAAACAGTTCTATCCTGCAGGCAAAATCTAAATAGCAATAATTATTTCACATATTTAGACATAAGGATAAACTCTATTATAATCACTAATAGGAAATGGACTGGGAAAATCAATAGGGGAAGAAACCTATTGCCATGCTCCTAATGGCAAAATCATAATGTGGCTATTATGTGTGAACTTGAACAACAACCCCAAAAGGAATTTCTTTATTGTAAAGTCGAAGGCTTTCATGGCCGGAATTCATAGGTTGTTGTGAGTTTTCCGGGTTTTGAGGCCATGTTCTATTAGTATTTTCTCTTGATATTTCACCTGCATCTGTGGCTGGCATCTTCAGAGGATGAAGATGTCAGCCATAGATGCAGGCGAAACATCAGGAGAAAATACTAATAGAACACGGCTTCAAAACCCTGAAAACCCACAACCTATAATTTCTTTATTGTTTCTCCTAAAGCTAACCTCTCTCACTACTGCTCATTTTTATATTTTCTGCTTTGCACTGTTTCACTAACATTCTTTTTCTGCTTAGATTAATTCAAATACTAACCTCTGGCGGTTTCTGTAATTTCTAAGATATATTTAATTGTATTTGTGGATACTGCCATATTCTGGCACAGACTTTATTTCACACATTGATTTTTTTATGGTCTTCTAATTTTTCACCTCCAACTTTTTTATTGGCTGTTGATTCTAGAACAGAGCCAACCATCCTTACTTTTTAATTATTATCGAGAAATATATGTTCTCCATTTATATGGAAAACTTACAATATTAAAATAAATATCAAACCTTTAAGTAAAAATATAAAATACAGCATAAAAATGCAGTCTCAAGAGACTAAAAGCAATATAGCAGTGTTCTCAATAAGACAGAAGACACTTAACCCTAATACACTAAGAAGATGGGACACTTTAGTCCCCTGCAATCATGTTTTCTTGTAGAATCCACAAAGAATTAGACCTATCTAAAATGTAGTATTCAGTGGCAGTTTGTAAATAATGGTCAGAACTCTCATTAGAGATGTTATGTTAGTATAACTAGGGGTTATGTCAGCATAAGCTGACAGATGTTCCCCAACAAGTATCTAACAGCTCAGTGTACAGCAGTTTTGCCCAGCTGCAAAACAGTAGTTGGACAGTGTCACATGCAGTTCTGCCCTTAATAAGTCTAACCACTAGCCACATGAGTACTCAGGAGTGGACAGGAAAGTTCCCCATGCCCCACTGCTCTATACATCAATATACTCGCAAAACGTTGTGCTCTGCCAGTTCCAAACAGGATCCTGGCCAATACCCCAAAATTTCACCCACTTTGCTAGGTACAATTAAGACAAAGAGGGCAAAATTGTACAAACAATTTCTCTGCTTTTTACCAGTGGGGTACATTCTTTACTAACCAATGCAATGTATGAGATTGTTATATTATTTAAGTTGTTTTTTGGTGAACCAGGATGTAGAAGTAATGAACTTTGTCAGTACACTGACCACATTTGGGGAAATGGGAATTCTCATGGAAATATAAGAAATACACGCTATATCCTAAACCACACCAACATTTGATAAACCTTCCATTCATGCAGCTTGCCTGGAACTGTAAATCGAACTGTAAAGTCATGCATCCAACAACACAGAACGCACAGCTGTTGGAACTCGGCTTGGTGGGTTGGTTATTCAGGTTAGAGTGCAAGCCTGATAATGATTCTAACGTAAACAGATTTCTCAATGACAGGTAAATGGAAGTAATACCAAAACAGTTGATTAATATTTTTTAAGGGGGGGGTGTCCTCAGAAAACCTAACATTTTAGTTTTATCAAGAGTTACTTACAACAAGGGTTTCCGTGGAACATACATAGTTCAATTTTAGCTTTCTCCTTAGTTTATACAATTCCACTGCAATCCAGCAATGCTCCATTTAAATACTGAACAACACTCTGTATGCATATGTGTGCGTGCACACATACCACGCAATAAGGTGCTAATGAGTTTCATTTCGAGGTGCTCTCCAGTTGAAGGACCATCCCAATTAAAGATGAAATCCATAAGACAAGAAGGGTCTTGCAGCTTCCGATCAACAGTAGAGGACTGAACAGGAGTACAGGTTACTAGGTCTTACTCATTAACTGAGACTATTTTGATTCCAGTAATTTTTCCTACATTTACAGCCATATATAGGAATATAACACAAATCAAAGGTTTTTTGTTTTGTTTTTTTGGACAATCAATAAGTAGTCTTCTTATCACTAACTCTTCTACTCAAACATTTCTATATATCTATCATACCTTATGCTCTTAGCACAGTTTAGATTCCAAGATTCAACTGTGTTACTTTTAAAGAAAAGGTGTAATGGACTGTTATTTTTTAGTTCAAGTATTATTTTTGATGCTTCCATATGAGAAACTTTCATTCTCTCCTCCTTTTGCCCTTCTACCTTATCCAAATCCCTGGTGACAAACCCAGAAAAGGATATTCCCCTTGGATATTATTTATTTGATGATAGCCTCTCACAGAATGGTGGCAGTAGAGTGTTTAGTCTACATTGCTGATAGCATTTACAATTGCAAATATATCCACGAGGTATGCAAAGACTGTGCCATTTATTCTGCATTATAGTGTAAAAAAACCAACAATTTTTAAAACTATACTCAACATGTACATTTTCTTCCTTATACTCTAACAATGAATTTTTTGAAAATGATATTTTTAGTATTTCCTTACAAGGAAGATTGCTGATCAGAGTTTTTGAGCACTTTTTCTAAGCATATACCTTTTTCAGCTCAGTGTATTCACAGAGAGCAACAGCCCACTCAGCCCTCCTAAGACTTGTTAATATTTCCCCAATATCTCTCTTATTATTATTTCTTTGTACTCACAAGTCATTCCATCTGCTGTAGTTCCCTTTATTGCCATCCTTTCACAACACTTGCCAAAGTTTTGAACTGTGCTCTGTGACTTTGACATTCCAGTATCAGCAGCTGAGAATAAATTATAGTATGCAACCCTACTAAACACTGCTGAATTCAATCAAAATAACTGACATCCGGATATGTAATGTTTAATGCTGTGTCTCATTCCACATTTCTCAAGATCTTTCAAATTATCATCAACTTTGGATAAGACTTGATATAAAAAATTTAAAAAATAAAAAATCCGCTATCAGACTTGTTAATGATTCAGATGAAACAAGCAAATATACAAATACACTCTTCTTCTATTTCCTCTTTCAGTAATTCTGTGAAAGGAACACTTGCACTGTAGATGCTCCTGTTTCAGGTTTACAGTAGGACCCCTGTATCACGGTTGGCCAGGATCAGCCTGGGGCGGGCAGCAGGAGGTGGCGAGGAGCGTAATTCCGCACTCCCTGCTGTTTTCCCACCAGCTGCCACTGTGATCGGCCTCAGGGCCAGCAGCTGGAAGTGGGGAAACAGCAGGGATTGCAGGATCGTGCTCCTTGCTGTTTTCCCACCTCTAGCCACTGGCCTCGAGCCCGATTGCAGCGGTGGCCAGCAAGAAAACAGTGGTGATCGCAGGATTGCACTCCTCACTGTTTTCCCACCTCCAGCCGCCGGCCCTGGGCCCAATCACAATGTGGCAGCCAGCAGGAAAACAGCGGGTAGCGCAGGATCATGCTCTTCGCTGTTTTTGCACCTCCAGCTGCCAGCTCCAGGTCTGATTGCAGCGACGGTCAGTGAGAAAACAGCGAGGATTGCGGGATCGCACTCCTCGCTGTTCTCCTACCTCCAGCTGCCTGCCCTGGGCCTGATTGCAGCGGCAGTCAGCAGGAAAACAGCAGGAAGCGCAAGATCATGCTTCTCACTGTTTTCCGACCTCCAGTCGCTGGTCCTGGGCCCAATCGTGGCAGTGGCCAGTGGGAAAACAAGGGGGAAGCACAGGATTGTGCTTCTCACTGTTTTCCCACCTCCAGCCGCTGGCCCCGGGCCTGATCATGGCAGTGGCCAGTGAGAAAACAGCGGGAAGCGCGGGATTGCGCTTCTCGCTCTTTTCCCACCTCCAGCTGCTGGCCCTGGGCCCGATCGTGG
The DNA here is from genome assembly GCA_948472985.1 of Iguana delicatissima. NCBI lineage: Eukaryota > Metazoa > Chordata > Lepidosauria > Squamata > Iguanidae > Iguana > Iguana delicatissima. The sequence goes on from CAOKZL010001296.1 coordinate 115,553, forward strand.
CAATGGCCAGTAGGAAAAAAGGGAAGCGCCGGATTGCGTTTCTCGCTGTTTTCCCACCTCCTGCCGCTGGCCCCGGGCCCGATTGCAGCAGCAGCCAGCGGGAAAACAGCGGGGAGTGTGGGATCCTGTGCTCCCCACTGTTTTCCTGCTGGCCGCTGCCATGATTGGGCCCAGGGCCAGCGGCAGAAGGGACAGGATGTTTGGTACTGTCCACAAATTTCAGTATCTGCGGGGTGGTGGTGGCTGGAACCAATCCCCCACGGATTGAAGATGCTGTACCCTCTGCTGGCAGCTGATCAGGAAACTTCCACTCAGTATATAAAGCATCAACAATGTAACATTTGCAGCAGGTTCCAGAGCTATGTCATTTATTCTGGCTCTACATGAACTGTGGTGAAATGGTATTATCTCCTACAACTGCACAGAAAAAACCCAGAGCTGAGTATTGTCAATTCCTCCACCCCCTCCTTCTTAATTTGTTATGGATTACTGCAGTCTTCAACTGCCATGCCATATTCATTACCAAAGTCGTCAAGGTTCATGCTATAATTACCACTATAAACCAAAATCACTGTTGGTCTGTTAACGTCCACTCGCACTCCTCACTAATCTATGGATGCTCCTGAAGGCCAGCAGCTGCAACCTCCAGCTTATACATCAACTACCTGGCCATGGTTCTCTCTCTCTCTCTCTCTCTCTCTTAAACACATACGCGCACACACATGTACACACACACACAACACTCTCCTAGCATGAAGTTCTATATCCTGTCATTCCCTGCTGTTCACTAAACAACAGAAGTAAAGCACATCAAAACAGAATTGGGAAGAGTTCCTTTCATGAAATGAGACTCAAGATCAGAGGCAAGTTCTACTTCCTAATACAGTGCAGCTCAGTTTTCGTATGTATGTATGTATGTTAAGATTTCTGGACTTCATTGACATTTTGTAATAGTTTGAGTACTTACCATACGTGGCCAAGAGACCTATTCACACTATGAATTTCATACATAGTCCAAAATGCTGATTGCTAAGGGAAAGTCTATATGGGCAGGTGATGAAATATGGTGTTTATAGTCCAGGACACCCTGATTCCTTGAAGAAAGCACAGAGGGTGTATATGAAGTGTTGTGTTTTTCTTATTTGAAAAAGGGAGCATGAAGTCTCTTCCAAAACTGAAAATTTATTTCCAGGTTACATTGGAAACGTTGGTGCAAAAATAATGTGCACCACATTCATGTGAATTGTTTTAAATCTCTCAAAATATCAGAAATTGAAGTTTTCTTCACAATAATGGGGGGGGGATATCCTATGTATAGCCGATGATATGGTAACAGAACTCAAGTTTCAGTTCAATCATGTTTTTAAATTACCTACACCTCACTAACTAAAAAGTATAAAAATACTGAGATGCTTCCACATGACCCAGAAAGCTGAAATGCAGTGTAAGATACAAAGATTTCTAGAGAGATCTAAAACTAAGCATGGTTATAGCTAAACTGTTCAACAGCAGGGTATGAAGTTACCTTGTAAGAAGCAGCATTCTAGCACAGAGAAAGAAAAAAACCCCATAATTTATAGAATGTAGGAGAGAGAAAATGCAATACCTCATTCCTATTACTGGCGTTTCTCACAGTATCCAGAAAAATGAATATATGATAAATTTCTACTGTTTGTGCTAAATCTAGACCCACACCCTATGTGAGTGTTTAACCTTCTTTTACAGACAGCAGTATCAAAAAAAGTCTTGAAATAACTTCAGAAAATTTATAGCTCAACAAACATTTTACTAGCCAACCTGTTCTCAAATATTTGGGTTTCTAAAAAGCAATTAAAATTATGTATTTAAATAGGTTGAGGGATATGCATGGGGGGCAGTTGATTTTTAATGCCGTGTGATGCTATTTTTAAAGATGGTATATATTTTTAAATGGGTTTTAATATTTTTAATATTGAATGTTTTAACTTTATAAATGGTTTGTGTCTAAAACTTATATGTATACTTTTATTAATACTCTTATATAGTTTTTATTTGTATTGTTTTAAATATGTTGTTAGCTGCTTTGAGTCCCATTACTGGGAGAAAGGAGAATAATAATAACGGTGGTGAATACACAGCATTTTTAGATTGCGGAATTTTTACAAACAAATGGGTAACACTGGGATTTCATTTATAGCCGAGCAAATGTAAAGGATCATTTTTTCCCTCCCTGTTCAACTCAAAGGAGAATCCACTACTTGAGAAGGGGCACTTTCAACTTGACTAAGTACTCACTGGCCACAACATTTTTGTATTGTTTTGGTTCCAAGATCTAAAATTAGCTACATATATGTATAACAGATTAAAATTAGAGAAAATTAAAAATAATAATTCATTATATATTACATTAATTAAAACATTCAATTCATAACAACTAAGATCTCCTACTCATTATTTTATTGTTAAATAGCTGAAATAGTTAAACTGACTTTAATACGGTATTGAGTATTGATAACAGATTAAAAGGAATTACACTGACCATATCACTGACTACAGTGTCCCCCCGCCCAATTGCAGTACATTTAGTGATATACCACTGAATTTCAGCAGCAAACTGAAATGTAGTTTTTAAAAAATAAACATAGGGGTCACTCGGATTGCAAAAAAAGACTTGGGGAGATGCATGTAGCTAATGGGATACTCTATGCCCATTCCTGGCGTACGCATAGCATCTCCACAGTTCCACAACAGGTCTTCTATTTCTGAAACAAAATTCTTTCCTCTCAGAACTGATTCATATAATAAAGTAATATGCAAGGCTGTGCAGATACAGACACCTATCTCCCTCTGTTTTAATTTAAGCCAGTGCTGAGACTTCTAACCAGTTTGATGGCTGGTCTTAGTCTTAATCTGCACATGGCCAAAGAGCACTCACAATTCATTAAATAGCTGTAACAAAGTAACTGCTACTAGTTCTGTCATAAAGAAACACAAAATAATTGGTGTAAAAATGCTATTCCATGCAGCTGTCTCTGAAATTTCAGGGTAGCAACCACCTAATTATTACAACAACTGCAACTCATTTCTTCTCAGTGACTCAGGACCAAATTAGATGAGAACCCAGGAAATCTCTAACAGGTTCTCCACATACTTGTTCTTTATGTTAAAACAAGAGGCATAAATGAACTTGATAATACCACCAGGAAACCTTTTCCTGGTGGTATTATCAAGTTCATTTATGCCTCTTGTTTTTAATCCACTTCCACCTCTCACCCACCTTTTCCCTAATCAGAGGTAAGGCCAGAGGGATTACAGAACTATTTGCATAACAAAGAAGGAGACAGCTTTAAACTCCTAATAAAAGCACATGAAGGGGGAGAGATTCTCTTTTTGTTAAGCATGTCAGGCATGAGGGGTCTGAGTTGGCACTCCCTCAGATGAAAGTTTGTATTTGCCCCAAACAGGTTAGTGGCTGCTGTATATCTAACTGAAGTTAAGGCACTCACACTGCTCACTGAAAGCTAGAATACTGCAGACATGTAATTACCTCCACCTTCTGTATGTTCAGCGAAAGATATGAAAGAACATGCTGCACACATACAGTTCTATTTGCAAAGGACCTTCCCTGTGACAGTATTGCACTGAACACCATACATACTGTTACATACGTGCAGAAGGAGCATACAAAACACCATCCTGTTTCCTCCTCTCATGCATCAACTGTGTGAAAGAAATGTGCTTGAACAACCAAAGCTGAACAGAGGAGGCATTTCACGTGTCAGTTAGAAACTGAAGTATGAAAATGGGTAGATACCACTTCCTTATCAATTTATCTTTTCCTGGGTGGAAAGGACTCTAGCTCTCCAAGGTAGCCAGAAAAAAATATTTTTTTCAAATATAATCTGTATTCACTAGTATAATAGACTTGTTTCAAAGGAAATAAGTAAACTATTGTTTTTTTGGATTGCCCAATCAGAAATATTTCCTGGAAGGTAACACTATGTGCATGCTCAGTCACTGACCCAATAATACTTTGCTCCATCTTCAAAGTTTATTATCAAATCTGTGTATCATCTAGAAAGAAACACTAGAATGTTATTCCTTTTATGTCAAATGGGACTGAAGCACCAAACTGAGGTGTGAAATGACAAGTATTTTTGCCACAAAATCTCTATCTGCACTGCATGCAGTATCTGGTAAATTAACACTGATAATATTATTGAGCTATAACATCATGGCAACTGAACTAACAATCACAAACTACTGCCAGTAGTTGAAATGTTTAGGAAAGTATTTGATACCATGCTGTTTTAGGGTTCTATGCTGAACCTTGTAGAATGTTACACCTGCATATTTTTCTTAAAAGTATAGTCAAACAGTGTTAACTAATCAAAAAAGCTACGTTTCAGAGTAGTGGAATTTCTCTCATATGAATTCAACTTCTATTTCTAAATGAGAGCAACATTGTTATTGGGGCTCCTATTGAACTATATTTTGGGGGTGCTAAAATAAATACTTTTACGTGTTTAAACTAACTGGTATACAACCAGGTTGGTAAAGCGGTCATGTTACCCTGATGACTTTATAGCTGTTAATTAACCAAAACATCTTCTAAAGCAGGGCTTTCCAAATGGTGTGCCGTGACACATTAGTGTGTTGCCTGAAGTGTGTAGGTGTGTCATCTACAATCTTGGAAATGTATGTTATTATTTATAAATCATGTATTTTTAAAAAATATATGAAAGGTTTTCATGAGATATGTTGTGTCCCCATGCATTTTGCTATTACAATTTATGTAAGTGTCTGTATCCCTTATACAGGGTTAGTTTAACCTCTGGTTTGGTAGTAAAACTGAATTACTGTGTCATGAAATGATGTGTCTAAAAAAGTGTGTCACCAACATGAAAAGTCTGGAAAGCTCTGTTCTAAAGAAATGTCTGTCTCTCTGCTGCTCACAATATGACTTTATTCTTTCCTGTTTAACAAGGAGAGATTATTATGAGTCATGATTTTATAATCCAGGCTGCATTACTGCAATTCACTGAGAAAACAACAGAGATTGAATTTAGTACATATTTAAAGATCCACCACTGAAAATTCTTATGGATACACACGTGTTGCGCTCTAACTGGGTCAACAACTTAAGAACAAAGAAAATATTAGCATCTGAAAGTTTCCAAGTACAGTTGCCTAATTCATCAAGGTACATTCTAATGAAGTATCCTAATCCTTGCTGAGGAAATTTTAATGCCAATTTTCAAACATTCCAAATTCAAGGGGAACTCAAACCCAACAGCAGCGTTCCAGGTCTGAACTAAGGAAGGGGAACAAAGAGCACTGATGACAACATAGATCAAAAGTGAAAACAAAGAAATGCAAAATGTTTTGTTGGCTGACCCTACGCATGTTTATTCCTTCAACATCAGCATCAATTAATTCAATTAGGCTTACTTCCAACGATAGGAAGACTATAGCCTTAGTTTATAAAATAACTGAGTTTCTTCAGAGAAAATCTTAGCTGTTAATAGTTAGCCACTGTTTGAAACAAAAAGGGATGGCAGCAGACCAAAGAGAATTCACTCTCACACAGATACCTGTCATAAAACAACAATGAAATCATCATCTGTATCATTTTTAATCAATGTAGTGGCAAGACACTATAACCTAAAGCAGCACTATAAAATTAAGCTGCTACAGCAATGAACCAAAAGTCAAAAACCTGAATAAAAAAATAATGTATATTTGGATGGATGCCAAAATCTTCATATTTGAGTCTCCTCATAGAGTTTGTTTTACTATTCTCTGAAATACCAACAAAAGAAAACCAGTTAGTTTGTGCACACAGAGGCAAGTTGATAAAATACAAGGAATACATACAGGAAAACATGATATATGAGAAATAAATACTATGTATGGACTTTAAAGGGGACATGAAAGCTAGCTTAATATCAATCTTCAAATACTATATTTAATAGTAAACGTTAACCAAGCCATAGTGGGAATACCTTGTAGCAACTCCATAATACCAAACATCCCTAACTGCCTAGGGGTAGAGATGAGGGACTTTGTTTAATGTTTTCTTCCCAGCCCCCTCCTTAGTTAATCCATGCAGAGTAGCTGAACAGCGGGGGCCATTTCCATTTCAGCTATGACACACATGGTGGGAATGATGGGAAGAACAGGTTGCTTACCTGTAACTGTGGTTCTTCAATGGTCATCTGTGCTTTCACACAATGGGTTTGTGCACATGCGCAGAGCGTCAATGCAATGTTTCAGAACTTAGTAGCTTGGTGGGAAAACCTGCCCCTACCTGGGTACTGCATATGTCCAAGCCTGCCTAGGTACTCCCTCTTCAGTTTCAAGTCCACAATGAGGGACCTGGAAGAGAGGTGAGGTAGGGTAGATTGTGTGAGGGCACAGATGACCACTCAAAGAACCACAGTTACAAGTAAGCAACCTGTTCTTTTTCATGGCCTTTGTGCCTCACACAATGGGTGATTATCAAGGAAGGTGGGCCTGGTCACTAAAGTATAGAAGAGAAGACAGCTCTTCTGAAACAGGCATCCCTGAGAGCTCTGCAATCCAGCTGGTAGTGTTTTATGAACATTGACGGCTGGGACCAGGTTGCAGCCCTGCACAAGTCCTGTAAAGAAGGCCTCAGATGACAGCTGCAGAAGTTGAGATGGTTCTTGTGGACTGGGCCCAGAGTCCATCTGGTAGGAGAGGTGTCTAGTCTCAACCACCCACTTGAATATGCATTGGAAAGAAACCTTTTCACCCTTGAGTTGACCACCATAGCAGATGAAAAGGCTATTAGAACAGCAGTAAGATGTAGTTCTCTGCTTATAAAAGTGACAGCATGGAGGACACCCAGCGGAGTTGAAGGGTCTGGGTAGAAAGTCTGCAGGATTATGTCCTGGGTGAGATGGAATTTGGACACAACTTTGGGTTAAGAAGGAACTATCTGGATGGATAGTCTCTGTGAAAGATCAGGAAGGGTTCATCCACTCAGAGTGCAGCCAGCTCAAGGGAATGACAAGCTGAGGTAACTGCCACTAGGAAGATGGTCTTCAAAGTAAAGAGTCACTCACCCACTGTCACAACAAGTTTGAAGGGATGATGGAGAAGTTGCAAGAGGACCAAAGACAGAGACTACAGTGTGGACGGTGCAGGGATAGGTGGGTAGAGATAAGCAAGGCCTTTGAGGAATTACTTCACTATTGGGTCAATGAAGAAGGTTTCATTGGAGGCATGTGGAGGTTGATGAATGACTATAGCAGCCAGGTAAACCTTTATAGATGAAAAGGCAAGTCTTTGTTCCTTAAGCAGGAGAAGAAAATGTAACACAGTTGACATGGAGGCAGGCATAGAAGGCTCAGAGTGAGAGGCTGCAAAATCAGAGAACTTCTGCCATTTATATTGGTAAGATCTAGTAGTGGATGGTTTGCAGGATGCATACAGGACAGCTCAAAGGGCAGGTGAATCTAAGGGATTATTCTCCAAGCAGTGAAGCACAGATGGGAAATATCTGGGTGAAGGATTCTACCACTTGAGTGTTTTTGTGTTGGGCAAGTAGCCCTGACAGACTCTGAAAAGGAGGTCAAACCATGGCTGGCAGGGCCAATGGGGAGCAACTAGGATGGTATCTGAGTGTTCCATGGTCAGCTTGGTGATCACTTTCAAGAGAAGTGGAAATGGGGGAAGAGGAAGAGGAGGCAACCTGTCCATTTGAACAGGAAAGTGTCTCTGAGGGGGCCTGGAGTGGTCTCCACCTTGGAGCAGAATGTCTGCATTTGGCATTGTTCACCAAGGCAAAGAGGTCTATCTCTGGGATGACCAAGCTGTTGATGATGAGTCAGTAAGTCTGTGAGGAAAGACACCATTCATGATGGAGGTCTTTGGTCCTGTTGAGGCTGTCTGCAAGGGTGTTGCTGGATCCAGCCAAATGAATCGACAGGAGATGAACTGACCAGCAAGCACACCATTTCCATAGGAGGAGAGCAAGATCCAGAAGGGTACATGAACATGTGCAGACTTGTCAGTTGATGTAACACACCACGGTGTTGTTGTTGGAGGCTATCTTGACCATCTTGCCTGTCAGGAGTTGTTTGAATGACTTGAGAGCTTTTAGGACAGCAAGGAGTTCCAGTGCATTGATATGTAAAATTTTCTTGGAGCTTGACCAGTGTCCCTGGCCAGAGACCCCTGCAGTCAGTCCCTTAGCCTGTTGTAGAGGCATCTGTCATGATCACGACAGAGAGCAGAGAGGGTTTGAAGGGCATGCCACAGTGGAGGTTGTGTCAAGAAGTCCACCAGAGGAGAGCAGATCTGATGTAAGAAGGAATGGTTAACTATCTAAACTGATGGTGACACTGAGGGTTGAACTTGTTGATGAACCATAGTTGAAGGGGTCACAGTCTAAGCTGGGCAAGTGGTGTCAGCACTGTCATGGCAGCCATGAGACCAAGAAGGCACTGCATGTGATGAGCTATGGATCTCAGGTGAGGGACAAGGTGATGTACCACTTTTTGTACAGTGTTGGTTTTGCCCAGTGGGAGGAACGCTCTTCCATAGCAGGAGTCCAAGGACACACCAATGAAGTCTATCTGGCAAGATGGATGGAGAAAAAACTTTGAGTTGACTTTGAACCCAAGACAAGAGAGAGAGAGAGAGAGTGATGTGTTAGTCCTGGTAAAGTCTGGTTCTGCAGGACACCACCAACAGCAGTAGTCAAGATAGGGACAGATGACAACATCTTGGGTCCTTAGGTGAGCAATGACTACTGCCACACATTTTTGAATACCCTCAGGGCTGTGGTAAGGCCAAAGTGTAAGACCCTATACTGGAAGATGTCATCACCAATTGAGAAATGGAAGTACTTCCTGTGGTGAGGTCTCATAGGAATGTGAAAGCATATGTCCTTGATGTCTACCACTGCAAACCAATCCCCTTTCCCAAGGAAAGGAAGAATAGTGGCCAGAGTGACCATCTTGACTTTGCAAGGACTAATATATTTGTTGACACCTCAAAGATCCAAAAGGGGGACAAGTCCACTGTCTCGTTTTGGCACTGTGAAGTAGCGGGAGAAGTAGCTGGTTCTTGCACACTTGGGAGGAAATCTCTCGATTGCGCCCTTGGTAAATAAGGTGTAAATCTCCTCCAGTAGGGTTGAAGCTGGAGAGGTGGATTGGAAGATGCCAAATGGTGGAGTATTTGAAAACTCGATGGCATAGCTGGAGCAGATTCTCATGAGGACATAGGTGTCTGAGGTGGTGGTCTGTCTGTGATAACAGGCAGAAAAGTTGATGATGGCAAGACTGACACTGGAAGAGACGCTGGTTGATAGAGTCCTGCGATAGAAGTCAAAAGCGCAACTTTGTACAAGATGACTTCTTGGAGGATTGCTGGCACTGTTATTTGAAAGATTTGTGGATAGATGAGGACTGTGTAGAGCCATTGCAAGATGGCCTGGCAGGAGATTCTGAGTGACAGGATGATGCTGAGGGCTGATGCCAGGAGGACCAGGAGTGACAAGGGTGTGGTAGGGACTGTTGGTGGATTCTCATCTTCTTCTCCAGTCTGGCTCTAGAAAGGTGTTCCACGGATTTGTCTGTGGAGAAGTGGAACAGACTTTGCCCATCAAATGGAAGATCTTCCATCTGTTTGTGAGTGTCCTAAGCGAGGTGAGTCGATCACAGCCAAGCAAAGCCCCTCAAGGCTACAGAGCCTGCCATTATCCTGGCTGCACATTCGACTGAGTGATGTGTGGATTGAATTTGTTGGGTCACAAAGGCCTGTGCTTCCTGATGAAGATTAAGTGCAGCTGGTGCATCTTCATCGAATAGGCACGGGATGAAAGATGACATACTGTCCCAAAAGAAATTCTGGTATATGGCCATACAGGCCTCCATGTTGGAAACCCTGGCCAAAAGGGCTGCAGCTGAGTAGAACCGCCTACTGACAATTTCCAAGCATTTTTCTTTTCTATCGGGGGAGTGAAATGTGATTTCTTTCCACCTTTAGTTTGTGCCACTTCAACACTGATGGAGTTTGGAGTAGGATGGGTGAATAGATAAGCCACATCCATTTGGTGTATTCTATAAACCTGTTCCAGTCGGCATGGGGTTGGAGGTAGGGAAGAAGGTTGTGCCCAGGGCTGCTTTATGACCTTCTGAAGTGTGGGTAGAAAAGGGATAGTTGCCAGTGCAGGAGTACAGCTATCCCCTATCTGAAAAACTGGGTCTGCCACTGGTACCTGAGAAGCAGAGACATCAAGACAGACGGCCTTTGCCATATGTATAATGATGTCCACAAATCCTCAGGAGGAGGGTCTGCCTCTGGCATGAGAACTGCAGTGTGAGGAGAAACTGTAGCTGGTTGGTCTGTCCCCTCTGATGATGCAGAAGAGTCATTTATCTCTGAGTCTTGAGATGAGGCCTGAGGCAAAGGAGATCCGTAGCAAGGAGGTCAAGGTCAATGAGACAGTACCGGTGGAGGATGGTGGATGACAGGTATTAAGGCAGTAAAAACAGACGTTATAGTTGTAAAGGCAGTTATTGTTATTGGTGGAGGTGACAGTGGTGGGCAAGAGTCCATGGCTGTCATGCAGTGAGGTAGAGAAATTGGTTGATGTTGGAGGGACTGTATCATTGGAGGGACTGGTGGAGGTCATAGAGAGATGTCTCCTAGATGAGACTGGTTGCATTCCAACAATCAGGACTGGGATCGATGACAATGGGAGGAGCTATCTCAGGACTGATGAGAAGGCGGTTGGTACCAACGTAGATACCAAGGTTGAGATCGGGAGTGAGAGTGGGTAGGAGACTGGGAATGAGATTGACAACAGGACCAAGATCAAGAGCAGTGTCAGTGTTGAGGAGCATCCCGATGGTGAGGGGGAATCGATGGTGAACAGAGGTGTTGAAATTCAGTTATCACCATAGTAAAAAGGCTCATGGTACCTGTCTCTGTAATAAGGAGAGAACGATTGGTAAGAACTGGGATATTCCTTCCAAGTGTACTCCTGTTGGTATCGATTGATGTATAATGCTGAGGTGAACGCGGAATCCTCATGGACACCATGGGCTCTATGACCAAGCAAACAGGTACGCAGAAAGGTGTGCCAAAGTCAGTAACAATCCTGGGATGCCAATGCATAAGCAGAGTAACAGGCTCCGCGCAATGAACCTGAGATAGAGAGACCTGTTCCAAGGGAGGAGTCAGTAATGGGGGAAAAGGTTATCTCATTCTAGCACATCACCCAGCACATCCTGGGTGTAGTTTCCCCAGAAGGAAGGACAGAGTGCGCCTGTCCTCCTTCTTTTTCTTGTGGGGTTTGGGATGAGTCCTGAGAGCCATGAGGTTTCTTTTTGGAGGATTTGAGCCTCTCACCTGATGGAGGGGGGTATGGCTTGTCTATCTTAAGATGTTTGCACCAAAGAGACTGGAGATGAGACTGCTGCAGTTGACACCAACAGAAGAGCTGATGGAGATGATATGGGTGCGTAGAAGGAGCCGGAGAAGTTGATATTGTGGTAATCTGTACCGATGTCAGTACCACAGATGGTATTGTGGTCGGCAGTGACAATCCTGTCGAGGTTGAGATCAATGTTGAGGTTGGGACCAGTGTAAGAGGTACAGCCATTGACACTGAAGTTGAGGTTGATGCTGACATGGTCAGTACCATGCATGCTCAAGGTCCAGGAAGGTACACAGAAAAGGGTGGGGTTTCCTACCAAGTTACTAAGCTCTGGAATATTCAATCAAGGCTCTGTGCAGGCAAACAACCCATTGTGTGAGGCACAGAGACCCATTTGTGAGGCACAGTGACCACAAATAAGAAAGAAAAATTGCCCTCCCACTCCTCAGATGACTATAGAAGAGGGAACTGCAACTTCATCTCCATCATGTTAAAACCTGTCTACTATGTGCGCCATTAGAGGGATAAAGAGGAGCCAGGAGAGGAAGGGAAATCTTCTACCAACAGCTGGCAAATCCTTTGGGGTACATCCAAGCCACAAGTGAGAAGGGCTTCATGATTATTTTAGTGTACATGAGATAAAATAAGAAATACAGCTATTTCAAATATTAAATATTTTAGCTGGTACATATCACAAATCAAACACTCAACAGCCAAAAACATAAACCATGAAATAGCCTTTAATGATGCTAGTGCAAGTAACTACTTGTATGACTCAAATTACATATAATTACATTTAATTGTCAAAAGCAGCTTTTAAAGAAAATGCATCCATTCTTTGACATCTAAGCTTCTCACCTTGCCACACACCCCTCCATATTGTGATAATCATAGTTGCTACCATCATCACAACTTTGTTTTATCTATATTCTTCCCTTTCCCAAGAATTGAAGGTCAAAGAGACTTGCAAAAATTAAAACAGAAAAAAAAATTGCATACAAGAAAAAGCATTAAGAAGTAACTGTTAAGAAATAACCAAACTACCTATAGAATTAAAAACAATATAAAACCTATATCCACTAAAAGGCAAGTAATAAAAACAAGACAGCACACTACTGAAATCCCTTTTCTTCTAAACAGTCTAAAAAAGAAAAACTGACCTGCTTTCTGGATAAAGCCTTCACTTGCTGGCAGAAGGACAACCAGAAATGAATCTGCCTAGCCTACACAGGAAGGGTGTTTCAGAGCCTGAGAGGCATGTCAGCATTGGAGCATGTTCCTTCTATACCAATGGCACAGAAATTTCAAGTCTGTTTCCATTTGGCTAGCAAAGGACTCCATACAGCAGGGGTTCTCAACCTGTGGGTCCCCAGATGTTTGTGGGCTTCAGCTCCCAGAAGACCCAGCCACTATGGTCAATGCTCAGGGCTTCTGGGAGCTAAAGTCCAAAAACATCTGGGGACCCACAGGTTGAGAACCACTGCCATACAGGGAAAACTACCAGGAAATAATGTAGGAAGAAACACATTGAAGAGGGCAAGAGGGATGAAAATTGAGGAGATGCAAAGAAGTAACAGAGCCACAAGAATGAAATTAGCAACAGCAGGCTAGGATGAGATTAAGGGACTACTTGCAAAGTTGATTTATGAGTACTCTAAGAATGCTTTACTAAATTTCCTAGTATTTCAGTGAAGCAAAAAACCCAGGTATTTTACCATAGGTGTATTAGAATAATTAAGCAAATAAAATGGCCAAGCACTAAGAATTATTCATCTGGCAAAAGCAAAATATTTTAAATCTTTCAGTCTTCAAATCACATACTCATTATATTTTGCAAATATTTACATTTACATAGTAGTGAGACTGCTCAAATGCTTACATTAGTGATACTATGAGGTAACATGTAGTACTCTCAAAAATGCAAATATAAAAGACTAAACCCTCTTACAAGTTAGTATTTACTGTCTGGATACCAATGCACTGTATACATTACAAGTCTTCACAAAGGTTAAGAGAAAAAGAACTCTTCATGTGTAGAAAATTAAGACAATAAATGTATTCAAAGAAAAAATTAAGTGGCATACTGGAGGTCTGCCAGGACGACCACGTTTTCTTTTCCCCTTCAGTTCAGTTTCTTCCAGTTCACTACCAGCATCTGAATGTGCAGTAGTTTCATTTGTAGAGTCCCTGAAGGAAAATACCAGTTAAAAATGAATTAGTAACCAAAACTGAGTAAGCAAAAGCACTGAGCAAACATTTAACAGTAACACAAGCACTGTGTTTTAAGCAAACTAAGGAGTTACTCCACTTATTCTTTTGTGCAAGCTCTTATACAAATATAGCTTCTGGTCTACAGTAAAACAGGATGAGCAATAGGAAACCTGAAACACAGACAGGAAGGACTGACTAAGAAGAAATAGGCAACTTGATCAAATTCCACGTTTTTGACATAGGGCCTAATGGAATCTTATTGCAACAAAAACATTAATACATTTTAACTACATTCTCTTCTTACTAATAAATTGAGGGAGGATTTCCGCCCCCAAAATACTACAACTCTAATAAGTTTACCAGTTTTATTCAACAGCTTTACAGGAACAAAATACATACATCTAAATCAAAGGAAATGTACAAATCAAAAGATAACTATTGTTTTTTCTATCTTCTATATCTGAATTTGTACTTTCTACCACGTTGCTTCCTAACCTATGTAATTGCTTCATGTCTTCTTCACCTTCTCCAATATAAACTCTTCAGAAACAGCACGTTCAATAACATTAATAGCCATTTCATTTACAAGCTACCTAAAATATCAGGATTCTATTGATTTAAAACACAGCCAGCAAAAAAATTGTATTCAGCAGTTGTAAAATCTTCCAAATTGGCTATCAGTGAAAAGCTCTAGCCAAAACAAAAACAAACAAAAAAAAACAAAAACAAAAACAAAACAAAACACAACCTTCACAGATGAAGCACATCCAGCCAGTGATGCACCTGCCTCAGCTGACAAAATCAGGAGAGGCACAATTTCCATTGTCCACTGCAGTTCCCTGTATACCTAGAAACATCAACTTCAGCCCCTCTGGAGTTGATCTGTGGCAGCATGGAAGGCTGCAGAGATGAGGGAAAGAAAAGAAAGTTCTACTGTACTGACACTGCAGTCCTACTGCAATGTTTAATCTAGGCCATTAGGAATGTGCACACACGTACAAACCTCTTCCTCAATTTGGCTGTATACTCAGTTTTTACAGGCCTATTCAAATACAACCATGCTCAATTAACCATTAATTAAATACAGTTAAACTCAGACCAAAAAGTGACTGACATTTTACTTTGTATGAAAAAGCCTGGTGAAATGACGGAGCATATGAAGGTTCTTCTTGTCTTCTGTGCGAATGGGCTGGAGAATACTCCTCAAGCATGCCCATCACCCACTTAAGACTGGTCCAGATTTCTAGAGCCTCATAAGAGAACAGATGATTTATCTTCCTAGCCCAGGATTGCCTACTCCACTAGCACTTCTCCATGACTTCAAGCAGAACTCATTCTCATTATCTGCTATGTGGTTTTTGACTAAGAAGTATTTCAGTATCATAGTTTCCCATGCTCTGTAAGAAGACACAGTCCTGAGATACCTGGTCAAGTAGTATCAGTATCACTGAGAAGTGAGATGCTACAGAAGCTGATACTTTAGTATGAATCTTAATAGAAACCACTCTGGGGCCAGATGCCAATCTTTTAAAGCAGCTTCTTTTTCTTGCTCCTCAACCTTAAATGAGTTCCCTCTTTGACCTCACTCTTTTTTAAATTAAGAAAGTTCAAGTTCCCAGTTACTGGTAGTAAGTCAGCCTGTTCCTCAGATGTTGCCACCAATGAACTAGAAGAATCATCAATACTGATCATGACTGTACTTGAGACCAACAGCAGAATAGCAGAAACACACTTCAGCACTGATGGAGCCAAAGAAATACAATTGCTTCATGGAGGCAGACAGTAAATCCTTGACTGGCACTAAAAAACAGGAGGTAGCAATCAGATTGATCAAATGATCAATAGACAAATCATATGAGACTGAATCTTGGCCTAAGAACTCAACACTTTCAAAGCCGTCCTCCACAACAGCTACTGTGAGGAACAACTGTGGCAATCCTGTTGCATACAAAATATGCAGGATTTTACTTTCTACGTTACAGAGTTTTTACATACTCGGAGCCACAACAGTTAAAGAGATACCAGATGCATAACTATGTAGTACAGATGGACTTTAGGAAAAAATCATAGATATTCAGTATTTCACAGATTTCTGAAGACAGCACATTACTAATGAAGGATATCTATCTCCACAGGTTAGTGTTTAAAATAATCTGGTGATTACTTGGATGCACTAATAAAAAGTGCACTTTCAAGCACTTTTATTTTCCCCATCTCACTTCATCTTTTTGGATGAAGGGTCACCAAACAGCTATGAAATGATTCAACATTTTTCTTCATCAAATCACAACAGAGTATCAGAAGCAGAGATGAAGAGAAACAAGCCATAATACTGAGAACCAAATAACATTAATGTAGGGAAGACAAACACACGCAAAGAGTAATCAGGCTATTCTGCCAGCAAAAATCACTTCACAATTACTAAATGAGACAACAAGCATGAAAATCTCTCCCGTCACCCAAAGAATAATGCAGTATTTGACCTTCAATATAAATCCCAAAGTCTCAGAAGAAAACGTCCAACTGGTCCACATATTTTAGAGTAGCAGGGAACAACTCTGGTAGATGCAGGGGCCAACCTTCTACCACTGAGACCCTCTGGAGGCCACACAGACCGCCAAAATGAAAAACAAAATAAAACACAGAAATGGTTGGTAGTCTACTTTTAGTTTTGATTTTTTCTAGAAATATTAAACAGTGTCGGGAGAGCTTCCAGAAGGGGCAATTCCCCCTTCCCATCCAGAAAATAAGCTGTCCAGGGGAGTCTGGGGCTACAAACACACCTTCGTAGGACATATGTGACCCTGGGGCCACCCTGTGCTCATCCCTGCTTTAGAGAAAGAACATTTTCATACAGTTTCAACTTTAGAATGAAGATATTTAACACCTTGGAAAATGCATAAAATTGCTAGACAAGTGAGAGACATGTTGACATTCAGAGTCATCTGAAGAAGAATGTATCCACATGTAAATGAAATATAAATGAACTCAGAAATTCTGGAAGACGTTAGCTAATAAAAAGAAGACACAGCTAAAATTACGTTAAGTCTCTCGGTTTGTCCTTTTGCTTATATTAAACAGGTGGACAAACAGTAAGACATACTATCAGTATAATACTAATATGTCTGATAGTTTCAAGAATCCTTTTCAAATGCAAAAGCTGGACCCACTAAGATACTACTAAAATAAAGAATTAATTAAAATCATGTTGTTGTTGTTTTTTAAAATTGCTTTTAAAGAAGAATATGTAGTTCAGTAATCAAGTGTATAACTGCATAATACTTACTGAAGTGAATATATCATAAATTTACGCATTATAGTTTCTCTGTTAAATGATAAATAGTTTCAGCGTTGCATCTGTATACTGTTCTATATAAAAGACCCAGATTTCATAGTGTCTAATTCTGCCATAAAATCAAGAAGTCTCTCAGGCATGAAAGAAATTCCAAAGAGAGTATTCCAGAAAGTCACATTGTTAACCATGTCATTTTCCTGTAGACATACTGTGTACAGTTAAAAAGCAAGATCTGTGTTAGAATTTTTTAACAGACATGGCAAATTTTTTCCACAAAACCTCTCAGTGTTAGCCATCTAAGAATACCTTTCAATGAAAGAGGGCATGCTTAGAAGGAAGAGGTTTCAGGAATCTTGTACAACTATATTAACTTAAATAGTATTTGTTGGGTATGGGACATTATCTAGAACAGGGGTTGGTGGGCATGGCAACCAGAGATGCCAGTTTTCATCCACTACACTGAGGATAGATTGTAATTGCAAATCATTTCCAGATCTGATATCTGGATTTAGTGGCAGGACTGTGGGGCTTGGGCATATTACTGGTATGTGTGTATGTGCAAGAAAAACAAAATATGCTGATTCTGGAAGCTTCTAGGAGTGGCATGTATGTAGCTTGAGTGAACATTCCAGACAGCAGCGTCCAGGACTGTGAGGTTGCTGGAAATAGCTAGCAGTACAAAAAGGCTCTCAATAGGCCATTTTATAGAATCATAGAATCATAGAAATGTAGAGTTGGAAGAGACCACAGGGGCCATCCAGTCCAACCCTCTGCCATGCAGGAACACCCTCAAAGCGCTCCCGACAGATGGCCATCCAGCCTCTGCTTAAAAACCTCCAAAGAAGGAGACGCCACTACACTCTGATAGAATACATTTTCTATCTGTCTAGAATTCTATCTAGAATACATTTGCATCTGACAGAATACAGGATTCTCAGCCCTGGCCTAGAACAATCAGCTGGTGACAGAGAACTAATGTTGAAAGTAGACCTAATTCAATAATTAATTCAGAAATTTCAAAATGAAGTTACTATAAACAATGATACTAGGCCTTTGCACAACTAGTTTAAGGACAGGAGCTCAAGTGCCTCACAATTAATAGTGTACAATCATTCTGCATATTTTCTGTTCAGAGGTACTGAAATCTGATCTCCCCAATAATAAATTTAATTTACAAAACAGTGAAAAGGCAATTTGCTATATGCTGATTTGTACCAAGCCAAAATTCTTTTCCTATATTTACAGCTACTGTATAAACACTTCATCCTTGATGTCATTAAAACTCTAATTAAAGCTAAATCGGGAATACAGCATGTTAGGAACAAAGTCCCAAAGAGATAATTCTATAACAATTTACATCCTCTCAGTTCTGCTAAACTAGGTCAAAGCTAAATGTGAAAGGAGTATAGTTAATATGCAGTTATAAACTGGGAAGGGTTTCACTATAGATTTAGCTAAGCACACATTTCCACATATTCACTTACTACTATACTCTCAAGGTTAGCGTGCAACTGCCTTCTTTCAAATTCAGCTTTCCCTGCCTAAGGAGCTGTTAGAGGCAAATGAAGCTTTTCAAGCTTCAAACACAAAGTGAGCAGGAGATTATACAGGATAATCTAAGTTTGTAACCAAGTATAGTAGGGGTCAAAACCTGTAACTGATTCAACTACAAACACACACATCTGGATTGCTTTCTGGCTATGCAGAGCCAATCAGACATTTCCAGAGCTAAGCAAGTGTTTTGGGAAGGAATTGTGTTCCAACATGTATGGATTTCCCCTCAGTTCTGAGTAAACCACAACACTAGAACTAAAGCAGAAACATGGAATAGAAATTTTCCTGAAATGAAAAATTTCTGAGGCTATATTTTTTCACAGAAAGTTTTCCACATCATATATAGGCATACCTCAGTTAACAAAGCCCCATGAGAAAGAAGCTCCTTTTTACAAAGTCTTTTTACATATATCCAGCTACCATTTTCCTCTGTACTCTGCCTAGTTGGAAATATTTTAGTAGGGCTGGCACTGGAAGGATGTTGAAGAAGAGCTGGAGAAAGGATTGCAGCAGCATGTATGTCTGTGGTAAACAATGCAATAAAGCATAAGCTGGGAAAGAGATTCTACTCTCGCTAATCCTACTGTAGCTGTGTGTGCCACGCAAGTAAACAGCTGTTGCCACCTAAATGCCATGCTAAGCATGTGTGAAAGCAAGACATAGAGAAAAGGCGAAATCAAACAAGCCTGCCTCATCAACTATTCCCAGTTTAAAAAACTGTAGTTTGCACATCAAAACAAAAATCCTAAGGGAAAAAAAAGTGAAGGCTGGTAGAAGACAACATCCTTGGAAGAATTCTGGAATAATCTGCCATGTAATCTCCAGAAGGTTCAACGTGCTGTTATTTATTTATGCAAGGCTTACCTGACCTGATTGTTCATATCATTTGTGCATATTATTAATTTTGGATGAAGTCTGATGAAACACACAGAGCTGCCCATCTTTTTTGTGATATAGGAACCTCTCCCTCTCCTTTACATGTTATTTTGCCTCTGGTACAACATTTTCTATTAAAGGAGCAGTGCCCAAGAACATATCAACTTTGTTAAGTGAGGCATTCCTGTATACATCCATGTTTATCCATGGTTATCTGTGCTATCGTGAACAATCATGTTAGAAGGGTTAAACAGAACGTATGAACTTCTAGTTATTCTTCTAAGAAGGCAAGCCCTAGCACTCACAATTTGGCAAACTCTAGTGTTCAGAGGAACACACAAATAAATGAACATACTATTAAACTTCTTTCTATTTCACAAAATCTCTTGCATCTCAATCAGTCACAAGTACCAAGAATCAAGACAAATGTTAAACAAATTGATGCAGACATCCAGTTTGACAATCTGGCAAAGAGTCTGGAAAATAAAAAGTCAGCATTCTTTTAACATCTAAGAAATGCAAAAGCAGTCTCTTTTGGAGTTGAGGGAGCAGGCTGAAAAATCAAAGGATGATGTCATACAAAAGATGAAAGGAAGAAACTATCTTTCAGAAGCATATCTCTTACAAGAGCAAACTTATATTTATGAAACTGCAGGAAGGGTATATCAGAGCAAAAAGCACCCATCTCTCGCACATCTTACTGAAGTGACTACTACTGAGAAAACTCTCAAGACTGACAAAAACTTAGGCCATAAGTGACCATGAATTTAAGAGGCTTATTCAGCAACAAGGAAAAAAAAGGGGGAACCTTTTCAAATAGATATTATGGAACCCCTTCAGTATGGACTTATTTAAGAAGGGACACACCAAGAGGTACCCATGGAAAGGTAGGAGTCAGAGGAAACAACTGCCATACATCTTTAGATTAGCACAAGTGCTCCCATAATATATTGGTCTTCCAGGAAAATAAGGAATTTCTTCCACTTGGCTAAATATCATTTATCTTCAATCACCACCATCATCATGTTCATTTGTAGTCAACTAACCACTAAACATATGGTTTAGGTATAGATGGATTCACGGCAGCCTTTTAGACTGGCATTTCTTTTAAGGCCTACTCATAATTCAAGGGTACTTTCTCATTTGGAGGGAGGTCTATCAGTTTTTCCTATGGATTCAACTCTCTACTGAAATACAGGAGCAGCCAGCATTGAGAATATCACATCCTGAGATGTGCAAAAAAGACTACTGCAGTGGTGAATATCATTGTTAATCCTAGCAGGATTTAGTCAACAGCATGCTGCTGATATTCATTGAGAATTTGGTGCATGGGAAGGAAAGTTTTGTCTCAAGGGAGTCAAGAGAGGCTCTTATGAAATAGATCCTCTAGGGAGGAGAGAGGTTCAATTTCTTGTTATTTTTGAGTGGACCTGGATATGACAGTAGGAACAGGTTACAATGCTTCTACACAGCTGTTATTCTGACTCTGAACTGGTACCCTCTTATCTAGTCCAGCACAAATTATAGAAAATAGCAATATCAAGTCTTGTGTGGCCAACACAGTGATCTCTGAATGTGTTGACTGGATACCAAATACCAACTTTTGCCACAACAGGGGTAACTCTCACAAGTGGGAGCTAATGGACTGGGAGTTAACTCTTTGAGGTTTCTATAGCCAAGAAAGGTAAAACTCTTTCATTCCAATTACAACTGTCAAGTTCTACCTATGCAGAGCCTGAAGGTTTTTCCCAGATGCAACAGTACAGAGACTCCTTGGGACATTTAGTGCTTTCTGCCTAAGAAAGGGGCAGTTAGCATTGCATGGGATAAGGTTTGGCTAGATCTCAATGGAAGTTACTTTGCTGGAAGTTACTTTGCTGCTGCTGATAATGGATTTAAAATTTTATTGCCTATGTTTTAGTGCCCCGTGTCCTTTGTCCTTTATATCGCCAAAAAAGGGAGTGGTCTCTGCAGTGTCTCTTTAATATGAGCTCAGTTACACATGCTACAACCAATGACACATTAATTGTGATAAACCTGAAAATGCTTTCCCTTATATCCACAAGGGTTGTGGGTTTAAGAGAAGAAGAAGGAAGATATAAGTGTAGAGAGGGAGCCAGGGGGTGGTAAATATATGGAAGGATGCTGCTTCTCCAGAGAGGGAGACTAAAAGCAGACCTGATCTGTCATAGCTCCTGGCTGGCCCAGATCTCCACATTTTGACAAAGGGAACCAGGCTAGTAAACATCTTTCTCAAACATACAATAGGCTTACACACACTTTATTTAATGTGTTAAGTTCCTCAGAAATCAACTTAACATTCAAGCAGAACTGTCTGAGATAACTGGAGAAAGGATTAGTACACACACATCTGAATACTAAAAACCTTTCTACTGGATCTATTATTTGTAAACATTTCAACATAATCCTTCTCATGGACACAAGAGAACATTTTCCACACTCTAGACCTGACATTCAGGCTAGCTAAACAGCTAAAAAAACATGTTTTGATGAAACTGTCCAACAGTCTTTTCAGGCCTTGAAAAATAAAACTATTCACAGGATCAGCACAGAGCAGATCAGGGAAAACATTTTATGTATAGGATGCAGCGCACTGCAGTCACTCAAAATCACAATCTGGAAGTTGCATATACTGAGGATTCACTGTACACTTTATTTCTGGATTGGCTGAGATATATTCTACATATTTATATTTTGCTATTGAATACCATGACAAATTAATCAAGCAGTGATGGGGGCAACATTAAGCTTCTGTCCATTAAGGAGTTAGCACTAACCATCTACTTAATCTTGTCAAGTATGGCAAAGGGTCTTAGTACTGGAGTAGGATTCTAGGAGACCAGGATTTGAATAGCTATTTGGTCATGGAAACCCACTCAGTGGGTCTTGGACGACTCACACTCTCAGCTTCAGAGGAAGGCAACAGCAAACCATCTCTGAAAAAATCTTGCCAAGAAAACCTTGTGACAGTCTTACCCTAGAGTCACCGTAAGTCAGGAACAACATGAAGATACAGAACAACAAATTAAGCTGTGATGAGCCCAGGGGTGGCTAGTAGAGCAGCCCTAGAAATAGGTGGTTGTATGATGAGATTGGCTCTGAGCAAAACCCAGCCCTAGTAAGAGGCAGAGTTTGTGGGTAAGACAGCAGAAGGCATATATACATGGAGCGTGAATTGGATTCTAGTTTCCTTCAGTGAGATTCTTTGAAAGAACTGTTAAGTCAGAGCTGTCAGTCAAACAAAGGGGGTTGCCTGGAAAGAAGGTTGTCTTCTCAGTGGCCTAGTGTGGGGCAGAGAAGAAACCAAACCACTTCTGTGTGGGTCAGAAAGTGGGACCCTGAGTGAGGAATTATACCTTTGTGCTAAGAGGAGATAAAGGGGTGTGTGTGTGTGTGTGTGTGACTGTGAAAGCACTGTTCTTGAATACTGTGGTGATCTGAAGAAATTAGTTAAACATCTTTGGGGAAGTTATTTTGTTTGAATATTTTTGAAATACTCAATACCTTTTTCCTTGTTTTTTGTTTTAATAAAGATTACATTCTATTTTTATCATTTCTGCCTCAACAGAGTATTTTCTTCAGTTTTATTTTTATAAGAACATGTTACCATAGGTTATGAATCCTTTCTAAATAAACACTGAGAGCTTTGCCTTTTATCCACTAAGGTGGTGGTTTTAGAGGGAAAGCAGGGTTGAGTAAGTGGAAGGGAGGGAACCAAGGTGCTATAGCATGATTACAGGAATGCTGCTACTCCAGACAGGAAGAAAGAAAAGCAGACCTGGCCTGGACCCTCCCCCCACATAAGCATTTATATATTAATAACCTTCATAGTAATTGGAGGCCCAATCACACGCCAACAGGTATTAGAATTCCCAAAGAATTTTCTTTCTAAGATGAATATAGTAGGTGGGGAAATCCACAAAGTGATGAATATGAGTATGTAGTGAATTCTGCTTAACAACACAGTCAAGGTGAATGGAAACTCACCATGTGAAAGCCAATTCCACTGGCAAGTATGTTTAGATTAGCTATAGAGTTAAAAGAGAATGAGTATTCTTAAATATGTGAAACTCTGCACGCACTGATGGCAGGTGATCTTCAGTTTGTAGTTAAGTGCCTTGAGATTGACTCCCAACTTATGGCAACTGTGTCACAGAGCTTTCCTGGAAAGAATTATTCAGGCGGTTTGTTATTCCCTTCCTCTTAGGCCTTGACAGGCAAGTAAGTCGTAGATACATTTGCCTTCCTGCTTCAATGTACACTCTTGTTATCTTTATGGGTTGTTCATTGTTGTGTGCCTTCAAGTCATTTCTGATTTATGGAGACCCTAAGGTGAACCTGTCACAGGGTTTTCTTGGCTAGAGCTGTTCAGAGGGGATTTGCCTTTGTCTCTCTCTGAATCTGAGAGCATATGACTTGCTCAAATTCACCCAGTGGGTTTCCAAGGGTAGCAGGGAATTTGAAGCCTGACCTCTGGAGCCATACTCCAGTGTTCAAATCATTACACCACAGTGGCTCATTGAGTTACACAGTCTTCCCTCCACATCTGCAGGTTTGACCATCATGAACTGGATTATTTCCCAAGTGCCCGCTTGCCTCCCCCTCATTTAGCCCCCCATTCTCCTGTATTTTGTCCAGGCAGGCATGCCTTCCTTTCATGCATGTGGGCAAAAGGGAAGAGAACACAAGGTGGTAGCCCTACAGGCAAAGAACGCATGCACATGCCTTCTCTGGGCAGGTGGCTGCCCACTCCCAATCGCTTTTCTTTTTGTCTAGGTGCACAGACGGAAGGCAGCATGCCTGGGTAAAATGCAAGAAAATGATGGGCGCATGCATGCACCTTCTCCAGGTGCATGGCTGCCCTCTCCCATTCACTTGCTTTTTGCTCAGATGCCTGAAAGGAAGGCAGTATGCTCATGCAAAACACAAGAGAATGGTGGGGGGGTGGAGAACACATGCACCTTCTCTGGGCATGTGTGTGTCCCCTCCCAATTGCTTGACTTTTGGCCAGGTGCCTAGAAGGAAGGCAGCACACCTGGGCAAAATGCAAATCAACTGGCAGGGAAGGTACACACCACCATCCCTCGGTGCGTTGCCGCCCCCTCCCATTTGCTTGCTTTTTGCTTGGGAGCCTGGAAGGAGGGCAATGTGCCCAAGAAAAAGGCATGCACATTCTGAGGGGAGGAACATATGTGCCTTTTCTGGGCATGTGCCTACCTCCCCATTCGCTTGCCTTTTGCCCTGGTGCCTGGAAGGAAGACAGCACATCCAGGCAAAAGGAAAGCGAATAAAGGGAATGAAAACAGAGCTAACTTGGGCAGGGGGCAGTTTGCAGTTTTTTAACTTCTGTGAGGGTTCTGCTCACGAATGCCAAGGGACCACTGTATTACAACACTATTATTATGAATGAAAGTCTCACAATCCTTTAGCTCTGAGATGAAAGCAGATTTTAAGCTAACAGAACAAGAACTCCATAAGCTATTTCTAAAGCTATTTTCAATAAAGGTTCTAAAAAGTCAGCACTGAGCAACCATTGTCTGTCACTGCAGACTGTAGAGTAAGACACAAAGACACCTTCAATTTTCTATAATCGTAACTGTAAAATACTTTTCTATAATCTTAACCAAGATGTCTTATAATTATCAAAACAAGAATTAAACAGCAACACAATGAAGTAGCACACATTTATGTGTGTGCGTGTGCGTGTGTGTGTGAGTGTTTTAAAGCAGCTGAAGAGTCCAAATCAACTTGATATTCAGGCAAATCTGTGTCTTAACAGCTCATTTCAGAAAAAAAAAGTGTAATGGTCATTGACTGTCTTGCTTTGTCAGACCCAAAATAATTTGAGGACCTGTTCTTTTCTGTTATTTGTATGACATTTTAAAATATTATGGCCATGATCCTAACAGCTAAACAGCTAGTCTCATCCTCCCTGTGGGCTTTGTACCTGTGCTCTTTAAACAGTAATTCCACATGGCAATCCATTCTTGAAATTGCACAGACTTTGCAAACCGTTTTAGCAAGTCTATACATTGTTCAAAAGAAAAAAAATCAAATCATACTGGCCACATATGAGCCCTTGTGAACATGTAAAACTGCACTTATATTTAACCTTGAAATAAAAACCTCAAGCCAATACATGCACAGTCAACAGAACAAATATGTGAAAAGTACTGAAAAACTGTCAGGCAAACCTTCTCTTGTCTGTAGACAAAGAGACTTGAACATTCAGAATGGGTAATAATCTACCCTTGAGACACTGACACTGACAAACGTGAGACACATTTTTTCCAACAATTACGTACTATAATAGAGTAAGATACAGATATAGGATTTTAAAATTTATTTTGATGCTGACATTAGTTGAGCTTCAATTTCACGTCTTACTATGACAGCATACAAAACCACAAATCCTGTTTACCAACACAGTGGGTCCCCCCTCCCTGCCCCTGAACAACAGCAGAATTGGTTGAATCTTTCATTCTTGTTCTTCCTGATAGTTCACTTTGTTTTTCACTGCAAAAAGCCCACTTATCTCATGACCAATGTTCCACAGCAGAAATTCAACCCATTTCTGGAAGAAGCCATGGGTTCTACGTTTACATTCCATCCCAAATGAGTTTTTAAACTGGTGGAGCAGTGGTGTCCACTGCAGATGCATCTGCCTGTCAAAGGGGTAACTCTTCCTCTCAGTGAGAGATCCAGACATTTATCTGCAGGGTCCCTAGGGTGCACCAATTATGTGGCTGATGGTTCATACTACTGTGGGTGCCGTAAACTGTTCCTGAGAATCTTGGCTAGCATAAAGGTTTTGCACATCATACCATA
This sequence comes from Iguana delicatissima, assembly GCA_948472985.1. NCBI lineage: Eukaryota > Metazoa > Chordata > Lepidosauria > Squamata > Iguanidae > Iguana > Iguana delicatissima. The sequence continues at coordinate 141,736 of CAOKZL010001296.1, forward strand.
ACTGATAAGCACCAGCAGTGTTGCACAGATGAGGTGTGGCTGATAATATTGCTCCATTCTGTCTTGTTTTTGCTGCATTTATTATTATCTAAAATGTCTTCCTTTCAGCTTTGTTGAAGTATACACAATCTTGACAAAAACACTGAGATATTACGCTACTGTAATCTCCTACTGAGATCAGCAGACCTATATGCTTGTTCTATTAACCAGTAGTATCTCATCTAACATGTAACTAGAATTAAAGAAACCTCCTATTTTTTTTAGAAATTTAACCTGCATACATTGCAGCCTAGAAGCGTTGATGATGTATTCTCATATTAAACACTCTTCCTGGCTGAAATGCTGGAAAATTGAAAATATAGCTTCTTATCAGTTATCCAAATTCTCCTGAATAGATTCTGCACATGTTCTTATTGTACATCAGAATCTTTTGACTGGCGGGGAATCCACCTGAGTTCTTACATAAAGTTTTATTGGGACTGACTCCTGCTTTCTTTTAAGGCACAGTTCTGTTCCCTTTACAGCAAACACACACTTCAGTAATTTTATTTCTCCTTTATAGAAAGTGATGTGTTTTGTCAAAACACACCTGACAGAGTTGCTTACATCCAAGTGCCAGTGGGAAAAGAATACTGTGTTTTATAACATGGGGCTCAGGATTCAGTTCTGTTTAAGGCTGGATGACCAAAAGATAGGAGCTACAAACTTCCAAGGTTTAACCACAAGTTTCAACTGAGAAATTGCTAATTTTACTACTTTTTGTTACTGGAGTATTTTTAGTGAAGTGAAGTTACCTTGTCTCTGTAGTACAGGGTCTCACTCATCCAGGACAGAACAGATCTCTATACTCCCTTTTTATTCTATAAATTTTATTCTACAGCCTAAATATCCTAAAGGCACCAGATCCTGACAGATTTTGGAAATTAAGCAGGGTCAGCCCTGGTTAGTACTGTCAATAAATACAAGGTGCTCTAGGCTGCATTTCAAAGGAAGGATCTGTCAAAAAGCACCTTTGACTATTCCTTGCTTAAGATAATCCTATGAAATTCAAAGGATCGCCATAAGAACAGGTGACTTGAAGGCACATACATACACAGTGAATAACAGCTGTAAAATAACAAACCACCTGACTGAGATCATTACATCATAAGACTTTATTCAATGTTTTGTTATTCAATTTTAATCTAATTTCAATTGGTGTTCAGAGAACTCCAAATAATTTAGGATACATTTTGGTGTAGTGTGGATTCCTGATTTTGGAACAGATACCTTTATGTAGGAGAGAACCCAATGGCTTCCAAAGACTTCCACTGCAAAGACTAGCATAATAACGCATAACTTTCTCATTCACAACCTGAAGCTTTAAAAGAAGGAAATCATTAAAAAAAAAAAACAGGCCAGTGTCATTTGTACCATCCTCTTTTCAGAGCTGAATTTAAGCAGTATGCAAATCAGGAATCTGTAGCCAAGAAGTACAACCATGTTGTCCCAGATTCTATGGATTAAATCTTAAAGTTGGTTCTATCTAGGATAGACTCACTGAAATTTATTTCACTGGAGATCTTAAAATACTAAGAAAATCAAAAACAATTTAACGAATTCAATGAAACAAATGGTGAACAAAAACCCATCACCTGACAGGCCAGAACTAAACTATCGTGACTGGGCCCCAAAAACGTGGGTGAAGAATCAAGTTTCAATTTGGTGCTAACATGAAGCCAATGTAAGCACAATCAGGCCTGTAAAGAGAGGGCACTCAACTGCAGAGTTACCACAGCAGAGAAGTCCTTCTCTAATATCTCTACGTTACATATCATTTCTAATGGTGAGACATACAGGAGGACTTCCTTAGCAAATCTCCATGGTCAACCAGGTATATAAAGGGAGCTATGTTCTTTCAAGCAGCACAACTGACTTAAGTCCTACTAATTTCAAGTGGTCTACTATAGGAAGAACTAACATACTACCCACTGCCTTATCCAAAAGAATAATCTTGTCCCATCCATCCATGGGTATAAAAATTACTGGGTTGGAGACGGAAAAGAACAAATTAGATGAGAATCTGTTGAAAAATGGGAAAAAAAAATTCAAAATTTTATAGACTCCTATTAGAAAGAGAGCTAGAGCAGGAAAGGACCAAGGATTTCATGGCAAGTGGGCCCAGAACATTGGCCACAATATAGAGTTAGAAATGTGGGAAAGAGTATGGAGTGAAGACATAAAATTTACTCAAAGCTTAATCTTAAGAGAGAACTTTTACAAGATAATTCGTCAGTGGTATACGACCCCTCAAAAATCAATGAAGTTAATGAATAAAGGGAATGGCCAATGTTGGAAGTGTGGAAAAACAACAGGAACCTATTTTCAAACATGGTGGTCATGCCCAATAGCAAAAAAATACTGGAAAAAGATCCATGACAGTACCACAAAGATTCTTGATATTAAATATGAGATGATTCCAGAAACACATTTATTAAACATGATTGAAAGGAATAGTCAAACGAAGACAAAAAAGAAAATATTACTAAATTTAATAATGAAGTGGATGTGCAGTTTCGGGTCAGGCCTAATGACCACAAGGAGTGGGAAAAAGGTAGAAAATTGACTTGGTAGATGCAATCTTTCTCTGTGCTTGATGAAAACAATAGAACTCTGTAAACGCTGACTTGTAATCTTGCTTTCCCTTTGAAGTAGAAATGTTGCAAAAAGTTGAAACATTTCTAGGCGCGCAGCAGAACAGCTCATTGTTCATTGTATGGGAAAAACACCGCATGTATGACACGTTTGTTGAAATGTATAAAGGCTTGGACAATCTAAGAGGTGGGGTCGGTTTTCTCTGGGAGTGATCCCAAACCGGTGCAGCTTGCTAGCAAGAAATAATAAAGAAAATCTTTTTTTCAAACCGAGGTCTGATCTCTGACTTGACACTTTAATAACAGCAGCAAGATTCAATTACGCAAAGCATTGGAAAGAAGGAATAGAATCTCCCGACGAAGAATGGAAGATTAAAGTAATGGATATCATCGAAATGGAAAAACTGTCCAACACGCTGAAAGGAAACCCAAATCAACAATTCAAAAAGCAATGGAATGAAATTATTAAATGGGTGAAAGAGAACTAAGATTAAAGTATAGAGGCGAACAGAAGACTGGAAAGGGTAACTCTTATATTAAGGGTAGAACACAGATTAAGTACAGAATATTAAAGTTGATTATGATAACAAAAAGAGATTTCATATTAAGGAGGTTTAGAATGAGAAACTTAAAAAAGAGATTGGATTGGGGAAACGTGTTAACAAGGAAAGTGAGGCGACGGGAGGGAAGGGAAATAGAGAAGGGAGGGAAAAGGATGAATTGATGGCATATCAAAATACACTGCTAATATGGGGGGTAGGGTGGGGGGAAAGAAGGGGAAGATCGAATAGCGTATTTATGGAAGAAAATATTTAATTAGTATTACATTGAAAATATTAGTAAAGTCATGTAAGAGATGACTGGGAATGATATGGATAAAGGTTGTATAATATGGAAATAATATTTGATATTCACTAATTTTTAGTTTCTATGGAATTTTAATAAAAAATAATAACAAAAAAGAAGAATAATCTTGTCCCCAAAATAATATTCTACATTTATCACACACATGATGAATACACACATACACACAATTGTATTTTTAGAAAGTTTACTCACTGTAACACTGGCAGCTCTGAAGTAATCATTTTGTAGCCCACTATGAATTGTTAATAGAACCCAAGGAGTATCCTGTAATGGTGTCTTTAACAGCCAATGTTGTCGTAACTGTTTTCAAAGCAATCTCCAAATCCAACCTACAAATAAAACAAAAGCTAGTTAAAAATCACAGTTTTGAAACAGATCTAACATAAGAAAAACCTACAAAAATCTGTGGGGGCAGGGTCTCAATAAGGGTTAACTTCAGTTTTTCCAACTCCCAAGTTTTGAAGGTAGGAAAGCGACAGAAAGTATTTTACAGCATCCTTGCCATATTCTCCTACAAACAATAAACACCGTAGTTCACTAGTATAATCTAGATACTGTACTGTATTTAGAACTGCCTTTCTAAAAGGTTCAGAACACATTAAGACAAAAATCATGATATGCATATGTTGTGAGTCAGTGCTGACTGTATCTATGAAAGAAAAATACATAATCATGCCAAACAGTATTAGATGTTATCATCTTCATAAATACATTTACACTGAATATAAAGGTAAAAAGTGGAAAGTTAAAATCTGGAATATAAAGGAACATGATTAAATGTCACATTTTAAATTTAAGTAAAATTTGTTCTAATTTTTTTTTAAAAAAGTAAAGTTCTGCTTTTAAAAAATCAAAATAATTTGACTCTCATGGTAGTCCTCAAGTACCCAGGTTGCACTGCGACTAGCCTTCAGTTATTGTTACCTCAAAGCTGCTAAAATTATAAACACAGACTTGAATGGCTCATTATTTACAACTTTTTATTTTATGTAAGTCCAGATAAGGGTTTTGCTTGTTTAGGGAGAAGGTCAATGATCTACAGTTCACTTCTCACAAGGAAGTTACATTTCAGACTATTCAAGTCTGCTGCCAGGCTAGGTTTTTGAAATGTGACTGTATCCCTTAACAGCCACTGGCTGATTTGCTTTGAAACAAGAGGAATCAAGAAAAAAAGGAGAGAAAACATATGAGCTTGCAGTAGACAAAGCAGCCCAGGTCCTAGGAGGTAAAGAAAAGAAGGCAGAATTGTCCACAAAAATGAAAATACAAGAGAAAAGTGAAGGAATCTGAAAGAAGTGACAACCGGCTTCAGTTTTTCATAAAGAGAAGAACAAAAGTCCTAGCAGGGCCAAGCAGAACTCATCAGCTCTCACAAACACAGCTTCTGCACCTCTATTCTTCAACTACAGAAGCCAATAGAAAATTTCATCTTTTAAGCAGCCTTCAGTCACAATTATAGTCATAGTGATGTTCACTGTGTGTTTGTGTTTTCCGCCCATGTACACAGTGTATTGTACAGAAATTCTGACTAGATCCTGGAGCTGTCTAGATCATGATAGTTTTTATAATCTCCATATTCTTTCCTCCTTATAAACAGTGTAATAATCAAAGCTTTGTTTATTCCATAATATCTGACTGATCAATTGACCATGTTTTTTCCCTTATGCTATTTAAAACCACCTTTAAAGCTGAACTGAGCAAAACACCAGGCTTGCAGTTTCCCACTCACCAGGGGCAAGTAGTTTATCTCTAAAGTATATACCCATAGTTATAATTATCCAGCGACACATATACCTGATACAAATATAGAAACAAGGTGTCATCCACCTGAGCTGAATTTCTAGAGCGGTGAAATACTCTCTTGCTATCCTCTTATTCTCTTTGCATAGACACAACATTAACACAGGGTACTTTAAAAGTTCTAAATGCTGGATTTATTTCAGCTTGTTCAGATTTAGATAAGAATCTGAACATTTTCTCATATGTTTTTGACCTATTATTCTATATTTATTTATTCAGCTACATTCCAACTTCTTCCTGATGAAGGGACTCAATGTGGCTTATAACATGTTAAAAACAATACAGATTAAAAACTACATAAAAACATCAAAAAGTATAAATAGAAAAGTTTCTTAAAAGATAGTTAAACAATTTATAAGGTTAAATTCACTAAAAGCTTAAGTATTAATCACAGAACAGCACAGTATATCATTAAAAGTCAATCTCTGCCACCTTTTAAAAACCGGACAGCATAAGAATGGTTTGAGTAAGAAAGGGGCCATCCTAGCCTCTTTTGGGAGAGAGTTCCAAAGGCTGGAAGCAGCCGCCGAGAAATCCTTCTTCCTTGTTGCTACCAAACAACCCCAAAAGGTAGTGAGACAGAAAGGCCTCTCCCGAAGAGTTTAGCACTCTAATGGACTCATAAAGGGAAACACAGAGCCAGCATGGTATAGAGCAGTGGTTCTCAACCTGTGGGTCCCCAGATGTTCGTGGACTTCAGCTCCCAGAAGCCCCAGCCACTATGGTCAACGCTCAGGGCTTCTGGGAGCTGAAGTCTACAAACATCTGGGGACCCACAGGTTGAGAACCACTGGTATAGAGGTTTGACTATGACTTAGGAGACCAGGGTTTGAATCCCTAGTCAGCCATGGAAATCCACTGGTTGACCTTGAACAACTCACACTCTCTCAGCCTCAGAGGAAGGTAAAGGCAAACCCCCTCTGAATAAATGTGGCCAAGAAAAACCCATTATATGGTCACCATAAGTCAGAAACAACTGAAAGGCACATAACAACAGTCCATCAAATGCCTCAAACCTCCCTCTCTCTCTATGTGTGTGTGTGTGTGCATGCGCACACGCATGTGTGTATGCATATCTTTACAGTGATATTTTATATAGAAATTATTAATAAAGAGAGAGATGAAGGGCCACATCCAGTGACACGTTGGTAGAAGGGAATTCTTGGTTCCATGTTTTACCTGAACCTCCTCTTAAAGCAAGACTGAAAGTTTCAGGAGTCTCCACTAACCCTCTGGGTAGTGCGTAGGGGGCAAGTACCAAGGTGAAGAGAGGAAAGAAGGTGAGAATGTTAGCTTCCAGGAACTCTTTTCCACCAGTGCAATCTTCAAAATATTTTTTTTCCTCCAATATTCTTCTAATAAATCAAAGTACTTTGAAAATAAAAACTGTGTAAAAAATAGTTCTGTAAAAACTTACTTTTCTATCTCTGCAAAAAAAACAAAAACAAGAAATCTTGAAAAAAATGTGGTCACACAGTTCCATCTGTCATTTCGTCCTCTTAAGGCATGAAAGCAACAATAACTGGATTGAAACAAGGGATATCTATAAAGATACCAACGCCCCATAAAGCCCCAACATGGTAGCTCTAATTGGCACCAATCCTGAATCCATCTTCCTTGCAAGAGTTTCTGTCAGCTTAAATGGTGAAGGAACACGACAGTCAGCAACCTCTGGCATGCAAGAGATTCTGCCACTACGGATTATATGCTACAACCACAATCAAAACAATATTTTTTCTAACCTATTCTATCTGTCTGCGCAATGTGATTTTACTTCCTCTACCCTGTACACTTGAAACAGATGTCCCCGCTATCCTGGCATGTGACTTTAAAACAATGATTTAGCTTTACATAAATCCGAATAGTTCTACATATTACTCATCTCCAAAGATTAAGATCAGTAATATTGTAAATAATAAGAAGCTGAACCAAATGTTATGGTCATGTCCAGAAATTTAAAGTTTTACTTTTGCAGGAAATGCACAGCTTCTGAAAATTTTGCCACTCTTCCCAGAACTCTACTCTCCATTGGCAAGCAAACCCATCCACCGACCACAGGGCTGTAAGTAATTGGTTTGTCTTCTTGTTATACTACAGCAAAACAGCACTTCAGGAAATAATTTCATCAGGTTTGTATTATGTGCCTAAACCTGTACCTCTAAGCACGGAAGAAAGAACACTATATTTAGTACGTTCAAATAAAAGAGCCATTATCTTGTGCATTTTCAAGAAGAAAGAATAGCAGCCTATGCATATGTCAAGGCTACCTTTAATTCAGGTCAGGAGTGGGACCTGAATTGTGAACTGTGGAGAAGAATGAATGCTATTTTTCACACTCACATCCCTTCCAGGGGCTCCACCTAGATTCTGGTTTGTAAAAGAGATCTGGGACCCAGAATCTAGGTTATACAGCAAATAGGTGCCATTGTTCCAGGCCCACATATATTGTTTCAGAATACTGCACATGTATACATCAAGAAATCAACTGTGCACAGTTCTGCATTTAGTGATACAGATCAAGTAAAAAACTATGGCATCATATAACACCTTTATGAGATGCCTTCAATGCACCAAACCAGAGGACCTCAAGAGCAATTCCCTGGATAGCTATCCAATAATAGTTATATAAGTAGAGAAGAGTTCTGCTCACAGGAAGGTATCTGTGTGGGAGGCTCCAGTAACATTCACAGAAAACTCTCTAGGTCTAGATCTGTTGATGACTCTGTTTTAGTCATGGTAGACAGAATTAAGCGCCCAAGCAAGCTGTTCTGAGGGCAGGGCAAGAAAAGGCCAGACCAGGCCAGACCATATTTGTGGTAGTGGTGAATCTGCTAGGTCTAAAGCAACTTTTGTTCATCAGGAAGGCTCCAGGATCAGATCTATCCTCTATACTAGTTTGGAAATGGCATAACTTAATCACCTAGCCCTCATCTGCATTGGAACAAATGAAAGGGGAACAGAAGAAAGTGTGCCAAAGGTAGGTTTAGTCCTCCATCCCAGGTAGCATGTACAAGCAGGATCTGGGAAAAGAAGGGATACATCTCTTCACTTTCTCTCCCAACTCACTTTGGACTGAACTATAAGATCTTTAGAAAGTGAGCAAAAAACAGCACTAGCTCAAAATTAAAGCTAAGCAAACTGACACAAAACAGAAATTAAATCACTAACAAAAAAATCAAACTGCACGGTATGTGTATAATGGATATTATTTGTTATTTCTAATTCCAGTGGGATGGAGGAGATTCTCATAAATTCATTCTGTATTTAAGCATAAATTACTCCACTAAAATGCAATATTCCATCAATTTACTGAAATTACAGTAATTTGTGTCACACTATAAGTTCCAAAAGATTTTAGCTCTCTTTCCTAGCTTCTGTATCTCTCCTTTCTTCATCAGGCATATTAGCGTGCATTAACAGCCAGATCATATATACACAACATTGCCTGTGACCTACTAGCAAGTTGCTATAGCAACCACTGCTTTCTGCAATACATGTTATGCATTTTAAGTACCATCAGAGTGAGTATAACATGCCTGTCATTAGCAAACATAACTCATAATAGTTTCAAATGAGAGATTCACCTAAAGGAAATATCCGGTATGCAGAAATCTTCTTGTAATCTTGATATTTGACATAAATAGGTTCTAAGCTAAGAATAAAAGATGCTGAAAGAATTCAAGATCAGTCTATATTCTAAAGATCCATATTATCAGAGAGAGATAATACAAAAGGAGGGAGCTCAGAAACAAAACAAAACAAAACAAAACAGGTACTGTTGACTGAAGGTACCTATAACCTTGTGCATGAATAATGACAGGTAAGCATTTGTGATCATAGCATGAGCAGCGCACAAGCACTGACTACCTTTGCATGTGTCACTGAACTATAATTTAGCATTCAATCTGTGAGCAGTAAAGACGCTGCAGAACACTCCAGGGCTTATACATGCCTACCCCATCTTCCTAGTCAGCAAGAAGAATAAACGAAGCTTCAGATTTGCTTTGACATGGTCAGTAGGTTTACAAATTGCTAAGCAGATAGAACAGAGGCATGACAAAGGAGCAAGCCAGTAACAAAAACACTACCTTGTGTGAGAAACTGTAGAAAAGATAAGGTCACAGTATATCATGAAAGATTGTGAGGAACTGAGAGCTGGAGCAAGTTTTTAAGAGAAAAAGATAGCTTGATACAAAGGCTTTAAATGTTGACTCTGCAAAACTGCAATGGCGAAAAGGCACGTGATAATCACAATACAGGTCTGAACTATAATAACAGTCCCTGTGAAATAAAATTAAATACATCTGTAGTATATGGAAGCAATCTAGAAAAAAGGTACAAACGTCACCACTCTTGATCCACACAACATAGACTGATAATTTTTCCTTCCTTCCTTAGAGATCAGAATCAAAGAACAAAGTAATTTGCTTCTTTAAGACTAAAAATTTACAGGTTACTGACAATTCCATATTAAAGTCAGAATGTTTCCTAACCAAGTAAGATGAAACTAAAACACACTAATGGAGTTGTTTCTTCAATACCCGAAAGTGCCTCGTTTTCCTGTCATCAGCTATATTGGCCAGACCCTCTGTATTATCAACTGGGAATTCACCTAGTGATCTCACCAACAAATGCCCAATTTATCACAATCAATCATTCATGACCCTCTCCACTCGCCGATGGTTTGCTTCAGGGCACAATTCAAAGCGCTTATGACCTGTAAATATGTATATGGCTCATACCTAGGATATGTGAAGGACCATATCCTTCTGTATAAGCCTACCCAGGTTCTATGATCTTCAGGGAAGCCTCGCTATCAGCTCCACTGCCTTCCCAGACATGTTCTGTGAGCGGAAGAGAGAGGGCACCCAGGAGTTTGAACTCCCTTTTTAGGTATGTTACACTCTCAACTCCCTGAAAACCCCATGATAGGTTTGTCCTATGGTTGCCATAAGTCAGAAATGACTTGAAGGCACACCACCACCACCACAACAACACTGCGTTAAAAAATTTAATACTCAGAATTTATCTGGGTTCCTTTATAGTCATGGATTTCCTCAAGAGGAATGCAACTTCCATCTAATGAAGATGTCTTTGGTTTCCAAAATCTAAATCTGTAACATCCAGCCTGTACATGTATCTAATAATCAAATACTCCACTGCACATTGTGCTGCAATCTTTTTCATCGGCGTCTCACTCTGAGTGACTGGCACTGGGCTTTATCTATACCAGAAGAGGTTTTGCTGCATTTGCTCTTCAGGAACTTGTAATATCAGGACATGTGCTCTGATCTATTTTCTCATGATAAACTCAACAATACTATAATCCAAGTTTGAAAACTGGGACCACTTCTGTGGGACATTCAGGCTTATAAAGCAATTAATGACCTGCATCAATTGAAGATGATTACTTAGATGATCCTCTGATTTGTTAAATTAAAGAAGAGATACAATCTCTCAGCTTCAGCAGAAAAGTAGCATCTTCCATTACAACTTGAGTTGTTATCTAGGTATGACCTTAAATGACTCCTCCACTTTCAGAAACAGTCTGTGCAGAAAAGGAAATCTACAATATTTGTTTATAACTATTTATTGTCAGAAAATAAATGCGATATTCTGAGCTTTAGGAACAATCTTCAGTGTAATATGCAGTATAAAATAACAAATTAGATAGCTCTATTTTGCACAACTAACTGATTTAATCTCTGGAATACCTGTTATATCTATGGATTTTAAAATCTGATTTACACAGCAAAAAATCTTATTTCATGTATTTAAGACTCATATAATTTATTCAACAAAGATATGAGTATCTACATTAATTGCTGATGCTGTAATTCTCTTAATGGACACTGTACGATCTTTTTATGGCTGGTGATAGTTTCCTTTTAGGATAAAGCTGAAATTTGTTTTATAGCCATCATTAAATTTGGTGGGCTTGAATATTCTCTTGAACAATTTCCCCATAACTTGGACAAACACCACTCCATTACTCAATGGACAGAGGCCCTCACAGTCTTTTCAACATCTGAATCAACAGCATATAGTCATTAACTTCACATGGACACATACCTGGACATGTAGTCATTTTTCCCAAAAATTAAAGGCTTTCTCAGCTTGTTACCTGCTGACTCTATCTATCTATCTATCTATCTATCTATCTATCTATCAGATTAATATATCTTTTCTGTTTTTTTTAAATGGAAAATGCTGGCCAATGTGCAAGAAAGGACGCTGGTAGCCTAAGGTATACTGCTCCCAGACTGTAACTATGGGACAACAACAGTCTTGAACCAACCGTATTTTTCTAGTAACACCATGAACAATACATAATAACAAAGACAGAGGGTTGGCCCCTGGAAGCTAGTGAGAATACTCTTCTTTTCCATAAGATACAATCAATTTATCAAATAACTGAGAAAAATCACTTCTAGACTCAGTCAGTATCAAGCCAGTATTATTTTCAAAAATAAATCCAAGTCTTGCCATGTACCAAGGACTGTGAACTTGGCTTGATAAGTAAAGTATAATTCTTACAGGGTGGAATAAAAATATACCCTTTTAAATTTCAGATGTATTCAACTTGAAGTATGGCCCTTCTTCAGACATCCCTTATAGCTTGCAGATAAAGTGGCCTTCTTTGTGTTGGCTCAACTACAACATTTACTCTTCAGAGGGGATAACCTAGTGCTTGATTTGACATCATGATGAAGACACTTCTATTTTTCCTAGTATTTTAAATAGGTATTTAATCTCTGGGTTTGGTTTGCACTGCCCCTGTTTGGTGCCTCGGTTTATTTTTATTTTACTCATGTATTACAGTTGTGTCTTGTTATGCATATTACACTGAAGATTTTTTTTTTTTTGAAGAGCAGTATATAAACCTCTACAATTAATCAAAGCACAGCACACAATGGCAAGAGGGAGTATATGTGCACAAGTCCTGCTCCCCTAGCATGGAATAATGATGGCCACTATATTTCAGCTAAACCACTAAGTTATGTATTTTACAGAAGATCACAGATCTGAGTATTAAGGTAAATGTTCACTGCACATAAACATGTTTACATTTCAATTCCATTAACTCAGACAATTTTAAAGAGGGAGGGTAACTTTGATTAGTTTTTATGAATTATAACATGATTTTAAAAAAGAAAGCTCAGGATTTATGCTTAATTTAAACAAAGTGGACCATATTGCTACAAAATATTATTTATTTACTAATTTTATTTAGGCCCCTTGTTTTCTCAAAATCAGGACTCAAGCTGGCATGCACATTAATAAACCCAATATATATAATATAGTTAAAACATGCAGAACATTAAAATGGAATAATACTGTTACCACTACTAAAAATAATTTAAATCATGCAATAAAAAAATAATAAACAGGAGTGGAAATGAACAATAACAATATAGCATCCCTTTAACTATCCCTTCTTTTTAAAACCTTCATTAAAAAAGAAACCCTTTCAGAATGAGAATGCCTTTGCCTGTCAAGGGAAGCTGAGCAAGGAGGTGTGCATCCTAGCCTCCCTTGGAAGTTCCAGAGCCCAGGGGCAGTCACTGATAAGACTTAATTTCATGCCCCACCAGATGCCTCTGTGAAAGTGGTTAGTCAGAGAGAAGAACCTCTCCTGAGGAGCTCATGGTTTGGTCAGGTATGTGTGGGGAGATACAGTTTGACAGACAATCTGGATCTTAGATGTATAATGCTTTATAGATCATAACCAGTACTCTGAATTGTGTCCAGGGACAGATCAGCAGCCAGTGGAGCACCTATAGCAATGATTGCCAATGATCTCTGTAATCAGCCCCAGTAAATCTGGCTACAGTTCCTTTACCAACTGAACTTTCCAAGCAGTCTTTCAAGGGAGTCCCTAGTAGAATGCATTACAGTAAACCAAATAGGACATAAATTATAGTAATGCAATCAGGATGTAATTAAAGCATGAATCACAATGACCTGATCAAGCATCTCTAAGAGTGGACACAGTTGGCATACTAGCTTTAAGTGTGTGAAAGCACACCTGTATACCACAAAAGGTGACCTAGAAGCACATACTATAGTTGAAAATTGAAAACTTTTAATGAACTAACTTTTAATGAACCAAAAAGGGACAAATGCACATGTGGCGGCTCTCGCTTCTCCAACAATCCTGCCTGCATCGTTAGGTTATATAAATTGAGAAGGAACTTGTACTACTGAACAAGCTGGTGCCAAAATTACAACCGCCAGGAATGTATCACTTACAGCTTCAATAGTTTTGAGCCATTTTGTTTTTCAAATACCATGCAAATTCTACACAGCAGGCTTTTGAGTGGGTTACATTCCTTCCCTCTGACCATTAGAAACAGCTCTGGATAGTTTGTTGCAGAAGCAATGATGGCAGAAAAGAATAATTTCTTTGCTGCTTGCACTGCCATGAAGTAGGTTTTCAAACAGTCTCTAGCCTGTGTTCAATCAAATTTGTTACGTGTGGTTTGTTTAAGCTGATTACACTGCATTATTATAGCTTCCCTGTTTGGTATAATTGGTTTTTTTCCTTACAAGTCTCACTGAATTTCTGACATGGCAACTGATCATAAAAAAGCATTTTTTGAAAAAAGATAGCTTTGCCTAAATGAAAAAGCAGTATTTCGCATACTAAAATTATGAAAGTCTTCAAATGCAGATCAACATTACTGTTTTCTATCAGTATTGCTATTTCTTATCATTTTAAATGTGACTATCTTACATAGAGCTTACTAGTTTACCATGCGCTCACACAAGGAATTCAACAACCTGATAGGAAAGCTGGAGAGAAACTTTACATTAACAGCTTTTTTCCTTTTCATAGCATTAGAACTTGGAGGTCATTCATTGAAGCTAAATGATGAGAGATGCAGAGTAGACAAAAAAGGTACTTCTTCACACAGTGCATACTTAAATTATGGAACTGACTGCCACAAAATGGCAGCCTGTTTAATGAATTGGGGGGGCAATAAATTAATGGAGAATGGGTTCATCAGTGGCTACTAGTCAGATGGCTTAATATCACTTCCAATATCAGAGGAAGTATTCATACATGCACCCTTGCAAGGAGCACAAAATGCAGCATTTATTTATGCCACAGCTTGCTCCTGGTAGCTGGTTAGTCACTGTGCAAACAGAATGTTGGCTGAGATAAGCCTACGGTATGATCCAATATGGTGGTTCTTATCTTATTAAGAGTTTCTAGCCATAAGGCTTAAAACTCCAAGCCTGTACAGGCTTTGAAGCCTCTGTACAAATTCCTACTTATTTTAGCTTTGTCCTTCTGAGTCTTTTAGCATGCACACAACATTTGGAGAGGTATGGCACTTTTCTGATCAGTTTGCTTGGCTTCCTCAATGCTGGGGACTGTATTTACTTTGTATGACCTACAAGAGAAAGCAAAAGTAAATCCTATACCATTATGACCCCCTCCTCAAATTCACTGGAAATCAATGGGAAGGGGAGAAAGGGACTTTCAGACAAAAACGATCCTGAACTGAAAGCTGCAAGTTATATGCATCTGTCTGGATATAAGATCCATTGGAACCAGTGAGATTTATTTTGAATAAGTATACATAGGACTGGAATAAATTTTACCCACCATTATGCATTCATCTATTCATATATTTATGCATGCATGCATAGTTTTTTTGGACCTAAAAAAATGAGCTCCTAAAGGAGCTCATGAAAAAATTTAAAAGAAAAGAAGAAGTCAATTAAAAAACAATAAAACTGAGAAAAGAACAAAATACTAGCAAGGAGAAACAAATTTCATTCAGACTAAAAGCTAGTGAAATCCTAACAGCCTGACTAAATTTTAAAATTAAGAGAGGCAGCTGTACCTCTCTAAACAGGGTAATCTTCAGCTGTGCATTGCAAAAGAAAAAGTTCTCTCTCGACCCAGTTAAGTGTACCCTAGAAGGACATGGAATACAAAACATAGCACCCAATGCTACGTGTAATGCATAGGGCAAGATCCTATTGGAAGTGGCTGTCCTTAAATATCTCATTTCTATATCATCTAGGACCTAAGCTTTAGCACTTCAAAGGTAAGAACCTGCATTTTCTAGATGAAGAACATCACTTCTCTACAGTATGCTGCTGGAAAAAAAACCCCTCTAAACTGTCCAAGAATTAAGGAGCAAGACTGCAACAAAAATATAGGCAACACAGGAAGCTTCAAAGGTTTTACTCTTCCTTTACTGAGATAAGCCTAGGCTACCACTTAAGGCAGGCACAACAACGTGCCACCCCAGGGCCACATATAGGTCAATGCAGGTTTTATAGCCCTTCCAGATTCCTCAGAATGCCACTTTGGGGTCCAAAAAAGAAATGAACTGCCTCTCTCCCTGAAGCTTTGAACAGTAGCAATACTGGCAATATTGTAGGGGCACTGTACTGTTTAATTCCCCCAAATTTCAAAAGTAGAAGTGGATGTCCACCCATTTCTGATCTGGGGTGGGTTTGGTTTTATTGGTATTTTTTGCAGTCCATGGGGCCCCAGGAAGCACCGAGGCAGAAAAAAAGGCTGTAGCTGCTCATTTCAGTTTTAAAGCAAAGTCTTTCAAGGGCAGTTTACATAAGTCTATAATGAAATATGTAATAAAATATAAAGCTGCATTTCATTAAAACCAATCATTTTTAACAATAGCTTAAAACCAACCTACTGGGTAGCAAAATACTATTGAAATAATTTAAATTAACAGGCAGTGCCACAAAACCATTAAGAAAAAAGCAGTATAGGCACAACAGCCTATTTTGATGGACCACACGGAAGTCAGACAGAATTACACAAATGTGCAGTCACTAATGAGATATTATATTTACTAGTATAGTTGCAGAATATGCTTGTGAACTTTACCAATTTGGGATTTCTTAGTGCAGATTTCTGTATTATTGAGTACTTTTAAAAAGAGTGTTCTTGTTCTCATACTCTCTCATATTCTCACGTAAGCCTTTCCTCCGCCCCCCATTCCCTTCTGTTTTGCATGGAATGAGAAAGATGAGTTCCAGAGAGAGGAAGGAAGGCTTGCACAAGCCTTCTCCCACCCTCCATTCCCTTCCATTTTATCTCTGCATGAGTTATCTGCGCAGGG
The DNA here is from genome assembly GCA_948472985.1 of Iguana delicatissima. Taxonomy (NCBI): domain Eukaryota; kingdom Metazoa; phylum Chordata; class Lepidosauria; order Squamata; family Iguanidae; genus Iguana; species Iguana delicatissima. The sequence continues at coordinate 158,147 of CAOKZL010001296.1, forward strand.
GCAGAATGCATGGGAATGCAAGGAGGAGAATGAGGGGAAGGCATGTATACTCACAAATAATCAAATTTGTGAATGTCAAATCTGCAAATGTGGACGGAGGACTGTACTTCGTATTTTCATGTAGTTGTAACAGAACCTTAGAAACAAAAACTGACAGAACACAGGGTTTGACTTCACTACTGCAGGCTAAGACTTTGAAACAAGAAGGCTATGCTCAACAAGAACCATTATTAGCAAAACACAGCTATACAAGAGAAAGCTACAGACTCAATAAGGCTACCAGTTAGTTAAGAACTAAGAAATCCCACCTCTGGATAGATAAGATTTAGATTTCTTACTCTGCTGACATAAAGTTCCCTAATCTCTTCTTATCTATGCTACTGTTTCTATATCCTTTCTCTCTCTTCTGCTGAATACACCCTTCTCTTGAGAGGAACCTAATATGAATTTGCATGTGCTACGGTCCCCACAATGCTTGCATCTCTTATTTGTGTATCTTGGCAGTAGGGAAATTCTTTCCAAAGAACAAGCTGACACTGTGAAGGTTACATAGCATCTTTTGTTTCCCATAACATCAAGAGATGGGAGAACGGGTTATGTCGCAAGAACGAGGGAATATCCGTTTGCCTTACAGGAGGATCCACATCACCAGCTGATACCTAGAGGTTTTGACTTCTATCACATTTCTTAGCTCCATGGAATTCTCTCAGGATATGCACTTTGCAGTAAGACCTCACAGCTTAGGAATCCTATTCGCTCCAGATTCTGTCTGTTAGGGTAACGGAGAGAAATGCCTTTCTTTCCCTAAATAAAGTTGAAAGGGCAACACTTCAGCTAAGGAGAGTCAGTTGCCTTCCTAGAGGTAAGAAGTCCTATTTAAAAAACCTTGCTGCTTTTGTACTCCCTGACTGACTGCTTGCTGTGATGGCTGGTGGAACACCTTTCTAATGCACTGTGCCTGGTGACTCAATAATTTGGCTTTCCCCTTTGTTCTTTTCTGCTTCTGAATTCTGGTTTTTTGGTTTGGTCACTGCTAGTTATTTTCTGGTTTACATAAGACATCAAAAAAATCAAAGGGCACTTTTCTGGCAGTTAAGAAGCCATAGGCTGCCAGCCCTTCCCACTTACTGGGACTGGCAGGGACTGGGAAATAAAGCAAGAGACTGTAGCCTGATTTTAGGATCTGCTCCCCCAGATTCTGCAAGGGATCTTATTTAACACGCCCTGAAGAGCTCCATGCAGAGTACATGTCTTTACAAATGCACAGTGGGATAAGCTCCCTTGAGTCACAGAATTACAGCAGACCTATTTTTCAGTTGCTCAATAGGGAACATGGAGGTAGTTTGCTGGAGGAGCCAAGTACTCCAGCAACCTACCTATACAGTTACAGGGTCCATGAAGCAGTAGGGTAGAGTTAGATTCTGAATGCACTCTTTCTTGGCCAACAGGAAGCAGAGCTAAGTGCCCATAGGTGATTGTGGGGTATGTGTGTGCACTCATGTGTGTGTGCAAGAGCCTTCAACTCACCTGTGGACTTATGTGGCCCCATCAATTTCATAAGGTTTTCCTTGGCAAGGAATATTCAGCAGTGATTTTGCCAGTTCCTTCCTCTGAAATATAGCCTACAACACCTAGTATTCACTGATGGTCTCCCATTCCAATACTAACCATAGTGACCTTGCACAGCTTCCAAGGTCAGATGGGATCTGGTGCTTTTAGGGTATTTAGGCCTTCACAAGTAATTATGGATCTGTTTATCCTAGTTATTTCTTCAGCTCTGCATATGAACAGTAGTTGGGAAGGGGATTAGTTATTGGGCTACCATCCTAATTCCGCCACGGAGGCTATGATATTAAATTATAAAATTATAACTACTAGTATTATAATAATATAGTATATCTTTCAAGGTGGTTCACACATTAAAAAGACTGTAATTCAAAACACTGAAAAAGTCAACACTGAAATCAACTTAAACTAAGAATCACGTTAAAAATAACACCATAAAAAGATTTTAAAAGTCAAACAATACTATTTAAATCAATACAGCACTTACAGCCCTTTGTTAAAAGTATTTAAATTTAAAAGGCTGTCTGAACAAAAAAAAGTTTTGCCTTCTAAAAGAAGGACAGCGGGAGGTGGGGGCTATACTTGCCTCTCTAGGGAGGGAGTTCCGAAGTCTAGGGACAGCCAGAGAAGGTTCTTCCACCAGTCATATCTCTGAAAGTAGAGGGACTGAGAGAAGGACAGTGAAACTCTGGATTTCAAGATTCACGCAGGATCATATCAGGAGATACGTTCTGTCAGATTGCCTGGACCCAATCCGTATAGGCCTTCATAATCAGCATTTATTATTATATTATCATAAATATTATCACCACTGTCATTCTACATTCTAATTCAGTTCTCCAGTTCTTCTGCACTCAATGCTTATGTACCCAACATAGCAACAACAAAGCACAAGAGGAGGTATTAACAGACTCAGGTATCTTAAATTTTGAAGAATTAAAAAAAAATTAAATGGGGAGAAGAGAAAGGGAGAGAACCCACTAAAACACATCGATGAGGACAAAGCATGCTCAGTGCTCACTGGATGTGACCAATCACTGACAAGAAATTGAAATTCAAGTGGGAGTAGGAACTGAATGAGTAGAAAAGATAGCGAAAGTGACAAATAGATACCATCACATCTATGTATCCAATTCCTTGTGAGACAGAACCTGTTCACTCAATTTATTTGGACAGCATTTTTTCTGACAAGGAGCAGGATTTTTTTTTAGAGCTGAATGTGTTCCCTCTATTTTTAATTGATTTTTTTTCTTTTACTGTGGATAGAACAAATATAAAAGAAAAAGAAAAGAAAAAGCAAAAAAATGAACAGGATATACTCATGGTTTAGGCACAGACACTAATATAAACTGACCATATATCCAATGGGATACTTAATCAAAGTTGGCACCCGCAGAATAGCAGTTAGATCTTCAGCTCATTGAACAAGTCTCTTTATTCCAATATGAGCATACAGGTTCTCATCACAGTTTGTGGTTCTTTCCCTCTCAGACAAGCTATGTCAAAATGGGACTACACATTCACTACATTGCTAAGATCAAGAAAAGCAACATCCAAGCTAAAAACAAGTACAACAGTTGATATTTGTCCTCCAAAATGGGCAAAACCCCCAAAGTACAAAAACAAATAGCAGACACTTCCCCTTTCATATACAACACAAAAGAGAAAAAAGCAGTGCACATGGCTCACTAAGTCATCAAAAGATACACACAGCAAAGGGGAAAGAGTTAACCACATAGAGCCCAGTTGATCTCCTTCCTCAAAATGCATATCACCTCCACTGGTAGGCAACTACAGAGACAAACACTTACAATGCTCCTATGCAGCAGCAGCAGCACTGCCAACATCACACAGGAAACACGGAACCAAAGAAAGAGACGAAACTGCTAGGCCAGTGGTTCTCAACCTGTGGGTCCCCAGATGTTTGTGGACTTCAGCTCCCAGAAGCCCCAGCCACTATGGTCAATGCTCAGGGCTTCTGGGAGCTGAAGTCCACAAACATCTGGGGACCCACAGGTTGAGAACCACTGTGCTAGGCAGTTCCTAGAGTATGAGAGACTGTGAAGTGCAATTCTTTCCTCTGCAATCCATCTTCCCAACATGATTCCCCTGGATTGAGAGACAATTTACGATAGATGTTGGCAGAAGGAGCATGAAAGAAATATAAGGTGAACGGAGGTACTCCCATATACACACCACAAAAGTGCCTTCTTCCATTTTTGCACCACCAGAAAACCAAAGAGCTCTGAGGGAAACAGTGCAATCTTTTATTAAAGGATCAGACTCAAACCAACCAACAGACAGAGAGATAATGCTGACAGAATGAGTGCTTAACCATTTGGAAACAAATCAGGACCACAGTTGGCCCTCCACATTTGCAGGTTTGCCTTTCACGGATTTGATTATTTGTGAGTTCTTTCAAACCCTGCCCCCCACCTCAAGTGCTTCTTTTTTCAAAATATTTTTATTGACAATAATAAACATAAACAAACAAAAGAAAAAGAAATAAAAGCACTTCTTTTCTCAGGGTACCTTCCCTCTCAGTGTCTCCAATCAGTTTGTACAACCCTTTAAAAAAAATGCTTCTGGTCCTCCTCCTCCTCCTCCACCAGCTGCTGCCTGACCACCTAAGGACGGCTTGCAGACTGACTTCTCAGCACCACATACCTCTCCCAATGCCCCACACATACACATACAAAGAAGAAGATGGGTAAGAGGGAGGAAGTATAGGGCCACTACACTGACCTACCGCTTTAGATGACCTAGTTTGGACTTTGGGTGCTCATTCTCCCCACCATGGCTCAGATCCCTTTCCACAGACACACACACACATATACACACACTTTAATATTTGCAATTTTCACAGAATATCATCAAAAAGCACAAACTCTTGTTTTAGTTGTCTCTCACTGACCCTCAATTTTGGTAGTTATCCACAGTAATTTTGGCAATTACCTTTACAGTGCCATTTCATTATCTGAATGCAATAAATATATATAGTCTACTATCTGATTCAGTAGATGAGAGTACACAGAACAGAGGCACTAAACATCATCACTTTCAGACAGATTTCTTTCTTTTTATTAAAGATTAGTAAGCTCAAGTTAATATCATTTTAACCTCAATTTGAATGTTACTGTTGTTTCTACAAAGACACACAAGCAAACAAATTTTAACCATTATTTCTACATCTTTTATACTGTATCCAAAAACTTATACATATTCTGTCTTGACCTTGTCTTTCAAATAATATGTATATAAAAACTACTATAAAATCAGTTGCCTTACTTTCTACATTCTAATCACATTCTTCCATTTTGTAGTATAAAACATACTCCATATTCTGTTTATCCATTCGGTCTTAATTGGAGAGACTTTGTCTAGTTATTACCAATGTGCATTCACACTGCTGTGAAAAAATTCTCAATCTTCTAAGAAAAGAATACTGTCAACAAGTCCAACCACAAAGCATAACCAGCAGTACTTACAGTTTCTCCTACAATAAAATCTCAAATTTTCGTAATACTTTCTGACCAAAGTATATGGTAAGTATCTACATCTATTATGCTACATCTCCAAAACAAAACAAAACAAAACAAAACAACCTGGGCTATGGTTGTAACTTTCAGACCAATGTAAAATTTTAAAATGGCATCTTAATATGAATAATTACACGACATAGCACTATTGACAAGCTGGTTTTGGTAGTCACATACCCTAAACCCAAATATTGATTTTTTTAAGATTCTGTAAACAAGTTTGTCCTTCTATATTTTTATTTTACTATGTTCTTTGTATCCCCACACTTTTTGAAAAATTCTGCTGAAAGATACCTATTGCAGATGTTTAAATCTTGTATAGCCAGGAGATAAAAGCCCTGCAGATAGTATCCACTGGTAACCACTTCAAGCCTAAAATACTCATAGATCATTCTTTTAAATATATCACATAATTATTCCTGCAGAGAAAGGCAGGAAGTCTAATAGTATTTATATGAGCTACAGATGGGACAAAATACACAACTGCATAGAGAAGAAGAAAATAGAAGGAAAGGTGAGTTGCAATAAACATATTTTAAGACCTCTAGGGAGTTTTCCCAACAGCCATCTGGGATCATTAAACACCTGGAAAATAAAACCAATGGATATGATGAAAGGTAAAAATAACAACAACTAAAATGGAGTAGAAGTCCATAAACAGACAAAAGACAGGTATCTGTGGTATTAATATACAGTTCAAGGTACTGTACATGTAGACTGGTAAAAATAACTGTAAATTATAAGCTGAATTTATACTGATCTTACTTTTGCTGTTACATTTTGTGTTATGACAATAAAGGTGAGTGGGGGGATGAAATTCAAAGGGAAGAAGTAACATCCTTCCCTTATTTCCTCTTACATTAGTCCATCTGAAACGAAATTTTTTGAGTGTATCTTCATTTCACTGATCATATTTGTGCTACAGAATGCACCTTTGATTACTTCCAGTGAAGGTCCATGCCAGACTGCACAGGAGAAGATAGCCATAAATGGGTTAAGTTACACTGACATCCAGGGCAAGCAGTAGTCATGTGACTAGATTCATTTTTAGACTTATTTCTTCCCACAGAACAGCAAAGATAAAACAAGACCAAAAACAATTAAGAAAGGTAGGCAAATGGGTCATATTGCATATACAATGCTGAGTCAAAAATAGAGGACTAAATTATGCCCACAGGTAGAGTGTGGATGTCTCTTCCTGTAGATTGTATCAAGGAGCTTCACAGTAATTAACCAAGCTGATATTCTCAGACCACAGAGGAGTCACTGACAAATGGGGACTATGAATGCTGAAAACCAAAGTTAGGGGATAGATGGCAGCCAGGCACCATTTCAGAATGGACTTATCTATTGTAACACTCTCCTCTCAAAGACTTCCTCCACCAAGGTACATCTCTATCAATTTTATCATGTTTTTCAAATGTTGCAGGACTACCCCAAGTAACTGCTCTGCATGCTCCTCCTAGAGGCACACTAGTTCAAAAAGCCATTGATGAAGGTGCAGCCCTTGTGAAATCGACTGTTGTATGCGATGGTTGAGGCAGAAAAATTATATCATGTTATAAAAAATATCATATTTGAGTCATTTGTCCAAGGTTTCATTAAGCAACTTCTTCTCCAAGGAAGTATGTAACAAGGATACAATAAAAGCTGATGGAAACCTACAGGCCTCTTTCCTACTTCTGTAAAGTTTTAAGACCCTATGCATATCCAGCTTGTGCTAATTTTCTGAAAAATGTGGGAGCTCCTGCCAAAAGATGGCAGTACTAGATCCTGAGACCATAAAGTAATGTGTTAATCTTTGGGACAAAGGAAGGTTCTATTTGTGAAGTCACTGTATATTTCCCAAATATACAGTAATGTTTGCCTATAGAAAGGGTTCCTGACTCTCACACCCTTCCAGCTGATGTAACTGCTACTTTAAAAAGCATTTTGAGTGATAAGAGGCATAAGGAAGTTGTCTTTACAGGCTTGAAATATCCTTGCATTAAGGCATGTAGCATTAAATCTAGGAAGGAAGGAACCTATGAATTAACCATGCCTTGAGTGGAGAGGCTCCATGAAGGAAGCATTTAACTTTAGGGAGCAATCCCAAGGAAGCCCATCCACGTACAGAGAGGACCAAGGACAGGTTTTGGCTCAAAGCCTGAATTTAAACTTCCTGAAGGAAGTCGAAAAGCTTTCTAACAGTTGTCGACTAGCAGTCAACAGACAGAAATAAAACAGATAGAAAAGACTCCCATGTAGTTTTGTACATGCACTGAGTTAGACAAAGCAATGGCAATATAGTATGCTGTTAGGAAACTTACAAAATAACCAGCCTTCAAACAAGAGTCCCTTTCAGGTGCCAGGTGAACAGATGAAACCAACTGGGGTCTGCATGGAGAACAAGTTCCTGAGACAAAAGATGAGGCAAATGGAGCAGTGAACATGGACCTTTTCTGTGTAGCTGAATGATCTCTGAAAACCATGACCTGAGAGGACAGGGGGAGGAAGAGCCACAACTACCCAGAGGTTCACTTCATAGATTTTTCTCTACACTCTGGAAGTCACAGAGACTGAAGAAAAAAGTACAAGTAAGCCAGGGAGGTGGCAGAATACAATCACGCTCCACCACTTTCTAGAGAAACTTGGGGAAAAATTAAGAAGTTTATTGTTCTTGCATGTGATAAAGATCTACCTAAATGAGATGTTGCAACATTGATAGATAAAGACCAATTCATCAAGGTCTACAGTAATCCATCTGAGAAAATTAATTTTTCTTTGAAATCACTCTAGATTCTGACAGATTCTACCCACAAAAATAAGGACACTGCTTCTATGGAAGGCATTCTGGACATTTCTTCTCCTTTGTGAGTTACAAAAACTGTGGCTGCCAAGCTGTCCATTCCGACTTGCACATGCAGGTTTTCTATCAGTGGCTGAAACTGAACTTAGGCCAATCTAATAGCTCACTGTTCCATCAAATTCATGGAATATCAGATAGGTTACCTGAGGCAACCAAACATACTAAGTCGTGGCTTGTAGGCAGCACACTGACAGGTTCACATCCTTGGACAGTGTGCCTGTACTTACAACTGGAAGCTCCTGCCCACCACATTAGATAATATCTGAGTTTTACTGACAGCCAGGAATATATGCAGTACCACAGGCTATGTGGTACTAGAAAGCAACAACAGCCACTATAGGTCTAAATCACTTGTGACCAAGGTGTGACATTTAAGCATGAAATCATCAAACCCAACAAGTATGGATAGCGCATTGTATCTGCCAATCTCTTTTAGCTGAATGCTTTTCAATATTGCATGAGCTTTTCTCCTCTCTCGTGGGAATGGGAAATCAACCCCCTGCGTGTCTCAAGTGAGTCAATTTGCTGTTGGAGCATAAATGGCTTTTTTTGTAATTTACCAGGAAGACACAAGAAAAAAGTTGTCTAAAAATGACTTTTAAAATAGATCCGCACACATATAATTTATTACTGGCAGGAAAAACTAAGCTCCCCCAGTAGGGAATCTCAACAGGAGATTTTCCAGATATGTTAGGAATACCTGAAGTATTATTACAGAGCCATGTATTCAAGGAGAAAAACTCTGAGGAAGAAGCTAGCCCAGAGGGAAGACTTTAGAATTGCTAAAGGTTTTTGTCATAAGTAAACTAAGAAGACATAGGCGAGCTAGATAGATAGTTGCTGGAGATAAAACTCTGTCAACTCCATACATAATAAGAAAATCTCCTGCATGCGGAACTTCCCAAGTGGTTTGGAGATTTTTGGTCGAAAATTTTCTGCACTTTTAGGAATTTATTTATGTATCTGACACTCAATATCAATTTCAAAATAAATAAATAAATAAATAAAAATTAACATATCCCCATGGCTTCTTCCTCAACAGAAAACATCTCTCTACCACTTCAATCACCAGTTTACTTTATGGCTTTTTAAAAAGTCTATCTTAGATCTAAAACAGCTAAGGGGTCCCAAAACATGGTGACATCCCTCTCCATAACCCCTAGAAGGTATGAGGAGATTGATTTTTTTTCTCCAAAATAGTTTAAAAATGTGGTTGGAGCACAGTGGGGACACCTTCCCAAAGACCCGAAGAGGTCAGCATAGCTCCTCAATTTGGGCAGTTGTCCACACCTGCTTAGATGAAGGAAAAACAGAGGCACCTTTTGCAGAAACCTCGTTTGAAACATCCCCCTCTTGTGACTGATCATTTGCTTTTGGGAGACATTCAAGAGCAAGAGTAGCTTCAGCATTGATAGGGAAAGGAACAAAATAATCCATATGAAAAGGTCTATTTTGGCTCAAGCCAAATCAGACCATTTAGATTCATCCTTGTCTCATGAATAATAAAGGAGGTAGTTGGTACAGATGTCAATTCCAGATCAATATCATCATTATTAGGTTGAAAATTCACTAGGGTTCTCTAGTCTGGAGACTTATTCCCTGTATTTCACTAACATCTGATAAATTATGCAAATTATGCATCTGACAAACATCTGCATGACAACACTATAAAGCTGGAATAGTGGTAGAGTTCCAACCTGAACTACCCATACTTTAGCCCACTGAGCAGAGGATGTTTGCAATTTCTTTTGCACACTTTGGGAGGGATGGGAGGGAAGGAAAAATTGAGGTAGTTATCACTTCTCACTCTTCTATGGTTTGTCATTTGGAGGCCACCTGGAAGCCATCAGCAGTATTTCCAACATCACTGAATTAATCTTTTCTGCAAGAAAAACCTCATTAAAAACTGGAGACAACTGTAAAGAACAACAGTGCAATTACCTGGATTCAAAAAGAAAGCAACACTCTAAAGTCATAAAAGGCGTGAGCAACACAGAACAGCTGCCCAGCATTGAGGAAAATGGCCATCCTGAGTAAAGCACAGGACGTCTTGTGCCTAATAGTAGCTTATGCACCTTTAAAGTCTCTTTAATCTGAAAGAGTTTTCACCTTCTTCTTCTGTTGTGGTGAAAACAGCTGCAGCTGCTGCCACTCCATCCCCTATCTCCAACCCAGATCATTACTAAGAGACTGAAGGGGATGTTAGGACATTTGATGAGTATCAAGCCCTACTAAGCTGCCTTATTGGTCAAATGAAGAGTCTGCTACCTCTTCACCAGAGGTAGCATTAGGCTCCAAGGGACTATCTAGGACTACTTGTGAAAGCATTAATGGAAGTGGCAGCATCAAGTGGGGTTATAATAAGTGAAAAATCAGCAACAAAGGGTGAAGCTGAAACAGGCTGACAAGTCATGAAGCAGTTACCTGTAAACGGCATCAGAACTGCTTGGGCATCCTCTAATAAGCATACATACTCAGGGGGCAATCTTCCCCTTTTCCACCTCGTAAACGTTTTGGAAGAATTCAACTGCACATTTCACATTCAGCAATTATACTCAACTAGTGTATTCACCCAGCGTTGCCTGAGATTTTATTTTCTCATATATAATATTTGTTAGAAAGATTTGAGATCCTGTGTCTCTAATTCCCCAAACTGTTTTATCCAGTACCTGTAACTTTTCCCCAGATTCCCCAATCCCATCTGTATTCAGAATTATTAACATACAGAGGTTGGGTTCCTGAGGGAAATTCACTTCTCTTTGCTGCTAGGCTTCATCTCCATAGCAACCAGCCAGCCCCAAGAGCTCTCTAGCTGAGAATTCTAAGGGCCCCTCCATAAACTGGAAACCACAGGATTCCTTAGAATCTTCACAGGCAGCCAATCGTATGAGGTCTCCATCTGATACAGCCAATCATATGAAGTCAGGTCTTCGCCTGACACAGACAAACTCACACACATTCACTTTTATATATTAGATAAAAAAGCGAAGGCAGGAATGCAAGAGAAATGTATAACAATTTTTCAAGAAAAGAAACATGGAGACAAAGAGAAAAGGTTGAAAAGTATATTAGAAGGAAAGAAGCATGCAGAAAAAAACAAGTCAAATCATGAAGGTGCAACAAACACATCTGACCTGAGCTAAAAATGATGTGGCTCATGCCAGGCTTGGATGGCAATGGGAACTAACTCATTCATGGAGGACTCCCTCTATGTAGTCCAGGAAAGACTGTATCTACAACAGATGTTTATTTGTATGTGCAACAGATTTACCTCTGGTTTCTGATCTGCAAATGTTACATCTGAACCTAATTCAAAAACTGCATCCTGTAACTACAATTTATAGAGTACTTCAGTGGGCATATTTACACAACATGCTTTAAGATTTAACTACAAATGAACAACACAATGATATATCAAGAAACCATGTTATATGGGGGATGTATTTATAGGAACAATCCAACTGAGGGAAGAAGTCCCCTAAAACACACACTTACTTCCTCTTACATCAAACAACTGCTAAAATATACAAAGTATCTAGATTTGGCTAAGAGTGTTAAAAAAACCCACAGAATCATAAAAACAGAATCTGCTTGCAGGTTTATAATGGGGGAAAAATACTCTTAGAGAAAGGTAAAAGTCAAATAGAATTGGCAGGGAAAATCAGAGTAAAAGAAGACAATAAGGCTTCTTTAAGAACTACAATTAAAGGCTATGGTCTAGGACTGCTATCATCCTCAGCATACATCTAGCTCCTCCTGGAGCTGTCAGTCTAGCCCAAGCAGACTTCAACATGTCTCCTTCCCTTCTGATTGGACATCATATCATCCCCATTTCCAACTACAGGACAGGAATATGAAAATGAACAAACACTCTGAGGTGCAGGCACGCCTTGTGCATGGCAGGATCACAAGTAATAAATAGGAGGCAGCCTACATGGAAACTGATTCTATTTCTCTTCTCAAAATGGGACGGTAATTCTTTGAGGATTCTGCTTGGGTGTTGCTAGACAAAGTGGGAGCACATAAAGCTCACAGTGCTTCTTTCTCTCCACATGGGGGATAAGGAAATAAAAGCAGAGGCCCTTTACCTGGCTGTGAACTGCTGGAGGCAGCAGGCAGAGGCTAACCCCATTGCATCTCCTTATTTCCCTATGGACATCAGCTGTGTGATATTAAGTAGAAATACTGAGATGCTGAAATATTATAGAAGAATATCATAGAAAAAATGTAAACAATCTTAACTAAAAAAATAATATTCATATTTAAATATTATTTAATTTAACCTCTGAGGTGGCATGGGCTTTCCAACTGCCTTAAGGACACTTCAAATAGATATATACCTAATATCTATCCATACATCTAGATGTCTAGATATAGATACAAAATATGTGAAGCAGCTACCGTTTTCCAGGGATATCATCTAAAACAAAGTGAACTGACAAGAGGATAAACACACTTTTTGTTTTGTTTTTTTGCTTGAACAGGTTTCCACAATTTTATACACTACAACAATTCTCAGAAATTTGAAACTGCAGAGTAGCAACCTTGATGATGAAGACTTGTCTGTACATATAAGAAAGTTTTGAAAAGAAACAATATATAGTATAAAGCAATGTTACCGCTTTTTTATGCCACTGTGGATGCTAAATCCACATGTGGATGCTAAATTCCTATGCTAAATGTAAAGGTATGTACAGTAGCCCCTCCATATTCCCGAGGGTTGGGGCACAGAACCCTCGCAAAAGTGGAAAAACGTAACCCCCCCCGCAATTCCCCTCTCATTCCCTTCCGGAGCTTCCCCTCCCATTCCTTTGCCTCTGGCCCCAGTGTTGGCAGTGGGGGAGAGACAACCTAAAAAACTTACCAGTACTTTCCTCTCAGACAGAGAAGAGGGGAAGCCATCTTGAGAAAGGAGCACCTGACTACTCAAGCAGTCAATACACAGCAGAATGTGTAACCACATGGCAGAGAGGCCACACCTTCAGCAGTGAGAAGGGGCTTTATTCATCCAAAAGGAAAAAAGCGCCATTTTAAACACAAGCCTCACAAGCCTGGGGAAGGAACGCAAGAGTTGGGAGGAGGAAAATGGGGGGGCAAGCGTGTGCCTCGCGAATAATCAAATTCATGAAGGTCAAACCCACAAATGTGGAGAGAGGACTGTAATATCATGTCTGATTTGGGTGTAGTTACAGGTGACTGAGAAACAGCTGAGAGAGAGAATGCATGACACTTTCCTAGCTAAAAACGGTTTTCAAGTCAAATCTGTAAGGGTAAATATGCACCTATGCGAGGGCCATAAATACCCTAAAGATACTGGATCCTCTCTGATCTTGGATGTTAAGCAGGGTCAGCCCTTGTTAATACTTGGATGGAAGACTGCCAATGAATACCAGGTGCAGTAAGTCATATTCAGAGGAAGGAATTGGCAAAACCAACTCTGAGTATCCCTTGTCTAAGAAAGCCCTATGAGATTCATGGTGTTGCCATAAGTCAACAAGCAACTTGAAGGAGAACACACACACCCACACACACACACTTTCCAAGACAGAAAAGCAACTTGGGAATCAGGTTGGATGAAGAATGAGTTAACATTTCCCCTTCTTCTTCACTCAAAAGTTCAGTCTCTCAGTGCTACCATTCTTAACAAAAGGCGTTAAGAGATGACTACACATCTTTGCATGTAGTGCAGCTCAATTCAATGCCCCTCTCAGTGGGTAAAATTCCCTGGTTGTGCTCTTTTCTATAACCTCTGCAACATGTTGTCTGCCTATGTGTTCATATTTGCATTTGCATGGGGAGGGGGAAACCCCAAGAGAGTGGGTTTTGTGTATTAGCAGTGAAGAAGATGGTCTGTGTGTATTTGGGTATGTGATATTCCTATTTAGATAGCATAACTGTATGGAGAATTTTAGCAGAATTTGTTTAGAAGAAAGCTTGAAAAACTGGAATGCAATTCCTTCAGTGTCTTTTGATGGGGCAGAAAACTACAGGTTCAAAGCAATGTTTTCGTCTTTCAGTCCTTCTGTAATAGTTATGCATTGATATAGTAGTTTTTGAATTACCACACTGCACAATAGACATTTTGTGCCACTTTGTGGATGATGACAGATAACACTTGCTGAAAAATTCAAATATATCTATGGGCTCCAAAAGTCTTCAGACCTCTGCTTTGATCAGTAGGAAAATATGTATCCATTGTTTTGAATACTCCTGTGGTTCTGCATGGTGGGATGAGTCAGAGCACCATCATGCAGTGCTCAGAATACTGGAAGATCCAGGTTCAAGCTTCCACTGCCATGGCATTCAAACATAACTTTGGGCCATTTATTCTCCGCCAACCTGATGTCACAGGGTTGCTGTGAGGATAAAGTAGAGTGGACGAAAGACATATATGCCTCTCTGAGTACACTGGAGGAAAAGCAGAATATAAATGCAAAATATAAGTTAAATATTGTTGCTGGATTCTGAAAGAAAGAAATGCAGCTTCCCACTATCAGATGACAAAGGATCACACAAATCCAGAGTGGACACAAGAAGAGAGTATTATCCACAATTTCCAGAAAGATGCTTGGAACAAAGCTTACCCACATAAATAACCAATAAAATAAAATAAAATAAAAAATAAAAATAAAGAAAAGCAAGATCTGGTTTGTTATAAATAAAATAAACAAATAAAACAGAAATGGAATTATGAACCCAAGCAGTTCAAATAGTATGTATGGCAGCAGAGAAGAACAAGAGAGAACTACAGAGAAAATATGGAACCACATTTATGTTTATAGATATGCATGCATATATGGTCAGTGGAATAGAAACATAACTGTGTCCAGTAAGAAAAAAATATTTTGGTGCACAAATGTATGTTTCAAAAACATATGGTCCCTATTATGATTTCAGAGACACAAGAGCGTAGACCATTTGCACTGTGCAGGGAGCTAGATCTTTATGTTTGTTTAATGTTCCAGAATGGGAGGAAAATATTGTTGCACTACGCTGTTAAAAGAAATGCTATACTATTTTATACAATTCAATTAGTGCATTTATTTGACAGAATACAACAACTGTTTAGCAACTTACCACAACACTCTCCCATAGAATAAGGTGAGTTTTCCAAATAAATGAGCTAAAAACCCACAGGACTGATTCAAACCCATACATCAATACCTGAACATCCTAACATTAAAGTCTAATTTTGTGCATCTGCAGTCTAATTTTTGGTGTTCCATTCATTTGCATTGTGGATTCTAAGCATCTTACCTACTTGTTATATCTCATGTTTCTACTACAACAAATACAGCCAGAACTATGTTTTTAAAATAAAGATTTTGCTTTAATGCCACAGTAAAACAAGTTACTCTAAGAAAACTTACGTCATAATAAGTTGCAAACATTTTAAGTGCCACAAGACTCTTTTTTGTTTTTTTCTGGGATAGACTATTATGGGCATCCCCTTTCAGAAACCCCTAAACAAAACTTACTGTTATAGTATGGGGGCTGGTGAACCAGGCAAGACTTTATAAATCTTGAATGCAAGCAGATGCTCTCATATGCAAATCATGCTTCAATTCTTTGGCTGTGGTAACTAGGACAAAAAGGACCTCATGTTGTGAAGAATCTCAAGCACACTGTGGGTTAATCCCACTGTGCAGCACTAACCACAAGAGATGAAGCTGGATAATAAAGCAGACACAGAAAATAGGACTATTTTCTGAAAAAAGTTATTTTGGCTCCAATTTCAGTGTTTTATGTGTATATAAATACCTTAAATTCATGAACACTCATTTCTGTAACCAGACCACACAGAAGTATGTAAGAATCAGAACTAAGAATCAGAAGCATAGCAACCTATAATTAAAGCCAACTAATATTTGTCCTTTTGCTCTCATTCAAATTTGATTATTTTACTACATCACCACATTGCTGCTGCTGCTATTGTGTGCTTTCAAGTTATTTCTGACTTATGGTGACTCTAAGGCAAATCTATCACAGGGCTTTCTTGGAAAGATTTGTTCAGAGGGGATTTGCCTTTGCCTTCCTCTGAAACTGAATGTGACTTGTCCAAGGTTACCCAGTGGGTTTCCACAACTGACCAGGTACAGTAACCAGTTTATTCAACCACTACTCTACCACTGCTCTATGGACAACAGCACTGTTCTGATCTGACAATACTAATTCAATAAAACTTATTCTGACATGATGATAACAATTCAATAAAAAGTCTTATCTCTCTCTTTCCCTCCTTTCTTTAAGCATTTGAATACAAGGAAAATATTGTGCTTTGTTAAAAATACAGTTCCCTATAATATCCAACCTGATTAATCAAAGTGTCTTAACTGATTTCTTAATTTTCCCCTTTTTAATCATCAAATGTTCCAAAAGTACTACAATAAAGTAAAATCCCCCCAAATCACCAGTTACTACTTTTCTCTTGCAACTAATTTATAATAAATCCATACTGGTATGGAATTATGTTCACACAGAAGAGTTAAATCAAAGAAAAACATTTTCCATGGAGCTCTACCTTTCACTAGGTAAAGAAAACTACAGCTAAAAATGCTAATTTCCATAATCCGCTATTTGTATCTGAAGAAAACTGTGCCTCCCAATAGTATTTTTGCTATTCAAACAACAGGAATTATAACTAACTGATCACTGCTCAATTATCAGACTAACGCAAGCATCCTTACAATTCATTTGCAGGCAGAAATGTAAATGGACAAATACTAAAAACGAGTCTGTAAGATTTTATTAAGTCTCTCTCTCTACTCTTCCACAAATGTGGATCATAGTAAAATACAGATAAAAACAATCTCAGAACATTAGAGCAAGCAAATTAAAAACACACTAAAACAAGAACAACAGGAAAGAAACAGGAGTAATCCGTTTTAAAAAAAAAAACCTTCAGCAGCATCATAAATGCCAAAGGTCTATCTAGGGGAGAAAGAACACAACAGTAAGATAATAAAGAAGGACTAATGGCCTGTTCCTGAATTCCAGCAGCAATCCCTTTTAAAGCACACATTTTCTGCTTGTGTTAAAGGGCTTTCAGAAGTCTGCCACCACATTTGGCAAAAGTCTGGAGGCTAGGGCAGCAAAGAACAGCCATGGAGGCCACATGTAGCCCAATAGCTGTGCTGCCCACTACTACAAAATTTAGGACAGGGAGCAGGGAATTTCTGAAGAGAAGGAAAGTTAAAGAAGAGGAAGTGGAATTTTTAGGAGGGAAGAATGCTTATCAGTTGTTCTGCTAGGAAGGGTAGGAGATGAGTCAAGCATGCCACTCAAAGGAACAGCCTTCCTTAAGGACTTCCACTTTAGGAAAAAGCGGGGGGGGAGGAGTGATAGTATTTGCAGAGTCAACACTTGCAAGAAAACTGGTTTGTAACCTGTAGACCAGGGAAATATCAGATTTTTACTTTACACTAAGTAGATTTAACAATTCAATCCAGCATGATGTGAGCATCCAGCTGTTCCCTCAAATCATGAGCACAATGGAAAGGAGCTGGTAGAAAAGCAAGATGTCTTTGCTACCCAGCAGGAAGCCTCTTTACTTCTCTCTCAGTGATATATTGTGAACTTGGTTTGGGATGAGGTATATCACCCCAAGCTAATCTGTGAAATCCATCATAAGGAAAATATTCAATACTTCTCATGAACACAGCATTTATGGATCTCTCCTAAGTAGCTTCCACAAATCCACAATGCCACCCTTCAAAATAAGTTGAATGGGGGAGGTACTCAAATTTTCTAAATTCTCTCAAATGATGAGAAGCACTGAACAAACTATACTTTAAAGGCGCATCAATCCCCCAACACTTTCTTTTGGTCATACCAGATCTATTTATTTGTTATCTTTACTTTGAATCTAGCCTTACAACCTAATGCACTGAAGTAGGTGGGACAAGTGAGTCATGTTCCAGTTAAATGAATTAAAATATTGTTCTGTTCAAGTTTCAATCACAGAATTGCACTCTTTCCCCCCACCTTAAAACAAAACTCCTATCAACCGTAATGAATACATCAAATTTGGAACAAATTTTGCTAGACATGGTGATATACTACTGCAGAAGCTTCCACAAGTGTATTAACATTCTTTGCCTTGCTGTAGGATCTCTAAAGGAATTCTGACAGATATTAAACTGAATAAAGAGTTTTTGAAGAAAGGCATTCATGCATTTTTAATTTTAAAAATTTAATTTGCCCGATATTCATATCCTATTTCCTACATGACATCACTGGTTAGTCAACAGTGAAACATAAAGGCCTAGGCATAAAAAAGTTGGTATGCTCATGCAACTCCTGATTTTGCAAAGGGTTCTGACATTCCCAAGAATTCTTCGTTTTCCTAGATAGTATAAAGCATCCAAGAACCATGGCAAGAAAACAGCCAGTGGGGCCACAGAGGGCATCAAACGTCTCCAACCAACTCTCCCCATATGCACAATCACAGTTAAGCATGCCACCAGCATTTTGCTGTGCTTGCATTTCAACCAAATGTTATAATCCTTTGAAATCTCAACTGCTAGGTAAATTCCTGAATTTTTTTCTAATTTGATATAAGAGTAATTTAAGTATATAAGCAATACTAACCACTGTTATTTTCAATCAACCATTGTTATTTTCCATCAATTTAAACTGCATAAATTACAAATTTATTATCACAACATTCTTGGTATAAGATCAAAGGTTTTTCAGACTGCCAAACATTACTCAGGAAGATGTACAATAAACCCACATGTTAATATGGCTGTGGATTCAATCCCCTTTAGGAGTTTTACTCAAAAGCATCTAAGCCTGGTACTGTTTTGTATTTCTTTAAATTAGTAAATACTTATATTTTATATCATAATACTTTTCCAATGTTCCAAAAAGAACACTCATATTTCTAAGCCATTTGCTACTCCTTATATCAAAATATCATAGTCCAGTTTTATTAACTACAGAATTTTATTTTCTTGCTTAAACATATTTAACTAAATATAAAAGCAATGCCCTCACTCAGGAATGAGTTAGTTGCTAGAATTAAAACCTATCAAATGTCACTGCTGAAATTCTCTTCTGCAAAACCACACTATAGCCCATAGGAGTTCAGCTTTTTTGCATTTGCATCGGTTCTTAAATTTTCCTTTGCAATTGCAGGATACCAACTCTTGGCAGGGCTTAAGCCACTTCAGCAAAGTTGCCCAAAGCGTCTAATACACACTGTTGGGGGTTTAATCCAATCCTACTTGGTTGCTTCTGGGAACTCTGGTCTTTGCAAATTTATCTTTCCCTGCAAGAAAGATACTTGGCTGGGGGTCCTCTCAACATGTTCCTCTAAGGCTGTCCTTGTAGGTGGAATTAACTGCATGTTACTTCTCTTTGCAATCTATGTTAATATTGGCGCTTATTTGGTCATACAAAAGGATCACAAATCGTTCAACACAGAAAAATCTTTTGGCATGATAGTTGGTGCTGAAGATACTTTAATGTTCTGCCAATGAAGCTGCATTTGTGGCCATTTGGAAAATATATACCTATATCAACTGTGTCACAATATCCAGATTTTTTAGTAACATGTCTCTGCACCAAATTTCATATTTTTATCACAAAGTTCACAATTATTTTATCACAATATAAATACTAATATACCTTAGAATAGATTAGAAGTTTTTTCCCCCCCACCATGGGCCACACTCTCCAGTCCAATAAATCAGAGGCACATTTTTCTATTGAGCAAAGCCAGTGGTGAGCAGAACCAAAATCAGACAAAGAAAAGCCATCCCACTTTCATTTTTCCTGAACCCCCTCCTTTTTTCCCCTCTTATACTCTTTCTTCTTTCTTTTCCCAGTGGTCTGTCTGGGGTTGGACAGATTGGTCTTGTCTAAGGTTTCAATTGATTTCTTACAGAGGGCTTTTGAAATTAACCTGAAAGTCATGTGGGTTCCACTACCTAACCTTCTTTAAGAAGGT
Organism: Iguana delicatissima; assembly: GCA_948472985.1. Lineage (NCBI taxonomy): Eukaryota > Metazoa > Chordata > Lepidosauria > Squamata > Iguanidae > Iguana > Iguana delicatissima. The sequence goes on from CAOKZL010001296.1 coordinate 178,053, forward strand.
AACAGATTTCAAATGATTCAACAATTATTTAAGAAACTATTCCGCAACATCTCTTCAAAGTAAATTACATTTGTATTTTAAGATTTTACATTTTCTCTTGGTAGTATCTAACTGTTTCTTTAAAAGTATCTAAAAAGGAACCAGAAGTCTTGATTAAACCCGGGTGCTCTTAAAATAAAAAGGTCTATCATCAAACTCAAGCTAATGATTATTTCAGATTCCTTCTCTAATGGATGTTTGTGTGTAATTTTAAAACTGAAAATTCCTGTTAGCAGCATTATAGAATTAAAGAACTATAGTGTAAGATCTTCAATAGGAAACTGTCTCTACAACTGCATTGGTTTTCCTAGAAGCAGTCATGTTAGTCTGTTGCAGTATAACAAAGAGAAAGAGGAGGGGCAAAAAACCAATCTACCGAGACTAATTTTTATTTTAACATGAGTTTTCATGAAGATCAATCTACTTCTTCAGATGCTACATAGAGTTATATTAAAGCCTCAGGTCATTAAGCATATTGATACAGTTGTAGAGGTGAGTTAGATTGTAATAGGATCCAAAAACATTTAAATTGTGACCTTCACCCTAAATCTTTCAAGGGGAGCATGAAAAGATACAGGTCTTTCAGATCTCTACCATGGTTAGTTAGCAGGGATGTGTAAAGGCAATAAATCTGCTTCTCTTATTGGGGAACCAATTTTTATTAACCAGGAGTTACTAGAAAGTTGCCTGTAGGCAATGAACACATTAAAGTATAACTTAGAATCAATTCAGTATAGTTATTTAAGAATATAAATTTCTTAATTGACTATTTATTTATTTACTATCCCCCTTTCTCCCAGCATGGGATTCAAGGCAGCTATAGTTAAGATTAACCAGATTTCAGATTCAGGCATAAGATATGATCTTCAGGCGTAAGATACATAACATTCAGGTAATTTAAAAGAGAAACAATCATATCTGAAGTATCCCACACAACTACATTGAAAGGGGAGAAGGGTGTTCACGAGGTCAAGGCTTGTTGTGCTTGGGTGCTTGCTATTTAATAACCATGTATGAATGCAGCCTAGAGGTTGTGAGCTGGATTTACAGAGAATACATGACAGTCAATTCAGTAACTGAATATATATTTTGCTAGCAAAAAAAGCAATTTATGAATTTAAACAAGCATTTTGTAGGAAAACGGAAATTTTCAGCTTGAATATAAATCCTAGTCATCAGAAAGCTAATGTTATCAATTAACTAAGAAGAACTTTTCAAAGTTGTGGTATAAAACAGGACAGGGTAGAGGTCTGAAACAGAGGAAGTTTGACCACGTGAGCCTAAATTAATATTCAGCATCTACCTTAAAAATTCCTCTTGACTGAATTAGAAACTCTCAGATGTTTCATCAGAGGACAGCAATTATTAACCTCCATTAATCTAATAAGGACAGACTGTACTGAACTGGCTGATGAAGTCATCATCTTATAGGTTTCTTGGAATTAAAACAGCTCATTCTCTTTGAATTCAGGTCAATGTAGTTAGAATAAAGTTGAATTCATTCAGAGTCCAAAGAGCTAACTACTAACAAAATCAGAGAAGTAATTTTAATCAACTATTTTAATCAACATGTGCTAAAATTCTATCTAATACTTTGTGATGAACAAGAAGCACACATGACATCAACCTAGAATTTTTTGTAAGGAGACAAAAAAGGTGCTCCAACGAGTTAACTAATCAAAATACAATGCCCTTTGTAACACTTGTTTGTAGTTCTCTAATACAACAATTCTTGAAAGAACAACTAAATTTGTTCAAAGGCTTAAGAATATGTCTCTTTAAAATAATTAGGCCAACGATTAATAATTTCTCAGGCCTATTTTTGAACCTGAGAGAAAAATGTACTTCACTGCGTTTTACATATGCTTGTAATCACTTGACAATGTGTTTGTATGTTGTAATTTGGAACAAATTATTTCTTATTTAATGGAGCATGTACTACTGTTGTTTGACAAGCTAAAACAGGTATGACTGCTTTACTGCTCCTCAGAAGAACCACAGAAAGGTTGATCTCAGAATAGAGAAATTCAGACAGACTGCACACAATATGCCTTCAGAATGATTTTTCAGGGCTGACTTCAGATATGAAAGGATCCCCATTCAACCATTCTCTCCCTTTTACATCAAATTAAGCCCTTTTCTTGTGGTATATAGAAAATGAATACCCATACATGGAGTGTACACTAGCAACCTGAAGTCAAGCTTAGTGCCCTCATCCTTCCTCACTGCTGCATATTTACATCCTGTTCAGCAAAATTTACAGCACTAAAGGCAGGCATTACAAATGCATTTACATCCACTGCTAATGAGCACCTTTTTTAATTTCTTATGTTGCTTCATTGAGTCAGATACTCTATGTTTCCTGAAAAAAATTGATCTTAGCAATTTGTTCTCTTTGTTTGAAGGCTTTCCTAGGTATAAAAAAAACTGTCGTTTTATGAGTGAAAGTATAAATGCGGGTTATGGCAATACTATAAAGTTATGCCAACACTGGACATATACTACCCTCTAGGCTCCTTGCTTGATCCTTGAGTTCAATTGTATATAAACTGAAGAGTCAAAACTGATTCTGCAATTGTTGAACTACAACACAAAATTCATATGCTGAACTGCAACATTCTATACAATGAGATTTTCTGGATCTTTTAGTTATTCTCTGGCCTCAAGAACAACCAGAAGAAGCAGGAACTAACAAAGATAAACTGCATAGTCTTTTCATCTGCTAAAGAATCTCCAGAAAGATGCCAGTATTAATGCTGGTACTTTTATGCAATCACTATGTATTTTGCTCCAAAACATTCAGAAATCTTTGCAACTTAAAAGCAATCTTATTCAACTAGAAGTTTTTTACCAGGCTTCTGAATACTGAACAATTAGTTACAGACTGTGAGGTGAAAGAGAGAACCACAGATGCATCTAAAACATGAAGGGAAGAGGACTTCGCTAACTGCCTTTAGTGCTTCATCAATGGAATTCCTAACCTTTTAGAAAAGGGTTTTTAATACACTTCATTTGAAGCTGTAGCAACTGACAAAACACTGGATCAAACACACTAAACAAGGAAAATAACAATGTAGCTCAGCAAAAATAAATGAAATTAAAAAGTAACGATATGTACAAAGGCAAAAGAACATGTAGACCAAGACAACAGCACAGTTGCTGGACTGTGGTTCTGAGAAGTCATCAGAAATCTCATGTTAGGGTTAAAATGATATCTTCTAATATCTAAGCTGAGAAAGTAGGCAAGTGGGGCAATGAATATGTGTAAGCAAATGAAATAAACAGGCACCCAATTTATCTCAAATCTCTCCCTCTTTCTCTCTTTTCATATTTTTTTAAATTCAGGAAGTGTTTTTCTAGCAAAGTAAGATTCTAAATTTTATCCACCCAATTTCTGATACTGTGAGTGCTTTTCTTTGCAGAACTGAGGCCTTGAATCTGCAGTCTCCAGTGAGAGTTGTCATCATGTCCCTGCTTGAGATGAGGAATAAAATCTGGGCTTTTTCAGGGGTCACTTGCTGCTGCTGGAGTCGCAGCTAAGGGGACTGACACTAAAGAGGGGTCATCCTTTTGCAGGAGAGTACAGCAGCAAGGGCCTGTCCCTGTCTGAGAGACACAATGAGGACTGCCTGCAGGATCAGCATACTATGTTTTTGAGGCCATGCCTTCTGCCTACCAAAGGAACAATGTGCCTTCAAAAGTAGAGGGAAAGTGAAAGGAGTCAGGGAACAGCTATCAGAACAGCTGCAAGCAGAGAGAAAAATAAAAATAAAAGGGGACACAGTTGCCTTAACATGGCAGAGGTACAGCAAGAAGTTCAAACAGTCTGGACTGCATTGATAAGAGCTGAAAAAACTGCTTCTGAATGTGAGGCTAGTATACAGGCAATTGGCAGCTATCCAAGACTTGACTTTGGATGAACATGTTGATCTTGCTTGAATAACAGAAATGTGACTTGATAATGCTGGGAGCGCCAGTCTCTCAGCTTTACCTATCTGGGTTCTCTGTGAAGCAGCAGATGAGAACTGAAAGATGGAGCTGAAGTGATTTATTGTGTTCCCACCCGTCTGATCAGGTCCCCATCCACAGTCTGCTGATTGCAAGCGTGTAAGTAGCCAAGTCAGAGTAGCAATTCTACTGGCACACTGACTACCGCATTGTGAAATAGTCTCTCCCCCTACCTGAACTGGTCTTGAAAGTAGTGCTAGACTCCGCTGAATTTGCTGCACTGTGAGATTTCAAACTCCATCCTGAGACGCCTCCCTCAAGACTGGTTCAAAAATTCATATCCTCTATGATAACCAGTAGTTTGTCTCAAGTGGTATCAAGCCCCACTCATTCTGCAGGACACTCAAGACCTCATTTTTGCACTGGATGTGATGATGGTGATTTTAGAGTGGAGGATTTTTCTACAATTGCATTGTCATAGATAGTATACTACGTGGTGGAGTTTATACTCATTGGGGCTCAAAACCTTTGAAGGAGTGGGAGGCTATATTTAAAAAAATCATGAGAGGACTACTGCTCTTCAAGCCAGAGAAGAACAAACAAAATACATGAAATCTTTGAAGATGGGTGGTGAGGGGTGAGACAGCTTAGTCACCATGGATGTGCAATTCCTTTACGATGGTATACCTCAGGATGATGCCTTTGCTATACACCATACTTTGCACATGTAGGAAGTCTCATTTTCTTACTTCCTCTGCTGAAATAACTCTAACTAATAACTATTTAAAGTCTGACAACAACTTTTACTTGTAAATCTTTAAACATTTGCAGTGCCTACATGAGGAAACTGACTGTTTGCTACACTTAACAATTTTTTTTTCAGGTTTCATACGCTTCTTTCACATTTAGCCCAAATACATCTGTGCCCCTAAACATTATGTATTTTTTAAATAACTACTTCTTGTGTTGCGTGCCTTTGCTTCTGACTTACGGTGAGCCTAAGGCAAACCTATCGTAAGGTTTTCTGAGCCTGATTCTGCGTGACGCATCCAAAATCACCTAGTGGATTTCCACTGCTGAGCGGGGAATCAAACCTGGTCTCCAGGGTCATAGTCCAACCATCAAACCACTACACCATCCTGGTTCTCTAATACCTACTTACATGATATAAAAAGACTTCAGCCTTCATAGCTGGACTCATTTATCAGGCAGGACATACAAGCTGGTGACGCATATCTTAGTTACAACTGCCTGGATTATTGCAATATGCTCTGTGCGTGGCTATCTTTGAAAAATGTTCAGAAACTCCAGACTGCTGACTGGGGCAGATTGCAAGGAGGAAATAATTTTCTTAGTACAACTCCATCACTTATTGGACACAATTTAAAGTGCTAGTTACCACCAATAAAGCCACTTATGACTTGAGCCAAGGCTATCCGAAGGACAACATGCCAGCATACAAGGTTGCCTAACCTCTGAGATCCTGGGAGTACATCCTTCTCTCTATCCTGTCATCCTCACAGGAATATCTGGTGGAGATGTAAGACAAGGCCTTATTTGTCATTCTTTGTAGAGTCCAGAACTCTCTTTCTAGATTAGACTGGCGTCCTCCTTGCTATTTTTCCAACTGGCTGGCAGGCAGGCAGGCAGGCAGGCAGGCAGGCAGGCAGGCAGGCAGGCAGGCAAAGACTTAGTTATTCCTATGGATTGGGGGAATTAATTGTTCTTAATACTCTGAACAGTCTGTTGTACAGATTTTTGCCTTTGTAGTTTCGATGATTTCAATTGTTTTTAGTGTTATAAATAATTTAATTATGTTTTAATAACCTTTAGGTTTTATCTGTACCACGTGTACTTATTCTGTAAGCCATCTTGAAACCCAGTTTGAAGGAAAAGGAGATATAAAGGTGTTGCTGTTTCTTTATTATTATTACTACTATTAATAACAAGAGGAAAGAAACCATTTACCAGAGCTAAAGAATATGAAATTTCTTAAGATACTAAAAGCATTTCTCCACTTGTGCATAATACATCTTGTGTTAGTGGGAAAAATACTGAGGAATCACTTAGAACTGATTTAAGCTTTTTAAGGACAGTCGTTCAAGTGCAGTGTGTGCCAGATTTTCCACTTTACCTTAGACATTCTCAGAACTTCCAGGCTGAACAACTGCACTTTAATATTTCTTGATTATTCTCAACCACAGAATAAGTTGCTGTTTCTTCCTTATGACTATTACTTAAACTTACAATACTGAAAAAAGTTTTGCCTTCTCCATTCTATAAAATTGTCCCATGCAATTGTCTCTGAAATATATTCCTTCTTTCTGTGAGGCAGTACTCTTTTGACTCTAGAACAACTGAATAGCTATTCAGTAACAGCTAAAATATCAGCCTCTCTCTCCATTAACCCCTTCTAGTCAACAGTAAAATGCTAGAATGGTCAGAACATTTCTTGTTCTCTTAAGAATTTTGCATAGACCTGTACAGAATGTACAAAGAAGTTCTGGATTTTATTATGTATGTCCTAATTATTGTCCACGCAGATGTTAAATATTGTGAGTAACTACCCACTTCTTAGCTCAGAAACAAAGATTCACGATAATTAAATCTGTTCATTGAACATATAGTTGAATTTCCTTTAAAAGTTCTTCTGTTTTATGCAAAAGGAGATCTGGGCAATCCAGCTAAGTAAGATTCTTCCCAAACCAGAACACTCACCTACAGAGAAGTGAAAGAGGTTAATGAATCAACATGTTTCCTAAGAAATAAAACATCACAGAAAAACTGCCTTGCTCCAAATCAAACTATTAGGTCATCTAACTTTGTACTGCCTACGTTAGTTATGCTCACAGGGTAATAGCATGTTGTAGTCCAACACATCTAGAAAGCTACAAGATGGGAACTCTGGTCTAAAATTACTGTTAATGATTCCCTAGGAAAAGAGTAGGCAGCCTGTAGTGATTCCTCTTATTCCCTGGGAGGGCAATATCCCCATCCAATCCTACTGATGTACTCACCACTCAACAGCTATGAGGCTGAACAGGAATATCACAGTGCCACTCTCCAGAACTCCTGTAAAACAGTGGCTCTTACTTCCACTCTGCAGGGCTAGCCCAGAAAGATTCTATGATCAATAGTATCAAAAGCTCAGAAGAAACATCTCAGAAAATCAAAAAAAAGTAGCACTCTCACTGTCCTTCTTCCAGAATACGCTGTCAGTGAGCAATAATAAGGCCATTTCAGTGCCATACAATGGCCTGAAACCAGACTGAAATGGGTGCAGATAAACTATTTCCCCTAAGAACATACAGTATTAATCCGTCCAGCTACCATATGCTCAAGCATCTGTCCAAAAAGGGGAATATTAGCAACAGAGTCATATTTTTCATATTCCTTTGGGCCAAGGGAGGTCCTTTTAAGGGAAGGATGCACTACAACATCCTTCAAAGGAGTAGAAACTTTCCCCTGGCAGAGTGAGGCATTAACCAACACCTGGACCCACCTAATCAATCACTTCTGATTTATGCTGACCACAAGGCAAAACAATCAAAGAGTTTCCTGGTAGAATTTGTTTAGAGAAGGTTTTGCTCTTGCCATCCTCTGAGGCTGAGACAGTATGAACTGCCCAAGGTCACCCAGCAGGTTTCCATGGCCAAGTGGGGATTCAAACTCTGTTCCTGCAGTGTACTAGTCCAACACTCAAACCACTGCCTAGCTGCAGTAACTGAAATTGATCCCAAAACTCTGACCTGGTGGTGTGCTGGATACCTGTCATAATTCTGCAACAAGTATGGAATCAAGATGTTCTCTGAAAGATTTAAAACAAGATGGTGAGCACTTCTGAATTTTATTGATTTTTTTTTAGGATACTTGTTTATATTATACTATAGCCCACTCCTGTTTAATATAACTTAGTTGTTATTTTTATTGATACTAGAAAAGGCCCTTTGTAAGATAAGGAACAGAAATAAACCTGTTGCAGACCTCGAATAAGCAAAACTGGAAATTAACTGAATGTAATACAACAGCAAGTTACCTAGGTAACAACCTAATTAATCAGTTAAGTAATGAAGCAAGTAGCTTTTTTCCTCAGGTTTATTTTCCATATACCAAAGGAGGTTAATTTTCTATCCATTGTGGGTTCCTATGTGTCTTGAAGTAGTCGGCTGACTTACAGTGACCTCAAGAATTTCATAGGTTTTTCTTAGGCAAGGAATAATCTGAGGTGGTTTTGCCAGCTCCTTCCTCTGAAATACAGCCTACAGTATCTGGTATTTGTTGGTGTCTCCCATCCAATTACTGACTGCTTAGCTTCCAAAACAAGGTGCCTTTAGAGCAGTGGTTCTTAACCTGGGGTCTGTGGACCCTTCATAGGGGGTTGGAAAAGCCCTGCTGCCGGACACCAACAGTAGAGGCAGCAACAGGTATGCAGTAGCGGAGGAGGTGCAGCTGCCAAAACTGCTTGTTTGCAAACAGAGGAGCAGTCTGGCTGCGTGCACATATCTGTCTCTTTCATCAGCGACACAGCAGCAGGGGATATGGGTGCTGAGGAACTATGGAGACCAGGATTTGAATTCCCACTTGGCCATGGAAACCCACTGGGTGATCTCAGGCAAGTCACATTCACTCAGCCTCAGAGAAAGGCAAAGGCAACAAAAATTGCCAAGAAAATCTCGACAGGTTTGCCTTAGAGTCACCACAGGTCAGTTTTCAAAGGCGAGAGATATGGTGGCTACACAGAACCTCTACCTGTCAGTGGTACTTAGCTACTGTGTGGCTTTAAGTCACTTCTGACTTAAGGCAACACTACAGTGAACCTATCACAGGTTTTGTTTTTTTGCAAGATTTGTTCAGGGAGGTTGCCAAAGGTCATCCAGTATCTGAGCAGGGATTTGAATTCTAGTCTCCTGAAGCCTTTAATAAAGAAAGAAATATTTGAATATTTAAATAAATATTCAATATTTAAATCTAAATCTAAATATTCAAATCTTGAGTTAAATCTTGAGTTAAGTCTTGGGGGACTTGGGCAAGAAATTGTATTTACATGGGTTCCCTGGCAAAGAAAAGGTTAAGAATCACTGCTTCAGAATATTTAGGCTTCCTTCCCTATATATTAATTTTACTTTCACCCAGACGGAATTCAGGTTGCTTCACTGTTATATGTACTACAGATCTTCACTGTGCAATATGGGATGCATTATGTAGCCCTCCAAGGTCCTATGGAATAGGCGTATGTAGTTCTCCTACTCTCTGTTAGCTACTTATACAGTAGATGGAATTCAGCTATTGTCTGGAAGAAAAAGAAGAGCAAGGAACCTGTATATTTCCTGCATGGAAAAATGGGGAAATACTAATACAGTTACATTTTATATATAGACTAATAAGAGGCAGACATGCACATATAATTTAACAACTTCAGCCTATGCCTTTCTTATCAAGTGCATCCCCACCCCCTTTTTTTTAACATTCCTCAAAAAGATCATACAAATGTGGCCTGGCCTGAATATCTTAGGGTAATTTGTGGAATTAAATCTTTTTTAAAAAAACTCATCATGACACTATGTGTCTCCTTTACATCAGATTTTATCAGACGCTTCCAGGTTCTCTCTCTCCTGCAGGTTACGTTAGGGTCAAATGTCTTGTTTGTTCTTCCATCTTACTCACCAAGATGATATCTAGTTCAGTAGGCCAGACCCCATCTAGACCTGACTTCAGACTACACAAGTAACACTGTACCATAGTGGACTTCACTTGTGGCAAATATCAGTAGCAGGATGTTTGGCCTGTGGTGGGATTCAGGGAGACAAAAATTGATCCCCAGGCCAACACTGATATAAGAGACAAAGATGGAGGAGGGGAAAAGAAAAGAATTCTACCAAAAAAAATTGCTCATAACCTCTACAGTGCAGAAAAAGGTTGTGAAAAATGTTCTGTAACATCAGTTGGTCAATTGATTTTTAATAGCAGCTGCTTTTAAGCATGACACACACTCCACAGCTTGAACATAAACTAGGTGGGTTCACTGAAAAACAATTGTCTCTTTTTTGTGCAAAGAGTTACAAATCCCATTTTAAATGCAATATTTATTGCAAACCATCTTTGGCTTGAGAGCTAGCATCATGTAGTGATTTTAGTGTTGGATTATGACTCTGGAGACAAGGATTCAAATCCCCACTCAGCCATGGAAACCCACAGGGTAACCTTGGGCAAGACATACTCAATTTTAAAGGGAGACAAAGGCAAATCCACCCCCAATAAATATTGCCCAGAAAACACTGTGACAGGTTTGTCTTACGGTGGTCACAAGTCAGAAACAACTTTAAGGCACAAAACCACCACCTTTTGCCTGCTTAAAATAGAGAAACCAGAAGCAGGATACTATCTGAAACTAGTTTTTAATGAGCTAGCTTCGTATTTCAGCTAACTTACTGTTTAATCTTCAGTCTCTGCTTCTTTTGGTTTACTAGCACATTTCCCCCCTCTTAATCACTTTAAGTGTGTGAGACAAAGATGAGAGTAATTCAGTGTCAATGGTAACTTACTCATTTCAATTACAGCCAGAATGCAACTTATTGGCATTTCACAGAAGAAGCTGAAGGCCTACTTTTATCCATTTGACTCATACTGCAAGTACAGTGTTGATACATTTTGTTTTTCCAAAGTAGTAGTCTTTTCTGATGCAGAAAAAAATCCAAGGAGTCCTGTGATGTCTTGAAGATGAGTTTATTATAACACAAGTTATAGTCTGTACACCACAGTAAATTAGTCTTTAAATTGCCACAGGAATTACTTTTTTTTATTGTATTTACAACACATAACCACAAAACTTTTCTGAAATCTCTAGCCAGTTTATCCTTATTTGGAACAAAAGCTGACCCAATCTAATTTACACAAATTGCCTGCACCCAGGCTACTTTAATACTCTTTAAATACAAATGCTATTTAAAATCAGTTCTGCAACTCCAAAGTACAAAACAGAATCACCAGGATGCTAGCAGGAGCTACAGCCAGTTTTTCTACTTTGATCCCCTGAGTGTTATTATATCACAACTCACTTTCCTTTGGCTAGAAATGGTTATCGTAATCCAAACACTTCTGGGGGCCAAAATCTGAGCAGCGAGCCATTCAGTTCACTTATCTTACAATCTATCTGTCTCCAATAGTATTTTGAGTCCTAAACAATTTGGAACCAGATTGTCTGAAATATTACCTGCACCCCAACTGAACCTGCCCGGGTCTTAAAATCAGTGCCAGGTGTTCCTCTCTGGTATGCCACAAAGAGATCTGTAAGGGAAAGTGCCTTTTAAGTGCCAGCTCCATATTTTTTTAAACATGTATTTCAAACTCCCTCTTTAGATATTTTTAACCAGAACTGAAAGACTCATATGGTTCACATGTTTTTATGTTGGCTACTTCTAGTGTTACCATTCATTATTCATTTTCTGTGTGGGTATGTACAGATCATAAGTCACCTCCCAAGGACGTTTTCCTGAAAGGCAGAGCACGAATATTTTAAAGTTAACAAATAATTAACAGTATAGGTCTATACACGGCACCCTACAAACAAGTCCCACTGAGTGTAATAATACTATCAACAAAGTGTGTATGAGGCTGCAGTCTCTGTGGCCCTAATTTGGAACCTCCAGCTATATCCACCACTGAACTTAAGAAACTATGTGAATATTTATTGAATCTTTAGCAATTTCAAAATCTCAATAAAACAGCAGTATCAATGAGTTCAGTGGTACTTACGCCTAGCAAAATGGTAAAGAAAGGCAGGCTGTAATCTTAGAAGTACGCACAGCTGAACTCAATGGGATTTCCTTCTGAATCAGTGTGCCTACATTAACCCAGTCTCCCAGTCTCAGAGGGAGATGAAGGCAACCCCACCCTCAGTAAATATTGCCCTGAAAACCCTGTGACAGGTATTAACCATCCTCCACTGAATTGTCCAAACCCACTACTGAATTTCAAAGTGAAGTTCAAAATTTAAATCAGTTGAGTAAAACCACACTGACTCATAAAGCTATTCTGGTAATACTAATCTGGCATGACACATTTATTTGTTTTAATAATCCAACAGCATAAGAGGAAATGTATTAACTGTTTCCCAGATGGACATACAGAAAGGGGTATCACGGTAGTCTATATGAGATACGAGATTTGTTCACCAATACCAACAATATTCCTTGAGATTCTGCCACACACAACACACTCCTCCAAATTACTGGCTAATTAATAATATTTAGCATTTTGAAGACTCTCTCCACACCGAATCTCATCTTTGTTGAGCCAGCACACTAGAAATAGAACCTAAAGAGCTCAAAGAAAGTCTGGGTGGTAATTCCTTCAGCCCACAAGTAATGAAACACTGTTAAATGTCATCTATAAAACACTACCAAAAGCTACCATGTTATTACACAATTACCACTGCAATTATTTTGCATTGTTATAGAAATAGGTTACTTCTATAACATTAAGATAGATACTCCTCTGGGATAAGACTGGAAGTTCATGCAGAAAAAGATAAGCAGGTGTTGAGAACAAACTTCCTCAGGCTCCCTTTCCTCTCACCAGCTCTCCAGTTCCTGACTCCTACACAATTCAAAATAGAACTGACAACTAAAAACCACTCCTCAAGATAATAAAAGATACAGAACATTTTTTCCCCTATATTATGCACTCATTGCCAACATATCCCGTATCATATGTGCCTTTCTCTACTTCTCCAGTTCAAGAGGCCAGAGGGACAGTGAGTTCTTGCCAGAGACTGCCACAGGGCACATCAAAGTATGTGAAAAAAGTGGGCTGCAATCCACAAAAGTTCATACTAAAATAAATCTATTGATTGTAAACGTGCCACACTATTATCTCTTTTTTACTCTGAAGCAGACTAACACAGCTGGCTCCTCTCCGCCAACGGAACAGGATACCATTCAAGAATCCAAGCTGACCTTGCACACTGGCACAAAACTTCAGATACCTATCAGAGTTGGTCAAACATCTCTTCCACTTCTGGCCCATAACATCCCAAGCGCCTCTCTCTACCAGCTCCAGCTTCAACCTTCAACTAGACAGCCCCATACTACCAGCAGCGCAGCTAACCACGAAATTGCCTATTATAAAGCATCTCGGCTTCATTCCGCGAACCAACACATTCTCTCCCGTTTAGTCAGCCCCTCCAACTCGCTATTTTAGGCATCTCCTCTAAATCCGTAAACAGGCCCCCCTCAGGATTACCGCTACCCCTAAACGGCCTCCCGCTTTCCGCATTCCCTCGCCAGCCACGGTGCTCCCCTACGGAGGCTCTCGCCAATAAGGGACCCTGCCGCCAGTCTCCCCCGCCGCCCCCGCTTGCCGGGCTCCTCGTCCCCGACCCAGCCAACGGCACCCACGACCCCCGGCGGGCGCGCGAGGCGGGCAAGGGCGGCACGCTCCGCTCCCTCCGGCTCAGCGCCGCCGCCTGGCCAAGAAAGAACAAGGGAAGGGGCCGCCCGGGCGGAGAAGGCAGGCCCCGCGCGGGGGCGGGCACACACGGCGGCGGAGAGCGCCGGGCCCAGTCGGAGGAGGCCCTGGCGGAGGGGGGCGAGGGAGGCGAGGCCGCCCCGTGGGGCCGCCGCCCTTCCATTGTCACCCCGGCCCCGCGGGGAGCGAGAAGAAGGGCAGGGCCGGCAGGGAAAGAGGGCCGCCACCCGGGAGGAGCCACCGCCTCAGCGGAGAACCAACCGCCCGCCCGTCCGTCGGCTCCCTCCCTTCTGGCGCCCGCCCGCCCGCCCGCTGGCCCGGCCCGAGCGCGTGAGCGGGCGGGCGGGCGGGCGAGGAAGGAAGAGAGCCAGCGAGCGGGCCCGCCGCTGCTCCTGCCGCCGCCGCTGCCCCCGCCCCTCGCGCCTCCATCTTGGATCTCAGCCTCAGAGCCCCCCTCCCTCCGCCCGCGCTGACGGCCGTTTACCTCAGCGGGGCCAGCGCCCCCGGGAATCCTACGGTGCCACGGGAGAGGGGTCCAGGCGGGCCGGGGCCAAGGCGGGCCGGAACGAACAGGCGGCGGTGCCGGGGGCCGCACCTCAGTAGAGCCGCAATCCTAAACCGCCATCTGGCGGCATTTCCTACCCGCCAATGGCGCAGCCGCCGCCGTCCCCAGCCAGACCCAGCGCGCCTCCTGCCGGCCGCCTTCCTGAATTACGCGCGCTAGCCCCGCCCGACGGCAAGGGCGCCCAAAACAGCTTTCGCGCGAAAATGTATGCGCAAGCGCGCTGCTTTTTCTGGCCCCGTCCACCCACCGTACACTTTTTGCCTGCGCGCGCAGTCTCTCGACCCCCTCGGGCGGAAGTAGTCTACGCGACACTTCCGCTCCCGAAGCGACGTTTCGGTGTCTCCGCCATTTTTCTGCGGGCTTTTGGGTAGTTGACGCGAATCACGATGTATAACCCTCGGCTTGCACGCGAGTCGCGCCGTCATGCGAAGACTCAACAGCAGAGGGAGCCAAACCCTTGATGAGAATCTCTGAATCGCTCCGTGTTCGCCATTATGATGTGATTTACCATTGAGGAGATCTGAAGTAACGCAGAAAATAGAAGCTTAAACCGGAGGCGGGCTTTCTATTTATCAGAAGCAAAGCACGTTTAAATGCGTGTGTGTAAAACGCGTATAGAGAACCACTGTTTACTAGGACTTACTTCTATATAGCTGTAGACGCTTGCATTTATTTTAAATATTTTAAAAAATGTTGATTGAACATTTCCTAGCTACGTTTCAAGGCCACACTGTTCCCAAGGCGATACAAATATTTTAAAAATCCACTATTGCATTTTACTAAATTCGTAACACTAGAAACAATTTTAAAGTGTCGTTGTCAGGATTATTTCTTGCCTGAGACCCAAGGCAGCTTTAAAAATTAAAACCAGGTACAACTAAAAATATACCTCATATATCATAATTAAACTATAACATTAAAAGCGGTTTTAAAAACAACAAAAAATATAAACAACACAACATGAAAAAAGCCCTTGCACTGGAACAGTCAGCCCTCAAAAGAAACAAAAGATTCCATAGCATGTTGAAAGTGGAATAATCACGCTATAAGAATGTAGTGCGGAAATGGCCTAAGCCCTCTCATATTCCAACCAGATGTACCTATGCGGGTGGTGGACAGAGAAAAGGGGCTCCCGAGAAGATCTCAAAACAGCTTTTGACTCATAAAGGGAGATAATGGTCTTTCAAATAACCAGGACCTTAAACAAAACATTTAAATAAGCCAATTAAATTAAGACCTAAACCCAACAAAATCTAAAAACTTTTCTAACCAGACAAAGGAGCAGTATGCATAATTACATTTTACAATAAAAGGCAAAGCAATGTCCAAACGTACCTATATACAAAGCATACATTTATCAATATGTGTATTTTTTTTTTATCTTCCTTCTGTCTAAAGAGCTTAGACCTGTTAACAATCTCAATAAAACTCATGGATACAGTCCTAAAAACAAAGTGAGTCAACATCAAATAACAATAGCAACCAATAGCAAAGTGAATAAATACTAATTTTCACTGTGTTCCAAAAGCCTACTAAATTAGGTATGTTTTAAGTGGGGCTAGGGGTGGGAAGTAAATCTTTATAGGGAATGAGTTCACAAGTAAAAGAACTGTCTCTGAGAAAATCCTGATCTTTGGTGCTTATCACACTAGTCAGTTGTTTCTGGTTTCTGGTTATTCCATTTGAAAACCACTTCTGCACTCAGAAAGTAGCAGAATGGTAACGCACTCCTTCACACCATCATTGCGTTTACACTTCAGCAGCATTAGTTCCTGCGTTTGCTTTCTCTAACTTGAAATAACAATACCATTTATACCACTGTGTTTGCCTGCCTTCTATTCCGTTATGATGGTGGTTTTTTTAAAAAATAAGAAGCTGTAATTTGCACAATTACACATTTATGCAATTATTGTTATGCATATTACGATGAGATTAAGGAACCACCCTGCTCCCTGCCCACACCGGGAAGATGAAGATAGACCATGCTACTCCCATCATTTTTTTTTGATGATTTTTCCACAAACCAACACTTGCCCTGTTCTGCTTTTGTATATTACTTTCTAAACTTTCATATAATTGCCATTTAAACTATTCCTGGCACCCATAGTTTTAGGGGGACTTCATCCTTGATAGGATTATGTTAGAACTGTGACACTACTCATATTATTACATGGGCTCATTCCAGTCTGGGTACAGGCCTCATTATGCAACAGAAACAGCCTTGTTTGCCATAGTCAGTGACCTATATCGGGAACTAAACAAGGGGAGTGAACCGCTACTGCACCTCCTCTAGGATTTTTGGGAATTCTGGTGTCCTCCTAGACTTACCACCTGAAGTAGTGGAGATCCCTGGAGAATCTCCAAAGGAGGAGCCATTAAACACATCCACTATGCTCCCAGTATTGCAAATAAAGCAGAATAAGACATTTGCACCCAAGTGTGAAAAGAATCAATTTCCAAATAACACAACAGCATGCAGCACTGAGAGAGCCGTGTTACCCTGTTTTCTGGGGGTCCCAGGAGGGACACCTAAATGCACTCTCAATTATACAAGTTGGGGAAATTAGCCAAGAGCACAAGCTAGCAATACGAGAGGCAGGGCAACAGCGTGAGATCTTTTACCCAGCGTCTACGGGGTCAGGCCAAGTCAAGGAGCAAACAGAGTTGAAATAATAATTGTGGTTTTTATTAAAATACAATCAAACAGTGTATGCAACACACTCATGCAGAGAACTAAAGAAATAAAAGTTGGAGTGGGATAGAAGGATTTTTAGAGGACTTGTTGGTTTGGGTAATACTGCACCTGTCCTGAAGCCCAGGTAGTCTGAAGATAGAGTTTGTGGATATGAAGGTTCTCAGTACGTGGGACCTAGGGGGAGGCTCGCCAAGCAAAGCAGCAGCAAGGCTGGATGGAAGTCGGGAGCGATCCAAGGAAGCTCACAAAGTCAGGGGTTTTTATAGGGGAAAATGTAGCCACAGGCTAGTCCATACTTGGGGAAAACAATGAGTTTTGAGCTGGAGACAAAGCCTCTGAAAGTTCAGAATTTAGCATGATTGAGTTAGGTCCGAACTGACAATGGAGTAGACAGTATGCAAATGCAGAGTGCTTGACAGATGAGGATTCTTCTAATCAAGCTGCCTGCTTGGTACAGGGAGTTCTTTGTAGGTAGCGTGCATACATAATGAGGGTACTTGCCGTGAGGTCTCCTGAAGCGGCAGTTTGGCTATTTCTGGCCTGCCTGTATTGTTGTTGAATATTCCAGCGATTAACGACCGAGCCTGTTTGCATGCTTGTCTGGGGGCCTCGCAAGCACTTGGGAAGGAATAGGTGAGGGAGGCCAAATCATTGATATCAAAGTGATATCTAATGTCACCCCAAGTGCGGCTCACGAACTGCAGTAACAGCCGAACTGTTGTGTGATAAGCACTAAGCAGTACAAATGCAGTGTAACAGTGCTGTTTGATGAACTCCCTAGCCAATTACAGTCTAGTGCCTTTACCAGTGGAGTTTCCCCTTGATTATCCACATAGTATTTTCTGAAGTCAGATGAAAGCATCAAGAAAAAAATAGCAACAAAATCTAAACCAGGACTGAGCAAGCTGTGATCTCCCAGTGTTGGAAACTGCAGCTCCCATCAGCTTTAGCCAACATAACCACTGATGAGGAATGCTGGAACTGGTAGTCAATAACTTCTAGAGGGCTGTCCCTAAATGAAATAACCATGAGTTGGGAGAGGCTATGCAAGTCCTGTATCAGTGCCTGGAGGCTGTGGTGGGCTGAATGATAACCCAACTGAAATTGAATCCTGATTAGACAGAGGTTCTGTAGGTAAGCAATTCCCAGGGCCTATAACTCAGATAGCTGGCCTGTTCTGGAAGGGACAGCAGTGGACCAGAAATGGAGCCTGGGAGCATGCTGCCAGGCCCAGGTGACCTCACTGGTGATGAGGGCTTAGGACCAGGTCTTTAACCAATTAGTGCTGGTTTTGGACCACAATAGCCTAGTAAGATAAGTCCATGCTCTAGAAATGTCCCAAGTGAACTGTTGGGGTTTACTTTGAAGATATCTCAAAAGCTGCAGGCAGTGCAGAAGCTGATGATCATTAACTGATGGGGGCAGCAAGATATAAACATATTAAATCTTATTTATTTAGTTAGTTATGACAGCCAGTATACTATTGGACCCTGTTCAAGGTATCTATATTAGCATACAAAGCGCTAATAGCTTAAGACTCAAATTCCTGAAGGACTAGCATCCCCACTGTCCACCAAGCTGGGATGTCAGCTCAGCTGTTAAGGCTCTGCTTGTGATGCCCATGAGGAGTGTGGCCTCTGGGGTTAAAACACATGACAGGGCCCTTTTGGTGGCAGGATCCCAACTGTACAATTCACTCTTGATGAAGATTTATCTGTCTCCTATCTAGCTCTCATGCAGCCTCAGCTGAAATCTAATTTGTTTACATTTGGGAATATAAGTAAGTGTTCTCTTTATCTCTTGATTCTGTTATAATGTTTTAATTGTATTTTATTATATATTTGCAGTTTTTAGAATTATGACCTGAGTGCCATATTTGTGTTAAAATGTAATGATGTTAATGGTGTTAATGTGCTATTTTCTTTTTATCAACCCTGAACTTTTTTTAAAAAAAGATGAGATAAATAATGATGTAAATAAATAAAAGTCTGTACGTAGTCAGTTATCATAAGTACTGCATGCAACTTGCTTTTATTGTTTATTGCAAGGGACATTATTGTGGAAGGGGAAAGCTATAGTCCAAGGAATAATAGAAGTTACATAAGTGTGTCTATAACAGAGTTACTATCATCAGAGCATGAAAAGAGCAATGCAAGGAGATGTAGATTTCATTCTTGTTCTGTGGTGATAATGAAAGGGAATTCTACAAAGCAAAATCCACTTTGGAAGTGGAGACTGGGTTGGTGACAATACTAATATAACATAAAAGAATCTATTGCTCATCTTTAGAAGCAGTCCTCACAGGAGAAAGGTATTTGGGGAAAGGCAGGCTCTGAAGGCCAGAAAGACTTCTGGAAGTCAATGTCTAATCTACATAGTGTTGACACAATATTCACTGACTTCCAAAATAAACCCTAATTTCTTCCTTATGAATTAAACTTGGGATAAAATTTATAACCTTTTCTTCCCATTTTTTCCCTGTAACCCATTTTGGAGGGGTGTTACATAACAGCCAGCATCATGTGGTGTTTTGAGAGTTGGACTACAACTCTGGACTCCAGGGTTCAAATCCTCAATCAGTCATGGAAACCCACTGGGTGACCTTAGACAAGTCACACTCTCTCAGCTTCAGAGGGAGGCAAAGGCAACCCCCCCCCCGAACAAATCTTGCCAAGAAAACCCCAAGACAGGTTTGCCACAGGGCTGCCATAAGTCAGAAATGACTTGAAGGCACAAAACAACAACTTTTAATATGTGTCTTACACCCTTGTTTAGTCTCGGCTTTGATCCTGCAATAAGGTATAGGAAGCCAATGTATTGATGTCTGTCGTTTTTTTTACATTTTCCCCCTTCCAGACTGAAGCATGCAGTCACGTATACCAACATATAGTATGTACCACAAAATGATTCAGGAGGCGGGACAGCTGTGTGTTCCCCAGCAAGGACAAAGGAAAGCGTGAGTACAAAGGTGCTGCTACTTTGAGGTGATCCAGGGAGACCAGGAGCTGGTTGGCTTGAGTTAAATCCTTAGCTGTTGTTGCTGCTTCCAGAAATCAGTCCCCAAGCCTTCCACTGTGTCTTTTTCAGGATCTGGGGATCTTCTCTGCAGCTGCTTCCTATATCCAGTATTTAACTGATGATCAAGGGCCACAAAATCTCCTCAGGCTTTCTTACACTATTAAGCTGCTGGAAGAAAATCCAGACTCTCCCTCACTTTTCTTGACAAAGTGAAAGGAGGGCTGGAGAGAGACCCTTTACTTTTACCGAAGTCAATGAGGCTTAGTTCTAAGTGAACACATACTGTGTAAAGCGCAGATGCTGCAGAGACCCACGTGCAATGGCTGGCATGCTTCCTTAGTCCAATTTTACATTTGTATGTGGCTCCTGAGACAAGTTCACAGTTGGACTAAAAACGCTAGTGTGGCATGCCAAGGACTAACCTGGATTAAAAATATCCTGAAGGAGATTCAAGACAACAAAATACTAAGGACACAGAGAGAGAAGTTATTCAGCAGGAAGAGAGATGTTTAGGGAGAGACCTGGATCGTCTGATGAGGAGTTGACAAAAGACACTACGTCACTTTCTTGTCTGGAAAATAATCAGTAGGTCACAAAGGTACAGAACAGTAATGTCAAGTGGAAAGGGGGGAACATGGTTAGGCATGAGCCTTCTTCTCCAGTCTCCATGGCAAGAGAAGTGCCTTGAAAACTGTGTGTGCATGGATATAAATATCTTACCCGCTCTGCAGGCTGACTGGAATAACCTACTGTAGAACCTCCAGCAAGTTGGCCTGGCCAATGGCCTCTCTCAAAGTTTCTCAGACCATAGCTAGCTCAGTGGAAAGGTGTAGTCAGCTTGGGAAAAGTACTGATCTGTCTGTTAGCTGCTCAGGAGTGACTGAACATGATAGTTTTCTGTCTTTTCCCCACTCTGACCTTGATGGCTGAACAAAGTCAGTACAATGCCTGAGGCACATGTGGGTTGCATCATTGTTAAACAAAACAAGGTATAGATATTCTACACCCCTGCTTAGATAACTGATTCCTTTTCGATTTTTGATTTTTGCTTCTCTCTGTCTCTCTCTCTCACACACACACCCCTTTCTCTCACATCTCAAATACTTGACAAACCATCTTCTCTTTGCTTTCTCTTTTCTCCAATTATCTTTGTCTCTCTCCCCCACACTTCTCTCTCATTCCTTAATTACTCTCAATTAAGTTTCTCCATCCCCTAGAATACTTGCTAAATTTCTTTCTCCCCCCACCCGCTTTCTCCTATCCCTCCTCCAGCTCCTGTCTAAATGTCTCATACTTCTCATTTCCTTCCCTCTCTGCTTCCCACCTCTGTATGCACTCATTTTCTCCTTCCTTCCCTATTGCTCTTCCCTGTTGAAGTTATCACACCCTGTATCCTAGATACATCTGTGTTCTTCCTTTTGTCATTTTTTCCCCTTTTATCCCACCCACTTCTCCTAGCTATACTGATAATTTTCCATGGCTCTCAGAACAGGAGGTGTAGCGTGCTTGACCTCTGCTAAGACTTGGTTGGGGGGCTGAGCCTGGTTAAATGATCTGTCAGAATTGGACCACCAAGATTTCTACATACCATATTTGCCGGCGTATAAGACACACCCACCTATAAGACGCACCCCACTTATACATCAGCAAGTACTATTTGCCAGTATATAAGACACACTGGCGTATAAGATGCACCCCATTTTCAAACAGTATTTTTCAGGGGGGAAAATGAGTCTTATATGCCAGCAAATAAGGTAGTTGAGCTTCTTTAGGCGTTATCAATCAGAAATGTACTAAATGGTCAAGCACTAAGAAATACTAAGACAGGTATTGTTATTGAGCCCTCCCAGGAATGATAAAGGTTGCTTACAATCTATTTTATGCATGCTTAATTGGAGTAAATTACACTGAACATATGAACACCCTGTTCTTGTAAGTCTTAATGTTTAATAGTGTTTCAGTGAAGGTTGATTAGAAAAACTGTTTGCCCTCCCCCTGCAATTATCTGCAAATAGGCAAAATTAACAACAACCTATCTGACAATGTTGAGCACCTATCTGACCTTTAAATAGTTCCAGGGTTCCTGTCATTTTCCTTTGACTTCTTTCCTCCTTCTTGGTCTCTTCAACTTTTTTCCTTTGTCCTCTCCTACTCCAATAAAATCTTGAAACCATGACTCAGATATGTTTCTCAGCATTTCAAGTTGTATATCACATTAAAATCAATAGGATTTGCTTCCAAATAGACATGCATAGATAGCATTGCCCCCCTACTTTCTATCACCTTGTTGATTTATTGTCATTGCCTGCATCATAACCTCCATTTTCCCAAGATATATGGTGATCAGGAGGAGGATTTGGGGAATGAGCAAGCATTCCACAGCCTTACTGGGGGACTCTGGTTAATGGAAACAATCAATTAGAAACAGAATTTGAAAAACATTGTTTTTTGCTCAGAAGAGCTTACTTGGATGTGTAAGTAACTCCCCTGTGTTAAAAACAATGCTTGAAAAGTATTAACACAGAGCTGGGGAAAGTTTCTGGTTTTCTGTTCAAAGTAAAACCTAGGGGGAAAAACTTTTTCTTGGGCTGGAATACAACTCTTACCTGTTCTTAAAATAAGTTCTTCCAAAGGGTTAACTGAAGTTTCTTGTCTGTTCAATACAGAGCTTAGAAAACTTAATTTCCAGTTAGAGAACTGTATTTTTATTTTTACTCGAATTACATGCTTTAACCTGCTGTGGTTGACATTTAATGTATCATACTTAAAGATATTACCAGGACCTGTTCCTTGTGACATTTTTAGGTGCCATCTTAGGTCTTGGCCCTAATGTCTCAGGACCTGGAAACCTCCTGGCTTGGCAGCCTTAGCCATGACTGGACTGAAATCCATGTCCTCTGCATCATAAGCACATCTTTAACTACACTTCTATAATATAAAAAAATCCTAAATCCACAAAAGAATGATACCTTTATTGGACAACCACAATGCACAAAATATATCAGGCAAGCTTTTGGAGCTCCACTGGCTTTTTCATCAGGCAAAAGATGTTAAAAATCAGACAGAAGAATAGTGACAAGTTAGACGCATAGGCCTACATTTTGTATCAGATATTGTTTCTGCTGTAGCTCAGTTATTCTGGAGGAACCTCATGGCAGGCAGAAGCCACTCCCTTTCTTGGCCATGTGGGGACTGAAACAAGGATAGTAAAATTTAAATTCCATTAGTAGCAGTAAAGCAATTCCTTGTGGGATCCAGGCTGCCCAGGGTACCCCTGAATACACATCTAGAAGATGAGTTTATGATGGGACCAATTTAGTTGTTAGAGGCTTACCCTATGACATACCTCCTTCTCACTCTCATCCATTAATTCCAAAGGGGTCCTATCTGGACCTGTTGCTTCCCCAGATCATCCTACCTGTGCAATTCTATGAATGTGTATTCAAAAGTTAATTGCTGGATTTTTACGGATGCTCTCCTTAAATGTCATTACTTCAGACACGTACTTCAGGTTGTAACCAACCTATAAAGAAGGATTTATCAAACAGGATTCTCTGGAACCTTAAGGTTCAGTGACAAGGTGCTAAGGGTTCCACAAGAGGTTGTGATTGAGGAAAAAGTTTTTTTTTAGGGCTGTGGATATTGTTTTATGCAGAGGTTCCCAAAGACATGAAACATATTTCAAGATAAAAGCAATAGATCCTATCTCATCTTGGAAGCTAAGCAGTGTCAGTTCTGGTTAGTATTTGGATAGGAGACTGCCAATGAAAACCTGGTGCTGTAGGCTAAATTTCAGAGGAAGGAACTGGCAAAAACCACCTCTAAGAAAACCCTATGAAATTCAAGAGATCATCCCAAGTTCACAGGTGACTTGAAGGTATTTATACATATAAATACACACAGAGTTTGTAATAGTTCTTGAAAAGCCACTTCATTTATTGTCTCAAAACCAGAGCTTGTAAATATATGGTCTCTTTTGCACAACACTTTAGGAGTGGAATAGAGGTGAATACCATCACTAAAGTATGATGTTGCTGCTGTTCCGTTGTTCTTCCTGGTGTTATTCCAGTTTATATGCCACAAAAAGCTTGACAGGTTATGTCATGGTATTGTTCTTTTTTTCTTCTGTTGGAAATGAATATCATGATTTAGAGATCAGGTGGGTTCAACTGAGCACGTTCTGGGTATGTAGTAGCTATGTTTACTGAAGGTATTCCCAGCCCTGCCTGCTTCTCACTTTATTTCTGGTAGGACAGAGGAAGGAAGGAATGGGAACACCATAGATAGAGCTTTCAGAGGGGATTGCCTCAATTCTTCCTGTTACCAATTTATTTTTTAACAAATTGTTTTATCTCTTGCACTGTACTGTACAAAGAGCAGTAAGGAAGCCCATTTGTAAGCAGTTCCCTTCCCACCCTATGAAACTGATGCATTTGACAGAATTCAGCCCATTCCTCATTGACTTTACTTTCTCAGTCTTTTCCACTCCGCTCCTTCCTTTGAGATTTCATTTTAATATTTTCTTTGTTTGCCAGGAAAGCATACTAGTGCAATTATGACAATCTCAAAAAAGAAACCCCAAACCAAAACATGAAAAGAGGTTGTACTAGTGCAGCTATGACAGAGCAAAAAGAGTGGGAAATGCAGGGTGAGGAGAAGTGATGACAGCCTTCTGGGAAAGAGCCAGATAGAGATGAAGGGTACAGAAATGTGTGGAGAAGACACCAGGCTGGGTTCTGAAACTGCCCCCAGTGCCAAGAGTGAAAGCACTAATGAAGCGCTAATGATTGTTAAAATCTCGGAACAAAAAGAGTGCAAGGCAACATTACAATCCCAGTAGCATAACAATAGTATAAACCCTGCTTCTTTAGCTAAAGAAGGGGCTGCTGAGAAAATGGCCTGTATGAAAAGCCTCTAACCTGGGGTGGGGAACTTCAGTTTCTGGGGATTACTCTGGTCCTACTGGGGCTCAGTATTATGGCACCCTGAATTTCCCAGATGGCCATGCCTGCTTTCACATTCGTGTTTTCATTTTAGATGGCTGAAAATACCTCTCTCAAGGCTTAGTTACTGGTAATGATAATTCTATGCTAAAATATATCTGGTCACATCTTTTTGTCCCTAGCCTTGCCAACTGCAGAAATGTAACTCTGAAGAATTTACTTTCATTGAATTCAGCCTGTGGTTTTAAAAAGGTCTGTTCACCCTTGCTATAGCCTTTCTACAACAGGGCTGCAGTTTAAGAGGAATGAAACAAGTGAAGGATGGAAAATTTGTTTGATTTCCCATTTGCTGTTACACCTACAATGAATTTGAGGGAGTTAACTCATTTCATTTTCCATTCAGTCTTTAAAACAAATGTATCTCTTAGTGATAAGAAAACCAAATTTAAAAAAGGAAGGAAGAAATAACAAAACAATAGTTTACATTGATTCCCAGTCTAAACTTTAGCAACTACAGGTATTATTTCGTTAATAAAACCTTGGACAATGAAGTTCCTTTTTACTATTACTTTTTCTATTTGCCCAAACCCCCATTTTTAAATTCTTCATCCATCTAGCTAGAAGGTATATAGCGGCACTGGCATTAGGAGGATGGTGAAGGAGGGCTAGAGAAACAAACTTTCAATGTCTGATTTCAGCAGTGTGTCCGCAGTAAACAATGCAATAAAGACTGAGTTGGGAGACAGCAGAATTCTTCTCTAGAGTATCCTGTTGTAGCCCTGTGCGAATGAAACATGTGGAACTGCTCTTCCTTTCTGTGTTCTAGCAACCTATCTCTATTATTTTCATATTACTTCTGCCTCTGATACCAAATATGCTGTTGAAGAATGGATGCCCAGGAGCACATCTACTGTATTAACTGAGATATACCTGTGTATCCCAGTAAGATTGCCTTTTCTTGTTGAAGAATCACTCTCAGGGTGGAGAGAATGTATTATTTATTTATTTATTTACTTACCATTTATTTCTGAACTTTCATCTCATTTTTCTTTCACAAATGAAGCAAAGGAACCCACAACAACAGTCATACAAATCAGTCAAACAACACTTGAAATAACCATTAAAAAAATCAAATCAGCAGAGCAGGAAAAACAAAATAACCATCTTACAGAAAAAACCCCCAACAGAAATTAGATAGCCTTCATTAAAAAAAAAAGCCACCGTGGTATGGCCTAACAGCCCTCCTTAGCAAGGCTGCTCCATAAAGCTGACGTCAGAATAAAAAAGATTCTGCCATTAGTGAATACTTGATGATTTCCATTGACGGGTGTGCACTGACAAAGACCTCAGATGCTAAAGAAGCACAGAAGAGGGTAGGTGTAAGGTGAAAAATGCAAGGCTCTCAAGTCCTGCAACAGTCAGAGCTTTAAAACTAAAAACAAACACTTTGAAATGAACCTAGAAATAGACAGATAACAGATAATGAAAATAAGAGTAATATACTCCGTTTAGCAAGGAGTCACAGTCTATTGGGAACATTTTGCACCAGCTCCTTTACAAACACTGTTTAGCGACAGCCCCTCATAGGGCATATTACAGTAATCAAACGTAAATATTACTAAGGCATGAGTGACCATTCTTTAGGAAATGTTACTAAGGTATGAGTGTTACCCTGTGAACTGGGGGTCCCAGGAGGGGTGCCCAAATAACCAAACAACAACAAGCAAAGATGGGGAAATTAGCTGGAGCACTCATTTAAGCTAACGAGAGGCAGGGTAACTTAGCGGGGATCTTGTAACCCTATGTATACGGGGTCAGATCAGTCAAGCAGCCAGACAGTTTTTGAAATAGCAAAAATTGATGTTTTATTAACAACAGACAAACACTTAAGACAACACAACCACACAGCTAACTAGGAAATAAGAAATAAGAGTTTTTTGGGGGAAATGGGTGATACGACACCTTTCTCGTAGTCCTGAAGAAGCTGAAGATGTTAATGAAGAAACTCAGCGTGGTAGCCAAGGGGAGCTCGCCCGACAAAGTGGCAGCAAGGCTGGATGGAAGTCCAGAGCGATCCGAGGAAGCTCTCGGAACTGGGGGTTCTTATAGGGAAAGTATTACCATGGGCTAGTCTGTACTTCGGAGAGAACAATGAGGTTTGGGCGCGAGACAATGTCTCCGAAAGGTCAGAATTTAACATGATTAAATTCGAATTGACAATAGAATGGCCAGTATGCAGATGCAGCTCGCTTGGGTGGATAAGCTTTCTAGCTTGCCAAGATACCTGCTCGAGGCAGGGGGCTCTCTGTAGTAGCGTGCATCCTTAATGAAGTGTTTGTCTGGGGAGGTCTCCTAAAGCAAGATCTGGCTGAGTCTGGCTTGCCTAGGTGGAGAAAGGAATGTTTCAGCAATTAATAACCATGCCTAGCTCCGTGCTTGTTCGGGGGCCTCACAAACACTTGGCTGAGGGTGGCAAAATGTGGCCGAATTGTGATATCAAAAATGATATCTAATATCTACCGAAGCCAGGTCAGTTCACGGTGATAACATGAGTGATTTCTGTTGGAAAGGTCACATGGTGTTTCAGATCAAACTGATTAAATACACTCCATCATCATCACTACCTGGGAATCTAAAGATATGCTCATATTGTTGGAAGCAAAGAAGCATCAATGCTTGTGAAGTGATTAGTGAGAGAGGGGAGTCCAGATAATGCCTGACCTTTGTTTTAACCCCTCTGTATTTTCCTCAAGCCTTTTGCTTCTTTCTTGCCTCTGAAGATGTCACTTCCCCCTTCTCCCAAGGAGTTAGTCTCTTCCCCCCCCATCTTCTGGAAGGAGCATGCATGAGACTCTGATGAAGACGGCACAGAATTTCAGTATTTTGAAGGCTTTCCAATCCAGATTTATATCCTGAATTCTATCCAACGCCTTCCTTTTACCTCCAAACTATCCCAACCCTTCTTTCTGGGATTTGTAAGGAAAGCCTTGTATTTCTTTTGTGAATATCAACCACGTATCCCCCACCTAATCATTTCGAAACCCTTTACTCCCCAGGTCACAAAACACAAAAGGAAAAGACTAGATATCAGCTTTTCCTCTTGTAAGGTGGGTTGCTGCTATTCTGGGCAGGGGTGAGGTGAGACTATATCAGAAAATTGGGATTATCCCAGTTAGTTGACTGGAGTTGTTGCTGACTTAGAAACTTCTCATTAAATTCAGTAGTTAGATCTAACTGAAGTAAACCCATTGAATCAATAGGAACTTAGTAAATCAACACTATATAAAGCATTGATTCAATGGGTCCAACCTAACTGGGACTAACAATGGGATTTATAACTTTCAGCTATGACAAGGGAGACATCAGAATTGCAACCAGCCCTTTGTGTTTCCAGGAAAGTTGTTTTCGTAACATATTTCATCTTAGCATGCATTGGAAGGTATAAACAACTACCAGTGATTCAGCCAGCCTGCAAAGACATCCCAAGACTAGGCTCCCTGCAGATTTCATGGCCTTATTTGAGCTAATTTTTTAAAAAATGTTTTCTTCTCTATTTTGTTTTGCTCCCAGCCATTTCAAACATTTTGGTTCTCCCTGTTAAAAAAATTGTCCAGCTGTGGATTTTATTGTTTTCACTCATGGATCAGCATGGCCATCTTTGGGTTGTTGCTAGTAATACACTTGGCCCTCCACATTCACTAGGATTAGGGACACAGGACCCTTGCAAAAGTGAAAAATTCGGAAATAACCAAATTTGTGTGTCTGTGGGAAGGGGGCTGAGGCACGGGTGGGGAAAGTGGGCATCCAGGGTCTAAACCAGGTCAGGGAAAGGAGATGGTTGGCATGGTGGTCCTGCACTTCCTCTCTCTTGCCCACCTCCTTCCTTGGGGGGTGTGGGGCATGGGTACAGGGTTTGTGGTGCTGAGAATTTGGGCAGAGAGCCATCCATACTTGGCCAGGCAGAGACTGGTAGAGGAAGAGGAAGACCAGAGGTGGGTTTTTGAAGGGCTATGTGGCCTAATTGGAGCCACCAAGAGGGAACGTTCCCCCCCAAAAAAGAAGCACCTGAGACTGGAGGGCAGAGGTTGGAGAAACTTGCAAGTAATCAAATCTGTGAATGTCAAACCCACAAATGTGGAGGGCTGACTGTAGATCTTTTGGAGAGATGCAGAAATAAGATTTCAAGATGCACCAAAGAGAATGACACTGTGTTCTCTTTAGTAGTTTCCTTTAACAATGGCCTTTTCTGTACTACGCTGTTACAGTGCTATTATTTCACTTTCAACATCCTGTAGAATTCTGGGGTTTGTAGTTTACTGAAGCCAAAGAGCTCTGGCTGAGGATTCTAAATGCCACTCCCTAAATTACAAACCCCAGGATTCGCCAAGATGTTGAAAGAGGAATAATAGCACTGTAACAGCATAGTGTGGAAATTGCCAATAATTATTTCTTCTTTTTAATGTATTATACTAAAGAAGTATGCGCTCTTGCACTACAGCTCCTCCTTTTTTGCTGGGCATTGCCAGTTGTGGTTGCCTCTACATTCGTTTGTTCCCTATCAATGGACTCTTTTCTGATATTGGAGGGGTATTTGTTGCTGGATATAGCAATTTCTTGGATCTTCACTTGAAGGTGTTTTGTTTTGTTTTAAGTGGGGACTTGATTTGTTGAGACTGGGGTATTTTCCTATGTTTCTGAAATATTTTTGTTATTTTCGTAAGAGCCATAGTGAAATAGCATTTCAGAGCAAAAGTGTTATTTCACAAATGCAATTTAATGTTATAGCTCTTTCCACATTTTTTTAAAGGAGACAGGATGAAGGAATTGCCTTTCTCTTCCCTACCTTCTATTCTATTCAGCATGAAAACATTACAGCCTACCTCACGATATACATCACTGGGAGTGTGGCCAAGAAGCCAGAATGAATCACAGGAATAAATGCACATGTGCCCACCGGGACGTTTAAAAATCTGAAATGCCTTGGAATTTAAATAAAAATGGAGGTCAAGAATAATTGTTGCAGCTGTAGCAACAAATTGCCAGCAAATAGCCTAGGATAACATAAAGGTAATATGGATATTTAAAAAAAGCAGCACCAGCACCAGCAGCTACCAATGCCAAAACTCCCTGCAGTTGTTGCTTTTATTTTCCCCATTACTCACTTTATTTTTATTTATTTTATGTTACTGATTTCTATTCCTTTTCTCAATGAGATCAAGGTAGGTTTGCCTTGTATTAATCTAAGGCCATTTCTGCACTACACTACTAAAGTGCCATAAGTTGACAGGCAACTTGAAGGCACATACACACACAAATGCCAGATATAAGTAGAAGAACTGATTTAGAGATGACCAAAGATTCCTATATTCTCAGCCAAAAACGGCCTTGGACTCACACACTCTCCACACCTCTCCTCTACTTTCACGTGCTCAGGGAGGAAATTGAAACTTTTTATTGCAAATTTTCAAACAAAACACTGTTCAGCACATAACTGTGGGCGTAGCATAGGTCAAATGTGGCCCTTAGAGTTGTTTCTGTGGGCCCAAGGTCCCTATATTTTTTAAAGTTGACTTTACTTCCAGACTGCCTGGGTTACTTCCTGATGGAGAAAAAAAATGGCTTCTTCTTGGCTTAAAATAGTTAGGGGAGTATAAAGGCAGCCAAACTGCTCCAATGCCTAGTGGACACTGACAAGGAAAAAAGGGTGATGCCCTCCATAGGTCCAACGAAGTCCTTTAAACATTGGCAGTTGCCCACCCCTGATTTCAACTATGGTTGTGGAAAACAATCCAGAATCAACATGATTTTAGATGCTCATTTGCTTTTAAATTATAATTTAAATTGGTAGCCAGTGTAGTGTACTGGTTTGGGCATCGGACTACAATCTTGGAGACCAGGGTTCAATTCAGCCATGCTCTGCCATGGAAACCCACTAGGTGACCTTGTGAGCATCACACACTCTCAGGCACAGAAAACCCCTTGACAGGTTCGCCACAGGGAAGAACTTGAAGGCACACAAGACAGTAACAACCAATGTACCAAAGAACCCTAACAGAGTCCCAATGCCCCCCATTCTTTTCTTTGTAATAAATGTGGCTGGAAAAGCCTGCTGTATCTTCTAGGAGTCATGGGATCAATTCCACTATGTTTGGGGGTCCCTGGTCTATTTTAGACTGAAAGAGGGTATTTTTTTCCTAGGTAGAAGTGACATCTGGCCACCTGCTGGTTGAGAAAAATGGACTTTCACAGTTCTAAAACAGTCCAGAAAGGCCCTAAAACAAAAAATTCAGTTGTGGTGGGTTTCTGGTCATCTCAGGCTCAGCAGGGGTATGTGTGGCCCCTCAAACAGGGGTAAATGTCTAACCCTGCTTTAAATAAAGCACAAATTCTCTTAAAACTAGAATCTCATGTTTATGATCTTCTCTTCTAGGAAGGGCAGAGGGGCAAAGTATGATGTGTGAACCTAAATACTGTAACAGCATGTTCATGTAGTGACAATGTATTGTTTCCCATTACATCTGTACTTATTCTAAGGGTGAGAGGAATGCTGGGTGAAGTAAAACAAGGTAATTCAAAAGGACCTTGACAGATTGGAGAGCTGGGCCAAAGCTAACAAAATGAAGTTCAACAGAGAGAAATGTAAAGTCCTACACTTAGGCAGAAAAAAATGGAATGCACAAATATAGGATGGGGGATGTGTGGCTGGATAGCAGTACATGTGAAAGGGATCTAGGAGTCTTGATAGATCACAAGCTGAACATGACTCAAAAGCCAACGTGATTTTTGCTTGCATCAATAGGAGTATGGAATCTAGATTGAGGGAGGTAATGGTACCACTCTATTCTGCATTGGTTAGACCTCATTTGGAATACTGTGTCCAGTTCTGAGTGCCTCAATTCAAGAGGGATATCAACAAGCTGGAGCATGTCCAGAGAAGGGCGACCAAAATAGTCAAGGATCTGGAAGCCATGCCCTATGAGGAACGGCTTAGGGAGCTGGGTATGTTTAGTCTGCAGAAGAGAAGGTTAAGAGGGGACATGATAGCCATGTTTAAATATTTGAAGGGATGTGATGTCGAGGAGGGGGCGGGCTTGTTTTCTGCTGCTCCAGAGATCAGGACAAGGAGCAACGGATTCAAGCTGCAGGAAAGGAGATTCCACTTGAACCTCAGGAAGAACTTCCTGCCAGTCAGAGCTGTTCAGCAGTGGAATATGCTGCCTTGGAGTGTGTTACAGTCTCCTTCTTTGGAGGTTTTTAAGCAGAGGCTGGATGGCCATTTGTTGGGAATGCTTTGATGGGTGTTCCTGCATGGCAGGGGGTTGGACTCGATGGCCCATGTGGTCTCTTCCAACTTTATGATTCTATGATTCCAGTTCCCAGAACTGTAATAATAGGATATTCACTGTACATGAGAAAATGATACTGCTCAGTTATTATTCCTATAAAGTAGGGATGGGCTAACCGAATCCTCAATTCCTTGGCAAGGATTCAAGATCCAAATCCCCGGACCAAAATAGGCGATTAGAATCTTTTGAATCGGGAAGTGCTTGCTGCCCCCCCATTCTCCCCTTCACATTCCAGCCTTCCATGCAGCAGTAGTGTGCAGGGCACACCAGAGCCTGAGCTCATGCGGGTGCTCAGGATCAGGCCTGCAGGGGCATGTAAGGCTGGTGATTGTCACATCCCTGCATGCCTCAGGGCCAGCACTTGTACGGGCACCCACAATCAGGCCCGCAGTGGCGTGTAGGGCCAGCAATCACTGCATCCCTGCACGCCCTAGGGCCTGGGCTTGCACAGGCACTCGGGATCAGGCCTGCAGTGGCATGTAGGGCCAGTGATCATCACCTCCCTGAATATCTCGAGGCCTCCTCTGGTGTGGGTGCTCCAGAGGAGGCCCGCATGGGGGTGCAGGGCCGGTGATCACAGGCTCCCTGCACATCCCAGGTCCTCCACTTGCTGTGGCAGGGGTGTGAAAAGAGGGCGATTGCCTATTCCCTGCATGCTCCCCACCATTGCCTGTGTGGGCGCGCTGCCACCAGCCAGCAGGGGCAGGCAGAGGAGGGGATCACCCTTTCTTTGCACACCTCCACCACCACTGCTGCGGGCACTTCAGAAGCAGCCTGCAGGGACGTGTAGCATGGGCGGTCACTTTTTAAACCCTTTAAAAAAAAAGATTCGAAAGATTCGAGATTCGTGAGATTTGTGGATTCCCAGAACCTTCTAATTTTCTGGATTCCAAAAATTCTGGATTCATCCCATCCCTACTATAAAGCCAGCCACTTAAAGTTTGCTTTTGTTTATAGAATCATAGGTAACAGAGCTGGAAGAAACCACAGGGGCCATCTTGTCCAACCCCCTGCCATGCAAGAACACAGATCAAAGTACTCCCAACAGATGGCCATCCAACCTCTGTTTAAAAACCTCCAAAGAAGGAGGCTCCACCACACTCCGAGGCACCATATTCCACTGCTGGACAGCTCTGACCGTCAGGAAGTTCTTTCTGAGGTTCAGGTGGAATCTCTTTTCCTGTAGTTTGAATCCATTGCTCTTTGTCCTAGTTTCTGGAGCAGTAGAAAATAAGCCCTTCCCTCTTCGATATAACATCCCTTCAAATATTTAAATATGGCTATCATGTCCCCTTTTAACCTTCTGTTCTGCATACCCAGCCCCCTGAGACGCTCCTCACAGGACATGGCTTCCAAACCCTTCACCATTTTGGTTGCCATCCTCTGGGCATGTTCCTTCTTGTCAATATCTTTCTTGAAATGAGGTGCCCAAACTGGACACAGTATTCCAGATGAGGTCCAACCAAAGCAGAGTAGAGTGGAACCATTATTTTTCTTAATCTAGACACCATACTCCTATTGATGCAACCAAGAATCATGTTGGCTTTCTTGGCTGCCACATCACATTGCTGACTCGTGTTCAGCTTGTGGTCTACCAAAACTTCTAGATCTCTTTCACGTGTACTGTTGTCCAGCCAGGTGTCTCCTATCCTATATTTGTACATTTTATTTTCTGCCTAGGTGAAGGACCTTCCATTTCTCTCTGTTGAAATCTGTTAGCTTTAACCCAGCTCTCCAGTCTGTTAAGGTCATCCAGACTGTTTGAAAAGTCCCAGATATTGTTTCTGTTCTTTCTGATTTTATACTGGATTAAAAGGAAACTGACCTGGAAACTGACCTGGGGAGCTGGTATAAAAATCTCTGATCTTATTAGGAGCTGACAGAAAATATCCTGGGATTAAAAAAAAACATGCATGGATCTCCCAAATACAACTGTAAAGAACAGAAACAAAATCCTGGACTTTTCTGGTCTTTGATTAAAAAGAATGTGCCCCTAATCTCTGAAGTAGCAGAAAACAAGTCTGCTCCACCTACATGACAGCTGTTAAAATATATAAGATGGCTATAATTTCTCCTCTCATTCTTCTGTTCTTAATCTTAAACATACCTAGATCCCTATGCATTCCTCATAGGGTTTTGTTTCCAGATCTTTTATTATCTCGATACCTCTTCTTCGGACACATTCCACATTGTCAATATCCTTCTTGAACTGTGGTGTTCAGAACTAGGCAAAGTATTGCAGGTGAGGTATTTCCAAAACAGAAGAGAATGGTACTGTTACTTCCCCTGTGTTGTATACTATATTCCTCTTGATGCAGCCTTTAATTTCTTTTGCATTTTTGGCTACTGCACTGTTGACTCGTGTTTAGCTAGTAATCTACTGAGATCCCTTGATACTTTGAAATGTACTGTTGTCAAGCCAGGTGTCACCCATCCTGTATTAGTGAATTTAATTTTGCGTGCCTAAATGTAGTACCTTATATTTATCCCTGTTGAAATTTGTTTTGTTAGTTTTGACCCAGCTGTCCAATCTGTCAAGGTCATTTTGAATCCTGATCCTTTCCTGTCCTGTTGAGTGTTAGCTATTCTTTCTAATTTGGTCTTGTCTGCAAATTTTATAAACAAGCCCTCTATTCCATCATCCAAGGCATTCATTGAGACTTGAGCAACCTCTGACCCAGGACAGGACTCTGGGGAACCTTAAATAGTCATTTCCCTTCAGAATGAAAAACAACCATTGGTGAATACTCTTTGGGTCCAGTCAATCAAGCAGTTACAAATCCGTCTAAAAGCGCTGTCTACTCCACATTTTTACTAGTTTGTCTGAAGTCTCAAAGCACTTGAGAGAAATAAATCACCAGCAACAGATATCATATCAATAAAGCTGTTTTAAGCTACTGTCAGAGTCTAACTCCCTGCCTGTGCCTCTCTGCCAGCAAGGGAAGAGAGGAGAAAGTACTTGCCCAAGAGGAGATGGCAGTGGGGAGTGTCCAATGCAAATGAACAAGTGGAAACGCTGAGCTGAGTCAAATCAAGGTCAAATCCAAAAGGTCCAGAAAGCTGAAGGTCCACCCAAAGGGGTTGAGGGAGCCAGAACACAAGAGTCGTGAGAGCTGGGGTAGTGATTTGCTAAAAGCAAACAGCAAGCCATATAGCTGATGAGAACAACAGGTGTTCCTTATCACTGTTCTGTTTTCTTAATTTTGCCAAAATGGCTTCCCTCTGAGCTGCTTGTTTCTGTCTCCCCTATGATTGGAGGCTGGTGGGGGGGTGGGGGGAGGTGAATCAAATTCCTCTAAATCAGTGGTTCTCAACCTGTGGGTCCCCAGATGTTCATGGACTTCAGCTCCCAGAAGCCCCAGCCAGTATGGTCAATGCTCAGGGCTTCTGGGAGCTGAAGTCCACGAACATCTGGGGACCCACAGGTTGAGAACCACTGCTCTAAATCATTGCTGTTCCCTTCACCTTCTGGGGCTGGCTGCAACAACTCTGCCTCTGCTTATCTTTCAACTGATGGGGGTGTTTGCAAGCTAGTTTGGTCTCTCACTGGCTCTGTTCCTGGCACAATCAATTGCTCATCGAGCTCTGAGCCATCATCCATCACAGCTACTAAGAAAGAATCCATCAAAATTCTAACAAAAAATCTGTCAACAAATCTAATCTACCCACAGATTAGAATCACTCAATATCTATTCCAGTTCCCATGAAAGGGAACACCAGAGATTATAGTAACCATCAGATCAACGCCTTAATCTCCCATGCAAGCAGAATGATGCACAAGACAGCATAAACTTTTACCACGTACGGAGTAAGAAATACCTTAAATCTAAGCTAGGTTCAGAAACTGAAGAGGTACTTGGGTAATATTACAAACATGCACTGGCTAATGGAGCACATGACGGAATTTCAGAAGAAAATTATCTTGTGTTTTTCATATTATAGCAAAATCCTGGATTGTGCAGATCATGAAAAACTATGGATCTTTCTAAAAGAAATGATGTGCCACAACATCTGTTGTTTTGAAACATAATCTAAACTCTGGAGAAGAAGTCAGTACCAGGAGACAATATGCAGAAGGCAGGCACAACAATTTAAAGTATGCAGATGACACCGTATTGTTGTTGTGCACCTTCAAGTTGTTTCCAATTTATGGCAACCCTAAGGTGAACTTATCACAGGGTTTCTGGGGCTGAGAATGTGTGATGCACCCAAGGTTATCCAGTGGATTTCCATGGCTGAGCAGAGGATCAAATCCTCCAGGGTTGTAGTACAGTGCTCAAACCACTACACACTACACAACATGCATTCCTTGCAAAAAAATATCAGAACGACTACTGGAGAGAGCCAAAGGGGAAAAAAAATACAAAAGCAGGGCTACAATTGAACATTAAGGAAACAAAAATAATGACCACAGATGATTGACCTAAATTTAAACTGGATGATAAACATATCAAAATAAAGATCTTCTATACCATGGCTCTGTTATAAATCAATATGGAGACTGTAGCCAAGAAATCAGAAGAAGGCTAGGACTTAGAAGGGCAACTGAATAAGATCCTCCAGTGTAAAGATCTATTTATATATTTATTTGATTTATATCTTTTCTTCCAAAATGAGACCCAAAGCAGCTAATATATATCATTGAAAACCAAAGTGAGGATTATCCATGCCAGAGTATTTCTGATTTCTATGTATGATTTTGAAAGCTAGACAGTGAAGAAAGGTGAAAGAAAGAGAATCAACTAATTTGAAATTTACTGCTGGATAAAAATTCTATGCATATGGATATTTTATGGATATCCTGGACTGTCCAAAAGAGAAAAATCATACTTTGGACATATCATGAGACCACGTAATCAGAAAAGCTGCTATTTATTTATTTCTTGAATTTTAACCCACCATTCTCCTAGGATGGAGAAAGCATGGTAGTTTCCAGTGATTTAAAACATGATTAACTAAAAACTTATTTTACAAAAGTTTAAAAAAATGGAAAAACAGTATTATTTAAAAACTATGGTTAAACACGGATAAAAACACATTAAAAACATAAATACAGACATATATCACTCATCAAAGCCTCAAACAAAGCAGCTCCTTTTTTACACTGTCTTTTTATGGGAGTGTCACCCAGCCCTTCTTTCCTTGCCTGTTGTCTAGTTGGAAGTTGTTTTCTTTTTTTTTCTTCTTTTTTTTGCAGCATTAGCACTGGGAGAATGGTGAAGGAGAGCTAGAGAAAGACAGACCTTCAGTGTTTACTCATCTCGTTGAATTATTGTGATTAGTCCTAAATAATTTCCCACAAACCTTATGCTACAATAACTAGTACACTTACCTCGGAATCAGTCTCTTTGAACTCAATGGAACTTCCAAAGAAATATGCTCTGGTTCAAGCTGCTTGCCTGTGATTTTTTTATCCACTTCCTTGAAAACAGTATTTCATTACTGGGTGTTAAGAATTTCAAGTCAGACTTAATTCTTAGTCCTGCTACCCTTCCACAAAAAAATGCTGACTTGGTGGTTACTTACAGTCTGTGGAACTTCCTTCCAAGACAATTTTCAGGAAAGGTTTGCAGAGGAAGGGGTTTTAGTGGAATGCTTTTCTTTCATATTGTTTTAGATGTTTAAACATTATTTTAATTTGTATAATGCCCTCCTCAATAAGCCAATATGGGGCTCAAAGTGGCTTACAAAACAAGTCAAAACAAAATAGCAAAAACAATCTACAGTGGCCCCTCCACTTTTGCAAGGGTTCAGGGTATAAAACCCTTACAAAGTGAAAAAACTGAAAATACCTGCCCCCCCCACTCCCCTCCCATTCCTTTCTGGGGCTCCTGCCCCCCATTCTCTTGTGTTTTGACTCAGTGCATGTTCTCTGCACTGGGGCAAAACATATGGGAATGGGAGGGGGAGCTCTGGGGGAGAAAAGGAAGGTGCACGCATGCCTTTCCCTCCCATTCCCTTGCCTTGTGCCTCAGTGCGCATTTCCCACTGGGGCCAAATGCATGGGAATGGGAGGGGGGATCCAGAGGGGAGAAAGAAGGTGTGTGTGTGTGCCTTCCCTCTCCCATTCCCCTGCCTTTTGTTTCAGCATGCATTCTTCTGCCAGGTGCATGGGAATGGGAGGGAAGAGCTCCAGAAGGGAGAATGCGTGCATGCCCCCCCTTGCCATGCCTTTTGCTTGGGTGCGCTTGCCTTCTTTCTTTGCACCCAGCAAAATGCAAGAGAACTGGAGGAGGAAAATGGGGGGTTGGGAAGGCATGCGTGAGCTTTATGGATAATCAAGTTCATGAAGGTCAAACCTGTAAATGTGGAGGGAGGACTATACAATAAAAAATTAAACAACCAATCTAATCAAAACATTAAAACTATTAAAAATGCATTCAAGACATAGCACAGCAGACTCATTAGATATCCTTCCACCCCAAAAATTAAAAGTTCAAAACTTATTTGAATAAAGTCCTTTGCCTGCTGGTGAAAAAAGAGCAACCAAGAAGCCCCTGGGAAGGAGTTTGACAGTCTAGGACAGTGGTTCTCAACCTGTGGGTCCCCAGATGTTCGTGGACTTCAGCTCCCAGAAGCCCCAGCCACTATGGTCAATGCTCAGGGCTTCTGGGAGCTGAAGTCCATGAACATCTGGGGACCCACAGGTTGAGAACCACTGGTCTAGGAGCAAACATAGAGAAGGCTCCATCCCATGTCCTCATCAGACATGCCTGTGATGGTGATGAGACTGACAGAAAGTCCTCTCCTGAAGACTGTAAGACTTGAGCAAACTTATACGGGGAGGTATGAGCTTTCAGAAACTCTAGACCAGTGGTTCTCAACCTGTGGGTCCCCAGATGTTTGTGGACTTCAGCTCCCAGAAGCCCTGAGCATTGACCATAGTGGCTGGGGCTTCTGGGAGCTGAAGTCCACAAACATCTAGGGACCCACAGGTTGAGCAGCACTGCTCTAGACCTAAACAGTATAGGGCAGTGGTTCTCAACCTGTGGGTCCCCAGATGTTCGTGGACTTCAGCTCCCAGAAGCCCTGAGCATTGACCATAGTGGCTGGGGCTTCTGGGAGCTGAAGTCCACGAACATCTGGGGACCCACAGGTTGAGAACCACTGGTATAGGGCTTTACAGACCACAACCAGCACTCTGAATTATGCCTAGAAATGCTCCGGTAGCCAGCGAAGTTGTTTCAACAAGAGAGTTATATGCTCCCTTTAACCAGTCTTGGTCAGCAGTCTAGCTAAAGCATTTTGAGTCCGCTCAACTTTCCAGTTTCCAAAGCCAGTCTTATATGTAGAATGTGTTACAGTAATCCAAACATGTTGTAACAAAGAATGTTTTACTATAGTCAGATGTGGTATCTCCAGCAAAGGAGGCAGCTGGTTTTAATTCTGCAAACATACTTCTTGGCCACTGCTGAAATCTGGGTCCTCCTTTTCAGGACTAAATCCTGGAAGACAACCAAGTTGCACACCTGAGATTTCAGCAGGAATGTAACCCCACAGAGGCCGAATTCCTTTTGACTGACCAGGAACATCCCATCTTGTCTGGATCAAGACTCTATTTGTTCACCCTTACCCAGTCCATTATTGACAACAGACACTGGTTTAGTATCAAAATAGCTTTCTTGGAACTGTGTGTCATTGTTATACTGATGAAATCCAACTCCAAATGTCCGGTGATTTCATGTGTCTGTTAAACAGCACGGGTGCATCGCAAGCCAATGGCTAGGGTGCTAAACAGAATTCCCCCAGCTGCACCTTCTGATTGTGCCTCTCCAGAATGGCCAGAGCCACATTAAAACAGCCCCCCAAATCCCATCCCAAAGACACAGCACAGAAGGATATGATGTCTGATGGTACTGAAGGTCCAGTAGAATCGACAGAGACACATTCCGCATGTCCAGTTCACAGTGTAGGTTATCCATGAAGGCAACCAAAGCAGTTTGTGTCCCCACAGCAAGTACTGAAGCCAGGCTGAAGTGGATTTTGATAATTCCTTTCATCTCAGAACCACTGATCCTTGGAGGCCATAACATGCTCCAGTATTTTGCCCAAAAAGGGATACTGGAAACTGGCTGGTAGGTTTCCAATATGACAGGGTTCAGGGAAGGTTCTTTCCGTGAAGACCTCACCGCAGCCTCTTTTAGGATAGGACACTGTCTTGCTGCAATGAGGCATTAATCACTCCCCTTACTCACTTTGTGAGACATGAAGGGCACAGGTCCAACGCACATCTAGTGACTCTCACCTCTCCAAGGAGCACATCCTCAGCCTGCACAAACTGTAACACATCCAGTAACACAGGATACACAAGAACCAAGATTACATCCACTGGAATGGAGAGCAGAGCAGATTTAAAGTGTATTATAAATTCTTCACAATGGGCTATGGTCTAGTCTAATATGATCTTCTGATAAACTGCATTTTAATTTCTTGTGTTTTAACCGCATCTGTTTTCAATTGCTCTGTGAGTTGTTTTGGATGCCAGTACTAGGAGGAAGCTGGGATATTAATAAATAAACGTATCACGCTACTGATAAGATTGGTTTGAGTTACCTACGGAGTCAGTTCAGGACGATCCCAGCAATGCTTCCCCAACCCATAATAAGTATCTGGGATCAACGGGTCTCTCCTTGAAGGGATCTCATTAATCTATGAGCGTGTGGATCGGTGCGGGTCATGCATTCTGCCTCCGCTCAGACACAATACTACTCACGTCCCATGGTGAGAATCAAAACATATTCGGCGCTAAAGGAAGTCGTGTGTACAAGACGGGGGCCGGCGCTCCTAGGCTGAAACGGACTAGGCCGCAAAGCGGTACGTAGCCTGCGCCGAGGAGGAGGATTACGCGACGCAGAGCGCGCCCCTCGAGTAGCAGGAGCAGCATCGACGCTGACGAGACTCTGGGCCTAGAGCGGGCGCAAGGGCACCCGAGCCCCGCCCTGTTCGCTCTCTCGGGAGCGGCGGCCGGGGTGCTCAACGAGACGCGAGGGGGGTGAGTGTGATGAGGTAGGGAATGGCCGCGCATGCGCAGTAGTAAACCTAAGCGGCCGCGGTGATGGCTGCGCAGTGACGGTTGGATCTAACGGTTGCTATTGACAGTGGAGCCGGGCGCGCGCGGTGGATGGTAGTTGCGCGGAGAGCGGCCAGAAGCAGCGACGCCGTTGGTCCCGCGGAAGACGCCTCGGAAGGCCCCCGGTAATGCGGCCGCACTGAAACTCCTGGCGGAGGCGCCTCCCCCGCCCCTACCAGAGCCGGGCCCGGGCCGTCGCCTTCCGCTGGCCTCGCGGATCCTGCCTCCTCCGCCCCCCCAATGTGGGGCCTCCCCTCCGCCTGAGGCGCCCGGGAGGGCGAGGGAGCAAGGCCGGGATGGCCGGCCGCGGGGAGTAGTGGCCTGGGCCTCCGCCGCTCGAGGCGAAGAGGAGCGAAGCGGCGGAGAGGGGGCAGGCCGGGGGAGGGGGAGCAGGCTCCGGCCCTGGCTGTGACGGCGCCTCGATGCGGGGCTAGGAGCGCAGCCGCCCCTCGGCCTGCCCTGCCAGGGCGCGGAGCCGCGCTTTCTTCTCAGCCCGGAGCCGTCGGCCTCAGCGTCTGCGATGAACCCGGTGAATGCCACTGCTTTGTACATCTCCGCCAGTCGCCTGGTGCTCAGCTACGGCCCCGGGGAGGATCCGCAGTGTCTGGCCGAGATCGGCAAGCTGCTGCCCTACTTCCGGCAGTCTCTCTCCTGCTGTGTGTGCGGTGAGTGAGGTCCTTTCTATTGTTCTGGGCCGCGGGCGAGCCGGCAGGCACCCTCCCTCCCTCCCTCCCTCCCTCCTCCGTCAGTCCGTCCGCCTGCCTGGCTTGGTGTCGCCTCGCTCGTTACACCCACTGGACTGGGCAGGGAGCGAAGCCGCCTTCCTCGGGGGTAGCCCTCAGCCGGCGGAGAGACGCATGCCCCGCAGGGCTCGCTGCTTTCCTCGAGGGAGTTCTTTCCGAAACTTTCCTCCCCGTCCGTGTTGCTTTGGAAGCTGGCGTGCAGACGGGCCCTTTGAGGAAATTGTTTAAAGGTCAGGGAGTCTACGAAGAAGGGGGAGTGGAAGCCGTAATAAAAAGGCGGCTTATGTGCGCCTTTACCGACATATTGAACACCTCAGAACAGTTTGGAAAGTCTTCGCAAGTTATTTCCCCTCCCCGAAACTTTTCTTAGTGAGTTCTGTTTTTTGGTAATAGTCCTTCTTTTGCAATTCTAGAGGAATCACCGTAGATTAGTCTCTTAAAGCTAACAGGGGGAAAAAAATGACAGCCTTACAGGCCACCTCCACAATACTGTGTACGTTCACTTAGAACTAAGCTCTGTTACAGTTAGTTAATCACAGGTAAGCATGTAGAGGATTGCAGATTAATGTTTTTATTATGTTTTTTTTAAAAAAAATGTAAATAAGTGCTTATATATGATAGTACAAGCGGGCCACTCTCTGTGCAAAAGAATAATTGGATATAAAATATCAAAAGTGGCAATATACAAAAAACAGTGGAGAAAAATTCCATCGTGCCAGGACATTCTGCCATTAACCTTAAAATGATTGTTTTGAAGCAACAGGACTTCAAAGGGAGATGGCAACCTGAAACTGCTGAATTAGAATTTATCAAGTGGTCCAATTCTGTCTGTGACTTGAGTTAGAATAGCAGGTTTTTATCATACTACATATGTTAATTTTTTTTCCTGGTTGCATTATGACTAACCACAGCTTTGTGAATGGTCACTGTTAATGACATAAATGCCACTACTGTCCGTATTTCCTGTGACCTCACTGTTTACATTCTGCTCCTCTGCTGCTGCTTTCTGTTTGTGTCTGTAGCTTTGGAGTAGAAACTGATTAGAAAGGTTTATGCCATGATAGAGCTGTTAGCCTTCTAGGTATCAACAAGACTGTCATTTTTTTCATATGGTGGATTTATTGCCCTGTCAGATGAAAACATTCTGGCAGTCATTCAGGTAGGAAGCAAACTACTTAATGAACATTTGCTTTGTGTAACAATACATTTGAGGTGTTAGTTTTGAGGAGGGTTTTCTGACTTGAGTGAGTTGTCTAATGGAGGATGGGGGAAAGTGTTATAAAGTGGAAGAAATAGGTAAGATCATTCCTAGACTGGCAAAACTTGTACACAGACATTACCCAGTGTGTTAACGGATGTGCTCTAGTGTTCAGCAGGCTTGAAAATGTAAACAAAAGTTAAGCTGCATAAGGAGGAAGTGTAAAATGGCTTGTATTCACTATCCTTCTGGTCATCACATCTGAACATTAGAAAAGCTAAATATTTTTAACTGTTAGTATTTAGAGAAGAACTTACAAAAGACCGATTTGTAAAAAGGAAACACAGAATTGTATGTTTAAACTGCTCCTGTCAGGCCTTTGATTCTTCACACTCGTGGTCCTGTTTTTAAAGGAGTTAAAATCAATTATGCTGAAAGAATAAAGTGAAAGTAAGAATTCACTTCTGAAACTAGTGAACATGTTTTGTTATCCCAAGATATCTTGACATTCCAGGCAGTAAATCCAGATAACATTCATTCCCCTGCAGTACTTTTCTGATCTTTCCACAGACTGACTGCATGCACACATCCATTTGTTGCTGTGATAAAGCACTCATCACTTTAATGCCCCTTGTTTAATTCTTTATACAGTAGGATCTAATGTATGTAAGATCCCTGGTTAAAATTAAGGAGGGAGATATATCTAGAGATAGATGTCAATGTAAATAAAATATCTGGCTACTTCCTGTCCCTTTTTTGTGTCCATGGATTTGAGATAACTGTTTCATTCTGCCTTCTAATAGTATTAAGTTTGAAAATTAGACAGGTGTGCTGTGTTTGGTACAGAAACTATGGTAATTTTTGTGTCTCTC
The DNA here is from genome assembly GCA_948472985.1 of Iguana delicatissima. NCBI lineage: Eukaryota > Metazoa > Chordata > Lepidosauria > Squamata > Iguanidae > Iguana > Iguana delicatissima. The sequence goes on from CAOKZL010001296.1 coordinate 221,955, forward strand.
TGTGAAGTTTGTGTGTAGGTTATCAAGTTAACATGTGGTGGCTGCAGTTTACACTGTTTCTTTATGTACTGAATTACTATTTATCCTTTTCTTTGTAACATTACGTACATAGAATTGACTTGAAGTTAGATTTAGAAATGAGTTCTTTCATTGTAAATTCAGAGACTTAATAATCTTTTTCTGAGAGCAAGTTATTTTTTCCCTAAGAACATGCAAGATTATTTAGTCTCTAGACCAGTGGTTCTCAACCTGTGGGTCCCCAGATGTTTGTGGACTTCAGCTCCCAGAAGTCCCAGCCACTATGGTCAATGCTCAGGGCTTCTGGGAGCTGAAGTCCAAAAACATCTGGGGACCCACAGGTTGAGAACCACTGCTCTAGACTGAGTTGGAAACTGCTATAACAGATCCCCCCTCCCCGTTTTCAGCCCAAAATAGAACCTGAAAATAACCAGAAATTAGAAGAAATGTACTTCTGATATGTAATTTGGTTTGGGGGTTGGTTTCTTGGCACATTATGGGTTTAATTTTACTGTTCTGGGAGGTATAAAGGCAGTTTGGAATTATTGGAGGTCATTGTGGGGCACTTTTGGCTCACAAAAAAAAAGGAGGGGTTGGAGATCTTGGAGGACAGCAAAAAAAAAGGAGTAGAGGGCTGCCTTTGACCTGTAGGCCGCACATTCCGTACTGTTACTGTGAATTTTGTATTAATATTCTAACATTGCTGACTTCTTCGCCTGATCAGCAGCCCCCAGAAATCAGAAGGTCTCAGTACTTTCTTTTACTTGGATTAGGGTTCTGGCTTGGTTCTCAAGTATGTTGTCTTATAGTATTGTTGGAATCAATGTATGAAGGCTCACAACATTTAACTTTTAGTTTTCATGGCATTATCTTTTCAACTCATTTATAGCACACTTCCTAAGGATACTGAGCACAGTAGGAGTTATTTCCAAGTTAACTTTTATAGTATTCCATTGCTAGTGACTCTGTGAAAATATTTCTAGTTCTTCTGACCAAACTTGTATTGAAGCTTCAGACAGAGGTAATAATAAGAATTCTTTAAAATTTTAGCTTCTCTGGAATGAATAAGTGTGTGCACTCTTGAAGTGCTTCCATTTCTTTCCTCCTGTTAATGCCAGTGACTGAACAAACCAGGAACCTTGGGCCATGGCTCATTTAGTGTGTCTGAACTAGAATTTCAGGCTTGTTCCTGTCCTGTTATAACTAAGAATCACAGAACAAACCCTGATGTATGATTATGGCTTGTGAAGAGAGAAAGATTCCAGAGATCTCAGTTCAAACATAACACAGAACAAACCATGGATATATGCTTCTTGGTTCTTTTAACCACTTCTGTTAGTAGAAGGAGCCAAATGAAATGTGTATTCTTGATGCTTCAGAATCTTCAGCAGTGCACTATTGACATGTGAACAAGGCCAGAGGGTGCATTTATTTTTAGTTTGATGCCCTTTTGCTTTTTTTTTTCTGTTTCAAAACCTTTTCACTGTAACTTTCTTCCATTTCTGTAATTTTCAGAGGGTATTACAAACATTTGAAGGTAGAATTGGGAAAGAAGAAAGATAAAAGGCAAAAGCTCTCTAACTGCATCCACAAATTAATTGATAAAAATGTATATTTTATCCCTGAAAATTAACTTGTGCTCAGAAAGCAAGTTGCTTAGTGTTTCTGTTGGCCCGTGTAGCAGTAGCATTGCACAAGTTTTCCCACACCTGCTTTTTGGTTGCAGAGAAAAATCACTGAAGTAAGTAGTAGCTTGATTACTTAACTGTATCACTTTCAACGCTGAAGGAGTTTTTCTGTGCCTTAGATAAAGCAGATAAGGCCATTCTAATAATTAAATTTGTGTCTTTTCCCTTGGAAAGCACTGTATGTGCAGCGATGGAGCTTTTGAGGCCATGTCAATGCAAATTGGAGGTGCTGGCATTCTCTTGTGCCTTTTCTACACTAGCTGTAGGAAACAGTGAACTGTTTTGTTTTGTTTTCACAGCCCCTTGGGAAGAGGCTACCTTGGTGCTTCTACAGTCCTTTTTCTGACCCTCACCACAGCTGTTAGTAGAGACTTACCTTTCCTATCTGAAGCAAACTGTCTTCCTAATACATCAGATTCTTTTCCTCTTCTCTTACCCCATATTTTTGTGTCCCACTCCCCCTGTGTTTCTTATTTTGGTAGTCTATACAATGAGCGTTTCTTTTTTTTTCCAGAAAAAGCTTCACTTCTCTTTCATGATTTGGTCACGGTAAAGAGTTTTGGCTGTTTCTGACACAGAAACTGAATTAAGTAGGAAAAGATAAGCTTGCTTTGATATACTTACCTCATCCTGATTGATTTAAAACCAAAAGTGAAAGCTGAGTTTGGTCTTTACTTTGGTTTATACAAGAAAGAGGTTTGAACAACTGTTGAAAAAAGAAAATGCTAAATGCTTCTCAGCTGTTTCCCGCTCACTGTTACTCTTGCTAGCATGTGTAACTTAAAGCATAACAACTTATTTTTTATCTATTTCTAATATAAACATTTTGCCACAGATTTGCTTGTGGAGTAAAGCTTGAAAACAAGAGACCGTTATTTAAAAGTAAAAGCACTTACTTTGCACATGTCTTTGTAAGTTAAACTATTGATGAAAAAGTATGACTTTAAGTATCAAACCAACATCATAAACCACAGTATTGAGTTTAGTTTGTTTCTCTTAACCATAGTTAAGATTAGGCTCAGGTATAGTGCTAAGCTGCAGTTAGATGTTTGACTGGGTTTGAGCATGATGCTAAACTACAGTTCAATAAAAATTAAATAAAATGGAAGGGAATAAAAGAAAGAAAAAAGAAAGAAAGAAATGGCAGCTTCTAGAGGAGTGGGACTGCACAAACCCAAGATTCATTCATATAACTATAGTTTAATGTTGTATTTGAATGAGGCCATGGTTTATTGCCAGAACTGAATATGTAAAAATGAGTAACAGTGGGCCCTCAGTATCTGCTAGGATTTGGTTCCAAACCCACCATGGGTTTCAGACTTGGTGGATGCTCAAGTCCCATTATGTACAGTGGCATCCCTTATATAAAATGGCAAAATCAAAGTTTGCTTTTTTTTTTAACATTTTCAAGCCATGGTTGGTTGAATCCATAGATACAGAATTTGTAGATATGGAGGGCCAACTGTATTTATAGTTTTATCCCCAGATGAAATGGTGAGTTGTATTCAAATACCTTTGTACAACTGAGACCACTGATCCATTTATCCTTAATGTGTTCCTTGACCAGCAGTAGCTCTCAAGTTTCAAGCTGGACCTCTTTCAATTGTGATCTTTTGAGCAGAAATACAAGGCATTAATTTACAAACATTATACAGTCTGAATGGAAGTATGAACATAGATGTAGATGTTGTGTAACATCCAACTTTGTGTAATAGATCTTCTCCTTCTCTCCTAAAAGCCTCCTCCAGAGGATTTATGTGATCTACTGAACAGTGTGGTGTGTGTCCTGCAGAGCTCCAGTGGGAAGGGGTAACTGCTCCAAATTATGCAGCTGGATCTTGCACTGCTCCCAAGTGATTCTTGATGTCAGAGGTTCCCCCTGCCCATGATGCTCAGTAGACCCTCTTAATTTTCAGGAGAGTACTTACGGAGATATGGAGAGAGAGGAGGAGCAAATGAGCTGCCTTCTGTTTGCACATCACTGGATTTCACCATTTTTCCTACCCATAATACTGATAGTTTTTGGCTGTTGGAGGGTACATGGAGGAGATCTGAATGTCGTAAACATGTTGGTTACACTTAAATTCTGCCTTTTGAACAGGTTGAGGAATCTAAGGATACGAGTAGTAAATGCTAATGCCCCCAGAGATTGTCTCTTCCTCTCTGAGTAACAAAATTTTTAATCATCTAGCAAATCTGCTGATTGTTAAATTACTGTTTTTGCTTTTTGTAAGCTGCTTTCTATATTCTTAATGGAAAAGTAGTTCAGAAATGTTTGTGTTTCTGTGACAAATAGAATCCTCATTGAAGGGCAGGCTTTTTAGCAGTGTGCTACATTCTGCAGTTATGTTTCCTTTTTGTGTCCACTAAAATACCAGTGGAAGTGTTTTACTTAAAATATTGTGACTGATTCTTTCGCTGTTGCTACATACTGATAAAATGCAGAGCATCTAATCATATTTTTGTCTGTTGCTCAATAAACTGAGATTAAATGACAATTTCCCAGTTTGTATGTAATGGGAAACTGTAGTTTTAAACAACCACAACAGAAGCACTGAAGCTGATATGCAGAGAGGGTGGAGCACATAGATCTGATACTTGTTAGCACCTCAGTTGCTCTTTTGACTAATAGGTACAAAGATTGAAATGTATTGTTTTTGTTTCTTAAATTTGTAGAAAGTGTAAATTCATTTATTATATCTGTTGGAATTTTTAATATATTGATCAGGCGTGTCTGTTGCGCCGAGGAGGCATTTTACAGGGCTAGCCATTCCAGCTGAGCTTTAAATTTGAAAGAACTTGTAAGTAATCTTATCTATTGGCTTGCCAAAAACAATCAATGCTAACTAGAGTCCTTTGCTAGAGGATATTAGATCAGATTTAAGCCAATGACAAAAATAAAATTATCATTTTGCGGCATTATGAGCAGAACAGAAAAGATTATTTTATCTTGAATTATTTCTATTCAGTAGAATGTGTCTACAACACTTTATTGTGCTATTGTGATCTGTAAGATTCCATTCTGTCCTCAGTGCTCTTTGACATTGACATCAAGGTGAACAACGCTGTTTTTGTGGGTCTCATCCCCTCTAGACTTGCCCATCCCCCTCTTTTTTTTTCTTTCTTTCAAAAAAGGGTGATGTGTTTCTCTTGGAAGACTCCAAAGGCCCATTAACACTATACATTCATATCAGTATAGTTCTGTTTTAGAGCTTTCCAAACTTTTCATGTTGGTGACGCACTTTTTAGACGTGCGTCATTTCACGACACAGTAATTCAGTTTTACTAGCAAACTGGAGGTTAAACTAACCCATTATACATAAATTGTGGTAACAAAATGTATGGGGACACAACATATTTCATGAAAACCTTTCATATATTTTTTAAAATATATGATTTATAAATAATAACATACATTTCCAAGCTTGTAGGCAATACACACACTTCAGGTGACATACTAACATGTAGCAGCATACTGTTTGGAAAGCCCTGTTCTGTTTTAACTGCATTGGGCGCATCCTGTGCAGTCTCGAGGGTTATAGTTCAGTAAGGCACTAGAGCTCTCTGGCTGGGAGTTCTAGATGCCCTTTCTAAATTGAACATCCCAGCATTCTTTAGGATGGAGCTGTAACAGTTTACATGAAATCACTGTACTTCAACTGTATAGTGTGAAAAGGCCTTAGGAGAGACAATTCGTCTTTGAATCAGTTGAACAGCTCCTTGTATTATTTATCTTTTTAAAAAAGGCTTTTTCAAAGTCAGGAATAAATATCTGGCCACTTCCTTTTCTTTTTTTAGCATTTTTGGTAGTCTGTGTGAACCCAGGACGATTGCAGGGCAAAGAAATATCTCTGACCAGCTACACTTTTCCTCTAAACCCCTAGTGTAAGTGAAGCACATAGAGGCTTTTGGGTAATTTGAGAAAAGGCATGATTTAGATTATTGTAATGGGCATGCCCTTGAGGCTTCTATAATTCTATGAATCTGGAAATTGAAATAGGTGAAAAATATACCAAGTTGCTGCCAAGGTTAGCTGTCGTAGATCATATAGCATAAATCCTGAAAGAGATGCATTGGTTGCCTGGATTTGGGGGTGTAGTTTTCGTTGTTTGAGCATGTACAGTGCTTCCGTTTCCACGCTGTTATCACTGTAAGTTAGAACAGTAATATTAGCCTCTTTTCAAAAGGCATCTTTTGAACCATACTATTGTTTTAACTGTATGAACTTCAAATTAGTCTAGTTAAGTTGGCATCACGGTTACATAAATCTTTATTTCTCCAGGCCAGTGAGCTTCTAGGGAAGCAAAAATGGTTAGAATGAAATACATACAGTAGACAAGTTTTCCTCTAAATCTCTTTGTAAATAAGCATAAGAAAATAGACAGGTAAATAGCTGGGAATTTCTTGTTGAAAGCCAAACCATGCTGGCTGCAGCCTTGTTCTATGTCATACTGAAATGGTTACATTATGAGAGTGGTGCACAGGAAAGCTGTAATTTTAATATAGTAATAAAAAAGATCTGTGTCTGCTTGTGTTGAAGTCAGAAATCTGATAATGAAGCCATTGATTTTCCTTAAAGAATTATAATTGGTCTTAATTTCTAGAAATGGAAGAGCAGATAATATATATGATAGGGTACTGTGTCTGTTTAGGCAGACTCTGTAATGGGTGCACTGGTATGGCAAACTCTTATCTGTTTTACAATGACTGTTCATACGCATTCAAGCTTTTTATGATAGTTTACTTCAGTATTGAACAAACTCCAAGATGAGAGAAAGCCTGTTGCACTGCAAATCAAACCGGGGCTTAGGAACTGCTAATCCTTAGGCATCTGTCTAGGATGCATGGTATCACATGAAGATTTGGATGCAATTGGAGCTTAAGATTTAGGGAAACATGAATGGCATTTCTGACACATCCAAATTGAATCCCAGAAGTTGTTGATATTAAAGAATTGCATTTTGATTAAACATGATAAAAGGTAAAACAACTGAATTGGAGTATGTACATAACCTGGACCATGTTTGTGTCTTTATTTCTCAGTTGTCTTACCCAACTGAGTATCTTCCTCAAGACTAGCTCTTTGTACAGAAGAATTTATGTATGTATGCTGATCAAATTTGCAGATGACAGCAAATTGGGAAGGGTTGCTAATACCCCAGAGGACAGGATCAAATTTCAAAATGACCTTGACAGTTTGGAGTGCTGGGCCAAAGCTAACAAAATGAATTTCAACAGAGAGAAATGTAAAGTCCTACACTTAGGCAGAAAAAATGGAATGCACAAATATAGGATGGGGGGTGCATGGCTGGATAGCAGTACAGGTGAAAAGGATCTAGGAGTCTTGGTAGATCACAAGCTGAACACGAGTCAGCAGTGTGATGAGGCAGACAAGAAAGCCAACATGATTCTTGCTTGTATCAATAGGAGTATGGTGTCTAGATCGAGGGAAGTAATGGTACCACTCTATTCCGCATTGGTTTGACCACATTTGAAATACTGTGTCCAGTTCTGGGCACCTCAATTCAAGAAGGGTATCGACAAGCTGGAGTGTGTCCAGAGGAGGGCGACCAAAATGGTGAAGGATCTGGAAGCCATGCCCTATGAGGAACGGCTTAGGACATGATAGCCATGTTTAAATATTTGAAGGGATGTCATGTTGAGGAGGGAGCGGGCTTGTTTTCTGCTGCTCCAGAGACTAGGGCAAGGAGCAACGGATTCAAGCTGCAGGAAAGGAGATTCCACTTGAACCTCAGGAAAAACTTCCTGACAGTCTGAGCTGTCCGGCAGTAGAATGTGCTGTCTTGGAGTATGGTGGAGTCTCCTTCTTTGGAGGTTTTTAAGCAGAGGCTGGATGGCCATCTGTTGGGAATGCTTTGACGGGTGTTCCTGCATAGCAGGAGGTTGGACTTAATGACCCCTGTGGCCTCTTCCAACTCTATGATTCTATGTACATATGTATGTGGTGGTGGTGGTGATAGTGTTCAGAAACAGTACTTTTATCTCAGGAAATAGAGTCTTCCCCATTTTATGGCTTTATTGTTGTAAGTGCAAGGTCAAAAAGTATTCAAGAGTTTCACAGGTATTCCAACTAGAACACAATTTTTGTGATGTAGCTACATAACAGCATTATACTCTACTGTTTCATCCCATACATCAGCCTCGTTTTGGAAGCTATACAATTATTTTTTATTAATGGAGGATGCTGTCCCTGATTCAGGACCCCCCTTGGACCTGAGACTGCTTTGTGGATGGAGAATAGCCAGTGGCTATTTGTGTCATTTTTCTCCAACCTCATTTATGTTGCTTAGTGCCTTGGTTTTGTATCTCGGCTGTATCTACTCATTTGAGGTTACTAGTAGCTTTGTCCAGAGGCAGGGTTCCTATGTGAAATTGAGATCACAGACATTACCATACTGCCCCACTTTCTTATTCTGTCTGTGCACAAAGAGCTCCTGTTATGTGGAGTGCCTTTTCACTGTAGATCCCCATTGTTATGATCTGTTTTCCTTCTCTTAAGTATTGCCTCAGCCACCTGGCCTGCAACATATGGACCTAGTTCATTTATGGATGAAAACATTAATCTGTGTTTTCCATATTTAAAAAAATCTGGTTATCCTGTTTGAGACCTTTGAGATTTGTTTTGATTGCTGGCAGAGGGAAGCTTGAACATAATGGAAGCATAGAGACAACTGATCAAAATACATTCTTGTATTTACAGCAATACAGCATTCATCCAATACTCTTTATAAGGAAAGAGTGATGTAGCCCCAAGCTGTTCATCTTGATAAGAGCAGCTGAGGCTACTGTGTCAATTGCACTTGTTTCTGGTGGTGGCAGATGTAACCACATGAAACATGTTTTAGCTTGGGTGACTTTATCATACTTTATCTAATGGTGAGGAATCTTGGGAACTGCAGTGTAACAATGTCTGAACAGGGCCACAAGATTCCTACCCCAATCTAAAGATAAATTTATGTATGAAGACAACTAGATTAGATTGTATTTAGATTGACCTAAAACGTGTTTGAGGATGTTAATCTCAAAATTTATCTGAAGTCTTCTGGCCTCAAAATCTACGGTGAATCACTTTTATGAAAAACACTTTTTGTCAAACTATTTAAAATATAAGAAGGGGAAAGCAGAGCACACTTGCAGATGTGTTCTTGTTTATGAAACATCTGTGTGCGTTGTCTCCCTTTGTTATGCATGGACCATTATTGTATACACAAAACTGTCTAACAGTCTGCGGGAGACCTCTTCTGCATTGCTGTTGATTATGCGGACACTCTTGTAGCAACCACTTCATTTTCTCCATAGGCATCTGAGCAGTTCATAAAACATTCCATGAGATTTCAGCAGTTGGGACAGAGAATTACTCTACGGTGGTTTCAAACTGTACATTTTATGTATTTATTTGTTAAAATCTGTTTTGTGGTGGCATTCTTCTTTTGTCAGGCTTGTATAATCAATCTTTGAGATAAGTTGCTGGAAACCAGATCTCTTTGTCTCATTTTTAAAATTCTGTACTTCATTTTTGGTTTCCATTACTTTAGTAAATTGCCATTTTAAAATGCTTCTTTTACTTCACAGATAAATAAAATATATACGTGGGTTTGTATGTGCCTATGTATTTGGTTGGGAAGATGAGGAGCACAGAAAATTAGCCAGTAAGCAGAGAAGGAACATCAGTTTTTTCTTAACTCTGTTGTAATTTATGTCCCCTCCAACAATCTCTGCTTGTTGCCCAATGACACACTTTGAAGTTTTGTGAGTATTTTTATCAAACATGGCAAAATGGTTGTAAGTAATATTTAAACTGTTACAGTAAAGTCTTATGAAGGTTTTATAATAATTTCCTTTTTTTCTCTTAGGAAATCTTCTGCAAGATCCAATTGCACCCACCAACTCCACTTGTCAGCATTATGTCTGCAAAAATTGTAAAGGCAAGAAGATGATGATGAAGCCATCATGTAGTTGGTGCAAAGACTATGAGCAGTTTGAAGAAAATAAACAGTTAAGCATTCTAGTGAATTGTTATAAAAAACTTTGTGAGTATATAACACAAACACCTTTAGCACGGGATATTAAACAAGCTGTTGACACTTCTCCCGATCTTTTGACTTTGCTTAAAGATGGCTCCCCACTCCATGAGGATACAGAAAAAACATCAGATGAAGCTTTGTCATTGTGTCTGACACATTCCCCACCTCCTCCAGCCTCAGAGCCTGAACCTCCAGCAAGTAGTAGTTCTGTAACTGAAAGCACACATGATTCTGATGTGAAAGGCTCTGCTGTTAATGGGTTGCCCAATTGTAATGGGCTAGGGGAAGATAAACTTGGAGCAAATATTCCTTCCCCCGAACATGCAAATACAGTCAGTGTGTGTAGTTCTGAACAGTACATGAAAACTGATGATATTTCTAGCAGCCTTGAACCTATCTGTGACATAGTTTCTCCTAGTGACTTGTGTGCAACAAGCATTGATATTCACAGTTTTGGTGAAGATATCAAGTCTAGTGATCCTCTTTTGCTCAGTGTTGAAGAAGTGCTACGGAGCTTGGACTCTTCCCACCGGTCTGCAGTCCTACTTTGCAACACAGCTTGGAAACAAATTTGTCCAATGGCCCGTTTTTGCAGGTTTCTCCCCCACCTCCCAGCCATAACGTGTTTGTGTCAATGGGTTCTTCGCCACATGGGATTTCATGTACAGCTGCAACACCTAAGGTAGTAAAATTAAACAGAAAACGATCACGATCAGAAAGTGACAGTGAAAAGGTTCAGCCTCTTCCTATTTCCAGCATCCTTTGTGGCCCAACATTGGGAGCCTCAGCTCCTGTAATGGTGAAACAGGATGCAAAAATGTCTTTGCAGCCTATAGCAACTGTACCCAATGGAGGCACTACTCCTAAAAACAGCAAAACTGTATTGTTATCAAATAAAAGTATGAAAAAGAATCTAGATCATACCACCAAGAAATCTCATCCTAAATCCAAATCAGGAATGCTGAAAACGAAGTCGAAAGAAAAAAATCCTAGTAGTCACGTTGCTCCAGGAAGTCCAACAAAAACTGTGTATAAAAAGACACAAGAAAAGAAGGGGTGTAAATGTGGCCGAGCTACCCAGAATCCAAGTGTTCTTACATGTCGTGGCCAACGCTGTCCTTGTTACTCGAACCGTAAGGCCTGCTTAGACTGCATATGCCGTGGCTGCCAAAATTCATATATGGCTAATGGGGAAAAGAAACTGGAGGCATTTGCTGTGCCAGAAAAGGCCTTGGAGCAGACTAGACTTACTCTGGGCATTAATGTGACAAGCATTGCTGTTCGCAATGCCAGCACAAGTACCAGTGTAATTAATGTGACAGGGTCACCAGTAACTACATTTTTAGCTGCCAGTACAAACGATGATAAGAACTTGGACGAAGCTATAGACATAAGATATGACTGCTGAGTCTTTTTTTCTCTTCTCCCCTCTCCCTTTTTTAAATGTTCTCTCCTGCCTTTGGTAGGGGGATTGCTACAATTTTGAAGGCAGCTATGGTTCTGTTTAACTTGCCGGAGCTCCTGCATATAGATCACTTGTATCAAGTGTTTTTCATTGCTATGTTGTGTGTTAGTGTCTGGGAAATAGTTTGATGGTAATTGCAGAGTTACCCTGAAACTGTCTTTAGTTCTTAAAGCACCTCATAGTTTCAGATCAAATGCTAATGTAAATGATTTTTTAATACAAAATGACTTTTTTTTTTGGCAAACACTGACCTTGTACCAGTTCGTGCTTTGTGCTCAATCAGAGATTGATTAAATAGACAGAAATTCTATCTAGTCAGTCCATCATAGTTCTACTAAGTTATGATGTATTCATGATTATTGTCAGAGTTGAAGGAAAAAAATTAACACCTTGCTCATACTAAAAAAACAACTGTCTTATCATACCATTATTACTAGTGGACAGCAAAATTAGTAATTTAACACCTTAAATTTCTTAAAATGAAAAGGGTAATTATCCAACTAATACAGAAATGGTCAAACCAAACCCTCCCGTCTGTTTATATCACTTAAGATTCTCAAGTACCTTAACTTCTACTTTGAAAATAATTGTCAGAATTCCTTTGTGATGAAGCAGCTTCTTCAGATTTTTTAAAAATATGTTTACAAACTTTTAGAAAACTTGCAGATCAGCAGTCTGTTTCACAGTGTGTCATATATTAACTTTGATCTTCAGGTTTTTGCTACATTGATTATAAACATGTATACTATATATTTTCAATGGCATACTGGTAGGATGCAAAATAAAAACAATTTAATTCTCATGCCAAAGTTACCAAGATATTTTATTATGTGCATTAGAATTTCGCTGTTTCAAAAACATAAACTGTCAATCAACATGCTGTTGCTGTTCCAGGCTAGTGATACTGGCAGGCCACTGACTTTCACCTGAGATTCTCTATACCTCTACTGTCAGCCCCCTTTACCTAGTAGTGATCTGATGTGGGAGGGTGTCTTGATGCCTAGTGGTGAGGCATAGTAGAACTTTGGATGATAGTGAATGAGAAGCTGCATTTCATCTGTAACTGGAATAGCAACAGTGTACCAAAGATGGAAATGATGTGGTTGGTATGCAGTTATACTTGGATCCCAGAAGAGCTGCTCCATCCTCTCCTTAATTTCATCTCCCCCTCCCCAGTTTATATTATAAGAAGAGACAAACTGTAAACTGGAAAATATACTTTAAGTCGGTCATACTTTTGTTGAATGTGTGTCAAGAACTGAAATTCCTAATTTTGAATAAACTATGGGACTGACTAGAAAAGACTGCGTAGAATCCAGTTAGCTTGTCCTACCTATAGAGTAATTTCTATCAGTAGAATATAGGGGGGCAAATCATAGCTCTTTTTGCAGCTTCACAGTCTTTTCCCAAAGGTTGGAAGACCATTTGGAACATATTTTGGGGAGCTGCAAATTGCAGAGAGGAGCAGAAAGTCCTGTTATATGAGCAGGTCGGTTAACACAACATTGGATTTGCCCTCCATGTCCTAATCTGAAGCAATATTTCAGTAGATTGTCTAGAGTTAAGTAATGTCACCATTTCTGAAAGGTTGCCATCTAATTGTTCACTGAGTATCTTTTAGATTAAATTATGACATCAGACACTTTGGATTTGGCACAAAGCATGTACAGTGATGGTTACTAGGTCTGAAGAGTAAACAAAAGGTTTTGGACACCAATTGGATGATGTCTCCTTTTTGTTCTGTAGTGTACCATGTTGTCATTTTATGTGAATGTGGTCAAATAGCGTTTTGTTGGCTTTCAGGTTTGTTTTTCCCCTGTCTTTTCTGTGGGTAGGACAGGGTGGGGGGAGGGTTAAAGCCATAGGAAGAAGAATGTGATGTAAGTGTTCAGTATGTATTTTTTTGTTTCTGTTTTGCAAGAAGAGTTGAAAAATATTTTTGATAATGAGAGTAAATGGTGGAAAATGCTCTTTAGTATTCTTGTCTCTTTTTTGCCAGCTCAGACTCCTGAATTCTGTTTTTAATTTTGAGGTTTACTATGTCCTATTAAAACATAATTAGTTAAATATGTATGCGATTTTTGTGTGGGCCAAAATGGGATCTGCCATTATTTACTTCAGTATTCTAACCTTAATTTGCTAGCAGGAATCTGATAATTATTTCAGAATCTATGAGAAGACTAATTGAACATACAGAAAGCTTGGAGTCCAATTTCTACAGGTTGGGTCTTTCTGAAAATTTCTCTAGAACTGTTAAAAGTTTTTTTTCTGAGACTGGTATTATTAGAGTTATGGAGCTCAAACATATCATCCTAATGCCTTAATTCCAGAATGTGGGCATGATTACAGTCTGTTTTACAGGTGCACTTAATAGCATTCCATTAGCTGGTGATTTAGGTGAAATGCTCTTTGGAACTGTTATTGGAGATCCAGACCTTTAATGTGTTACTGGTGGTAAATTCAGGTTGTTTTAAAAATTAGTTCCTTCTATGTTGCCACATTCTTAAGCTATGTATTAAAATTTGAGGTGATTAATAAATGTCACTTTTTACAATTTTATTTTGTAAACTGCCCCAGGAAATAATTTGATGCCATTAATGCTTGGAATGTTTTGTTTTAAAGGATAATTTATTTCTGCATGTGCAATTAAAAAAAATTAATTAAAAAGTGGAGGATAAGTACAAGTAGCACTGTCAAATGATGCAGCTGGACTCAAGATAAAGAGAAATCAGCTGCTGACATGTTCAGACATGAAAGGAACATTTGAAGCTGTACAACACACACAATAGGAACATGGAATGTAAAAATCATGATCCGTGAAAAGCTAGACATATTAAAACAAGTTCTTCCTCCACTTAAGAATATCAGTACTTACATTGAGCAAGCTAAAGAGGACAGCAATGGGACATTTGCAGTCAATTACACAGTGTTTTAATCTGGAAATGACCATCTAAGAAGAAATGGGGTGGCACTAATAATGAGATTAAGCAAAAGCAATCAGGGGATATAGTAAAACCAAATAAAATCAATAAAATTAGGAAAACCTATCATTATAACCACAATCCAGATATATGCTCCTGCCACAGAGGCAAACAAGGAAGAAACTGAAAGATTCTCTATGAAGAAAAGGTTTCCTTCAAGAAGAACTTGATCACACACCAAAACAGGACGTTTTGTAAATCATAGGTGATTAGAATGCAGTAGTAGAAAATAGAGCAGAACCAAACATTCTTGAAATGTTTGTCGTAGTGTGAAGAAGTGAAGTAGGAAAGCAACTTAAAGAATTTTGTGAAGCCACTAGTTTATTTATTGCATACACACTTTTCAAGCAATGCCTGTATAAATCAAGATTACTAGACAGTCAATACAGAAATCAAATAGACTATGTCTTGGAAATAGAAGATGGAGAAGCTCTTCAGTCTGAAGAACATCCCTGTACAATTTGAAGATCATAAAAGACCAGATTTGCATTAAGCCTAATTGCCTAGAGACCAGAAGAACCTACACCAAAACCAGTATTGTCAAAGAAGAATGCAAAAATACTGTCTGTAGCCAAAAAGAGTGAGAAGATTTATTGGATGAAGATGAAACTCTTAAAATACTTAAGGAGAAACAAGCCTGGCAGAAAGGCAGGATATAGATAAAGTGATAAATGAATGGAGAAACAAAAGTAAAAGATGGCAGAAACAGAGGCAGAATCCTGAACAAAACTGTTCATTGCCTTGTGCATGGGGACAAAGAGCATTATTATAATAATCAAATATGCTATATGACCAATAGGAGAATGAATAAAATGAAAAGATGATGGAAGCAATACACAGAGGAACTATTTAAAAAAGAGGGAAGGATGATAGAGTACTTCGAGGAAGAAACTTTTGGGGATGAACCCACAATTTTAGAAAATGAAGTAGAAGAGGCTCTAAAAACATTAGGGTGAAATAAAACACAAGGAATAGATATCATACCAGTAGAGCTATTTCAAATTACAGAAAGAATCTATCCAAATTCGAACAAAAATTTCCCAGAAAATATGGAAAATAAAACAGACTAGAAATGAGCAGTATATATTCCAATCCCCGTCAGAGCATGGCACACAAGTAATTGTGGTAGTGATTGGGCTATTGCACTGATCTCACATGCAAGCAAAGTTATGCTCAAGATTTTACAACAAGAAAGACTTTTACCATATATGGAAGGAAAAGGTCCAGATGGCCAAGCTGAATTCAGAAAAGGAGGAAATACTGTGGATCATATTGCAAACTTACATTGGATAATGGAACACACCAAAGACTTTTAGAAAAAAAATCAACCTGTGTTATAGGTTGTAGCAAAACCTTTGGCTGTGTATATCATGACAAATGATGGCTCACTTTAACGGAAATGGATATGCCACAACATCTAATTGTCCTCATCTATAATGTATACTTTGGACAAGAGGTCACTGTCAGGACAAAATATGGAGAAACAAAAGGGTTTCCAGTCAGCAAATGGGTCAGACAAAGCTGCATTTTATCATCCTAACTGTTCAATTTATATGTAGAACATATGATGTGAAAAGTGAGATAAAGGCAGTGTGAAAACTAGAGGAAGGAGCACCAACAATTTAAGATGTGCAGACACCCTGTTATTAGCAGAAAATTAAAAAAAAACTTGGAACAACTATTGATGAAAATCAAGGAAGATAAAGGCAGGATTACAGTTAATATATAGAAAACAAAAATAATGACTGTACATGAATTACAAAATTTTAAACTGGGTGATTTAGACATTGCAATAATTAAAAATCTATACTCTGATCCAGGCATCATTTGGAAACTGTATCAAGAAATCAGAAGAGCAAGATTTGGAAGGGCAGCTACAAAGGAAGTGGGTAAGATCCTCAATTGCAAAAGTATATCATTAAATAAATCTACACGGTATTTATGGTTTCTATGTATGATTGTGAAAGCTGGACAGTGAAGAAAGCACAAAGAAGAGAATCAATTCGATTGAACTGAAATGTGCTGGAGAAGAAACCTGTAGATACCACGGACAGCCAAAAGGACAAAGAAATGAGTCCAAGAGTAAATATAGCATAAACTCCCTAGACGCTAAAACAACTACAGCGAGGCTGTTGTACTTTGGACATATCAAGAGATGACATGATCTGCTGGAGAAGATAATGCCTGGTAAAATAGAAGGTAATAAGGAGACCAAACTACAGGTGAATTGATTCAGTGAAGAAAACCGTGGCTCTGAATTTACAAGAAATGAGCAGGGCTATTGATGACCAGACTTCATGGAAATCTCTCATTCAGAGGATCACTGTAAGTTGAAGCTGATTTGACAGAAAATGACAAGAAAGTGGCTGCTCAGTCCATTTCAGAAGCATTACTAACAGATTACGTTGGTTAATCTGTCTCTAGTAAGTGGTGCGGTCTTCCCTTCAGTGACAGACAAATCAAACTAATATTGAAAATGGCTCATGCTTCACAGATCCTGTGAGAACCATAGTTGATTCAAATGCCAGCCTTCAGAGCAGAGGAAGCCACTGTCTGGGAGAAGTGGTGCAGGGCTCTTGCAATGCCCAGTGTCAGGACCCTGGAACTCCAGGACACCAGCTCTGAGTCTGAGCCAGAGTCCCTGGAGCCTGCTGCACCAGCACAGCCCACTCCCGAGGCTGCCCCAGGCACAGAGCCCTTGGCCCCAGTAGTCCCAGCAGCAGAGCCAGGGGCTGCCCCAGACCCAGCCCAGCCAGAGGAGTCGGATAGTGAGTTTCAAGAGGAGGTGCCTACTTACCAGCAGCATCGGGAGCAAAAGAGTGCTCTCAGGAGGTCAGAACGTTTAAATAGAAAATGCCAGGCAATCAGGGCCCAGCTGCGATAACACCTGGAGGAGTGATCTGCCTATAAAAGCAATCACTCAGCCTTGGGTCTTTTGTCGGCTCACAACTGACCATTCTGGGCGAAGTGCTTGTTGTGGATCTCAGCTTGGCCTCCTGAAACGCTGCCCGACCTGCTGGAACGTCGCCACCTCTTGATCCCGGACCAGCTCTGTTAACTTTGTTTGTTCAAACAGACTTTGACTGTGTGCTCGCTTGGCTGTGACGTAACAGCCAGGGAGTCCCCCTGCTGCCGGTATTTACTGCTATTTTTCCTGTTCGGTTCTGCTGAAGTAAAGCCCTTTAATTTATTCCCTGCCTTATCTGCAAGAGACCTGTAGCCGGCTCCCTTGGCTGCTTGCCAGGCCTTGGCGTTGACACCCAGGAGTCAACACCGCCATTCTGTGTGATCAGTTTTTTGGGACTCTAGGCAACCATGTAGTATTTCTGTCATCTCCTTTGCAAAAACATGTTGAGTACAGACTTCTTTGCAAATAGAGAAGATCTAATTCAAAATCCCTTTATTTTGCTGTATGGTGAGAGTAGAATGGTCATTTTGGTATTTCTCAACTTTGAACTTTGCCACCATTTGCAATGACCAGGGCAAATGTTCCAGTCATTCCAAGTTGGTTCCCAAAAGGACTTTTGTTATTTCAGGATGGGACTCCTTGAACCGACATTAATGAGCAAAGGCATGTACTATATAGGTAATTTTCAGTTAAAAGCATTTTTGGCTAAAGTTTCTATTTCAGGGTTGGGCACCTTGGGAACCCCCAAGAGACACATCCTCCCCCCATAACAAGAGATGGCCGAGTACATTACTGAACTTTTTGTTAGTCTCAGGAAGGGTTGATCCCCTTTCAATATACACATTTGTCTCAATCCAATTGTCAGCTAGTCAACTTCTCCATGATTTTTGATGTCTTCAGGCAGAACCTACTGTCATAGTTGCTTAAGGGTTTACTCTTGCTGTTTCTTCCCCTTCCATGTCTCCTCAGGATATTCCAGAAGGAGTAGGGTGGAGACTCAGATGGTGGTGGTTGTATGCCTTCAATTTTTGGCCTACAGCAACCCTAAGGTGAACTTATCACAGGGTTGGGGCTGAGAGTGCTTGATGTACCCAAGGTTACCCACTGGATTTCCATGCCCAAGCATTGATCTGAAGTCAGGTCTCTAGCGTTGTAGTCCAATGCTCTGACCACTACGTCATGGTGGCTTTTATAAATGGTTGTAGTGGCTGGAAAACAGTGGCCTCCTTGGTAAATGAATAGCCACAAGTGGTTGTAGTGGCTGCTTATTTATCAAGGAGGCCACTATTCTCCAAAATTCAACAGAGCCTCATCCATTCATGATCCCTTCCTGTGATAACAGATTTGTTATTTGAAAACTCAGTCTTGCATCCAGAGCCAGCTTTGATGTTTGAGCAGCAACCCCTCATACATTTGAGATGCTTAGACAAGGTAGTCAACATTTCTTGTCTGTTTTTAAACCAAAAGTCACAAAAGTGTATGAAAATTGTTCATCATTGGGGTAAAGCTTATTAGCTTTATTTAGTTTTTTTACCCTTTGCCCAACATGGGATCCAAGAGAGCTCACAATGGAGATTAAAAACAAAACAGCTAAAACAGAATGGTTATAATAAAAGCTTAAAAAAGCCTAAATTCTGTTAAAACAGCACCAATATAAGATAGTTCAAAAGCATTTAAAATGCAATTGAGAATAAAAGTACAGTGCACACATGCCGTAAAAGACCCTTCTGTAACAACCAGTCGGTAACCAAAAACTAGTCTAAATCTTAAAAAGTTATCTTCCAGTTGAAGAACAGCAAAGGATGGGTCAGTGTAATATTGTGTTGAACAGAATTCCACAGTCTGGAAGTGGTCACACAAAAAGCTCTCTCAGATCTGAGCAGATGCGCTTGTAATCATGGCAGAACCAAAAGAAAGCCTCACATGAGGCTTTTATGTAGAGATGCAGTACTGTCCTTGAAGAGATTTGTTATTAATTGTCAAATCGACTTTGACTTATGGTGACCCTATGACCTCCAAATCACTCTAGTATCAATAGTCCTCAGGCTTTGGAAACTCAGGGCTGTGGCTTCCTTGACTGAGTCCATCCATCAGTAATGAGGTCTTCCTCTTTTTCTACTGCCTCCCACCTTGTTGTTGGGTGCCTTAAAAGTGTTTCTGACTTACAGCGATGCTATGGTGAAACTATTGTTTGGTTTTCTGGTGCTGAGAGTGTGTGATGTATCCAAGGTCACTCAGTGGGTTTCCATGGCCAAGCAGGGAATCAAACCCTGGTCTCCAGGTTCACAGTCTGATATTCAAACCACTACACCATGTTGGCACCTTACCAAGCATTACTGTCTTTTCTTAGTGAGTCATGTCCTCTCATGATATGGCCAAAGTAGAACAGCCTTAGTAATCTTGACTTCTAGGAAGAATTCAGGCTTCATTTGCTGTAGGACCCATTTATTTGTCTTTTTAGCAGTTCACAGTATCTGTAGAAGTCTTCTCTGGGGCTACATTTCAAATTAGTTGATTTTCTTCCCATCAGCTTCCTTCATTGTCCAGTTATCAGAACCATACATAAAAACTGGAAATACAATCACATGAACAGTCTTAACTTTAGTATTCAATGAAGTATGTGTACACTTCAGGATCTTATTTAGTTCCTTCAGAGCTGCCCTTCCAACTCCTAGTTTTCTTTTGATCTCCTGATTGCAGTCTCCCTTCTGATTTCTGACTCAGTCAAGTATGGAAAATCTTTTAACTATTTCTGTGTCTACAGGTTATGTAAATCATCTGCAGTTGTTATTTTTGTGCACTTAATGTTCAACTGTAAACTTGCTTTTGCATTTTTTCATTGATTTTCTTCAGTAATCATTCCAAGTCCTTGCTATTTTATGCTAGTAGTATGGTGTCATTTGCACAACTTAAATTATTGATGTTCATTTTTCCAGTTTTTACCCCTCTTTCCTCTGAGTCTAACCCTGCGTTTTATATATGTTCAACATATAAGTTAAACAAGTAGAGTGATAAAATGCAGTCTTATCTGACCCCTTTGCCAATTGGAAACCCATTCTGTTTCTCTATATTCTGTCCTTACGGTGGCCCCTTGCACTTATGCATCAGGACAATCAAATGTGGCATACCTGTTTCATTAAGAGTGATCCATAGTTTTCATGATCTACACAATGAAAGACTTTGCCCTAATCAATGAAGCGCTGGCTGGTTTTCTTCTAAAATTCTTTGTGTGTACTCTATTATCTAATATATGTTTGCAATATCCTCCCTAGTGTGTCTTCTGTTGCTGAATCCAGCTTGGACATTTGACATTTCTCACTCCATATGTGGTAAATTGTAGAATTTTGAGCATCACTTTGTCTGCGTGGGAAATTAATGCAATGATCCTGTAGTTACTGCAGTCTCTGGTGTCCGCTTTGTTGGAGATTGGAATATATATTGTGCATTTCCAATCTGTGGGCCATTGTTTTGTTTTTCATATTTGTTGACAGATTTTAGTGAGAACTAGAGTAGATTCTATCTCTAGCTTGAAGCAGCTCTATTGATATGTCATCCATTTCTGGTGGTTTATTTTTCCCAAGTGCTCTAAGTGCAGGTTTCCTTTTACTTTCTAAAATCGTAGGTTCAGTTTCAAGTGGTTCTTCTTTTGAATGAGTCTGTCATCCCTTAATCTCTTTTATACAGTTCTTCTGTGTATTGATTCTATCAGCTTCTTATTTGTACATGGCCATATAATGCGTTCCCTGCTGGTCGTATAGCATCCACACTCTTGGTTTAAATTTCTCTTTGATTTATTGGATCTTGTGAAAGAGATCTCTTGTTCTGCCTTTTTGCTGTCATCTTTTATATCTCTGCATTAAATATTGTAGTTGTTCTCTTTGTTTCTGTCCACAAGTCTCTGAACAGTTTCATTCAGGGTTCTGACTCTATTTCTGTCACCCTTTACTTTCGCTTTTCCTCTGTTCTTAACTCCTTGAAGAGTTTTTATTTGTCATCCATTGAGGCTTCTCTTTCTTTTTGGCTGCAGATAGTATCTTTTTGTATTCCTCCCTGACTCTGGCTTTATAGACTATTAGGCTTAATAATGCAAATCTATTTCTTACTTCATCTTTAAATTCTATGGAGATATTCTTCAGGTTGTATTTTGGCATGATGTTTGGTTTAGTGTTTTTGTTAATTCGCGTTTTTGATATTAGCAGTTCATGGTCTGTGCCACAATCTGCTCCTGGATTATTTTTGCAGAGAAAATGGAGCTTCTCCATCTTCTGCTTCCCTTTATATAGTTTGTTTGATTTCTGTAATGGCCATCAAGTGATGTCTATGTATACAGTTGCTTCTTTGGATTTTTGAAGAATGTGTTTGTGATGAATAAGTGTTGGTCTTACAAAATTCAGTCAGTCACTCTCCTGCTTCATTTCTTGATCGTAGTCCACATTTTCCTACAATCTTTGATTCTGCTGTTTCCTACTTTTACATTCCAGTCACCTGTGATTAACAACAAGCCCTGTTTTGGTGTTTGTTCGGTTTCATGCTGGACTCTAGAATGTGTTTGTGCGTATGTGCTTTCAAGTTGCCTATCTACTTACGGTGATTCTATGAATTTCATAGGAGTTTTTAGGCAAGGAATACTCAGAAATGGTTTTGACAGTTCCTTCCTCTGAAATATAGCCTGAAATATAACAGTTGGCATTCATTGACAGTCTCATATCCAAGTATTAACCAGAGTTGACCCTGCTTAGCTTCTAAGATCAGATGGAATCTTTTGCCTTCAGGTATTTGGGTGGGGACTCCAGCATAGAATCTTTCAATTTTTTCTTCTTCCTCTGCAGTTGGAGCATAAACTTGGATAAAGGTTATATTGATAGGTTTTCCCTGAAGTCTTACTGATACTATTTTGTCAGACTTTGTGTTATCTCTTTTGACAACTTTGCTGTTTCTCTCCTCACTGTTGATTGCACCCAGTTTCTTCTAAGATTTTCATTTCCTGGATAAAACACTGAGTAATTGCTCATATCAAGTATTGCAATGTTTATACATTCCATTTCTTGTTTTCCTATGTCTAGCTTCCCTTGATTCTTGCTTCTCACATTTCATGTTCCTCTAATATGTGTTGTACCCCTTTGGACTTTCCTTTCACCTCTGAGCACATCAACAGCTGAATATCCTTTTGGTTTGAGTCCAGTTGTGTCATTAGCCGCAGCACTACTCATAGTTGTCCTCTGCTGTATACCAGTAACCTGTTGAGTACTTTCCCACTTGGGTATCTCCTCTTCATTTTGGCTTGTCTCATAGGGTTTTCATGGTAAAAGGCATCCAAAAGGGCTTTGCAATGGCTCCTTCAGCACAGTACTAACAAGTGTTAGCTATGGTATCACTGCCGTTGCATCTGAGAGATCCTCTACTAGTTGCAGTACACAACCTGCCGCACTATTGTGGCTGCCCAGTTGCTGTTTGGAATATTTAGTCTGGCTCCTCAGCAAAATGCTGTCTGACTACCATGATCAGCATAACCTCTGGCTTCACAAGAGCACACAATCCCACCACCTGGCTGCAGGGCATCCATTTTTCATCTATTTACTTTTTTTTAATCAGGTCTAGGTCAAGGACTCAAACTAAACATATCAGCTTTCCATTTATTGCCATCTTCATTAGAAAAGGTTCCTGAAAGGTGCTTTTTCTAATGTTTCAACAGATGATGCATGATTTTATAGTTTAAAAAAGTTTCCACTGAACCCTCAGCCTGATATTTTCATTTGAATTGTATTTGATTTCATTGTTCTCGTTGTCATTAGAAAGCAGAAAGTGATGCTTCTGCTGGTGAAACCTCACTTCTAACATTCTGGCCCGAACCATAAATGCAGACCCAGGAAGATTCTCTACTATTTCTTCCTTGAAAGGAATTTATCTAAGGGGGACAGAAAATCATCAGAATTAGTGCTCCCAGTACAAAGAGAAAGCCAGAATGATTAACACCAAAGATACCAAATATGCTTTATGAGATAATACAGCAAAAATAAGCACCACTGAACTTGATAGGGCTTTCTCCCTGACAAATGTCTACAGGATTGTAACCATACCTGATAAACTTAATTATGAGATTTTATTAGTAATTCGAAATGGCTGTGTTTGTAAGATTGTTTTTAAGTAGATAAAAAGAACAAGTTCTCCAAGAATTATAATGGAATCTCTGTATTAGTCCTGCACAGTTTAGTTTCTCAAAGGTGCTAGCTATTTAAGTTTTTAATGCAGCCCTTAGACTGTACTAACGCAAGTTTTTATGGGGCTGATGCCCAGACCTTGTTTCATTTTTGATCCATAATGGAAAATTGCTGGGTCCAGTTGCCAGATTATACTAGATTGCAAGCAAAAAATATCATCAACAGTCACTTTATAAAATTTATAAATTTCAGTTATCTGCCCTCTAGTGTTTGTGACTCCAATATGGTACAGTACAACTCAAATTTACTTACAGTTCTTGGTTGTCCTGAAGTTCTACCTATGATATTAGCAAATGATATAATCTGAAGCTGCAGCAACCACAATACATTAATTCCCTCTAGTGTCACTGACAATTGTTCAGATGTTATTGGTTTCTCACTTTAAAAATAAATCCCTGACTCGTCGCAAACACGTCCTTTCCATTTTTCATGCTGTTTAAACTTATCTTCTTATCTAAATTTTGGGTGTTCTAAGGAGAGTCAAAGGGGAGAAGTGACCAGTGATGAGACTTTGCTTTGTTTGTTTGGTTGTTTAATATCCTGCCTTTCTCCCAGCACAGGATTCTAGGATAAGGATGCCTCACCATTTTGCGCAGAGAATGTTCCTTTCTCAGGTTTTTTTTGCCTATTAAATGGTAAAAATATTAGAGAGTCATGTAGGTTAACCTGCTGTTATGGTCTTATATCATTTAATCTATCTTTATGAACTAGATCAACTGTTTTAGTTGAATCTCTTTCTTTGTCTTTGGAATTGCTACCTTTCCTTGAGGTAAGTGCGTATTTAATACTTTTAACGAATAGAACACTTTTGCTGTATGCTATAAATTTTTCTTAAGATCTTTGGCCATTTAGTCAAGTATGTTGAAGCATCCAATGAAAGGATAATCATAGGTTATTTGCTTATCTTGCTGAACTATAAATTATAAGATATCTTCTGACCATCTGACCTCATCTTTCAAATGTCTCTTCAATATAAAGCCAGTTTGATTTTGGTGGACATAAGTTATGAAAATTCATTTAACCATTATGCTAAAATAGCTGTGAAGATTTTATCTTGGTCAAGTGATGTGATCAATCTGTGCTCTGAAACTTTAGTGTATCCCCACCAGACATGGGCAATTTGCCATCATTCATGCTGGTCTCTAGAATGTTGCTGCAAGGATGTCACAAATAATTATTATAAAAATCACCCATACAGTCAGCAATGCATAGTGATTTTAATTTTTTAAAATATGTAGTTGATGTTATTTATATGTGCGCTTGGTGCTGAGATTCTTCTTTTATGTTCTTCATTTGTGGGGTTTATTGAAAGCTGATTTAAACATTTATCTTATTTCCCATTAATTCTGTGATATATAAAAGAGCATAGTGCTCTTGAGGATTTTGATTGTATTCCCTTCCTTGTGAAATATCTAGAAAATAACTGTATTTTCAATTACTTTCTTTTTCAGTACTCTAGTGAAGAACTTGGAATTTTTGTTTACCAATTTTGTAATAGGTTCCATGTAAGTAAATCATAGCTGTTCACAGCTTGAAATGTTGGCTGTGAAAATTAATTTGATAATCTAAAATGTTAAGAGGCAGGGAAATCATTTCATTGCCACCAATGCTAATACTAAAATTCATTTAATTAGTTAAGTTATCCTTAATTTAGAATGTTAGCTTTCAGGACAGATGATGGGATTTGCAGAACATGGCATGGAGGATTCACAATTGACCCTAAGTGGAATATTTTATTATTGACACGTTCAAAATTGCTCTATTTCTTGTTTTAAAATTGCCTTCACCTCTATCTGGAATTCCTTCTGATGGATTTCAAAGCTTGTAATGCAATTGCTGCATGAGGATGATGGGACCTCAACAAATCTGGAAATTGTCAGGTTCGGAAAGACTGTTCTAAAGTATGGGATCTCATTTTACAATCTGTTCAAGTATGTTCGCTCCCTGATTTGTATGTCTTCTTTTTTTATATCCTGTTCTACTCTCACCAACATGAACATTGCCTTTCCAACCAGTTGTTTATTACTGGTGAATTAGGGGTGGAAATTACGCAGCACCACAGATGCTGTTGAACTCCAACTTCCAGCGTTAATCACAATTGGTTAGGCTGGCTAGGGCTTCTGGGAGTTGTTGTCCATCTACATCTGGAGGGCTGCATAGTTCCTACCCTGTATTAGAGTTTTGTAAGGAATGTTGTGTTAATTTCATCTAAAAGACCCTAAATACTGCAAGTGTAGCATTAAGTGGCTGGCTGCAAAGATCAGTCAGGGGAATCAAGGATGGAGAACTCTTAACCAGACATGTTTTCAGTGCCTCTGAATACATGCAGATAATTTTTCTGCACACCTGAATCACTGGATGTTCTCTACCTCCACACACCCCATCAAGAAAAGTGTAAGAGCACATGATTTTCTTATTTAACTCAGTGAGACTTACTTCTGAGCAGAATATTTTTAAAGAAACACATTTAATCATTTATCCTATGAAAGGGAAGGGTATGAATTGAATTATCTGTATCGTTTAGCTCCAAGTTCCAACCCTCAAACCCTCTCTGAAGAAGAGGATGGTTGAGAAGCAAAATGGGAGTAGAGAAGGGAGAAAAGCCCTGCATGAAGAACAGTGGGTTGCAAATCCCCTACAGCTCAGCATTCTAATTCAATCCAGCTAGCTGAACCTGTGCCTGTACCGCTGGTGCCTCCTAAACAACTTTAGTCTTTGGTTTTGAGGTCTCCTTCTGCTTCTCCTTCAACATCTTATGCCAGTGGGGTGTTTGCTCTGGCAGTCATCTACATCAGAGTGTCTTTGGACTTTTTTGGACTTTTCATCCACTTCTTTGAGCATGCCACTAATGCGTTCTCCTCTGGTCACCTTGGGTGAATATGAGTCAGTTTCACCAACCGATGATGCTTGCAGCTTTGCAGAACAGATGACATGAATGGCGTGAGTTCTAGAATTAGAGGTGAAGCAGCTTGAGCCTGTGGATCTGATCTATCAGTGGATTCAGATGAGAGTGCCAACTGAAGCATTGATACCATTGCTACCATCCCTGCTGAAGATAGTGCACATATTTTGTACTACACCTTCTGCTTGCTATTTAGCCAACTTCTAACAAGGTGGATAGTCAGTACTGAATTGTGGAGTTGAGTTTGGATTGGCTTTTTCCTCATCTGAGGCCAAATCGTTGTTGAGGTAGCCCAGTCCAAGTCAGCACAAAAGAAGCTCACTGCTGCCTCTGATAAAGAGGGCAAAAAGTTGGACTTGTTACCAAGAAGTTTAATTTAACAGCTGCCCTCTCTTTCAGAATTACTAATTATGAGGCCTGCATGGCTGCACACCAACAGAACATCTGGGAGAGGATGTTTCAATTTTTGGCCAAGTTATCAGAGGACGACAGGTGGTTGGCAGGGGGATTGCAAGCAGAGGCCCATAGTTTAGCAACTTAGGAGCTTAGCACCGCATGGCATTTGGCTGGCTGTAGTCGAAAGATGCTGGTGGCAGCTATCACACTACAGAGACATGCATGGTTGTGTTTGTCTGGCTTGTCACATAAAACATGCACAACTACAGAGGACTTTCCATTTGATTAGGGTGGCCTCTTTAATGTGGGAATGGATGACAAGCTGGAACACACACATAAATTGTATACTACTGCTTGAAAATTTGGATTCCAGCCTCAGGTCCAGTTGTCATCCCGATCCCAATATGGATGGTCTAGGGCAATCCTCTGGCCCTAAACAATTGTTCAGTCCCATGACTTCTTGGCACTCCACTGTCTTCTTTGTAAATGTCGTCTGCATCTGTCAATTACTGCCTCCAGTCCTACCAGAAAAAATCAAGTGACCAAGGCAAGCAGCATCTCAGGCTCCTTTGTCAGTCTTCTTTTCACCACCATTTGTCTCTTCAGCAACAAAGCAGAAAACTACCACCATGTTTGGGCTGTTATAACATCGGACACTTGAGTTCTGATCATTGTGCGGAGAGGGTATGCCAGAGTTTTGGGGCTGTCCCCCTGAGAAGGTAGTCTGCATCACTTCCCCCTCCAATGGATATGAGTCAAAGACATTCAAGTGCTGTTTGGATTCATGGCTTCTACAACATTTGTAATACCTTGTGCAGGGCTTTGGATGCATCCTCTGCAGACATGGTTCCTATGCTGCTTCAACCCCACTCATCAACTCCCCCTGTCTTGAGTCTCACCATGCTAAGGGCAATACACTCTTCTCTGGAATGGTGGCTCGATCCCAAAAACCCCCAGGTTGGCATGCTCTTTCTTCTTCTGCAGCCCACAACAGCGGTGACTATAGTCATGCTGATGGACAGATGAGGGGCTCACATGGAAGGTTTCTCAGTAAAGGGACAGTGGATGACCAAAGAGAGTAGTCTCCATATCAGTGCTCTCGTGATGTTGGCTGTGGAGAATGCCTTCTGGACCTTCTAAATTCTTCTGCATAGCAAGGTTGTTCAGGTAGTCTCTGACAACACCATGGTGGTATACTACCTGAACAAACCAGGAGAAACAAAATCGAGCACCCTGCTGCATATCATGCTTCATCTGTCAGAGTGGTGCATTGGCAGAGGCATCTCCATCTCCGCAATCAACCTCCTAGGAGAAGAGAATGTCTTACCAATGCTCTCAGCAGGACACCACCCCCTTGCTGCTAATGGAGACTTCATCTCAACTCATTCAACTCACTAGTTTTCAGGAGATGGGGTACTCTAGAGGTGGATCTCTTTGTCCTGGCACGAACAGGCAGTGTCAGACTTACTGTTCCAGATCACATTGGGAAGGGCTCGCACGGTGATACCTTCCTGTTTCATTGGGAAGGCCTTGTTTTGTATGCTTTCCCTCTGTCTCCCCTCATCACCAGGGTGGTAGCCAAAATTTGAAGAGTTAAGGTGAAGTGCATCTTGATCTCTCTGTGGTAGCCCAGGCAGCCTTGGTTCATGCCTCTTCTCCTCCTTGCTCAGGGCTCCTACCTCAGGCGGCCAGAGAGAGCAGACCAGACCAGACAGACCAGATCTCCTGACACTTCATGATGGGCAAGTGAGACAAGAAGGAAGAGGAGGAGGAAGAGGTTGTGGATGTGTGTAAAAAGATTTTGTAAAAAGGTTATTCTTTGAAAGAGGCTTTGTTAATTGAGATACTTGTACTTGATAATGTGTGACCCTGTATACAGTAGTTTCGATTTTCTCTTTCTGATTGGGTGTAAAACCTATCAGAGTACATTTTAGAGAGGTAAGTGATTTCAAAACTATATAAGGTGCAGCACAGTTTCCATCCTGTGGTCCAGCTAACATTCCACTATTCTGCAGAGCCCTCAGCAACTTTTTCAGGAGATAATTGCTATTCATGATGAATTCCAAGGTATGTAGGTTCCTTTCCAGATTTATTACAGAAGGTCTAGGAAGCATCCCTGGTCTTGAGACTGCTGTTTGCCTTTTCAGTAATGACTTAGAAAGTGAGTGTTCCCCAGGTTTCAGGAAAGAAAGCACAGATAATTATGCCAGTCCTGAACTGCTCAAGGAAATCCCAATGCTGAGATTCGGTGGCAAGAGCAGCATTGGGGGCCTCAGTGATGGAGTAGCTCTGCACCCATATTCAGACTGGCTTCAGCATCACGGCTGTTGTTGAACGGTGAAGCTGGGATCCAGGATCTGTGTAGGTCAGATTGTATATACCGTGCTGGGTTCTTGCAGGAATTTCACTAATAGTATCTGTTAAACTACCTGTGGGGAGAAGGTGGACCACAAGAGACAGTGACTTGCCTAAACTCATGCAGGGAATTAATGGAAGAAATTATTCATACCAGAGACTTTCTGAATTGGAGCTTAGACTTTTAGCTATTGTACTACTACACCACAATAGCTTTAATGGTAGCAACAGCTGGGGGAGGGGTCAAAAATAGAAACTAGTACAGATGAACATAGAATGGAACAGTATGCTGTGTCTATCTAGCCATGGAAAGATGTAAGGAAGTCTATGCAAGTTTAAATTTTAAATAGTCATGAAGAACAGCTTCATGTAAAAAAAAAATTACCTTAGTTCAAGAGTAAATTAGCATGATAAATGGTGGCCAGTTTTAAGTTATTTAAGATAACTCACGGGTTGTGTCTCAAATGTAATTATTTAAAAGCAAATCCAGCCCTTGTTGCTATCCAAGCAGCAGATATCAAATCCAGAAGCTACATCATCCTGCAACACTAGTTCCTCTTAAGACAGTGTGAAACTGTCTGTCCTGAAAATTATGTGACAACTTCATCTTAGTCTTGTCTAGATTCACTGTTAGATTGTTCACACTTGTTCAGCTCAACATCATCATATCACTGATTTAGGGAAAGAATAATTTCTCTGATCTGATGGAAATTAAAAGTAGAGCTGGATGCTGTCAGTTTTAATAGTAGACTCCAAAGTAATGGTCTTACCCAACTATACTGTGAGCCATTTCCGCACCACACTGTTATAGTGCTATTATTCCACTTTCAACATCCTGTGGAATTCTAGGGTTTGTAGTTTCCTGAGGCCAAAGAGCTCTCTGGCTGAGAATTCTAAATGCCCCTCCCTAAACTGCAAACCCTCGGATTCCATAGGGTATTGAAAGTGGAATAAAAGCACTGTAACAGTATAGTGTGGAAATGGCATATATAAATAGCAGTCTCATTAGTAAGGAATCCCTTTTTTAGGCACCGGGTGATGTGACAACAGTTGCTCAGTAACATTCTCTGGGATGGTGCTAGGAACAACCACAGCTGAGCAATGCCATTGGATCCTTATTGTGACCTCAAAGCATATGATGGTCCACAGTGCCAAGATACATTATGGTACCACTTCACAAACAATGCTAAACGATAGTTAATGCTACGTAAAAGAATTTGGGTGGACCTTGGGCATACCCTTACCCTGACAGCACAGCTACAAGGAGGCTAGAAGTCTCAACTTCCTTTTTAAAAGTAAAATGGCATCCAACAAGACAAGGAAACATGTAGGCACAGCTTATTGAAACAAAATAGTATCAAACTGCTCAAACCACTACATGACACTGGTTCTGCCCTATAGTTAGGTTTCCACGTTCCAGAGCCTCAGATCCAGGCCTCAGTTGGCATATTAGATGCATGAATTATAATTAAGCATAGTATTAATATACATTCTAATTATGCAAACTCAGCGTATTAATAGCTGCATTTTTTACTGCTATATTTTTGACTTCTTAATATAATTTTTTAAAACGTACCTCCTTCTGAGAGACTCAATATAATGTTTAAAGAGCTGTACTTGGAACAGGGGCCTTCAAATTCAAATCTCTGCTTGGTCATGGAATTACTTGAGTGTTCCCAGGTCATTACTACCTCTAAGAAAATCTACTTCATGGGGTTCTTGGGATTAATAGCAAGACAGAAAACGTGTAGAATGCCACTGGATAGTCCAGGGATGGTGACGATGGGGGTGGTAGTAGTAGTGGTAGCAGTAGTTGCAATAGTGATACAAGAACAACATTTTGTCATACATAGGGCTTCTCATGCTGTTTCAATCAGATTACTATGTATATATACATGTATATATGTGTGTGTAAAACAAAAGGTGGCAACAAAAATTGTGTAGGCAATAAACAGTGCAAGTGCCATTGAAATTAGACGTGTTTGTTATAATTTACACATATTTCCTCGGAAATATATAATGTTGGGCCGCACTAAGGCTTAAGAATGTAATTTAGAAAGCAATTGGACTTTTGTCACAGCCAACTTGTATCCAACTGATTTCAGTGGGTTAAGTGCAAGTATGAAATCTGTATCAAACCTATTACGTTTAATAGAGTCTGGTAAGTGTGTTTATTAGTACCAGACAGCGGGTATAGAGATGTGTAATTTTAAAGTTTTTGAAATAGCTATTTTTAAAATAACTTTTAAAAAAACTAAAATCAAACTAATAAAAATTATATAGAAACTTTTCTTATATTACCAAAATATTGCATTTGCCAAAGAGAATTTTAGCAGCAGTACTGGAGAGCATTCCAGATTTGACTGCTCACTGGTTGTTTTTTGCAGCCATTTTAAAATTCAAAATGTTTTGAACTGACAGTAATTCTAATAACACACCGAGTTAATTAATTTTCATTCCACTTAAGAATTTTAAATTTCTTTGCTATTATTTGTGTTTCTGAGATTGTCATGGTAGCTAATTGCTGTCAAGCTGACTTGTAACACATTAATTCATGCTTAATGAGGGAGTGGGATAATTAATGAGATCCACTATTTTTAAAAATATTTTTAATTGCAAAAAGGAAAATACAAAGTGAAATAGCTAAGGCAAACTCATGCCCAGGACAAGCAATTTTTAAACACCTGCTTTAAACAAGTTTCACAATTTTTTTTTACATCTCCGAGTTCTGGCAAACCTTCATACATAGTAACAAAGTACATTTAAGATACATGAATAAACATTAATTACGAGGATTACTCCAAATTGTTTAGTTTTTATACTGTCTGTGCTCTTCCTTAATTTTTTTCCCCCCATAGACTTAACATACTGTAACGTTTCAAGATACTTTTAGATTCACTTATTTTTGCGTTGTGGATAGTCTTTTTGGTCTGCTAAAGGCATATATATTAAAGCTAAGCACAAGATGCTCTTGGGATTGTCTTGGAATAGCTGTGGCTTAATCAAGAGAGCGACATGAGATTTTACCAAAGAACAAAATCCACTCTATCAATAAACCTAATAATTGGAATTCATCTCAGCTGTGTGTCTTGCACAATACTGCCTCTTTGTGGCAGCTCAAAGAAAGTGTAAAAAATCAGTTACAAAGTGGCTAACTACAACTTCAAAAACACCAAATACATGATAAAAACTTGATACCATTGCATTGTAATTTTTATATACCAGCCACGTCTTTCTCTCACCCCACTGTAACTGGCAGAAGAAAGAGCTTGCCTCAGTAGGCATAAAAGGACGTGCATGACCAGTCAAGTATTGCTTGAGCCCTTTATTGAAAGGAATTTCTACAATATAGCGAACTGAATTATCTTAACCCCTTTCACATGAGGTAGCTATTATTTCCGCTCTTCAGATTAGAAAATGGATATACAGCATCAAGAACAGATAATATTAAACTTTCAAAATTTTGACTTTAAGAACATCTCTAACAATCACCCCAAATTAAATAATTGGTAATTGGTGCACATGCACACTCACACATAGGTTCAATAAGCTGTATTAGTGTTGCATAGCAGGTGCGCTGCAAAACTAAGAGTAAAAGGTAGGGAGTCTAGCTCCTGGTTGTGCTCCTTTTTGGCTAAAATATGCCCAAAAAAGAACAATTTTACAATGCAGGAAAGTCAGCATTGTTTTTCAGTATTTTTGAAGATGGGGAAACATGTAACTATCTCCCAATATGGTACTTCTAATCAAAAGCAGTTCTAACATAAATGTAACTAATGTATTACCATTTACAGTTCTTCACTTAAATTATGTGCATATCTACATCATTGGCTTCAAGGGAAATGATGAAAAGAATTGCCTGCAATTTATTCAAGGGCAAATAAGGTATGGCAGCTTGGTTAATAATTATCCATCCCCATTGACATTAAGTACACCTTTGTGCTTACTTGGACTAAAAGAGTATATTGGGTGCCTGTGGAGTTAAAAACTCTCTTTGAATTAAGAGTGGCAAGGAAAAGACTCTGGGAACTCCAAGGATGGGAAATGCTTTAATCAAAATGTGTTTATTTAAGATGCTGGTTCTGGACTGTGGGTCTTCAGTCAAGCTACATGATAGGGTGTAGAATGAGGAAGATATTGCAAACCCATAATTCCCTGGCCAGAATGGTACCAGTAACATTTTCTCTAAGAGCAGACTCCAGCAAGCACCTTTCATGAACAGGGCTGGACTCTAAAGTCCAAAACCCAGCTCACCACATAGGGGGAGGGGCATGTCAGTAATGACTCCAGCTTGGATCAAGTAGTTTAAATCAAAATAATTTGTTGTTAAAAATACGGCATATAAATGTCAGTTCTATTTAAAAAAAAATAGGTTATACTTCATCAACTCTCATATCTGATATTTGCATTCTATTATATATTATATAAAATCAGTTGCTGCATTAATGACGAATTTTATAGAACCAGTGGTATTGATTATAGTTATCAGATCTTAGAACTGCACTGTAAAACTGGTTCAAATGTTCTGACATAAAAATTCAATATAACAGGAAAATGAGCAGAGAACTTTGTGCTTCCTAACAATTTTAGTATAGGGATTTACTACAGTTCCCCAACCACAAATGTATGCATCTTCAAGTAAAATATAATAATCCAAAAGACAAATGTAGCTTTTGTGGTGTAATGGTAAAGGTCTCATATTATAGGCTAACAAGATTTATAATACCTGGCCTGGAATTAAGACTTTACTAAAATAATTCTTTAAAAATTGCTGGAGTCTTATAATTGTCTCTACTTGTAGGTCTATTTTGTATTAGTTATGTCTGAAGGGAGAATATATTATAAGTGCATTCAACCAGCCCTATCTATCTATCTATCTATCTATCTATCTATCTATCTATCTATCTATCTATCTATCTATCTATCTATAAATTGGTTATTATTTCAGTGAGCACTGCAAGAAGATAGTATTTATTTTCCAAAACTGGAGGTGCTATGTCCTGCCTGAAGGACACAGACTGTGATCAGAAACTTTTTTCCTCAATTCAAAGTATATAGGATTTTGCTGAAGTTACTCAATAACTTAGAAAAGGCCCTATGTATATGAACCTGCCTTAATGCCAAGTCAAATCATTGGTCCCTCTTGTTCAAAAACACAAGACTGGCAGCAGTTTTTCAGGATTTCAGAAGGAAGTGTTTGTCAGCCCTAGAAAACTGAACCTGGGACCTTTGGCAGACAAAGCATGTTCTGTCTCACTATGCTGTAACTCTTCTTTAACATGGGGTAGGGGCACTGGCTGTAACATAAGAGATGGTACAACCACCCATTCATACCAGGAAAGGTCTGTGAACAATGATTATTTTAAAAAAAGGGGAGGAAAAAGAACTTCACATTTTCTAACTGAGAATCTTACTGTCCTGATCAGATAGATGCTCAAAGATACCCTAACCTGATAGTTGCAGTATATACTCTGTGGCTGAGCTCTAACACTGAGATTTGATGCTGGAGCTGTATTCTAGTACTCATTTAGCTCTCCAACAAGATCAGTTAAATTTAGTATGCTGACATTTCATTAGTTGAACTATGCATATATATAGTGAGATTAATATGTTTCTGTAGTGTATTCAATACATGATTATTAATATTATTTTAATGAAAAATTTTGTGGCATTTAGATAGGGCTGATATTTTTAAAAACAAGCTAGACATATAAAAATTCAAGAGTACAATCCTTATTGTTTGGCCTGCACAAACTATGTTTACATTAAAGGGTTTGAACCAAGATAGTGGTTCAAAACCTGGGATGAAGTAGGGAGAAGTATACCAACAGCAAATCAGACCATTACAAAAGCTGCCTGTGCCAAGGCACTTCATGGTTATACGAAAGCATTTGAGGAAGAGGTACGCTTACAAATGTTCAGTGGGGTGCCAGATGCTTTTGTAAACACTATCCATCAAGTAGCAGCAGTCTTCAATACAATGTATAACAGTCCTTTCCACATCATCGTTTTTTAAAATAAATATGCAATTATACCTCATTTGTAATTCAGATCCCTCCCAACTTCTGTCAGCACTGCATATCCATTGAGGAGATACCATACTGCACTATTTTCTCATCAGGAAAATGTGCTTCATCCCCAGAATAAGGCTACACTGATCTTACTGTCATCATGTGGAATGCCACTGTGCCTGGTTCACCTGCTGAGCACTAGAGGAAGTGTGAAGTTTGTAGAGCGACATCGACATCTCTTCCTGCACAATATGGGGGAAAGTCATATTTTTCCCAATTTGTACAAAAGCAGTCTCATTTGGTTTTGGTTTTCCTTTTAAAAAGTATGAACCACCAGGAAGACTAGAGAGGGTAGATGGGAGGAAAGTCTCACTACAGTCTTCTAAGTATGTCTAGAAAATTTTCTGCTTTATACTTCTATGAAGTAATTTTGATATCTGGAACAATAAGCACCCTATACCCTTCAGCCACTAGAACTGGGGAGTGGATGTTTGACCTCCAGATGCTGCTGGACTACAAGTCACAACATCCATAGCTGGCATAGCCAAACATAAGAGATCATGGAAACTGCAGTTCAGCAACATTTGGGAAGCAATGTTAATCTGCCTTGTATCACTGCAGTTTTAGCATGTGTATGGTTAAAGCCACATGTTCCTGATTGCCACATTATAAGAAATCCTATAAATTCTAGAAAGTGCAGGAAGATTTTAGGATGAAAAACTAAAAGTAAGTGAACAGAGATATCCTATGCTGTCTCTTCTATAATATTTTGGACTATCTCCCTTCAAACAGATTCTGTGGACTTAAGATACAGTCCTACCCCCTTACTCTCCTTCCCTCCACACAGACTTGAAGCCAATAAATAGGTATCTAGGGCTCATATACTTGGTGTGAAAAAAATTAAAGGGCAAGTTCTTCATATGAAGAACAGCAGTAAATACTAGATAATCTTTATCTTAATAAAGTTTTTTATTTATAAAACCCTCCTAAAGAACTTGATAATTGATTTAAATGAGCATTTGGATCCCCATACTAATTGTTAATTCCCTAAATGGCTCTTATTCCATAGTACTTAAATTACAGGGTGCCCAAGAAATCTGGAAATATTTCTAGAAAAGGGCTGGTTTTTGAATGTATCAAAATATTATGAGAGTTTCTTGTTGCTGGGTGTGTCTTCAAGTCATTTCTGACTTAAGGAGACCCTAAGGCAAACCTATCACAGAGTTTATGAGGC
Organism: Iguana delicatissima; assembly: GCA_948472985.1. Classification (NCBI taxonomy): domain Eukaryota; kingdom Metazoa; phylum Chordata; class Lepidosauria; order Squamata; family Iguanidae; genus Iguana; species Iguana delicatissima. Next base: position 258,176 of record CAOKZL010001296.1, read on the forward strand.
TGAGAGTGTGTGATGTGCCCAGAGTCACCCAGTGGGTTTCCATGGCCAAGCGGGGAACTGAACCCTGGTCTCCAGGTTCATAGTCTAACACTCAGACCACTGCAGACTTACTCCATGGTTAGGTACACCACACCACCATGGGGAAGTATAGCTTCTATATATAAATAGGATGGGAAATAATCCCAATATGAAGGCAAATAATTTATTAAATGTATTTTAAAGTTCTGCAAACATGGATTGTTTTGGCACCATTTTGTGCTTTCCTCTGGGGTACAACCCTTCTTGTTTCTTTGACAAATATGGTACCCTCCAGGTGTGCTGGAAAAAAACTCTCATCACATACACACAATTTCTACATATGCTTACACAAATACATTTTCCAAAAACAATACCATATTTTTGGAAGTTACCATATTGCAGAAGATATTTTTAAAAATCTGTGTTTCAATGGCTGGTTGCTTCTTTAACAATAAAATTACTTTTTGAAATACAGGAACTGAAAACTCTTCCCTTTAATACTGAAAGAGCTTAATGACCCGTTGCCAGTATTTTTATGGTGAAAGATCTGAAATAAGTATTTTGTCTGACTTTTCTCCAATTTCAGGGAGAGATAACAGTTCATCTGTTTCATAGTCATCTTCAAAGGATCTACAAGAAAAGAACAAAGATATTAAAAATGTAGATGGTCTGCATTTCTAATTATAACTATTAAAAGTTTTCCAGCACACTAATCTTACAACAGGTGAATATTGTTAGAGTCTCTCTAACAAATATAGACATTATATGAACACAGTGGAGTCTTGTCATCTAAAGGCAAACAGTTTATTGCAGCATGCTTGAATTATTATTTTTTCAATTGGTTGTTATATAGGGAAAATGTAAGTCGTAGCCTTAAATGAATATGAAATCCAGGTGATATAAACTATCATAATTTGGATATATCCTAAATGTATAAAATGTAAAAGCTTCTCCTTGGCCCTAGTGTTTACGATTTCTTCTCAATATGCTTTTATGCGTACATAATGTATTTCTGCCTATATATTTTCTGCTTATCCATGGAATATTCAGATATCACCCCCAGCAATTGTACTGCATGGGAGGGGGGAATTTAATCATTTTGGAAGTGGACTTTGGGTGCCTCCAGATGGCATAGATTGTCCAATTTTCTTGAACCTTCATGCAGTTTTACAGACTTTGTTGCGTATAGTTTGTAGTTCTTTTGCATTTGCTGCTTTGCTCCATCTTTTCTCTTACATCTACGAGAAAAAGAACACCTGCACATTTCTTCTTATTGGTAGTGGATGGACCACTCTGTCTGGAAGCACTCTGGCTCAAACAGCATGCAAAAGGCCATCATTATTTTATGAGGGAAAGAACTGCCCCAAGGTAGCCACTGGGGTGAGGGACAACATGCCAAATCATTTGCTTTCTCAGAGCTGAGTTGTGTTAGCTGATCTATGGTCAGACAACAAAATAAACCTCACCCTGAACCTGCCCAGTGCTAATGCTTGAGTCCTGTTCTGCTGGATATTTTCAGTAGTGTAGTGACAGGTAATTCAGAAACAGCCTAAATGTCCTAAAGGTACCTGTTCTCATCTGATCTTGGAAGTTAAACTGGGTCAACTCTGGTTAGTACTTGAATGGAAGACCACCAATGAATACAGGTGCCATATGCTAAATTTCAGATGAAGGAACTGGCAAAACCACCTCTGAGTATTCCTTGCCCAAGAAAACCCTATGAAATTCATGGGGTTGCCATAAATCAACAGGTGACTTGAAGGCACATACACACGGAGAGAAGTACACATGTGGCATTCCTTGCTGGAAATGATGGGAGATTACCCTTGTAATCCCAAATGTGATTACAAGGGTATACAAAACAAGTTTTTTTTGGCTCTGAAGATTGATCCTGAAGCAGAAAAGTATATTTTAGATGAATCATAGTTAGGGTACTTCCTCAATACTCTAAAATAGTATCCATTTGAACTTATTTTTTATTGTCAAAACTAACTTGCACATAAACATTTTGAGCTATAATTATATCAAAACCTAACAGAGTACTACAAATGAAGACATAATAAAAGCAAGGCTCTTCTCTAGTCTCTGTCGAAACTGAGTTCTCCGATGACGTTGTAACCACATTTTTTAAGTATACCACAGAAAACCCCATCTATAGCAGAGAATGGACTCATGCAGGACATTCTCGGATCCCTACCCTGCATAGCCAATGGTGTAGAATGCTGGGAGATGCAGTTCAATATCATCATCTAAGCGAATCTATGATTTCTATCCTGACTTACATGGTGATACTAACATGTCTCCCTATTTAGTCCAGAACCATTCAGTTAATTGATTTGACATTTTGTAAGGTCAAATCAATTACAAAACCACCAAATAAGAACTAACAACATGAACGATTTGGTTCAGGATTTGGTACTATGTTTATAGCCATAATCACTTCCTCTGACATTTTGGACTGATGCATCTGTGCTGATATTCTAAGAATTATTCCTGAGTAATTCATCAGATTTGTATTAACAAAAATATTTTTATTTTCTTTATTTTATAAACTATTTTCTTAGTCTTCTTTGAAATTAATGTTTTTGAGTTTCAAACATACTTGTTTTGAGGCTTCTGGGGGTAGCAATCTTAATCTGGTTTTGTAAGTATCAACACTCACCCTTCTTGTAATTGTTCATTGCCAGACTCTTCAGCAACAAGAATTTCATATTCCTCAGCAGCATATCTGTCCCAGTCAGAAGGTTCAGGACCATCATTTTCAACATCCTAAATAAATGGATGAGAAATGCCAAGTCTTATTGCCAGCATAATGCTTTATGTAATTTTAGATAACATATATGTATTTGCAATGCTATGATGCATTAATATTAATAAGTAAACAAATATTTAATATACTTAATATTTAAACACAGCCTCAAGAAAATTATGACAAAGCTCTATCTGGAATATTCCCCAAATATTACAATGAGTTCACTTTAATATTAAATACTAAATGCCCTGAGCTTCAGTTTTCTGGCAAAAGGGTGAAATATAAAGTTAATAATATATAAAAGCCCAAAAGATGTAGAAAAAGATGAGAACACAAACCATTCTTCATATATCATATCTGTGTTTATATGAACAATTGAATTTGTTCATTCAAATCCAGATATTGTGTTTACAGAGAGATCCTCATTCATTCAACTAAAGAGTCAGATCTACAGGTACAAGGGAATATAAACTGGTGCTCTGCTGTTGACATGAAACATATGTTCATACTTCTGGACCAGAAGTGATGACTGCATTGATGTGAGCATTATATTATTTGCATTTGACGTATGCTACAAAAGGTACTGTTCTAATCTGCTTAAGTTTAAAACTTTTAATGAAAAGAAACTTAAAAGCCTTCTTCACTAGATCTTTTAAAATAAATTGAGTAATAATAGAGGCATTCCCTTAAAGCAAGATTGGCCATCATGGTTCTTTAGAAGATGTTGGACTGCAGTTTCCAGTATCCTTAATCAGTACAGACAATGGTGGAGAACAACTGAACACCATTTGGAGGGTCACAAACTGTCCTCTGTGCCTTAACTGAAAAAAGGTGGGTAGAGTCAGGGCCCTTTTGTAGTATAATTATACCACTATGATTCCACTTCAGCTGCAATGGCAACATCCTATGGAATCATGAGATTTGCAGTTTAGGGAGGTTACTGAGATTTCTCAGCCAGGGAGTTCCAATGCCTCACCAAATTACAAACCCAAGTATCCCACTGAATGGTAGTTAAAATGAAACCACTGTGTATTGTGGAAGGGTCTTTACTTTCTGCAGCTCTCAGTTCAAGTCAGATATGTCTAAAAATAATAAGGAAGGGGAAGAGGATACTTGCTTGAGGACATGAGTTTATAGAGACTGTGTTCTGGGATCTCTTGCCAAAGATCTTTTACCAGTGCCTTCCTTATTGAAAGTGCACAAATAAATGGGCCCCAGAGCAAATCAAGCCTGAACTCTAAGAAGCTAAGATGACTAAACTGAGACTGTCGTATTTTGGACATATCATGAGAAAACATGACTTGCTAGCAAAGATAATAATGCTTGGCAAGGTGGAAGGCTGTAGAAACAAGAATCTGCATCTATTCACGTAGGTGGATAGACTCAGTCAAGGAAGCCACAGCCCTGAGGCTACAAGTCCTGAGCAGGGCTGGTGATGATAGGATGACTTAACAAGATGACTTGGAGTTCTCTCATTTATAAGATTGCCAAATGTTTAACCTGTGTCATTTAATTACCAGTTGTATTTTAGTGGTTAGAGAAAAAGACTGTGCAACAAGCTAATATGTAACAGGTTGATGGTATCAAGAAAGTGAAGCTGTAATTATTTAAAGTCAAGTAGAGAAGTGACTCTGTCTCTGGCGCTTATAAGATAATGTTTTCTTGTTCCTCAGCCAAATATTCAGCTGCAGTGGCCACTGCAGTTTAATCTACTCTTGTTCCCCATGACTCTGTGGTTGTTAGGCATATGTTTAAGAAAGAAATTGTGCAAAACTCTACTTTGTTTTAGAGTAAGCATCACTTTCAAATAGAGCTGCCTCATACCTTTTGCACAGCAAAGGGATCCCGTTGTTCATTATCCAGGTACTTTTCCAGATTAAAGAATGTGTTATAAAATACATGAGCCATTCTGCATCTTTTCAAGTCTCGCAGAGTTACCCGTCCTGCAATATTAGCACATATTATCTCATTAGCAGTGGAGCAATACTCTGTGGTGGTGGGACCAGTAGGCCTGTTTCTGTCAGGTCACTAGACAACTAGTATTTAAAGTTTGTTAGGGGAGAGGGACTTATTCGCACATCTTTTCAGACAGATTGATGCATCCTTTTAGAAGGGGGCATTTTCAAAACATACTGATCTGTTTTGTCAACTCAGTTTGAATCAATGTATGCTCACTGGTTCCTGTGACTATTTGCCATAAGTCATTCCCAAATGCAATTGATCAGTAATATACAATGCAAATTTCCATATTTTATACATGGAAAGCAAATCAGATAACTTATGGTTTTTATAAGCAAAGAGACTTTGAGTATGGAGTTTAAAAACAAGTCATAATAGCATAAAAGTAAGCACTGGCCCTGACATAACTTTTCACAGGAACTGAGTGCTTTCTCCTTAATCTCCAAATATATTTTCATGGTTGGTCACTAGGAATGAATTCAAGTGAGTTAACCAGAGTCAGTGTATTTTTAAATAGTCCCTCAAGTGGTTAAGCATGTAGGCTTTCTTACAAGTGTTTTCAAGTGAAGAAATGTATGTTGACTTCATTTGGTTTGCAATTCAAGTCTGTGGGAAAGTGAATGATCACCACACATGAAGATTCCAGCTTAATATACACTTGAAGGGACCATGTCATTTTAAAAAAATGAATGGTATTAATATACCAATGAAGCTATTGGCACAGGCACCTCCAAGATATCCAGATTAACTAGGGAACTAGCTGAAGGTGCAAATTCTGAGATTATAAAAGACCATTATTCGGCTTCTGGTGTTCCAAACACATGGATCTCTTTTTGTTTTAGATCAAATATGCTTATGGTGAAATAGTTCTTTGACTGCCAATAACATAAACAAGCAATTAAAAAATCATAACATAAACCTTTAAAACCACTATAGAGTTAAAATACATCTTTATATAACTTTTTCAGACTCAAAGCTTTATTGCATAAATAGCCCTTACCCTCATTTTCTGGCTTTACTAGATCAAGCATCTGACACAATAAATCGTGGAATGGCAATGGCTCGATGCCCATGGATTCCATCCTCTCACACTGTTCCTCATAAAAATACTCCAGTTCATACATGGAGAGCATGCCATCCCCATCCAAATCCATGCATCGGAACCAGTATTCAATACTAGAGAAAGAAAGGAATGAATCTGATTTGTTTTCTAGTAGCGTTGGAACAAGCAGTATTTTCTAACAAAGAACTCTTATTGAAATGGCTTTCATGTACACAATGAAGCTTTGTCTGGACTCTTTCCCATATATGTCTTGCACTGGAAAATGATATTTAGAATTTCTGGGCATGAGTTAAGACAGAAAATGCATCCAAGCTGCTATTTGTCCCAGAAAATATATCACATACATCTATTTACAAGTAGTTAAGATATATGTTGATACATTTACTTTACTGTACCTGTTTTTTAATGTTTTAATAGCTTAACTTACCTAGTTGGGCTTCTTTTGTCTTCTTCAGAAATCAGAAGCCACACAAAGTCTGCATAGCTCATCTGGTTCTCTTTCTGTACTTGAATTCCTCTGAAATATACAAAGAATATATGGTGAACTATTAAATGATCATGCAACTATAACTAAAGATAAATTTCAAAAACTAATTGAGGCTCATTTTGAGACATTTGAAAACTTCTGAAAGATTAAGTTTCAGTCCCTGGGAATGCATTAAAGCCATTCCTTGATTCTCTGAAAACAATTGCTCTTTAATTTGAAATAATAATTCAAAGTAGAGATCAGGAATATCATCCTAATTTCACGAATATCACCCCTTTGAAAATAGAGGAGCCTCTATTCTCTCAGAATCAGAATCTTAGTGTATGTTTTTATATAAATATTTATATTGAACAAATGTCTCCAGAGAATGACTCTCCCAGTATAATGACTGAATGATAAAACATTGTGAATGTAGCCAATATACAGATAAGGATAGGAGTACTGCTGAATGCTGGAGCAGTAATATGTGTGTCTCCAGCTCACACTGATCTCTGTTGTTTTGGTTTGGTTTTGCTTTGATACTGAAGTCAAAAATCACTGCCTGAAATTTTCCAGGGCAAGATGTTCAGGAATGAGGACAATTGCAAAATGCATCTGAACTGTTTGTTTTATATTTTTACCATTACTGATGAAAGAGGGGGGGAAAACTGGAAGAAAAACTGAATATATATACTGCAGCCAAAGTAAATATTAACATTTACCTTAGAAACTGATCTAAAACAAATGTAATGTAAGATGTATGTGTGCAAACACCCTCCAACAAGGAAAAATGTCATTCTTATCCTACATAGAGCCATTATATTACTTTCAGCTGGAATTACATTTCTTTCTCCCATCTTAATTGTTCCCTGTGTTCTTACCTAAGTACAGCTCCACTGAATATTCTTTCTATAATCCTGTTTGAGAGAGCTGAAGATGAAGATACAGGAGTTAGGAATAGTTTAAATTCTTGAGTGTATTTTGCTACAGGTAGGGAAAAAAAAACCCTTCTGCTTTCTACACAAAAGTGATTATCTGTGCAGAAAAAAAACACCACACTATGTGGCAATTTATATCACAGCACTTAATACTGCTTCTTGATACTTCCCCTTCCACACATTTTCCTGACGTTAACATTCATGATTTTTAAAAACTTCTAGCAAAAAAGCACTCTTTGTTAAACAACAAACGAAGCAGTTTTTTTTGTATGAGAAAGATCAACCCCCATCCATGCTCATCCATCCAAGCTTCCATTGATTCCATTACTGTCATCACAGGTTGTAAATGATAATTAGTTTATTAAGATCCTTTTTTCTACAAAAGATTTAAGATGTCTTAGAAATAACAAAATGTACAGAAATATATAAAAAACAATAAAACGATATAGGATAATATATCTAGAATACAGAACTACCCCTCTCCTTCAAAACAACAAATCATAGGAATAACCTATTGGCATAATACTGATATTTGAAAATAGTTCCCATGAAACCTAAGAGTAGAGAAAAAATTAACTTGGCACTGAAAGTATGATCATGTTGTATCGGGGAGGGGGCTTTCAGGGGAGAACATTGGGCCACAATCAAAAAAAGCCTTATCCTTTGTCACCACCTCCCCAAGTCTTTCTGAAATGGGGCACTTGGAAGAAAAGACATGTCACATTTGTTAATCTGTAATGCCTATACGGCATATATATGAGAATATTAGATTTATGTTACTAATGACAAAATGTGCTTCTCTTGAATATGATCGCTTACCTTGATCATTATATCTAGCCAGATCTTTCTGGCTAATATAGAGGTCATGGTCAGTGTCCAATTCCCAAAATTTACAGTATATGACATAGAAGTGCTCATAGGAAAAATAATCAGTTATTTGATTTATGTCCTCCTCTTCCTCCAAGAGGGCTAGAGTCTGAAAAAACATGAGAATGGGTTCATGCTAATCAGAAAGTGCTCACAAGAAACAGAGACTTTAACTTGAAAGCTGTCTTTATTATTATTGACAATTCACCTTAAGCAGCAAAATAACTAAATAGAAATTTATATGTACACTTCAAGATTTTTTTAAAAAAATCCATGGCTATGAGAAGCATAACAGGACTCAAACTCTTGCCTGTACTGATGTCTCCTGATTTGCAGGAATGTGATCTTTTCTAGCTGTGTTGTTCCTGGTCTTGTTAAAAGGTGGTGTAGTGGTGTTCTGCATGCTGTGTGTGGTGCTAAATAGGTATGTGCCTGGAGTAACATGTCAGCTCATTGGCTTTGTTTGCATGAAAGCAACATGTGGTTGTCATTGCCAGCATAGTCCATGATTACCTGGCATTGATGGTGTTGCCAGGGAAACTAGAAGAATATCTGCTTTTTTAATGCTGTTTTTATTGTTTATTGGTTATGTGTTTATTTCCTCTTTCATCCTGGACTGAGTGCATGTAGGCTACAGCAGCTGTCCCACTAGAACAGTAATGGCATATCTCCCCCATCTTTGGTGTAACTGGAGTACAAGATTTCTCTACTGGCCAAGAAAAAGCAACGCTTTGAATATCTGATTTGATTTTGTCAACACTAGTACCTATGCCAAATTAGAAACCTGCCAAACTATTCAGACTGCACTGTACTTTTACTGCTAAATCCAAGTACAGAACTGAAACCAACAGACTGAGAGAACACAGAATGTTTTAGAAATTCTTGCTGCTCATATGAATCCAGATAGTTAACATACTTGCAGAAAGTTACTTTTCCTCAATTCCGTTAGAGATATTTTTCCAGACCAGGATCTATTCACAGTGTAAAATATTCTCTGGACAACCTAGAGAAAATAAAACACAAGTCCCAAAATCATTTCCAAATCAAAAATTGACTTATTGCTAGTGTGAATTTAAAAAACTCTATTAATATTATCATCATCATCATCATCTCATCCCTCCTTCCTCCCAATAGTGAGACTCAAGCCGACTAACAACATATCTAAGACCATACAGATTAAAAAGTGTATAAAAAATTGTTAGAAGTATAAAGTGTAAAGTTCTCTAAAAGCAATTAACTAATTTATCAGATTAAAAATTAAACATTAAAATTAAAATTAAACATTAAAAACATTAACATTCATTAATATTCATTAAAATATTAGACAGGCTTAAAGCTTCCCTAAGACTTGTATCTTCTTTTTGACAATAACCAATGCTTAAATCAGTGGTTCTCAACCTGTGGGTCCCCAGATGTTTGTGGACTTCAGCTCCCAGAAGCTCCAGCCACTATGGTCAATGCTCAGGGCTTCTGGGAGCTGAAGTCCATGAACATCTGGGGACCCACAGGTTGAGAACCACTGGCTTAAATTCTCAAAGTATTTATACATTCTTAAAGATGTCCAAAATTCTTGATTATATATTTAAGAAACAAACAGATTCATCTATTTATTAAATCTCTACATTCTGCTTTTTTGTTACAATTTGACAAGGCAAATAACAGAACTCCTAAAAATCATGATATATTTTAAAGCAATATTCAGAAAGTGTGAAAATCAAGTCATGCCCCTAACTAAATAGCAGAAATCAATACAATTCAGAACAAGAAAAAAATCATTTCAAAATGGAAGGAATTTCCAACTTCAGGGAAAAAAAGAAGTGAGATAACTGTTTTTGCTGAGTATTTGAAAGCCAGAAAGGATGGAACAAAATGACCCTCTGTAGGAAGGGTTCCAAGACAACATGCTGTGATGTGAAAATACCAAGCTGGTATATTTAAGTAGGATATCCTCCTGCCACCCTCGCCCACTGTTGCTATACTGCTGAGTAGGCCATGTGCTAAAATCACCGTTATCCTTAGATACAGTTGTTGTTATGTGCCTTCAAGTTGTTTCCAAGCTATGGATACCCTAAGGTAAATTTATCACAGGGTTTTCTTGGCAAGATTTGTTGAGAGGGGTTTTTTTCTTTTGCCTTCCTCTGAGGCTGAGAGAATATAACCTGCTCAAGATCATCCAGTGAGCTTCCATAGGCAAGTGCGGATCTGAAGCCCTGGTCTCCGGAGTCATAGCCCAATGCTCAAACCACTATACCATGCAGGCTCTCTTTAGATACAGTAGACCCTCTGAAATGAGCTGTTATATGTGTGTGTTGTGAGCCCTCAGGTACTTATGGTACTTGAGTACTTACGGTGCCGTTATTTTTTTGGCAAGGTTTGTTCAGAGGGAGTATGCCATTGCCTTCCTTTGGGGCTGGAAGAGTGTGACTCACCCAGTGAGTTTACATGGATTTTGATGACTTAGTGGGGATTTGAATGCTGGTCTGCCAGTGCCATAGTACAACACTCAAAACACTAAACCATGCTGATTCTCATATAAAATTATCTGTTAGTCAGAACTAATTTAAGTCCCATTTATTTCAGTGAGTTTATTCTAGATAGGATTAATTTTGGATTTAGCACATGGTTGGCAACCATGTAGCCCTCCAGATATTACTGGACTACACTGCTCAGCATTTGTCACTGTGACTGGGGCTCCTGAAACTTGCACTCCAATAACATCTGACAGGATGCCTTATTTAGCCCCACTGTACTGGTGAGTAAATAAAGACAGATCTTAGTAAGTGATTAAGTATTAAGCCAGGGTCTTCTGGGAAAGAGCTGTTTGCATGGCAGCTGATTCCAAACATCACCCTTCAGATGTGCTGGACTATAACACCCATCATCTACAAATAGGTAAAGTATTTTGCTATGAGGGTGGTAGGAGTTCTCCCACACAGCCTGAGGATGGCAGACTAGGGAAAGCTGTCTCAAGATATCCTGGGAACAAGCAATTAAGTATGTATGCATTAAATATTTCTAGGGTGAGTCAAATGAAAAGAAAATATAAAACAAATATGTAACTAAACAGAGTTCAATAGAGCAAGAGAAGAAAGAATAATATAAGGCTGTCTCATCAAGTTATACTCAAAGGCCCAGAGAAATAAAGAAAGGTCCACTTTGCAGTAGAAAGCTATTACGGTGGGTATTACCTCTGACAAGAAAATCCTGAAGCAGGATGTCAGAACTGAGCCGGTCCATACTTCAACTGCCTCTTACATCACCTGAGAAGACTTCTAAAAATGATCTCAGTGCCCAGTTAGAGTGTAGGTTTAGTACATGCTTTAGGTACTCAGGGATCTAAAGGCAGGCAGGCATACTTGGAAATAAGCCCAGGATAGGAGCCAGCTGTTTAAATGCCTGCAGGATGTCTTCCCAACAACGATTCCCAGTTATTAAACTAGCAGCTGCATTTTGGACCAACTATAGTTAGTCATCTTCACCGACATGCTTCAAATGCATTGTGAGACTTTAAATTAGTTGGGATTGTTACCATCATTACTGAACAATTTAGCAACGGCTGTAGAAAGCCAAACAGGATGCTAACAAAAATGAAATGATTGGAGTAAGGCATTATAACACTACCAACTTGCTTTGCTGTCCTTTTAATACTGGCCATAGCTCAAAACATATAATAAACCTTTGGTTACAGACATAGTGAACATGCAGCCAACCTACTGTAGTAATATAGCGGGAATGGAATTCTGGAGCATCCTTCAGAAATGTCAGTCCAGGGTGTGTTTCAACTATATCCTGAAAGATATTCCAATTTGATTAATGCAGACAGGTTAAGGAAGTTAACAAAATTAAATTATTAAAATAGATTAAAATCTACAGCATTACAAAAGGCCACATTATCTTATTTAGCAAGCATAACAATCCAAAGGGAGACAGGAAGGAATTGAGTGGCAAATCCTCCTATTATCCTAAACCCTGCCACATTGAACTGGCCAGGGAAGAAGGAGAACTGCAGCAGCTTCCCAACCACACCCACACCTGTTTTCTACAACATCAGTTGCAGGCTAGTACAGGTGAGGGGCAGTCATACATACCTGTAGCAATGGTATGAAATCTTCTTGTTCCAGATAGTTACAGTTGGGTTTTGCTAAAAGGCAAACAAATTTTGATGCGTCATCGTGACAGTTTTGTAGTATCCTGCAAAGGAAAAATAAGACTGTAACAGTATTCCTAGTATTTTTAGTTCCCAAAGAAACAAAAGCATGCTGTTTTTCAGGACTTGAAATAATGCTCTGGAAAAGGAAATAACAGCTGAGTTAAAACAGAGGCAAGGTCACCATCCATTATTGTTGCTGGCCGCAGAAAAGAATACATTGCTGGAGTAAGTCATTAAGTGCTTCTAATAAATATATATTAATGTGTTTCCTGGAATCAAAATATAAAGTCATTCTAAAAGACTTCATATACAAACAGAGAGGCAGAGACAGAATGATTAAAAGTGTATACATGCTAACTTGTATAAATACAGGATTTATCAGATGAATTGACAAATGTACTTATACAAATAAGTAGTACATTACAGGGGAAATAATGATAGTACAGTATTTTTAAAATTGGGCTTAAGAGATGCAGCTGAAACCACAAAATACAAACACTGAAAAGACAGGCATGCTGCACTACTTTTTCTTTAAGATTTTTGTGCAGTATACTCACTTTCTCCACATGGCCACAAATGAATGTACAGATACAAATCCTGTCCGCTCTCCTCCTGATGCATTGAACATGGGAGCTTTCCAATAAAGGGGGCAGCAGCATATCTATAAACAGGGTAGGATATGATGTAATTACCTAATATCCTGGGGTAAAGTATACTTGCTCTTTTTGAGGATGAGAAAATTAAATGCAAAATAGAAAAGTAAATGCAGAATAGTGTTTTTAAAAGACCTAATCAAACTGTCATTTTAGTTCTGAACTGAATCTGATAGACTTATAGTCTAATTATTTATTTGTTTAGTGTGAAGACAGAATGATTAAAAGAGTATATACAAGCAAACTTGTATGAATACAAGCTCAGCTCATTACGTCTTTTTCCCATGCAAACATGATTTAATATATCATCCTTAATTTTTTAAAGCTCTGTCCCACTTATTGTGTCCCTATGTAAACATTAAAAATGGCACTGCAAATGCAATTTGGAATCTTTTTAAATTGACCGATGATACAACATGAGGCATTTGCATTCCTTCAGACAGTACAAAAAATTTGGCAGATTATGGTTATTTCTTACTCCAGTTCTTCAGACTTTTTTTTGAGTATCTAAACAATGATTCTCTTGTCCTAGATTATTTTCTCACAATTCCCAGCACCAGCTGCAGCATTTTATTCCCACTATTAGGTGGGTTTCCTTTTAATTCTAAGACCTATTGGAACAAGAACGTATCCTTCTCTTCTCATCTCTTCTCTTCAATTCTGTTCTCCTTTATTTTTATTTTTTTAAAGAACAGTGGCACTTTTGCACTATAGCACTTTAAGAATTTTTTAAACAGAGAGAATAGAAAATTTTCCCTTCAAATAATAGGATCACCTCAGCAAAACACAGCCTGTGTTGTTGTTTTTTTAATCATTTGGATGTGCCCTACTAGAGATCCACAAAATTGCTACAAATAGTCCACAGAAAGAGAACAAGTGGAGGTGGAGATGACAATCAGCAAAACTCAAAGAACTATACTGCAAGAACTCGTATGTTACCCATGAACGGAGTCCACCATCCACCAGTTTTCCATAAAGTTGCACAGTTCAGGGTCTTCTTGTCTGTTTTATATTTTATTTTCTCCACACAAAGAAGTGTCCTATTCATCACTGTTAATAGCTATCATTTTAAAAAAGTTTTTAAAGTATGCCATCATGTGAAGGGTCATGGAAATTAAAAAGCTAATGCAAGTTCAGCAAAGGAAAAAAATGCATAGTCCAGCAAAAGGCATTGCATGTTGCTGCTTCTGGTTCTTCCTTCCTGAGGTTTCACACCACATATATAAATGCCTCTCCCATCAAGGAATAAAAGTACTAAAGGCAAAGAGCCAAGTGTTTGCTTATCTGTGATCATGCGGTTGGAAACCTACTACTTAAGTGATTGTGGGCATTTCTAGACAGACAGCTCACAGCACCAATGAAGAGGCAATCCTAGCTGTTAGCATCTATGAAGATTATTCCTATCTTAATGGAGTGTGTGTGTGTGTGTGTGTGTGTAAACAAAAAGATGGAAGTAATGATGGGAAAATGTGGAAAGATTAGAAATAAACTATGATGTAATCTGGACCTCACATAAAATTCCATGCTTAAGGGAAGGTGACTGTACAATGCCTGAAAACATACCGTATCTTTTCTGTTTCTTGCCTCTCTTTATATCGCTTGTTCTGAGGCATATTTTGCTTGTTTGTTTATTTGAAAGACCATGTAGACTCGAGTACTGGAAAGCTTCTAATCGTTTATTTAAAAAAAAAATTACAGAAGACAAACTGACAAGAATGCTTGTTTTATAGTCAGCAGTTTCTTTCCTGTCCTAGAAACTGGTGCTCTGTGGTAAGAAAAACTTAGTCATCTGATTTAGACCAGCAAAGAAACCTAGCAGCAACTGTTGTTGCATCAGATTTTATCACAAAAGAAAAATGCAACTATGAAGACACAAAACCTATATTTTGGTGGGAGATTGTTCTTACTATAGAAACTTAATTAAACTCAGTTATTGTTACTATGAATTCATTTTGTTATTACTACCATTATTACTGTTAAAATAGTAAAAATCATTCCAAAATAATCCTTATTACCAATGAATATAAAAGAAAAGACATGATAACTTAACAAAAAGGATTTAAGTTTTGTTACATGAAGGTACAAAGGCTAGCGACTGGAATTCTGATTATACCTTAGTGTTCTACAAGACTAGTTAAACAGAGTGCTTAGGAGAAAGCAAACTCATCCTAGAGACTTTCACTGCTTATTACCTTGCTGTCTCCTATCCAGCAGAATACAGACAACCCATTGATTCTTTTATGCTCTCATTAGTAGACAAGCATCCTTTCAAGAAACTAAGCTAGCCAATGAAAAATGCAAGTCTCACAAGAGTATGCCCCAATGCCCACTCAGAGATGACCAGTTCTACTTTGCACTTAAGCTTCAGCACCTTGGATACCACTGTACAGTTTTTTGTTTTTGTTTTATTTTGTTTTCATTTTTTTGCTTATACATTTGTTAATAATTTCATCTAATTGTTAGCTGCTACTTCTGAAAATATGTTTTTTTTAAATTTGAAAACTATCATGACTTTGAACAACTTCCAGAGAGGTAGCCACACTAGCCTTTTGCACAGAAACAAGAATGTTGTGGCATCTTGCAGATACTGTGTGGACAATGCTGATCACCATCTCTTTTTGGACTGCAGATCCCATAATCTTCTACCTTAGCTAAGGCTGATGGAAATAATCAGCCAAAAACATCTAGACCAACAGATTTATTATGACATAATCTTTCTTGGGCACAGTGTACTGCTTACAAAATTTTATGTCACAATAAATTTATTATTCTAAAATTTGCAAGTAGATATTCTGTTGTTTTAGCTTTGAACAGTCCTGCAAATCCATAATAATGAGAATAATGATGTTTACCTTTGCAATTTTCCCCATTTCACTAAGGGGAGCTCGCTCATCTTCAAATTCTGAAAAGGCTGCCTCAACCTTTCTAATGGTCTCCTCTTGACTGCTGCAAACATTAGGGAGTCCACTGGGGAAGTAGAAGCGTGGAATGTTTATGGACAAAGGGGCACCAACGGCTACTTTATTTGTTGGCAGAAGCGACTGTGGGCTGACTGTTGAATTTGCAGGAGTTGGGGATGGAGTCACAGGTTTTTTCTCTTGTTTATTTTGGACCTAGAAAGATAGCGGTATGTTATTATTTATTCTACAATAGAATGTGAAAAAGAGATGTGGAAAATGTTAGCTCATCAAATGAACACAACACAATTAGCAAGTGTCAAAAATAATTTCTGTTTATCCTTATTCAAATGGCATGATGAAGATACAGATCTCAAAGTCTGAATAACTGGCGGTATTGTTATATGGATAGTTAAGGCTGAGATAATGAAGTTTCTTTCTCTGCATAGTACCAATCTCTGTGTAACATTTCCTTAACACTGCACCTTCTTACCCTATTTATATTTAGCTGCCAAATCAGTCTTGATTCAAATCTCTCCAAGGGAGTCAGCATGTTTCCATTCAGTGAAGACTTAGAGGATTTATATATTTATAATAATTTTGAAGATTTGTATTGGTCTTTTAACTACAGAGCTCCAATGATTCAGGTGTTGGTCCTTAGTGTGTCCTTTTCTCTAAAGAGCTCCATGCTTTTTATGCCTCAGCAAGACTCTCTTCTGCTACGTCCTGCCCATGTACCTGCTATCTTCTCTTTCCTATCACCAATGTTAAGAGGGCTGAATGCCTCGTGATAGGCAGCAGAGAATTCTTTTCCTTCATAGTTGCTTTGAAAGACCCCTCTCTGTAGGCTTTTCTTCTTACTTGACTTTGGCTGCAAACTAACTTTGGTCTCCTCAGCTATCTTGTTTTCGGGCATTTCTAACAACCAATGCTTCACAATCACACACCCACACTGCACTTTGGGATTTTCATTTCATCTTTGCTTCTAGTGGTTGAAGTGGAAATTCTGGCTAGGGAATTCTGGTAGTAGTTAGAAAAAAACTCTTAACTTTTCCAACCTCTGCTGACATGCACCTATTGAGGTATATTAAATTGTGACTGTGATTTGCCACACTACAGATTGCAGGTTATATGTTTTGTGCAACTCTTATTTTTCTGTATTTTTGTGGCAGTTGAACCAAACTTGTACAAGCAACCAAGTACATTAAGAACTCCTTCACTAAGCTATTTGCTATTCAGTATAGATTTCTTTGGAACAGGGAAACTGCTGGATTAGCTGAAAATTCAGTCTACACTTACAGTGGCCCTGCTCTTTAGCTGTATTGTAGAACACAGATCATTAAAAGGAGTGTCCACACAAACATGCCTCAATGTTTAATTTCCCCTTTGTGTCTTATTATTCTAAAACACTTTACCAAACCTCTCATATTTGAGGTAGTTTTCCACATTTCTCAAATGCATTTGATTCTTCTTCTGGGAATCTTAGTTATGCTTAATAAAAGCTGAATTTGAACAATATTGTAGCAGTACATCTCTGTGTCCATACATATCTCAATATATTTGAAGCAGTGTAATTAAAAAGAAAAGATAGAGACACCTTCCAAAGGACTTGAGAAAAATCACATTCAAGCGCCATGAAGTGGTTATGTTCTAAGTCAATGAGCTGGACAAAATTAACAGAATACTTGGTGAGTGCATGCAGTGATGAAAATTTATGAACCCCTTCCTACCACCCTGAAGAGACTCTGAATATGAAGGAAAAAAACAAATGAAGGTACCAGGAAACAGACTGTGCTAATGTTTTAAACTAGGAAAGGATGCACAAACAGTATTAAAGCATGGATTCAGTACTTCCTTGATGCTTATCCTCCTTGTATGTATGTCAGCAAAAAAGTGGTGTTTTTTTTTAACTAACAAAAGCAGTACCCTGCTGCTCTGTATGCATCCTAAGACCTGGCTCCTTAAAACATGTTTGCAGTTCCACAGTTGAATGTGGAAATTAGCAAACATTAAAATAATTTTCTCTCCCTCTTACTATCAGTAAGCACTTCAGCAGCTAGAGATAATATGTGGAATAGTGAAGCACAATCACATATGCCCTCTTCTGTGACCATTTTCGTTTAACCTTTAATGCATATTTTCAGCAGTGGAGTAGAACAAAGCTTCCCTAGTGCAGCTGACATTTAGAATCAACTAAGTAAAGAATGTAGTATGAAACACATGCAATACACAAACACACAGGAACATTTCCTTTCTTCAGCAAGTAGCAGGGCAAGTGTAATTAGCGAATATTCATTGTTAATGTTAATATCCTTATTCTCAAGAGGAAAATACCTTTGGGGTCTTTCCTCTTGTTTACCAATAGGGCATTTGTGCAGTAAGTTCAGAAGGCCTATTTTTAAACCTATTGGTATCTGCTGCAAACAACCTTCTGAAAATAGACAAGGCTAAGAGAGAGACGCAGTTCTAGCCCAAGATCCAATAAAAAGTTACAAAGAGGAGGGGAAAAAATAAAAGCACATTCAAACCTGGGCCTGGTGGAATGACTTCAATCTCTTCTTGAATCGGGATGGAAGAACAAAATCACAGCCTTTTGCAAGGAAAGCTAACTCTCCTCGTAAATCTGGGTCCCTTCGCAGAGATGTTTCCTTGATCATCATTTTGGTTAGTTCCTGAGGAAAATTTTGTCTTCCCAACGGAGGTAAAGAATCCTTCTAGGAGACTGCTTCAGCCCCAATGAGCTACTTTCTTGGCTTACTTCTTTTATGATCAAGAAGTTCTAATTGAAACATACCTTGCCTCCTTATTCACAGTGAAAATTGTTCGGCCACTATGCCCCACCCTATGGCCAGAGAACCTTTTTTCCAACATTAAAACAATCCCTGATCATGAATATCTCTGGAACCCTTTCTGCAATTCTTTATCAAGAGGCATGATCTACACCAGAATCTATGTCCCTGCTGGCTACATGACAGTCAGGCAATCTGTCCTTGGCTTGTAACAGAGCAGAGGTATTGTGGGAAGGGAAGCACCCACCACCACTACCAGTAGTGCTAAAGTTAGACATACTGCAGAAGTAGCTAAATATATCACCTGCCCAGATAGTTCTTATTTTATGAGCTCTAGAGGTGAAATCTGAGGTGCAAAGTAGCAGCCCGTCAGGTGGAAGTAAAACATATGCTATTGCTGTGTGAAAAATTGTATTATGAGGACCCATCACAGCAGCATAGATTATTCTAATTTGAACTATGAGTTAAACTACTCTGGACTCTTTTGTTTGCTTTTCTTTTTTACTACAGAAAAAATAGTTGTTTATTTAAATCCAAAGGAATATATGAGTATCATGTTGAATGTTCTTTCCATATAGAGAAGTATTTATGTGTGCATACTCAGATAACAACTTGTAATGAGTTCAATGGTACTTACATTGGCCCCTCCACTTTTGTCAGGGTTTGGGGTGCAGAATCTCATGAAAGTGGGAAAAATGCAAATAACTCCCCCCTCCACACATGATCCTTTTCCTATTCCCTTCCAGGGCTCCCCTCTCCCATTCCCTTGCCTTTTGCGCACTGGGGCCAGAGGCAAGGGAATGGGAGGGAGAGCTTTGGAGGGGAGAAGAAATGCTCGCATGAGTCTCCACGCACATTCCCTTGCCTATTACCTCATTGTGAGTTCTCAGCACCAGGGCCAGAGGCAAGGGAATGGAAATGGGAGCTCTGAAGGGGAGCAAGAAGACTCGTGCGAGTCCCCCGATTTTCTTGTCTTTTGACTAGGCACTTGCCTTCCTTCTCTGCACCCAGCAAAATGCAAGGAAATGCAAGGACGAGAATGGGAGGGAGGCACACATACACTTAGCAAATAATCAAATTTGCAAAGGTCAAACCTGTGAATGCGGAGGTAGGGCTGTATTTGTTAATAAATGAGTTTTCGTTTGTCCTGGATATGTCTTTTTGCTGGTATCAATTCAAACATAATAAAATAATTCTTTAAATAATTTTGAAAATATCAGCTTCCTTATTCATGTTCATTTTTTATGAAACTCATTTTTCAAGTAAATACAAATGAGACTGCTATTTGGAAAATTCACAGAAGACTAAAACAGTGGTTCTCAAC
Organism: Iguana delicatissima; assembly: GCA_948472985.1. Classification (NCBI taxonomy): domain Eukaryota; kingdom Metazoa; phylum Chordata; class Lepidosauria; order Squamata; family Iguanidae; genus Iguana; species Iguana delicatissima. The sequence continues at coordinate 278,052 of CAOKZL010001296.1, forward strand.
CTGTGGGTCCCCAGATGTTTGTGGACTTCAGCTCCCAGAAGCCCCAGCCACTATGGTCAATGCTCAGGGCTTCTGGGAGCTGAAGTCTAGAAACATCTGGGGACCCACAGGTTGAGAACCACTGGACTAAAAGAAAAAAAATCTGTTTGCTCTTCCCTGTATTATATCAACAAATCAACACCAGATTGTCAAAATTCTCAAGAAGGTGAAAAGGTCTGGAAATTCTTCATAAAACCTGAACATGGATATTAATAAAGAAGCCTTAATAAAGCACCACAGTTTAATAACTATTGACGCTTCTGTAGATATCAGAGTTTTGTTTCACATTTCACTAGGAATGTGTCCGCCTGTAATTTCAGTTTGCTGCAGAATTCAACCTCTGAGAGAGAGAGAAAGATCATACTAGCAACCTGGTTCAGGGGGAAGTTGGTAAGTTCAGTCTCACATGTTTATTACTTCACTGTTCCACAAGGCATTGAACATGTGGTGACAAATCTCTTCCATGATGTACAAGTGAACAATTTAATAAAAATGTGTGCTTTCTCACATTTGAGATTCTGGTATTCAAAGAAGGTGTTTTGCTGCATACAGAACTGGCAAAATGATCATTCTGAAAATCCTAAAATCTGGAAATCCTAAATATCATATTTTTCAAAAGATTAATGTTTTCTTTTCTATTAAAGTCACACAACAGGAATCTGTAGCCAAATCAAATACTAATCAAATGCCTGGTTTAAAAACCTGATTTCACATAGAATACATAGAAAACTGTGGCTGAATACCAGCAATTATTTCTATCAAGCTATGGAAGCAACTTTCCCCATCTTGTTATGAGGCACAACAGTACTCCTAATCCAGTCTGATAACTACATAATCACAAGGCAGGAACAGAGGATAAAGTCTTTCCCTGGAAAAAGCATGTTCACTGATTTATTTCTAACTTTAACAACTTCCTCCAATCTCATATACTCAAAGGAGACTGAAATTGACTACATTGGCAACATCTACTCAGTTTTTGAACTGGAAAAATGCATTTCTTCTTTCTAAAGACTTGTGCTCATATGTGATTATGCATCTGTCCTTTCACATACTAAAAGTATTTTAAAATAATTTCAAAAACTGGGGAAGAACAACACATAACAGACATTATACAGTTGAAGCCTGCAGTACTCAGACCAAGCTGAACATAGGACACATCTATTGTAGCAATGCTGATCACCTTTTTGGGTACTGTTTTATGTTTGCCAGGGTGTACCTTTGGGGACTGAAAATTGTTTTTACTAGGACTTCACAGAACATAGAAAATGAACACGTGTCTCATGGGCAAGAATAATTCTACAATATTACCCCCAGGGATTTTGAAAACTATTAACTGTAGCTAGCTCTTTGTGTACCATTTCTGATATCATAAATGTATGACTATTTTGCCGTGTTGAGATCTGAATTGGTAACAGGTTCCCACAGTATACAATACAAAGTAAAAACACACACACGGCACTGTTTTCTATGCAGGTACTGTAGGAATTTCAGATAGGAAATTTATCATATGCAGATAAACTGTTACATAAATAGCCCTGGTGGTGCAGTGGTTAAATGCCAATATTGCAGCCACAACGTTATGAGTTTAATCCTGCAGGGCTCCAGGTTAACTCAGCCTTCCATCCTTTTGTAGATTAGTAAAGTGAGTACCCAGCTTGTTGGGGGCAATTAGCTAAAACACATGTAAACTGCTTAGGGAGTGCTTTGCACTGATAAGTGGTATAGAAATGTAACTACTATTGCAATAACTGCTATAAGTGGAACTCTGATCTTACCTTGACAACCTCTGGCATCTGTTGAATTAATGCTGGGATAGCTTCCTTAGCAGATGTACCAGAGTAGCTCTTCTGGACAGCTGTGACGGAAGGAGTTGCCAAAGTTTCCTGAAGAATGTGCATCACTTCCTTCTCTTTTGATAAGCTTCCTTTCCCCATTCGGAACTCTACTAGCTCCTGCGCAAAGTCTTCTATACTTTCAAGGATACGTAGTAAAAGGGTTTTATCTTCTTCTTCCATTTTATGCCCATTGGTTTCTATGAGTTTCGATAAAGAAGGGGACGCACTTTTGTCTGGAGGTGAACAGTCTTTACTTTTATTGTCAAGAGGCAAGGATAGATTACTGTCTTTCAAACATGCAGAATCACTTTGCTTAGTGGTAGTTTCTCTCAAAGTAGCCTCCATTTTCTGTGAAAAATGTTCCAAATCCAACAAAAGTTTATCTATCTCTTCTCTACTATTTTGTCCAAGTTCTCCTTTTGAAACCTGAACAGTACAATCAAGGCCTTGACTGGTGGAGGTTGCTGGGCTGGAGACTTGTGCTGTGGTGGGTGATATATTAGTAAGATCTACAGCAGGGTCTACTCTTTCAGATTTCTGTGGTCTGCTCTCTGAATTAACCTGTACTCCTCTACTTTTAGCACTTGATACACTGCCTAATATATTTTCTTTATCTGATTCTTCTGCAATGTACAAAGTTTCTGTGGCAGAACTGCAGTCTGATGGGTTTACAAATAATAACTGAGGTTGTGCACAAGAATCATTTCTAGATCCTAAATTGTCATTCTGGTTGCTGACATACAAAACTTTTGAGGACACGTCTATATTGGGAATTTGGGTAGGTTTGGCTGACGAATTTGCTTTAGTGCTAATCTGATTTCCTTGAAAGTCTGTAGAGAAAAACTGGCTAGTCATAGTGGTTGGGGAAGACACCACATCTTCATATCTAGGTGGCTGTTCACCACCAAATACTGGTAGGAAATGAGACTGCTGCAAAGCAGACAAACTGTTAATTACTTCTACCATGTCACCAGCTTCAGTGAGCCCAGGCTGCCTAAATTCAAAAGGCAGTTTTTTAAGATAAGAAGAAAACCTTGTCATTAAATTCATATAGATCACTTCAGAATTAGCCATAGAATCATTACCATTTCCTCCACTAACACTGCCTGAAGATTTCTTCCTGATACACTGCTTTATTATATCAGTACACTTCTTCAAGTCCTCTGAGCATTTCAGTAGGATGTCCAAGCACATTTTAATGTCCCCACTGGAAGAACCATCTAACTTGTGCTTTTCCAAAATCTGTGTAATAAAACTATCTTCAGAGAAAGTCTGCAAAGGTGAGGCGACTGTAGAATTCACATTTTCTTCTAGTGAGATGCTCCTGACTTGCCATTTGTCATCAGGAGAGGACTTATGTGACAGGTCAAATAGAGGGAGAGAATTTTCATCACTGCTGAAATGTCCATAAACCAAGTCAAAATCTAGTGATCTTCTGTTGAATGGGTCTGACTTTACTTTTCTTCCTTTTCTATAATTCACTTGATTTGAAGAGTTTCTGAGTTTTTCAAATGAAAATTCTTTTATTTTCCCACTAGCAAGATTTATAGCTTCTCCAGTGATATCTTTCAGACTTCCAGTGCTTTGAATGGAAGACCCTTTTTTGAGTCTTGGATTACTAGGAAGGATTTGGTGATAATCTTCATCTCCAGTCAAAGCAGGGGAATTTTCAGGCACTGAAAGCCTGTGTGTTACATCTGAACTTCTAATACTGGGTATAGGGACCTTAATTAGCTCAGCACAAACACTGTGGTGAGCCACTATGCACATAACTCCTTGCTTGAATACCTGGCATGCCCCAGTACAGTAATGCACAGCATGTTGAAGTCGACGATCTATCACAACACTGCTGTAACAATTGACTGTTGTTACTACACGTCTATAGGTTGCTGCCATAATGTGAATTTTAACTAGTTATACTATGAACTGAATTAAGGAAGTAATCACATTGCCTCTCTTCAAATAATACAAACACTACAGATGCACAGAAAGAGTCTCAGGTGAGTTTTCTAAGAAATATTTTACAATGCTGAAAAAAGCAATCTATTATGAAGATCATACAGTCAACAGGTTTAGAATCAGTTTCTGTGAAAGTTAACATGGACAGTGCAATGTCCAAGCTCTATTTCATGTATATTGCCTACATTTCATTTATTTTTTAAAATAGTGAAGTGCTATAGTTGATTCTGAGAATATTGTAGTGTTTCAAGATTGCTCCCTTCTTCCAGTTTTAATGAACCTTTGAGGGAGAATTATAGAAGTTCAATCCACTTAAAGAAAAAGAAAGGAGTAGGTTTCTCTTGAATATTTTGTCCAATTTGCTGTTTGACTTTCAGACATGGTGAAGAAGCAAAGGGCAGGTAGTATGATCAAATGATCCAAGTCTTCTGTCAATGAGGAAAATACCTGCAATTACAAATACTATTAGTAAATGTAAAGTACACCTCTATTTTTTACTCTAGCACAGTCCAATCATATACACGTATATTCAAAACCAAATCTCACTGATTTAAAGCCAATTTTTATTCTCAAACAAAGTAGACCCACTTAATCAATAGAACCTACATAAATTTTAATTTACCAAATGTATATATAGAGAGATGTTCCTTCAGGTAGTGACATCTCAAGCCATTTAGGGCTCTGAATATCATCACAAGCACTTTGAATCCAGAGCATTGGCAGCCAATGCTATTCCTTTAAAATTGATGTTATACAGTAACTAAATGGGACTACATTCAACAGTCTAGCTGCTGCATTTTGCACTATTGGAAGTTTCCATGTCATTCACCAGGGCAACCCCATGAAAGTATATATATTATAGTAGTCTAATCAGTGCATAAACTGTTGTAGCTACATTATCCTTATCTTGGAAAGGCATGCCATGCCAGTCAAAGTTGACCTCACCCTCTCTGAACAACAGAATCTACCTGCACCGCCAATGCAAAGATGGATCCAGGAGAACTCTTAAGCCATGCACCTGTTTATTTTGAGGGATACAACTCCACGTAGGACAGTTCACCCAGTTCTAAGACCTAAGAACCAATATTGAGTCCATGTTCTAATGTCAGTATCTATGTGCACAAATTCTAGCAATTTGACTGAACACAGTGAACTTGAGTCTCATTCACACTCACCTGCATGCCATAAACAAGATATAATACAGATAATTTCTTCTCTAGGACTGTGATCATATGGGACCCAGTGACATGAAGGTTGTTACTGCATGTATATTTGTGGAATGGCTTCAGAAATAGTACAGTTGGCCCACCACACTTGCTAGCATTAGGGGCACAGTTTTTCCACATCCCAAAAATGGAAAAACTGCAAATATCAAAATACGTGTGTGTGAGTCTGTGTGTGTGTGTCTGTGGAAGGGGGCCGAAGCCCACTGGGGAGAACAGGCACCAAGGGTCCAAACCAGGTCAGAGAAAGGAGAGGAAAGAAGGTGGGTTGGCATGGTGGCCCTATACTTCCTCTCTCTCTTGCCCATCTCCTTCCTTGGGCATGTGGGGGGCATTGGGAGAGGGTTTGTGATACTGAGTAATCGGCTGCTATCTGTCAAAGTCAGAGACCTGGGTGGCAAGCCAACCCAGAGAAGGGAGTGTGAGAGCCAGCAAAGTCCAGCCAGGAGGAGACAAGCAAGCACTTTACACAAGGGAGTTCATTTACCACAGCGTCAAGCAAAAGCCATAGTCAGAGTTCCAAAAGCCAAGGGTCAAGAGATCAATTCAAGGTAGCAGGAACCGGGTGCTGGGAGCAAGGAAGAGGCAAGAGGAGAGCTTGAAAGAAGCTTGCCACAAGCAAAGGAAAGCTTCCAGGCAGGCAGTTATATAGCCCAAGACACAGGTGTGGCTTCTGCTTCTTGAACTTAATCAAGGAAGCCTCCCTTTGCTCAGCTCTCTTGAGTCTCTGCCTTGTTTGTGGGCTCATTGGCACAGGTTCCAAACCATCTTCAGAATCGGATCCCTGTTGCACTACAGGAGCAGGGAGAGGAACGTCCGAGCCTGCTTGGTCCATGGCAGCTTAGTCCATGGGAGCTCTTGAGCTGCAGGACTCATCTCTAGCCGGAGCCACAGGGACCAACAGCTGCTGCTCATCATCAGCAGCTCTGAAAGGGGCTTCAGTTATCACACTGTCTGTTCTTTGCAGGTCAGGCAGCGGCTGGGGAGGAGGAAGAGGACCAGAGGCAGGCTTTTAAAGGGCTGCATCACCTGATCAGAGCCACTGGGAGGGAAGGTTCCTCCCACAATAGAAGTTCTTTCGGGGGGACAGGAGTTGGAGAAACTTGCAAATAATCAAATCTACAAAAGTGAAATCCATAAATGTGGAGGGCCAACTGTAACTGCATTTTAAAAATGCTGGTGAGAAGTATAAGTTGAAAGTAATGCTATTACTTGTAACTACAATACTTATTTTTCTGTAAGAATAGTAAAACAAAGTGATATTTGAAAAGGAATATAACAGATAAGAACAATGTTACTTTATTGGTGTAATGAGCAGGAGTGTGGAGTCAGAGTCCTGGTGTTGGAATCAGAATCAAAAGCAATTTTGGTTATGGGTGGGGGAGTGAGTAGAAATGCACTGACTGCAACTTCAAAAAAACATGCTAAGTTTGTTGCATATTTACTTTCACAGGCATTTAGAAAAATTTTCTAGTTCAGAAATTTTAAACAAATATATTTATGTTTTATCAATCTATATTTTACATTTTATCAGCCATCAATTGATGATTCACATGGTGGTAAGGACATGTCTTGTGCTACCACTTCACTACAGTAAATTTATTATTACTATTTAATATACATTTGCCTTTTATGAAGAAGTCAGAATTGGACAGGAGCTGGAGTCAGAGCTGAAAGCATGGCTTACTGACTCTACAGCATTGGTACTGAGCAACAGTTTTAAGAGACATTCTGAAAAAAAGCTTTCTGTTTTTTTGCCAGTCTCTTATCAGTCCTGAGGCTTCCCCCTCCTAAAAGTAACAGCAAGTAATGGAGAAGTAAGAAGCAGTACAAGTAATGTAACAAATTAACTTTTTCCCCATCTTAATGAGTAACAGGAATTGGCTACTTTTTAAACACTGAATTAGTTTTGGAAGAGAACTTTGCATGCTCTGAAAAAAAAAGTCCTCTGAAGTTTGGGAGAAAGCTGCAGCAGTAACAGAATGGTTGGCCCTTATTCTGCATCTACGGATATAATCAAACGCAGCTTGAAAATATTCCCAAAAACGTATCAAAAAGCAAACTTTGATTTTGCCAGTTTATATCAGGGATACCATTTTCCACACCATTGTACAAAATGGGACTTGATCATCCACAAATGTTGGTATCCACAGGGGATCCTGGAACTAAACCCTGAGGGATCACAGCACAGTGTCTGATTTCAGCAGATCATAGCATCAGCTACCACTAATGTGGCAGTGACTAACTCAACTAAATCAGGTTGCTAGACCCAACCAGAGCAGAGCCACTGAATCAGTGTGATTTACTTAAGGGATGACTTAGCATTCTGCCACAGATTCAGTGGATCCATGACAATAGAGGTGGGAGAGTTTGACTCTCCTCCCACCACTTCTTAAGATCTTAATAATTATCAGCCACATGCATCCTTTTTTCAACAGCAATTTGCAATTTTTAAATGCATTCATATTGAATATAAAGATACAGCTAAACTCATGCATAGTTTGGTACTGTGTTTTAGATTATAATGTCAGTACTCATTAACTCAGTCCTATAAATCCCTCACGGAAATCCCACTGAATGTAGTGGGAAGATTGGCATAGGATTGTAGCTAGCACAAAAAATAGTGCTTTAAATGAATTTTGATTCATTACTGTAAGCTTTTAAAAGTGATGCTGTGTTAGCATCTTCATCAGTGGTACAGCAATGGGCTTGTGAGACCATCTCAAGCATAAGTAATTATTTTTCCAGCATCAGCTTCCTCTTCTTTCTAACTCTTTATAAACTGTATCCTTAACAGCACCGTGCATGAGACAGTCTCAGGGTTCAGACACTATGAGAAGTTTATTTATTGACCACTTTCTTATAGCTCTTTGTGTGGAGACCTGGAGATGCTGATGATGTACCTCTCTGAAATAGCTGTAAATGCTAGTCTAAGAGTTCTGTTTCAATTTCAAATGCATATTCCTCTTCTAAAAATCAGATATTTAAGTTAAAATTAAGTTTCAACAGCCTTAGATGTACACAGTTACCATAGTTATGAACAAAACCAGAAGACTGCTAAGATGAAAACTTCTTTTTATTTCTGTAACCCTGTAACTGCTTTCCAGCTGAGCCTCCAGCAGCATGAACATTACACATATATTTTATATGGGCTTTGTTTTAACTGTTGTCATGCAACAAACTCCAATCTTAAAGGCATTTAATTTCTTCAAGAGTATAAGCTGTAAATCAGCGGGGTCTTTTTATACAATTACCCTGTAATTCTTCATTTTTATTTGTCAGAAAACATTAATCATTTCCAAAAGAATAAATTTGTTTCTACAAGTAATTATATGAATGGTTTTCTGTAAAACATGCAATGAGCTGCATCTGCTAATGACTGTACTACACAGCTAAGCAACAGAAAAATTACTGGTTCTGGATGTTTGTGTAACTACAATCATCCACAACCTGGTTTGCCTGAATCCCATTTGTACCAAATAAATACAAAGTAAATTTAAAACTAGTTACTAAATTCTTTCCTTCTACTCTTCAAAATGTTGCATTATCTCATTCAGTTCAAGTTGCACTACTGTATGTGTGCCATTTACAATTTAGATACAGGTATGCCTCAGTTAACAAAGTAGAGATATTCCTGGGCATTAGTTCTTTAACAGAAAATTTGGAACCAGACGCACAAACAACACCACAAAAAGAAGCGCAGCTCCACATGTTTCAGCAAAAATTTCATTCAGAACTAACTATATGCACACATGAAATGAAACTACCAGGTTAGGGCATCCTTGGCTAAGTAAAGAAAAACAATTTGAACTTCCAAGAGACCACCTGAAGCCTTCTTCCAAAATACATTCAGGGATGATTCTTCCTGCTCTCATCAGCCTCCACTTTTCTTATGATTTCTATTGTGGTGGCCTAACTTACATATCTATGCCTTTTCAACATACTGGAGATAGCTATTGAGGGAGGCTTAACTGCTGTCTGCCCTTTCTATGTTTTGTTGTTCATGCATATTCAGTAAGAGAGTCCTCATACCTGAGAGGTAAGCTGGTCTATTCACATTAGCAACCAGAAGCCATTGCTTAATTGTTCCAGTATGACTTGGTGTAACTTAGTCTTTTTTTATGGGGCACAGACTAACCCAATTAGTCTGCAAAGAGTTTCCTGAGCTGCCACTTTCTTAAGCCTCTAAGAAATTAGGAACTGAGCAGTATTGTATTGTAAATGTAAATACTGAGAACAAATTAGGCATATTCACAGTGATTGCCCTGGCAACAACAGATCATATTAACCTTGTAAATAAGCCAACAAAGATTCCTATCCTATAATTTTGTTCACTAGCCTGGTTAAAGGCTAAAAGCCCCTCCTCTGTAGCTAGCATAGAAATGGAGAATACTAGAATTTTTAACAGGTCAGTTTTTAACATAGAAAATGTATTCTCCCAGACAGGCTGGCAGGGAAGAGACAAAAGGGAGGGATGGGTTTTCCTTCTCCTGCAGCCATCATGGAAACCAATCAGGCTTGCAGAGGAGAGATGGAGAAATCTGTGCCTTCTTTGCAAACCAAGGTCGCAACCTTCAAAGAATTCTATGTATGCTTCTGTATGTAGCATTGGTTGCCTATGACTTTCAGGTTAAAAAGAACTCTGGATTATGTATATTTCTATCTGACTTTCAATGTAATCATTTTTTAAAAACTATTTATTAAAATATTTATATCCTGCCTTATATCCAAAGATCTCTGGGAACTGATATGTAAGAATCACCTTTATATTCTTTAGGTAAACTCAAGTGTATGTTTTTATTTCTTCACAGAGAGGAACAGCAGGGAGCAAAGGGAAGAATACTACTGAAGTACAGAAATGCATTCGTATTAGAGTAAATGCAGAACTTCATTTTCCTGTTGAGATACCAACACCGCTTATTTATTGCATACTGTTGACTCCTGAATTCTGGTAAAGTAACTTAGAAGTATGAAAATATGACTATTCCATGCAACTAGTAATCTGGATATTCTTTCTTTCTTTTTTTTTTAAAAAAAACACAGTTCTAAGGATATAGGAAGAAATGTAATGATCCATTTTAGGATATGTGAATTGTCTCTTCCTTGGGGGAAAAAAAACCAGATATGGGTTCCACTGGGCTACACACTGTAAAATAAACACTGGCAATAGAGCTCAAACTGCCTTTTAGGCAGTTTCTCAGTTTTCTTATTAAGGAACACCCAGTATGCTTCCAAGGAATTCCATAAGCAATTTGAAAACCATCGTGTTGTGTGAAAACTAGGCGCTTGGATTGCTTTCTAGCTGTGACACAATTCCTGATTTTCTCAGTCTGATTGAAATGCTTTTTTCACAGTTGAGGAAAGAAAAAAAGATCTCTTCTTTTCTGCCCTGAACCAAGATGCCACTTATTATACCCCTTACACAATTTTTCATTTCTTCCCGTTTCTATAGTACACAAAGCACAAGTTCCAGATACGGCAGCTAAATTCAGCACAAAACACTTAGTGTACTGCTGAACATTAGTTTTTCCTTCAGTTACAACTGAATGATGCACATATTCCAAGAGGAGGAAAAAAAATGGACGTCTGTAAGCCTAAATCCAGTTGCTAGTCCCAGTAGACTAGACCCACTGAATTAATTGCTGAATAGCACGTCAGTACTTATATAAACCCCACTGATTCAGTAGGTCTACTTTAGTTTGGGTTAGCAATTGAGTTTAGACTATTATAATTTACAAGGCTGATGGGGAAGAATTAACGTTTAATGTAAATAATTAATAGAAAAGAATAAAGAATTGCTTTAATCCTGATTTTACTCCAATTCTCTAGCTGGTTTTCTATATCATTTTCATTTCATATTTTTAATTAAAAATTCGTTCTTTGGCAGCAGAAAGAGCAGGCTGCTCCTCCACCTATTCCTCTCTTGCTCACTCAATCTTAGTGAGCACCATAGCAAGTAGGATAGCTCATGGCGCTCATGACTACATTAAAAATACAATCTGCCTTCTCTACCCACTCACTTCCTCTCTTTCTCTGGATAGCGAAGCATAAAAGATTGGCCACTGCAGAGGCACCCACCCCTTCTCCCTCCCACTTATTTGGCCAGACGTTTCGTAGGTGCTGCAAAGGTGGGGCCTGGACCTAGTTAACACTAGTTCCATCCATCATGCTGCCCTTTCAGAGATGATGAATGCTGCTCACTCCTTTTGAATGGGTTGAATGCTGCACTATTCAGAAAGAGGGCAGGAGATCAGCTAGACACCTTCCCCCCAACAAAGAGGATGCATGAAGACGTACACTTCTTGAAAGCGATGGTAGATAAGTTATTAGAGGTATTTGTCACCATAATTTACCCAATCTTTGCTGGAAATTAAAAAATAAATAAATCACAGAGTGACTCGGTGGGTCTTCCAAAAAGAACTACTTGCTCACACACCCTCTCTCACTGGGCAGGGGAGATGGTGGTTTTGGAAGGCCCATTCCGCAACATGACACCATGCAGAAAGCAAGCATATACGCAGGTGAAAAAGGAAGAGGATGAAGTAGGTTCTTCCATTACTAACTTATGTGAAATCCTGCCCAAAGAGAGGGAAGAAGCGGGTGAACAGAGGTGGCTGCTTGCACTTTCTAAGTAGCACCAGGGGCCCAATTCTCCCCTCTGGTCAACTCAGTGAGAGAGAGCAAGCAAGTGAATTATTGACTTTTCAGGTAACTGGCACACAATTGGCCCTTAGTGCAGGAAGGAGTGGGCAAATGATAGTTTTCATAGCCTTTGCAAACTCATCTGGCCTCTCCTTTCTGGCCTGTACAACAGAACTTTTTTCTGTCTTACTTCAGAACCACCAAAGGCCTGAAAAGCAAGAGAAGACTGTGGCCTGTTTGTGCCAATGACTTCTAGGGGGAAATTCCGCTGGGTCTGTGACAAGAGGCTTGGCATCTTTCCACTCGTCCCCCCTTCCCCGCACCGCGGAATTGCTATTAACTCCACGATTCAGCTGCGTGCACGGATACGTGCGACAAGTGACTCAAGGGACATGCCCTATTTCATGAGAGCGGCACGCTGCTTCTGCTTAATTTTCCTGAGAGGAACGGCGGGTACATATTTGTCCGCATCTTTTAACTTCTGTCTACAAGCTGGGCCAGACAGGAGTGGGGTGAAACTAAGGGCGACGGTCATCTTGGGCAGCTGAACCCAGAAATAAATAGACCGCCTGCCCCCCCCGCCCCGCTTCATTAGGAGTTAAAAGCAGCTCTACATGTTGTTCCATTCCTGAGCCTCGGCTGTCATCCGTTTGCCCTGTGGACATGGAAGCCTCAGCTGTCCCCAGCAGCTCCCAGGCGCCAGCCGCTACAAGCCTCTAACAACTCTGGAGGTGCCCATTCTCCCGTCCCCGGCCGCTCCCTCGCCCCCCAACAGTTCTCTCCGCCCGCTGCCCCAACTCAACCGCAGCATGGTCCCACTCGAGCCGCGGGCAGGGGGAAGGCAGGCTAAGGGGCCGCCGGCGCTGCGCCACTTTCCTTACTCAGCCCGCGGAGACCCGCGAGTAATAAACAGTGGCCGACGGCGTCTGAGGCGGCCGGGGCAGTAGCGTAGGCACCTACCCGCCGCCGGGGCGACTCCCTCTCCCATCCAGGGGCGCTCTTCAGAGCCGACCCTCCTCCTTCCTCCACCCTCTGGCTGAGGGAGGCTCTGCCTCTTTTCCTGTCCCTTCCGCACAACGAAGGGGGCGCCCGGAGAGCGCGCTCGAAGTGGGGCTCGGAGGGGAGGAGAGGAGCGCGGCGAAGGCGGGCGCCGTTCCCTGCCAAGAGAGGGCTGGGCCGCGGCGACGGCATAACAGACCTCTGCCTGGCTCCGAGGCGGGAGCGTTTCGCTTGAGGGCCGGCCCCTCGAAGAGCCCGCCTGAAACGCTCGCCGCGTCCCGGGTGCCCGCCCGTGTCCTGCGAAGCCCCAGGCGGCGGGGCAACGGAGAAGGGTGAAAAGGCTTGGCCGAGGGCCGCTCCGCCTCAGTTATCTTTGCCCGTCCCGACTAGGGAAGCGGGAAGGGGCAATTGCCCTTTGAGGGCCCCGGGAATAGGCAGGCAGTTCTTTCGGAGTTAAGGCGCTTAGGTGGGCGTTTAAAACAAAAGGCCAACGCCCTTGATTGAGGAAAAATGTGGAGTTCAGCGTGAAGGGAACTTGTTGTTGCAGGGGGAAGTTTTGAAAGAATGACGGGAGTTTTTGAAAGAGTCAAGAAGCCCGAAAGGAGAGAAAAACAACTGAACTTTTTCATTATCCACTTTTAAACCACATGACGCTAGAGCTTTGAGACAAGATTGTGGAACCTTTAGGTTTGGCATCTCTGAAATGCCAGCTACAGTTTCCTGTCTCGCTTTTGAATCCAAGGCTCTCCCCGTGCAAAATGCACCCGCCCCCGCTGTTTAGTTCATGGTTGTTCCAGCCACACCCGTACCGCGCACTCACCGGCTGAAGTTGGCTCCTGCTTGTTTGTTCCATTCGCTGAGGTATCTGCAGTTGGAGTAACGACCTTGGCTTTGATTAGCTCTCTCCCGCGAAAGAAGCCCAAAAAGTAAAGACTGTCACTCGTGAGATATCCTTGCAGGATGCCAAGCTAAAACGTGTATTGCCACGGAGCGTTCAGCTATAGGGCTTCCAAAAGTCCAATTGCTCACCTTCGAATTTGGAGTTGCCATTTTGAATTAAAATAAGCTTCTGGCCCGCTCACAATCATACCCCTGGGAGGCTGTGCCTAACAGCATCTCTATGACCTCAAGCACCAATGGCATGAAATTCACCATATTTTTACACCTCTTGCATCCTGTCTTTCTGTCAAAACTCTCAGTGTGGTTTACTTTTTATAATAATAGATCGCAAATTTACATACACAAATACATAAACATTCTCCATTTCCAATGTAGCCAAGCACTTGTGCATATCCCATGATTTCCTGAAACTTTTGTTAAGTCAAAATCTCCTAACTGAACTGCTCTCTGTCCTCTCTGCTCTGGTCTACAGGTAAAACGCTGTTATATATTTCAGCTTTCCAAAGTACAGTAGTGAGAGACTCCTCCAGAAGGCAGCAAGCAAGAGGGAGTGTTTCTCAGAGAATTTTCACCTTTGGCTAATTCACATCTATTTATTTCTGTGCCTCCCAAATTATACCACAAAGCTGCTTTCTTGTGGTTCTCTGTCTTCTTTTTCTTCTAACCATGAGGTACATTGTCTTCTGACGGCTGGATTCCACGCCATCAGTAAAATCATCCAAATTTATTAAGAAACATGAATATTATTTTGTCAAGTCCTTGACTTCTGTCAGGCAACTCTTAGGACTCATTTAAAGTAATCAAGACAGTGCAAACCCATGAGTCACGCTATATACTGGTGTATTGCCATTACGCCATGTAATGAAAAGATTTTCAGAAACCTTACTTGTTAGGAGTGTATCATATATATACTAATTTATTACTCAGCCCAGAGGTAGCAACTCTTGATATGGAACACTCATCAATCTCATGGCTTCCAAACAAAAATGCTACATGTCAGCATTTTCTCCCTGAGACACTATGTGCATTTCCAGTCCAGGTGTAGCAATAGTGGTATTCAATTAACTATTCTTTTCAGGATCTTTGAGCATTAGTTATTTCTACAGTTCAGACACAACAAATAGGATGTGCTGTTTCCGGACTGATGAATAGCCATTTAAACACTGTAGGGTCTTCTAGAATATCATCTCTCAAAATAGTACATCTAGGGGAGGACCCCAGGACCTAAATCCAGGGTACCACAACCCAGATGCAGGTGGAAATGACCTCTCAGTGTCAGATAATGACAGCAAAGAATAGGCTCAGATCAGTATCTGGACTGTCATAGGAAAGTCAGGATCCTCCTGTGCTGTCACTGCTTGATGTTGCATCTTTCGTCATATTTTTTTTTTATCGGATTTTCCACCTTTCATCATAGTTTTAACAACATAGTAGGGAGCGAGCTGACCATACGTGGTTACAGATGATAAATTTGTATCTTTTCTTTAAAGAAAACATCCTTTCTCACAACAAAGCAGTACGTGTGTGTGTGTGTGTGTGTGTGTGTGTGTGTGCATACATCAGGACAGTGGAGGTAAACTTTTTTTTTAACTTCTGTAGTCATATGGTATTCTGATTTAAGCAAGTTTAAAGCACTGTGTATGCTCAGAATATTTTTTTTCTTTCTTTTTAAAAATCAGTGTTAACAAACTCGCTGGTTTTGCTTGCTCTAACATGTTTGGCATGTAGAAGCAGTAGTGAAATTGGGAGGAGAAAGTAGATAAATGTTAATAGTGTTCTTCACAAATTAAATATGACACATAACCATCCAAAGCACACACTCATCAAAAGCCCCCAGCAAAACTATTGAGTTCAGAAATTAAAATTCCATACTTATATTATCAGTCTCTCAGTTCAGTGTAACAGTTAATTACAGCCTTAATTTGTTTGCTTTTCTTGTCAAATTTGCTACTTTTAAATGAACCTGCTCTCCCTTTTAGACATGCTGTTGTGTGGCTTCAAAGTCATTTCCAGCTCACGGTGATCCTAAGGCAAATCTATTATAAGGTTTTCTTGGCAAGGTTGGTTAAGAAGGGGTTTGCCTTTGCCTTCCTCTGAGGCTGCGAGACTTGCCCAAGGTTACTTGGTAGGTTTCTATTGTGGAGTGGAGATCTGAACCCTGGTCTCTGGAGTCATGGTCCAGTGTTTACACCACTAAACTATGCTGGCTTTTCCCTTTAAGCAAAGCAAATTATATATAAGTATTTTATTTTAGTTAAGTTTGATATTGAGGGTGGGGAGGATTTGTCATGATTGTATCCATTTAGCAGTTAGTTTCTAATTACAGAGATATCAAATTAATTGAGGACATACTATTTCCCTGCCTGGGACTAACAAAATATGACAGCTGACTTTCAAAAAGTACTGATATTACTTTTATTATTTTATTTATTATTAAGATGTTCCAACGCTAGCTTACTGCTTATTTCAGGGGATTGTATCTTATTCGTTTCTATACACTGTTACGTGTGAGGAATCCTATATGAAATGAATTGCTTCTTCAGTCCAGATACAGAAAAATAAGAGAATCGATTTTTACAAATCCTTAATTTTCAAGTTGTCCTGTCTTGGTAATACAAGCTGAGTCATAGTAATGCTAGAAAAGATGTATTTGGGAGAATCTTATGCGTTGTGATAAGTTGCTACCTGCCAAGATTTTCTACCACAGGTAGGCGCAGGCACAGGAAATACAATGGTTGCTTGGAGAATTCCCTCCCACACCCATCATCCTAATACCAATAGGAACTCATACCCTAAATTATGACGATGGTTATGTAAACAAAATAGAGCTATTGAGAAATAAGGAGTATAACGACGTGGGGAATCTCAAGGTTTGCAGAAGAAAAAAAATAATGGGAAAAGAGGACAACATAAACTAAGAAATAAAACCAACTACTACAATACAGCCTAGGGAGGATTGAACATTGTCAGTGGTCACAGAATGGTAAGAATCTATTGCAGGGCTTGGTATGTGTGTAGAAAGGAAGTGTGAAAAGAAGGTAAAACAAGGCTGGCTGGCTGGCTAGCTGGAACACTGAACAAGAGTATTCTACACTACATGATTTTAATGTGGGTTCCACTTGTGAATTCCAGTTGCTGCCATGGATGGAGATCTGTTACTTCCTTCACAGGTATACCTCAGTTAATGAAGCAGATATGTTCCTGCGTATGATTTTAGCAGAAACTTTGGTACCAGAGGCAGGAATAATATGGAAAAAATAGGGATAGGTTCCTGCATCACAAAAGAAAAGCCATTCAACATGTTTTAGCACGCCTCTTTTTCAAAACTAACAGGTACATGTTATGTGAAACAACCAGATTAGGTTAACCTTGCATAAATAAACAAAAACTTTTTGAATCTTTTAGAGACCACCTGAAAGTTTTTTTCTGAAATGACTCCAGGGGCGTCTTTTTTTTCTTCTTTTTCTTTCACAGCCTCTGCTTTCCTTATGAATTCCATTTTGGTGGTCGAAGTTATAGATCCACGCTTTTTTTTAACCTTTGGCAGGGGGAGCTGGTGAGGCAGGCTTATCTGCTCTCCCTTTTTCTTCCTGTTATACCAGTCATGCCTGTTCAGTAAAGGATTCTAGAGGCAGATGCTGCTTGCCTTGCCTGTTGTAGGCAGGCACACATGGATATGGTATACCCACCAAGAGCAGATCCCAACTTCTTCCAGTGGAAGCTTTATTTCATTGTTTACTGCAACACTGCTACAAAACAACACTGAAAGCCTGTGTTTCTTCATCACCCTCCCAGTTCTGATCCTGTTAAAAACTTGTAGCTTGACAGAGGACGAGGAGCAAATAAGACTGTGAAAAGGAGCTTCTTTATCAGAGGCTTTGTTAACTGAAGTGTGTCTGTATGAGTGTATGACTTAACATTACAATGTAGAAGCATAAGAAATTTTTATCTTTTGGTCTAGACATAGCTGAGTGAGGCACTGTACCATAGTAATGCATGAAACTGCCTTACACTGAGCCAGAGCATTGGTCCATCTAGGGGTGGGCAGCTGTCAGAGGCTAGGGGCTGCATTACCCCCTCAGGAGACCTTAGAAGCTGACTCTACCTGCTACAACATCTGCATTTAAAAATTTGTCTCCAAATGCTCTTGGGGGATGTTCCTCCATATTGGAGCTTCACTGGGCCAATTAAAACCTAGGAGAGGTCTTTTGTTTACAGGAGGGGATGCTTCTCCATTTTTGACCAGTGTGGGGTGTTGAACACCATAAAAACATCTCCAGGAAGGTGTATCTAATTCATAACTTGGAAGCCAGCTATTGAGATACCTGTACTATACCTGCCACATTGTCTCTGTTTGTCACTCTGTCAAAACACACATGCACACACATGCATGTGTGCGTCCGCACACATTCACCTTGGTAGTCCACATTTGTATTGGTTCCTGCCTCTGCAGCTGGAAATGGCCAGAAGCTTATCTTCAGGAATTTTTTTTGTGGTGGTGGTAGGGGAGTGTTTTCAATTGTTTCTAGAGGCATCATTGCCCCCTTTCTGGCTGATTTTTTCATAATTGGAAGCAGCGAGTTGGGATGGGACTGTGGAGTCCTGAGGCCTGTACAGGATGATTTGGCAAGCTGGCTGAGGCCTGTGAGCTGTGTCTATTCCAAACTGATCTAGCTGTTACATGCATTCACTCCACCTCTGAGCTGTCAGAAGTATTCCATACATTTACCCAAACTTCAATTTCTTCCAGAGCAGATAATGGGAGAATTTATATAATATAATACTGATTTACACATATATATAGTCCAAGCATAAGATGGTTTACAGTGTTAATGCCACAACAGATGCCTTCTTCCTGTCAAATATATAAGATAATCCATAATCCTGTATGATTCTCCACAAAATTAGCTCTCCACTTCCTTTTTAGATCCAGTCACAGCACAAACTGAGAGCTAGCATGTTGTAGTGGTTTAAGGGTTAGACTATGATCCTGGAGACCACAGTTCAATTCCCCCGCTTGGCCATGGAAACTCACTGGATAACCTGGGGTGTGTCATACAACCCCAGCCCCAGAAAACTTCATGATAGGTTCACGTTAGGGTCACCACAAGTTAGAAAAAACTTGCAGGCACACAGCAAAAACAACAGAACAAACTGGCTGAAAATTACTTCTATTGTTCATAGCCCCCTGAATTATCACAAACCTTAGGGAGGGAGAAGGGAAAGGCAAGCCCTCTTCCAGAGCAGTCTAAAAGGGTAAAGAAAGGAAGAGTCATCTCCGCTTGTCACCTATGCCTGCTTAATTCATTCCTGTTCCCATTAAAACATATCAACAGAATATTTGTGCTCATCATCTGTCATTTTCTGTTTATTGTCAGGCCTCTGAGAGGTTTGTTTGCAGACATCCACACTGACAGTTCTGCTGGATAAAAACCTAGAGTCAAGAGGTACGAAGTTGGACAGGATACTCTGCACTGCATTGGAGATCCTGGGCTGTAAAGGACCCCTGAAAGGTAATCTATAGTAACTCCAAACGCATGCATAACCTAGAACTAGCTTTGTTAATTCCAGACCGTGAACTTTGGATTTCCCTCAAAATCTGTGCCAAAGTTTTGTAATTCCTCTATAGCACTTCCAAACTGAGTAATGGATACCTCAATCTGGGTTTTGTTCATAGCACCTTCAGTCTTCTCTGATTTGCTCCAAATCTGCACCAAAGTTTCCTAATCATTTTGCAATGTAAACCTTGCTCCTTGCAGCATGGCAAAACAGATTAACATTTGCCTTAAACTGGCGTTCCTAGTTAACACCTCAAAATCCAACATTGACTGATTCCCTTTGGTTATCAGTGCTCTCTAAACAATAGAACTGACTTATCTAGCACAGAGCCTTACTGAGTGACAGGAAGATTAAAATATTCTCTTACAAGCTTTTCTGTGACTGTTGTTGTGTGCCTTCAAGTCACTTCCAACTTACTGTGACCCAGTAGCTACCCTATCACAAGTTTTTGTTAGTAAGATTTGTCCAGAGGGGTTTTGCTGTTGCCTTTTTCTGCAGCTAAGAGAGTGTAGCCATTTCTGTACTAGACTGTTATAGTGCTGTTATTCCATGTTCAACATCCTATGGAATCCTGGGGTTTGCAGTTTAGGGAGGGGCCTCCCTGAACTGCAAGCCCTAAGATTCCATAGGATGTGAACGTGGAATAATAGCACTGTAACAGTCTAGTGCAGAAATAGCCTGAATTCAAACCTTGGTCTCCCAGAATCCTAGTCCAATATTCAAACCATTACATCACATTGGCTTGGCTCTCTTTATCGTGATACCTTTCTTAATATCAAAATCTATGTCGATTTAATTTCTTGCATAGAGATTGTCCAATTTATCACGTGTTAACGTAGGCTATCCTGCAAATCATAATATGAAAAGTAAGTTTCAAAGACAGGACACACTGGGGGACCACAAAAAATGTTTGGACATGTAGTGTGGCCTAGCCTCCCCTACTCCTTCCCTACTCAGTGAAATTTGAAAGCCTATACCACTGTCCAGATTCCTTAATTCCTCATGCATTGAACTCATGCATTCCCGTATGCATTGTACTTCCAAAATTGTTGCAGGTCCTAGTGATGAAAAGTTGAACTGTTGAAAATACTTTTTTTAAAAAACCTAACATAAAGTCTTTCTTCACCCATATGAAGTGGTACCTTTCAATAAAAAATTTACAGCTTGATCTTTGTTGCTGTGTGCCTTCAAGCTGCTTCTGACTAATGGCAACCTGAATATAACACTATCTCAGGGTTTTCTGGAGCTGAGAGTTTATGACATGCTGAAGGGCACTCAGTGTGTTTCCATGGCTGAGCGGGGAATCAAACCCTGGTTTCCAGGGCTCAGACCACTACACTCACCACTTGATTTGTTTAAATGAGCCCTCAGATAATTATTTAATGTCACCTTCCTTGTGTTTTTAATCTCTTCAAAGTGTCCCTGAGGGATAATGTAGAGAACAAATTAGAGAAGGTGATCATATCCATTCCACATGCTTAGCAAGATTTTGCCTGGCTGTTTGTTTGTTTGTTTGTTTTTGAGACTTGGCATGCCCTCTAATGGTGGTTCTTGTGGGTCATGGGGACATTTATCTGTTTTCTTGTGATATTTTAGGTATTGCAATTTTATGAGTTTTGCAGACTAGGGTTAGAATCCTGCTCATGCACTATGCTAGTTGTTGTACTTATTCTGATGGCTCTGAGCAGCTATTTCTCCGAGTGTCTCACTTCTTCCATGACTGCTGCAGCTTATCTCAGACAGTCATAGCAGCATAATCCCACAGCAGGATCCTGTCCTAAGATTTTAATTGGATTTGTCTTCAAACATGCCTGCATGGCCTGCAGACTCCAGGCTGCATGTGAGTTCTGTGGGAGATGCCTACATGTCATGATCCTGATGTTGTTAAGCTCTGCTCCTGCCCACTGAGTACACTTTCTGAATGACCCCAAGAAGTGCCCTCCTCCACGAAGTAATGGTGAAAGAAGAGAAGAGGTTTAGCCAACTCTATCCACAAAACTCTTGAACAATCACTATTTCTACATCACTCATAATGGCATGGAAACAGCGATCCCACATAGGGTCCATTTTAGCCTCTCCCACAGTCACTAACTCAAAAGCAGCATTCCTCCCAATGCAGTAATTCTGAACAGAATGATTAGTAAGAGTATAAGGTTAAAGCTATACCCACACCCTATTGAACCCAAGCACCTTCTCGTTCCAGAATGTGAATGTGTGTTTATCCAGTTAGATGTGGCTTTTAACCCCACCCAGCACCAGGCCTTAGGGTTGTGCACCTCTGAGTTAGAGCAAAATCTGGACAGAGTTTTGGACTTCACCATAGAGTACTAATAGCATGGGACAGTCAGATGACATGGCTCCACAGATTGCTTCTCGATACATATTTTTAACCAGGAAAAACAAATTGGAGGAGGCAGGGGGGATAATTTTCGATTTAGAGATGTTGTAATTCAGGTCTTTGTGAGGACCTATACCATAAAACTGAAGTTCTGAGCTGAAATAAAAGGGGCTAAGAGCATTGAACAGAGAGGGCTGAACTGATTTAAGGGGCTCTGTAGTAATGGCATCTGGGGTTTCAGGGGTCCTTCTCTGTGGCCAGGCAGTGGATTTTGCAGCTGATATGTTTAAGCTGTTCACTTAACTGATGCTCAGCCTGCACATTTAAAAATAAACTCAAACACTATAAAACACCATAAACCTCTAAAGGCAACCAAACCCAGGCAAGCACTGTGCCTGTAGAACTTTCATGCCACTCGGTCATGTGGAGCTGAATGTAATAACATAGTCATAGCAAACATGTCCACAGAAACGAACTTTGTAGTTGTGAGTTGAAAGATCCTCCCTCAGGTTTGAACTTTAACTACTCACATTACATGGATAGTTATATGTCTACCCTGGTACAGATTAATTTGTGAGAGTGCATCTTTCTTCTTGTCTAATTAGTAACAGAGATGTAAAATGTCTTTCCATCCCACTTCAAGCAGCCAAAATAACTTGACTGAGTGACGGTTGTTACATTCGGCCTGAGTAGGTTTCTGAAGAAAATTGCACTTTGAGGGCAAAATCTGCTGCTGTTTGTGTGATGTTATAGACTTTTGTAACAAAAATGTTGTGTTTCATAAAGAAATAAAGGTAAAGTATGACTATGTATGTGATGGGTAGTATAGGTTATAAGGTAAAAGTTTGTTGGGAGGAGATGACAGTGTGGAATGTTGGGAGTGTCTGGTAATTTGCTGAATGACTGAAAGGATGTCAAAAAGGTTAGGTGGACATCAGTTTGACAGGGAGAGATTTGAATTAATGTTAGTCAGAGGGAGAGACAGTGAATTAGACTCAGGACAGTTAGGTTCAACTAGGATTATGAAAAGACAGTGAAGGAATTAGTAGAGTCAGTCAGAATTCAGATGTTTTAAGTAATCTTTAATTGTATGTTGTATTTCTATTTAACAAATTTTCTATTATACACATGTACCTCTGGAAATGCTACAGTAGTGTTACTGGACTGCTTAAGGTCACACACACGGTGTCTGTGGTAGAGCAGAAGTTCAACAGAGATAATGGTTAGTTCTGGGATTATAGGAAGAGAGTCTGACACTGGAACCACAAAGATATCTAGAAGGTCCCACAAGTGGTGTTGGTAATAATAGGACAAGTGAAGGTCTCATCTTTAGTGCCATGTGTCTGTGCACGTGCTTTCAAGTCACCTGTTGATTTCCAGCAACCCCATTAATTTTATAGGATTTTCTTAGTCAAGAAATACTCAGAAGTGGTTTTGCCAGTTCTTTCCTCTGAAATATAGCTTAAAGCATCTGGTATTCATTGGCAGTCTCCCATCAAAATACTAACCAATGCTGACACTGCTTGCCTTCCAAGATTAAATGGGATCTGGTCCCTGTAGGGCATTTAGACCCTATTTGGTGTCATGGTGATGGGATAAGCAAATTTGCTTTGATGAAAGACATGTACTTCAGTTTTCTGGAGGTTATGAGATGATATGATTCATTAGAAAAGAGGATTAACACTTGGTAAAGTGGAAGACGGTAGGAAAACAGGAAGACTACATTACAGGTGGATCGGCTCAATCAAAAAAGACACAGTCCTGAGTTTTCAGGATTTGCGCAGGGCTGTTCATGACAGCGTGTCTGGGAGTTCTCTCACTCATAGGGCCATCCCAAGCTGAAGTGGACTTGATGGCAATTAATAACAAAACACTCCTAATCCTTATAAACATAAACCCAGAGAATGTAAAACACTTTTCATGTGCTATATTCTGGCATTACAATTTGATCCAGCGTGATTTAATGGTTAAAGTGTGGGATCGGGACTTTGGAGACCACTGGGCCATGGAAACCTATTGGCTGACCTTGGACAAATCACACTGTCTCAGCCTCAGAGGAAGGCAAGGGCAAATTTCCTTTGAACAAATCCTGCCAAAAAAATCCAGTGATAGGTTCACCTTAGCATTACTATAAGTCATAAATGCTTTGAAGGCACACAATAAATTATCATGCAACTCTCCTCTGTTAAAAGCAGACTTTGTTGTTAAATACCATCAAATCAACTTCAGGTAATGGTGACCCTATAAATGAGACCTTCAAGTCAGCCTATGACAAACAGCCCTGCCCAGATCTTGCAGAGGAAGGGCTGTGGCTTCCTTGATTGAATCTATCCATCTGTAATAAGGTCTTTTCCCACTGCCTTCTACCTTGCCAAGCATTATTGTCTTTTCTAATGAGTTATGTCTAATCACATGTCCAAAGTATGACAGTCTAAGTTTAGTCATCTTGGCTTCTAGGGAGAGTTCAGGCTTGATTTGCTCTGGGACCATTTATTTATGCACTTCCAATAAGGAAATCATTCATCAGTGTCGTCCCTCCCTCACTACCGCTGGTCAGTGACTGTTTGGCGTGTTTAGCGTGGCTCCTCAGTAAGAGCAGAGCCACCGGCTATTCCAGTGTGCGTCCTAGCTCCCCAGTAGATGGCGCGCCACGACCAAAAGCACACGCACGCCTCCCTTCATGTTTCCTCTTCCCTGCCAAGGACGGACTTGGACAGGTGGCTTCGCCTCCACGCATGCGCCTACGAGGAAAAGTCAGCTCACACCGCTCGGCACAACCCCCACCCCCATCTAAAAGTAGACCTGGCGCGTCACGTTCTGTTTCACCCTCACGCTCCATAAGCAGGTGGAGTAAATCCACCTACTTCCGGCAATAATCCCTCCTTCCTTCCAATAGTCGCTGAGGACGCATGCGTACTGTCATCCGAACGGTGAAAGTGGCTTTATTTTTTTCGTTAGCTGATTCGAGGCGGGCAAGCGTATTCCTTCCCTCGCCCTTTCCCCCTCCCGTCCCCCCTCCTCCTCCTCCTCCTCCCGGCGATGTGGTCGCGCTTGGCGGCAGCAACAGTCGTGACCCCGGCTCTTGCGTGGGGTTGAGCGCCTGGCACCAGTGGGGCGCGCCAAGATGGCGTGTGTGCTGGAGACGCCGCTCCGCATGAGCGTCCTGTCGGTGAGTGGAGGCCTGGGGCCGCGCCGCTGGGGCCGCGGGGAGGAAGGCAGTCGCCTTGGGCCGCGGCGGTGGCGCTGGCTGTGGCCCTGCGGTGCTTGGCGGGAGAGGGTTGTTCGCACTGGGTCCCGCCCTCCCTCCTTGGCTGTCCCGTTTCTCCTTCCACTACGGCGGCAGCGGCGCCCTCGTCTTTCCCCCTTTCGCCGCGTGTGTGTGTCGTGGAGAGCGCCCCTCCCTCCGCCGGACCCCTTCCCCTTTAAGTGGTTTCTGTGGTGCGCGGGGGGCGGGATTTTCTGCGTTTAATCCGTGTTCGGATGTCTCAGGGAGTGATGTCAGGAGCGCTTCGTTTATTGACCTGGAGGCTTGGTGAGAGAAAGTAATTTTTCTGTTTGCCCTTTTTTCAGCACACCATCTACCTTTGTATGTGTTTTTAGATAGCGTTTTATTTCTTAATTTCTTCCTCTATGAAAAGAAAAGGCAAACTTTGTAACACGTCAGCACTTTCTGAGTGGGGTTTGTGGTGTGTGCAGTAATTGGGCATTATTTAATGCACGCTTGGTTTTTTAAAAAATATTTTCTTTCTGGATTGTTTCCCCTTTTTTTAAAAAAGGCCTACAGCGTAATTGAAGTGACCAGATACTTTTGACAGTTCTGTAGAAGACCAGTGCAAGCTTCTGCAGTTTCCTCCCTAGCCTTACCAAGGAAGGGCAAGGCTTCTATCCCTTCAGCTTTCCAATATGATCCTAATAGGGCAATCTTGTCTTGGACGTCATGACCCATAGGGTACCCGCCAACTCTGATTCTGTTTATTCATAAATCCTTTGATTTCAGTGGTGCTTATTCCCATGAAGGTATGTATAGAATTGCATTGTAGGAAGTTTTTATTCTGCAGCTTTAGCTGTTTAGTTACATGTGTGTAGAAATGGGACATCTCATTTTCCTGTCCAGTTGTTGTTTTGCTAGGATCATGCCTGACTCTTTAGTTTTTTTGACATGAGCTGCAAATTTGACCATTTCTCCTGCCACACATTAAGAAATGTATTTAAAATAAAATTCAGCAGAAATTTGGCCTCTCTACTTCATCATCATGTCCTAGCTTTGGATAAGTTTGTATTCTTTCAGAGGGTTTGCTATTACACTTTCCTTACTTATTGGGTGCTAATACGCTCCAGGAATCTTCGTCCTGTATCTCTTGAAAATCCATGTATCTCCTGGTTCATCTTACCGTTTCATTTTGGCTTGTTACATATTTTTGTTGACTTAACTGTGATGTCTGTCTAATTCTTGAGTCCAGCTTGGGTGTAGAACAGTCCTTGGTACTCTTGTGTATTTCTCTTTTTATAAAAAGAGTGGAAATATATCTAGGGATACTGCTTTAAGGCATCTAGGGATGGATTTTTAAAAGGGAAATATGAAACATTGCTTAATAGTGTAGAATACTTTCCGCCTCAATCAGATCTGTGAAAAATTCGTTGCCAAATTCTTTAAAGTCATATCTTAACAAAAATATTTATTTCAACTGGCAAAAAAGTGCTTATAACCAAATGTGTATCATTGCAATATGTATCTGGTTGTTCTGATGTGTAAAGCCACATATTGCCTTAAAAACTGGTGTGACCAAATTGAGCAGTCTTCCCTAAAGCTTTTAATATAGTACTGGGCTTCTTTCTGTGATAAAACCTTGACATAAGAGCATCTTAAAGAGCTTCCCACATTTATCTCATCCTGCAAGGAGATACTGGGTGTTGTAGTCGCCATGGTCCTAATCATACTGAACCAATTAGTCTCTAAGGTATTGCCTATCTTGTTGCTTCAAACTATTTCTCTTGCCACTTGCTGTCTAACCTATTAGTATTTTTCCCAGAGCCATAAATTTTCCACGTGTTTTTTGCCTCTTAGTTCTAATAACCTTGAACATTTTTTTTATTTGCTAACTTGAACATGGGAGCTCTTACGAATTGCTAAACAGCGTGTATGATTTCATATAATTACACTTACAGATAGATCTTGGTTGCAGAGAAAGCAAGAAAGGCTTAGTTTGAATTATAAACAGTACATTAACCACTATTGAAGAAGAGAGCATTTCTAGGAGTGAGTGGGCTCATGTAAACAACATAATTGGGGAATACTACATGAGATCACCAGAAATAGCGTCAGGTGATAATCCTATTAAGCAAGTGTGAGTTCTGTTGACCTTTAGTCTTGAGAATGCATGTATTTGAAATGTGTGCATATGTTTCACTTTACAGTGGCTCCTCCACTTTTGAAAGTGGGAAAACCACAAATAACTCTCCCCCCTCACTCCCCTCCTATTCCCTTCCAGAGCTCTCCCCTTACCATTCCCATGCAAAATGGAAGGGGAAAGGGGACGGAAGCCTCACATGAGTTCTCCATGCTGGGGAAAAATGCAAAGGAATGGAGGGGAAGCTCTAGAGGAGGAAAGGCAGGCTTGTACAAGGTTTCCCCCACCCCTTTCCCTTCCATTTTGCATGGGAAGGGGAAGGAAAGAGCCCTGGAGGTGGAAAGGAAGACTTGTACAAAGCTTCCCCTACCCCACCCATTCCCTTCCGTTTTGCCTTGGCATGAGTTCTCTGCACTGGGGTGAAATGCATAGGAATGGGAGGGGAAGCTCTGGAGGGGAAAGAAAGGCTTGCGCGAGGTTCCCCCACCCCCATTCCCTTCCGTTTTGATTTGATGCAAGTTCCTCATGCTGGGGCAAAATGCATAGGAATAGTGGGGGGAGCTCTGGAGGGGGAAAGGAAGGTTCCCACAAGCCTTCTCCCCCTCCCATTCCCTTCTATTTTGCCTTGGTGTGAGTTCTCTGTGCTGGGGCAAAATGCATAGGAATGGGAGGGGCAGCTGTGGAAGGGGAAACAAAGGTTCCACATGAGTCTTTCCCCACCCCCTTCCTTTCTCCTTTGCATGGCAGTGGAAAGGAGGAGCTCTGGAGGGGAAAGGAGGGCTTGCACAAGTCTTGCTCCACCCCCTTTCCTTCTCTTTTACATGGCAAAGGGAAGGGGGAGCTCTGGAGGGGGAAAGGAGGGTTCCTGTGAGGCTTCCCCCGTGCCCCATTCCCTTCTGTTTTGCCTCAGCACAAGTTCTCCACACTGGGGCAAAATGCATGGGAATGGGAGGAGGAGAAGTGGGGGGAGACATGCATGCTTGTGAATAATCAAATTCACGAAAGGCAAACCCATAAATGTGGAGGGAGGACTGTACTATGAAAGAAAAAAACTGCTTTGTGATAAATAATGAATTCCTTGCCAAAGATTTCTAGTCCTCTGAGGAAATAATTGGGATTTCTGTCCTATATTGAATGTTCAATATTCATATTGAACCATGAGCAAGGTCTTGAGTGAAGGTGAAGAATGATCTGTGTGCAAGGGGCAGCGATTTTATTTTGTTCCAGGAAAGCTGTCAGACATTTATCAGACTCACCAATAAGAAGGTCAATAATAAAGGATAAGCTTCCTGACAAATAGCTTTTCAACCACTGCTGTTGCTCCCTTGTAACATGCAGCTCTAGGAATGGTGTTGGATGACAGATTATGATCCCCATTTGTGTGGTGCAGCTGATGTGTCCCATGCGTCCAATGTAGTTAACCAGGATCTCATGGAAATGGAATTTACGCTTTGGAAATTATTCGGGAGCTTCTGTTTGTCTGCAGAAACTAACATGCACTGAATTCCTTGAAAGCAAACAATCTGAGAAGTGATCTTATCTGTTTAATATGCAGTGTTATGCATGTTTACTCAGTCATCCTGTTCTGGGGTGTACTCCTGGGTAAGTTGCATAGGACTGCTGCCTGAGTGAACATAGAACTGATTCCGTAGTTAGGAATACATCTGTCTCTTAAATTTAATGGAATTTAAGAGTTGGATCTAGATCTTGACATGTGCACTAGGCATGGTGAAAGTGAAATTCTTTGTCTACTTTCCCTTATAGTAGCTTCTTAAAATGCTGCATAGATGCTTGGATGACGTCATGGACTAGAGTAGGCTGCACATGGGAGATTGCTGAAAATTGTCAAGTTCCTTGAGTTGAAGTCTCCACACAGAAGATGTCTTTATTCAGTTAAAATATGCTTCAGAAAAAGAAGTGAAATGAACATGAGTACATCAGATTTAGACCCCTGTCCAAAAGAATTACTTTGACTCTTAACTGTTAGAGCATGCTTCCTCAACTGGATGCACCCTGAATTTTGGATTACTACAATAGTGCATTTCTGTTCATTGACCATGTTGGCAATGCTGGTTTAAGACAAAATGTAAAGTTTATGGAATAGAATTACATTAAAACAATTAAACTGCCATTTAAATATATTAAAACAACTTAAAATACATTAAAGCATAGTTAAAAAGATAAAACATAATCATACTCTGTTAAAAGAGCCTTTTGCCAAAGTAAACTGAGAGCCAAAGGCCTACCCCATGCAATCCGGGCAGGGGGTCCATTCTAGAAGGGCTGCATAGAGAAGAGGAAGGAGAAATTCCACTGCGTGAACAAAAATCCAATTGCATGTTGAACTCCTTGGCACAACAATCTTTATAAGCTAGAGAATGGGTTGCAACTTCAATGTAATCAATTCACTAGGCTCATTGCTGAGCCAAGGAGTTCATTTTGACTACCAGAACCGAATGCAGTTCACAGCCTTTTGAACGAAACTCCTGTTACTCCAGACTTTCTAGATTACAGGAGTGTAATTTGAGGTACGGCTAGTTTTGTTGCTGCTTCTACTAAACAGTTGGAAGTTGTAGGTCTTTATTGATCTGGCTTATTTGTATTGTTATGTCTATAATCTCTTATACTTAAACTAAAGTGAAATGAACTCATTTTGGAAGCATGTCAAATCAACATGAGAAGAGGCAACTGTACTAGCCAGCTTTTATATTCCTTGTGTAGAGAGTAATGAGTGTGAACTGGAGAGTTCCCAGGTACACAAAAGAGTTTCCTGTTCATAACGCATCACTTTCAACAAGTCAAGAGCAATAGAAATGAACTGGGAGGGAGTTGAGCTCCTTTCTTCATATGTTGATTCAACATGCTTTTGAAACAAGTGACATAGCTTGTATTTAATTGAAAATGGCTAGCTTTGGGTTATTGTTTTTCAACTCTATTTGCACGCTGCTGTGCTATACTTTTGTTATTTCTTTGGTAGGAATATCACATTTTTTGCAACACATTTTGAGTTCTGTCTGCCCTGAAAGGTTGTGTTCAGTGGATGTGTGAGTAAAAACAAACTTGTTTGATCAGCTTTCCTTTCTCCCCTCTGCAACACTATCTAGCCCGCATAACAATCTGCAAGATTGAGGGATCTATTGAACTTTATGGGCTGTGTTATATAGGGCAGGATCAGGGGAAAGAATCACCTGAAATCAGGGGCAGTAGCACTGTCCATATCAAGCTCTGTTTGTGCAAGGCAGCTTAATTCAATATCAAAAGCACTATTTGGAGAAACTTTGTAAATTTGTTCTTCACTAATTAACCTAATATATGTAAGACCAAACGTACAGGTATTAAACCAGCATGTCATTGTGATTTGAGTTTCTATTTTCTTGAGAATTTAATTTTTTTTAATGTTATATTGACAGATTGTAATGTTTTTGTTTACAGGAAGTCACAGCTAGTAGTCGCCATTATGTTGACAGATTATTTGATCCTGATCCTCAGAAAGTTCTGCAGGGTGTCATGTAAGTAATATAAATATTTTTCCTATGGTGCTCTTGGCTTCTTTGAGTAAATATTTTTCATAGATTGCTTTTTGCAGTGAATGTGTACAACTGCACATCATTTTTTTTTCTGGGGAATTACTAGAGCATAGTATTTACCTACTATATTCCTATAATGTGTAATGTTTTATATCAGGTTTTTTATACTTTCTCCTTTTGATAGCTGAGATATTTCCTAAATCATGCCTACTGCTTTACCTTGTAAGCTAGATAGAAATCTTTTCCTTTGTTAACTCATACAAATACTCACTGCAACTGAGGTATGAGTCCCTACATGCTAAACAGCCATGATTTTTAAACTGATTTTTAAAAACTGATTTTAACAGTATTTTAATTAAGGTAAATAACTGTCTTTACAAATAACAAGGGCATATATAAGTTTAGTGCAAATTTGTTTAAATTGTAAACTAAAAAATTAGTTTAGCTTCTGAACATAAACTGTGAACTATGATTACCAAATTGAGAGACTGTTGTTAAAGCATTATTTGAAATTCGACAAATGAGTTTTGGGCCCTAAAGAGGAGACTGAAAGTGTCCAGTTCTATTTTAGATTAGCCACAGTCAGGTGCATTTTCTTAGCCTTAATACCAGTTTAATCTTAACAGTGGTTGTTGAAATAATTGAGTTGATTGAATGAGTTAAACGTACCTTTCATAAATTATAAATTGAAATTGGCTTGATTTAGCAAAGTGTAGTGAAGATTTATTTATTTATTTATTTCAAGATTTATAACTCACTCTACTTACAAAGTGAACAACTTTTTTTTTCACTCAGCACTGGAATGACAGCAGTGCTGGCACTTCCAAGGGGAAAGTGGAGGAGGCTTTCCATAGCGTATTGCACTAAGGAGGGCCCCTCCATCAGCCTGTAAACCTTGAGTGGGTGTGTAAGTGGAGAGGCACTCCTTCAAGTATCAAGATTGCAAACTATTTAGAATTTTAAAGGTCATTACTAACCCCTTGAATTCAGACTGGAAGCCTATTGACAGCCAGTACATTTAGTCTAAAACTGTTGTTTTTTTATTTTTGTATGATGTATTGGTCAGCAGTCTGGTAGTATGTAACATTTGAACCTGGGCGAATTGAAGTTAACCTAAAATGGGAATAAAAGTTCTTAGCTTCTTCTTGCAGAGAAAGGTAGACCTTGGATCCTCAAGGCTTCCATAG
Source organism: Iguana delicatissima (assembly GCA_948472985.1). Classification (NCBI taxonomy): domain Eukaryota; kingdom Metazoa; phylum Chordata; class Lepidosauria; order Squamata; family Iguanidae; genus Iguana; species Iguana delicatissima. The sequence goes on from CAOKZL010001296.1 coordinate 309,608, forward strand.
CCTCATTCTTGTAATACTAAAACATTGTTTACTCTCACACCCACAGAGGCCAGCAAGTTGAAAAATTAGAAAAAATAAATGATGGTAGGAAATCTGATGTCTGAAATTAAATACAAGTGAGACAGTGATGCATTACAGACATGGTAGAGACCTTTGTCTTTCCACTTGGAATGACTTGTGCTGAGACCCAGGCTTATATACCTTTTCTATCTTACATGTCCTGTGGGGAGGTTGAAAGTATTTGCATTCACAGTTTGTCACGACATGGGCTTTTTTTTTTTGTTTATCTCAGACAAAACTGTCTTGCCTAGCAACCATCAGCTGTTGTTTCTGGAAAGATCTGGACACTTAATTTTCAAAAAAGATGATCTTACTTGGTAACCTCGTATGTGTAGAGAATAAAATACAAACATAAATTTGACTCTAAGGAAATATAACTTTGAAGTACTTAGGAGCTACATGGCCAAAGGTCTTAGATTATATTTAGGTTGTATAAAGGTTCTTCTTGGTTGCAAACTAGTTAGTGTGCACATTTGTATCAGAACTATGTATTCCAAAACTACTTCCTTTGTTGAAATCAATCTGTGATGGAAATTACCAAGTTAGATTAACAGCCTTCATGAAGCTCATTGAGACTTACTAGTTCTAATTTTTAGATAATTTCTCAGAGTTGAGTTAAGAGAACATAATTAGAATCTACTTGAATATTACAGAACTTAAATCTTTAACTTGCCTAATTAGACATCTAATTCCTAACCTAGCTGTGCTCCGTAACCTTTTCAGACAACTCTCTTTCCTCTTCTTGATTTTCACCTACAGACTTTTTTTTTCCAAAGTAGGAAAGGTAATTGAAAGGGACAAATCACTTTGTAATTTTTACCATACTGTGACTTGAGATGTGTTCTATCAAGATCGTTGCTCTGAATGAGAAGGGTTAGTGGCCAAGAATACTACATCTACCAGATGATTTGACACACAAGTTTCAAATGAGTAATGTTCTTCAAGTTTCTGACCATTCTCCAGCACTCTGTGCAGTTGTCCATATCACTCAAAACCTGCTGGCTGGCATATTCATGTTTATTCTTATTAATGACAGTTAATGAGGACTGATAATATGTGTATTGAAGAGTTATTAAAGTTTCTGTGGAGATATGGAAATGCATAATTCAGGTAAACAGTTGCACTGGTATTGCAGGATGCAGAAACTGGTTCTCTAGATATGGTAAGATGATTGCCGTAGGAAAGAAGCATTATTTATTTTAACTTCCCTGTAGCTTCCTATGTTCTATAGTCTTGTGTATACATACTAGTCTGTCAGAACTGGTTATAGCAGCAATTCTTAACCTGTGGTTTGTGGGCCCCCAAGGGGCTGTGGTGTCCTCACATTAGGTCCATTGCAAGCTTTCATAGTTAAAATAGAAAGAAGCAAAGAATGAAAGGAAAGGAAGGAAGGAAGAAAGAAAGACAGATGGACATTTGTACATTGATCTCATTGAGCAAGAGTCTTTTGCTAGTGTAGACATCATTCATACAAAGTTTCATTACAATATCTCCATTCAAAAGTTATGAAGATAACTGATAGCAAAATATATATTCAGCATTTGCTACTTCTGCATGCTATGAAAACATGCAAGTGGATGATGCTGACTGGCTAAGAGAAAGCACGTAACATTTCTAGCTGCTGTGGAAACAGAAGCTGTCTTAAGTATTGCTGATACACAGTGACAACAAAAATATTTAAAAACATTCGGTGGTTAAGAACCACAGGTCTGTAGACATCCAAAAATGAAGAGAGTTTTTTATATGTACTGTTTTTCTGAGCAGGAACATTTTTAAAAGATAACTTTTTCTATAATCTAAGAATGCCTTACCCACTAAAGTAGGTGTGGAATTTGTGCATCCTTCCAGATGATGTTTAATTGCAGGGCCCAGGACTCCTTGCTTTTGGCTGTGCTGGCTTGGGCTGCTAGGATTTGCAGTCTGACAACCTCTGGAGACATGCACATTTTTCGCCTTTCTACTAAGGCCTATGAATTTCTTTCTCTTTGAACGTGCTGTGTTTGACATTTCTTAAGAATCTTTAGACTACTTCCACATGTAGTTTAAGGAGGAAATCTTAAAAGAGTTTTCTGTGTTCCTTTTTTTAGTTTTGTGCTGTTAGAATAAGGTGTGTGAGTGAATGGATTGATGTATGTTTTAATAAATACTTGTGCTTAATCCTGGAATTTCATATCAGGGTAATAATTTTGGATAAATCAGCTGAAGAAACTGAAGTAGGAGAAGAAAATATATTGCTATGCAGTAATAAGAATGGTTACCATTTTAGTTTTGGAACAGCAATCACTTCAAAGTGATTGTTTGGACTTTATTTTCCTTGCATTTGTGTATATTTAGTTTAATAATAGTATGGCTTAAACAATCTAAATTTTATTGCTATCATGTCCAATGTATTAGTTTTTATGGTAGTGAAAAATTGGAGGTCATTCTTTTTTCAGTGCAGCATTGTCTATTGTTATAAAATTACCTTTTGAACCTAATTAGAATAGGTGTGTGCTTATGGCTGTCATTTACACTTATTTCTGACTTTGACGTCATTCACCTTTGTTTGGATGCCTATATTTCAGAAAGAAACATTTAACTATAATTAAACTTGTAAGCTAGAATCCTTTGCTCTAGAGTTTTTATACATAAGTATTCTGTTGCAGTTCTTGGTTTTGACTCAGAAACTGTAACTGTATTTTTTTAAAAAAGGATGTGAGGGTATAGTGTTATCACCAGGTTCACATTCTCTAGAACTGGAACATACTTAGTTCGAGAATGTCATGTTAGGATCATCATATTTGGGGTGAGTGATTACAACTGATTTTGCTGAAGATGAAGTTGTCCAACTCCATTTAAATTGCATTGAGGGAGAACTGGGATGGAAGAGGGCTGAAAGACAGAATTGGATTGGGAAAATGTTTCATAATTTTGCATACTGCACTCTGTTTGCTTCTGTTCGCCATATATTATGAAAAAGCAGCCTCCTCAATCTAGTATGCATTATGTATATGCTTTCTCTTTTCCTCATTACCTTAAATGAAAGTTTAGTTTGGCCTTGGTAGTCACATTTTTGTAGTTACTAGGCATTCCGCATCTCCTGAGTATTGTAAAATATGTGGAAGTTGAAATACAAGGGGTCTTGACAAGTGACTTGAAGGTACACACAAACACAGTCTGATGTTACGTCAGGTTCTGGTGACATTCAGAAGCAATAAGAGAAATGTTTAGTGCATCTGAGTGTATCAGAACCGGCCACTCCCACTTTCTACATTTATATCAAGTCTTGGGGAAGAGATTCTTTTTGTATGTAGCTTGAAACTGGAGAATCCACATTCTTTGCAGTGGACAAAAAGCCTTATCCAGTGTTTTAAGTTTTTACACAATTTCATTGGCTAGAAAAGACTTTATGGTTGCCCTTGACCATGGCATTTATGAATCCTTTGCCTTGTGTATGCTCTTTAGCCATATAGTGCTTTTTAACATTTCACATTTATTTATATTTGAAGTAGTTGGGAGGAGAAAAGCGTGCTTCCTCTAGGTCTAGCATTTATTTCAGCATCTTAGTTTATTTGGTTCATGTTATGCCAGTAGAATGATGATTTGATGATGATAATGATGATGATCATCATTATTTATACTTCCCTTTTTCTCAGGTTGAGACTTAAAGCAGCTTATATCCATTGGAAAGACATAGTTAAAAACCATGGAATACAACAGTTAAAACATAATTAAATGATCAAGGAGAATTAAAACAAAGTTAAAATACATAATTAAAACTCGAGCTTCCATAAATTCAGCATCTTCAGCACAATTATCAATATCTGGCACCTTTTATCAGACAGACCATAAGTACACATTGAATGGCTGTTGGAATAAAAATGTATTTACTTGACTGCAGAAAGAAAGTAAGGATGGTGCCAGTCTGACTTCTCTGGGAAGTGAGTTCAGAGGCTGGGAGCAGCCACTGAGAAGGCCCTCTCGTGTGTTCGCACGAGATGCATTGTGAGGGTGGTGGGACAGAGTGACAGGCCTCTCTCGCAGATCTCAAAGGTCAGTCTGGTTTATAAGAGAAAATATGGTCTTTCAAATAATCTGGACCTGAGCTGTGTAAGGCTTTAAAGTTCATCACTAGTACTTTGAATTGTGTCTGAAAATGGACTGACAGCCAATGGAGCTGTTCCAACAGAGGAGTTGCATGATGCCAGTTTCATAATGGGTTAAATCCTAAATAATATTTAAGCATAGTTACTGGAATTGTACATAATTACAGGAGGCCCTCCACATTTCTGAGGGATATGTGCACAGAACCCCCGTGAATGTCCAAAAAATGCAAATAACTCTCCCCTCGAGCACTCCTCCCCTCATTCTTTTGGCTGCTACCACCTGGGGGAAAGGCAGAAGAATGCAAGGCGAAAAACCTTTATCCCTCCAGTCTCCTGCTTGTTGCCTCTGTGCCCTGCCTTGTTTTTGTGCCCCTGCATGGGCAACAAGCAGGAGACTGAAGGAGAAGGAAGGTTTTTCCCTTGTGTTCTCCTGCCTGCCACTCACACTCTCTTCCTTGTTTCTTTGTGCCTGCCCGGGTGACAGGCAGGGGAGTGCAGGCAAGCAAAGATCTTCCTCTCTGCACCCTCCTGTTGGGCAGCTGCCAGTGCGATTCCCTGGGCGATGGGCAGGAGAGTGGAGGAGAGGAAAGATCCTCTCTGCACCCTCCTGCTGGCAGCTGCCAGAGCGATTGCGCAGGCAACAGGTGGGACAGTGCAGGAGAGGGAAGATCTTCCTTTCTTCATTCTCCTTCCAGCTGCTGTCTGTGCAGAGGGGAGAGTGCAGGGAAGAGATGATCTCTCTGCTTGCACACTCCTGCTGGCTGCTGCCAGCATACCTGTGCATGCAGTGAGGGTGGGAGGAATGCAGACGAGTGAAGGTCTTCCCCCTCCATGTTCCTGGGTAAAAGGCCAGGGAATGAGAAGGGCGGAATGGTGAGGGAGGCACGCAGACACCTCAAATAATCAAATTTGCAAAAGTGAAACCCGCGAATGTGGAGGGCCTACTGTGTTTAGTGCTTATGTTTCACCTAAGCTGTTGCATTTTAAAGAAGCTGAAAATACTGGCTGAGATCCTTTGTCACAGGCTGTGATCCTTTGTCACAGGCTGTGATCTGTAGCTTTCACGATGATCGAGCAGCATTTTTGACAGGATGAGGAACCATATTAAAGCATTGCAAAGATGTGTAATAGGGCATGGTGCAAGATGTCCCATTGTACAGTGGGGGCTCCTGCTGCTTAACAGAGCACTCTGCAGTCTGTCCTGTTTTGCAGTGATAGTTCCCATTGAACGATGAGGTACTGGTCAGGCACATTCCGCTAACTTCTGTTTTGGAGTACCAGTGCCCCTTAACTCTTTGAGGGGTTGTTGCCATCCCTCTCTTTGCGCTGTTACTGTGCAAGGGCAGTCTGTTCTACAAAGAATTGTATTGTTGCGTATCACAGCCATTGTATAGTGGCCACACTGTTTGCCCTGCTAGTGCAGTGGTCCTGAAGCCACAGCCGCAACAGTGCCCTATTTCTGAGAATATGCTGGTTGCACAGTGCTGCAGCTCTAAATTGCACAACCATGAGTTAGTTTATGACGTTATCAGTTCCCAATAGGATGCTAGACACTGTCTAGCCTACAAGCCATGCTGTGAGGTGGAGAAGTCAGAACTGATTTTTTTTGCAGTCCATTCCTTTTGTGATATAAATTCTCTTTTTAACAGAAATACATTAAAATGTCAGTATTGCAACAGTCATTCACAATCTGAAATTTCATTCAGCTTATAACCTGCCTTTCTCTTACAAATGAGATTTTGGGCAGTTTAAAATAAAACAATATGAATACATTTGAAACCTTATGAGCATTAATTCAATCCAATATTTAGGAGACGCTCTTGAGAAGTGGCATTTGTATGCATCTATTATTGATGAAGTTTATCAGTCTTGTTAATTATCACTTTTTTATCTAAGTACTTGTTTCTTATGCAATGATTGTTCTGACTTAAATGATTATGCAGAATAGTTGTTTCCAATTACTTAGCCAGGTTTTCAGAGTTTCCAGATAAAACTGTTTGATCTGTGGTAAACTATACTTGCTTTCTTAATCTCTTTTGAATATGTAATCCAGATTGTATATGATTCTTGGGCGGTACCATCACATGGGAGGAGGGAGACACATCCTGTCAACATGCCTAAATGCCACCTTGCTCACCTATGGAGCAAGATGAACATTTTCTTTAGTTGTCTTGGTATTGGATTATACTCAGTTTTGGAGAACACATGTAGGATTATGACACTAATCTCGTAACCCACAACGGTTGTTACAAAACAATGCAGTATGGAATTCCCAGTTCAGTTGGATCCTTTGGAAATGTTAGTATTTACTGCTTTTAAACATTCAATGCAAACTGCTATTCTCAAACTTTTAACAAACCTTTGTTTTAATGTTAATCTCTGTCATAAATTTCCTGTACATCTGAAGTTCATTAGTGGGGCTTAATTTTGAATGGGCATGTATAGGATTGGGCCTTTAGTCTCTTCTACTTTGTGATACAACTGTCTCACATTACAACTTCTGATCATGTTGATCATTATTTGGAAATGCTGAAAAGATGAGCAAGTGACCCATCTTTCCTTTATGTATGCATTTGGATGGCACTCAGAGCAGCAGCATACATACGTTCCACTTAGGCATACAGTGCCATAGCTAAGTGTGTAACTCCTCATGAAGGAGATTAATTTAAGTTGCTGCTTTGAACTTGATCCAAATACATGAAGAGTGTGTGTATCAGTGGGTACTTTTGCATAACTATGAAAAACAATCTGAACAGGCTGGCTGTGTCCTGGTTCCCAACATCCTTGTGGCCATCACTAATTAATTTGGCTGTTGTGTGTCCTAAAATATTGTATCCCAGAATTCAAATTTCTTAATGGTATCCCTGTTGCTAAAATTAAAGAATGGTCCTCAGTATCTTCTCTGCATTTAAGAAGAGATTTTAGATTCAGATTTAGTCATACTTTGAGGAGTTTTGTTGAAATCAGAGGCATCATGATCATAACTGCAGTTGCTTTTAGTGGATCTGCTCTTAAGTATGGCTAAATTTGCATCTGACCCAGAAGGGCTTTGTTGTTGTGTGCCTTCAAGTTGTTTCTGACTTATGGTGACCCTAGGGTCAACCTATCATGGGGTTTTCTTGACAGAATTTGTTCGGAGGGGGCTTGCACTTCCCTTCCTGTCAGGCTCAGAGTATGACTTGCCAGAGGTCACCCAGTGGATTTCTGTAGCGGAGTGAGGAATCAAACTCTGGTCTCCCAGAGTCCTAGTCCAGCATTCCCACCACACCATACTGGCTCTCCCAGAAAGGCTATGCTTATATTATTAGAAAACTCTTTGAGTCTGCATTGGGTCTCTTAAAACTGGAAGAGGGGCTGAGTGGGCTACCTGAAAAAGAAACATCTTTGTGCAAAGTGGCTACATTAAAGCTGTTTTGGACAAAAACCAGCATGGAAACTTGGTAAGACTGTAATTTCCATGGAGGATAATAATGCAAACGTAGAAAACACACAACAGTGAAGTTGGGATTTTTACATTTGTAACATATTACCTGCACATGTTCTTACACCAGTGCAGTTTGTCCTTATTCTCTTTACCAGTTTTTGACAACATGATCAGGTATCTGAAATACATGCCAGATATCTTTGTTATGTTATGTCTGTTTGAATGACTAGGGATGGAGAAATGCCCCAGATTCGGATTTTTGGAAGTCATGGGATCTGTTGCTTGTGTCCTGTCTAGTGCTTAGATATAACATTTATTTGATCTCATTGGAACTGAATTCTGCAAAACTGAGCCCTTAGTACCTCAGCATAATTTACTAGGGTTTTTCTCTTCTGGATTTACAGAGATATGAAAAATGCTGTAATTGGAAACAACAAACAAAAAGCCAACTTGATTGTTTTGGGAGCAGTTCCAAGGTATGTCTTCTGCTACTCTGATTTTCACTGATTTCACAGCAGGTGTCAAGTTCACCTATTAAGATTCTGGCACTTTAATTTATTTGACTGTTGATGACTGTCCTGTATTCCCTGTTACTGAGGTTAGTATATCCAGTTCTTGTTATGAAGCAATAGTGTACAGATATCCACTGAAAGTTGGGATTCATATTGCTTTCAGTCTTCTAAAAATATTTGTCTACTGCATAAATTAGCAAAGCCTGTAAGAATAATGCCTGAAACTGCATTCAGTGGCTCTGTCTGCTTATGGATTGCATGCAGTGATTTGGGGGCAGTAGGAAGAAGAGTAAGGCAAAACTAAAAACCCAGTTATTTATTCTTCCTTTTGCTCTAAGTTTCATTTTGGATCACAGAATTTAATGCCTTCTGTAGATGACATCACGGTTTTTATAGCATTGTACTCTGGAGCTTGGTAATTGCTAGTGCTATGTTGTATTCTTTTTGCAGTTTGTGGAAGTTAAATGTCCTGTTCTTGTGTTGCATGTTCAGAAAACTGGAAAGAAAGTGGTTATAATTCTTTACCTTAGGTCATTGTTTTGTAGCAGCATATCAAAATAGTTGTATTTCAGTCTTGCTCCTGAAGTTGCTTATTCCCATAGTTCCTTAGAAGAACACTCTGAGTATTTCTTGTGACAGATATAGTTTACTTTTTTGATTTGCTATTACCAGGCCTTTTGTTTTGTACTCATATTTTCCCATTCAGCTCTAAAAAAAGGAATTCTAGTAACTTTTTGCTAAAATCATAATCAGGCCTGAGCTGCTCAAGACAGGGCTTCCATGTTTTGTGGCATGAGTCCTATTGTTAGGGTGAATTAGAGTAGACTTATTGAAACATTAGTATTTACCTACATATTGACTCACCATTCATTGAATGATTCAGTGGATTTAGTATAGTTGGGACTAGTCAGCAAGGTTCAGGTCAATGTATTTTTGAAAACACAAATGTATTTTTAGATATGATAGAAAACTAATGTACATCTTTTCCACAGAAGATACACTGTCCTTGGCTACCATAAAATTCTTTTTAATTAGATATTGCTTCTACAGCAGACCCTGCACTTTTGTGAGTTCAGCACTCACAGATTTGATTATTGGCAGGTTATTTATTTCATTTGTTTAAAAAAATTCTTATTCTTATTGTCCCTAGCACAAAAAGATATATTTTCTGTAGGAATGTTTAACTCCTCCAGTGTGATTCTGTGGTTCTATAGACCTAGAGAAGTGTTCTCAAGTTAAAAAGCTTGTGTGATTTTTATTTTATTCACTTTTTTTCACTTTCACTTTTCACTATAAAACTGGAGGGCTCACTTTGGTTTCTTGCTTTTGATTATCAAATTCCTCTAATATCTATCATGTTGTTGGCTTGGGGGAGCTGCCAGGGCTTTAGCAACCATTTTAAAAACATACAAAAAGGAAGTGTCTACTTTACAGATACATTATTATTGTCAAGTATATTTGGAAATAATTAACTGGTTTTATCCTAATGGTAAACTGTGGAAAAGATTGAGCGAAGTTGTTCAAAGGCCAATCCTTGTATTGTAGTATTGTTTTGCTATATGAAGCAATATAAAGAAGGCAAATTTTATTTGACATTTTATTTTATTTATGAAAATGAATTCAAAATGCATGGTAATTTGGGAATTTTAACACTTTAAACTAAATCAGATTGCTAGTCTCCACTTGGAAAGATCCACAGAGTAAGTGGAATTTATGTTAAGTGTTAAATTAGCATTTCAACAATTCAGTCAGTGGTCAACTGTAGTTAATGTTGGATTTAGGTCTGAACTGTCTAATAGTTTTTGGTGATAAAAGGAGTTAAATCACTAGAATTTAACTAGGATCTGAAATGTGGGATCACTTACCATATTGATTGTAGACATTACAATTTGCAGCTAAATAGTATGTTTGTAGCTAAAAAGAATGCAGGACTACTAAAGCAAAATTCAGTAATTAGAAGGAATTGTAGGCAAGCCTAGTGAAGATATTTTTGATAGGATTTAGAAAATGAATTAGCTGAAGCTGGCTCAAAATGACAAATTTATAGTTACAGTGAATAACTCTAAGTGTAGAATAGATATGACTGGTGTTTTTTTTTTAATTAAGGCTCAGTATCGTCGTATTCTAGTACTATGAGAAATTGGTATAGGACTGGTCCATCTCTATTTCCACTAGATTCTGTAGGTTCTGCAAGCAGAATCAAATCTTTCCTTCTTAGCACTGCAGTCATTCAAGGTAGAAAAACCTGTTCTGGACTGTTTCCTAGTTTGCTAACAGAGACAGTGAGATTAGCTAGGAGAATACTGTTGAATCATGGATTGTTTAGCAGTGCCATTCTATACCTGCTTCACTATTTTAAATTTACAAGAAAGGATGTTGGTGATGTGCAGTAACCCACACATTTTTGGCACCTGGGGTTTGCAGTTTTGGAAAGAGAGAAAACTTTAAATTTGTGTTAGTTTATAAGATTCTGCTAAATATGATGGTTCTGCTACGAGGACACTTCTAGGAATGAGCATTAAGTAGGACTTAATGTAGAATTCATTGACGGTATTCAAAATAATGATTGCTGTTAAACACAATTGTGAGACAACTAGTATAAAAATATGGGGTAATGGTAGGTTAGAAAATCAAGGCTGGTCAGGTTAACAGTTACGTAAAAAGACGGGATGGGAATGAAAGGTGTGGAAATTTCTTTAACAGTGGAAAATCTTTTCTGGAAATTCCGAGTGAAATAATATGGACGTAGAAAAATGTAAGAGTAACAGGTAAAATAATACAGTTAATAAATGTATATTTGGGTTTACATACATGTGGTGGTGGTGGTGGTGGTGGTGGAATGCTTTCAAATTGTTTCCAACTTATGGTGACCCTAAGACAGTCTTGTCATGTTTTTTTTTCTTGGCAAGATTTGTTCAGAGGGGGGTTTTCTTTGCCCTCCTCAGAGGCTGAGAGAATGTGACTTGCCCAGGTTCATCCATTGGGTTTCCATGGCTGAGTGAGAATTCAAACCCTGGCCTTGAGAAGCATAGTCCAACTCTCAAACCAGTACACCTTGCTAACACTTACATACATGTAGAGTAGGCTTATATTGATTTATGGCCTTTTCAAACGACACAATTACAACATTATTGTTCCCTTCAACTGTCATAGCTGCATCCCATGGAATCCTTGAGTTTATAGTTTGGTGAGGCACTAGACCTCACTGGTTGAGAATTCTAAACCCCTTTCTCTAAACTGCAAATTGCAACATTCTGTAGGATGGAACCATGGAAGTTAAAGTGGAATCATAGGGCTATAATTGTATAGCATGAACGGGTCCCATATTGCAGTGAGATGGATTTAGATTTTATAATCACTTGCAGCACTTTAACAGGATTAAACACTTTGATTTAAACACTTTTGTGGTATGGAGTATTCATTTCAATATTTTTGTATGTAAAAAATCAAATAATTGTTGAAAGTTATATTTTATTTGATTGCCATTTGTATAAATATGCTATTTATTTTTTTATTAGAGTATTATACCCCACTCTTCATCCACAAAGGTTCTCAGAGCAACCTACAAATTGTTAATTTGACAGTTTGCTGCCCTCAGGCTTAGGATCTGAATAAGACACTGCACACAAGGAAAAGGAATGGCAGTGCAGGAGGAGATCAAGTTCATCAGATACTGCTGTTTCTGCTCTCTCTCTGTGGCCAAGGCAGTGACAGTTGGGATGGATGAAGGGCCCTTCATCTGCTTCTGGGCCCAGGCATAATGGAACAAATTTTAACAGATTAATGACATCAGATTTATTACACTGTGATTCACTATACAGTGAAGTTCCTGTGTCATTCACTTCAGGATACTTTCCTTTGTAAGTCTGTCTTCAGTGAAAATAGTGTTATGCAGGGTTTTTCAAAGCAAACTATAAATTAATATTTTGAACAGCATATAACATAACTCAGTTTAATTTTTTCATAAATTTAGAATGGCACATGCCACTTTGGTTCCTGATTTGTACTATACCAAGAAATTCGTGCTCTTTTTAGAGCACAGCTTTTGTTGTACATGGGAACTGGAGTTGTGTTGATGAAGTTTTGGAGATGCAAACACTATACTTCAGTCATGTTCCTTTGTTTTACTGGACAGCTTGAGTAGTAGATATTAATACTTGTCCGAAAGGAATTTTTGACAACTGCTTCATATCAGTTCTTAATCAATGAAAAATAAAACACATAAAAGGCGGAGACTGTGAGCCTATCTATGCATAACAAGATAGCTGCAGTCATGACTTTTTGAAAATGTTTTCCCTGTGAATCTCTAGGAATATTGAAACAATGAACCCAAGAAAGATGAGTCTGTTTTCAGATTCTTCATTGTGAACACCACTGTGTCTTTAGTTTTGCCTTACTAGAATTCATCATGTTTGAGAGTAGCGCTCCACCAGTACCCTATTGCAAATAGCAGTGAAAAGCATTGGGAAGGCTAGAGGCTACTTCTTGATGTTAGGCTGCATTGATGAGATCAGTTTTCTGTCTTAATACTTAAGAAATACTTAATTCTTAATACCCCCACGTGCACCTGCTCACCATTCTTTGTGGAGATGATGCTGTTTACTGTGGCAGAAAGTGTGAATTTAGCACAGAGTAAGTACTGAGCTACAATAGCTTCCATGTAGCAAACAATATTTTCTGCACAGAAGATAACATTTCTTTTTCTATTGGAAGTTTCATGCAAGAATTTCCTGGGGAAAAAGTTGTCTGTCTACTGATTTGAGACGATTGATCCATTTAATTTGGTTCCTCTCTCTTGCCTGGAGTGTCTTTTCAGAATTTCAGACAGATTCCATCCCAGTCACATCTGCAGAGGTCTCCCCACCAAGGCAGAAAGGACAGAAATAGGGGAGAAGAGAGCTCCTTTTCCCCACACACCCTTCCTGTTCTTTTGGCCTTGGAAGGGAGGTCTCCCCATCCAGGCAGAAATGACAGGAAATGGGGAACAGGGTACTAAATTTTTTTCCTAAAGAATACAGTCTGAAAATACGGTGCATCTTATATGTTGGTGCATCTAATACGCCGACAAATACAGTAGGTGTGAAAAGTGATGGAAGCAAGAGAAAAGATATTTTTGAAACTTTAATTCTCAGTTGTAAAAAATAGCATTAACAGATACCACAGCTTTGTGTAGATGGATAAGTATGGTAGTTAAGAACTTTGCTTTACTGAAGCTTCATTATTAAAGCAAAGCTAAAACTTTGCAGTCACAGAAAGATCATTCCATCAAACAACAGATGAATGTATAGTGCAGTGATTTTCAACCTTTTGCCTGGTGGTCCACTGACAAGGCGCTAGAATTGCCAAGGCCTGCCAACTAAAATTTTCTGAGGGATTATTAAAAGCATCCAAAGGGAAGCAGGAAATGGGGGGCTGGCTATTGGCCTGGAGGAGTTTAAATTAAAAACCAAATGTATAAACTTTGACCTTTTACTGACAATTATGTAATAATACTTGAAGATTCTCTTAATAATATTAACAGACTGGTACGAGTCTTACAACATTCAGAATAAATAAGGAGAAGACCGATGTAATCACGAAAAACTTGACAAAGAACGAAGAGCAGGAATTGTTTAAACAGTCAAATTTTGTCAAAGTGAAATATTTGGGCATTAGCAATGCAGACACTAGCACAAAGTGATTGAGAGTTTCCTGCTTCACTACCTCAGATCCAGTGTTGGACCTTGAAAAAGGAGTAGACTGATTAAACTCAGTTCTGCAATAGCATCTTAGCTGCAGGGATTCTGCATACTTGCATCTCCAAAATTGGATTGTAGGGAGTGGAGAAGGAGCTGGTGTTGATGTTGCCCACAGCACAAACAGCACAGCTTATAGCACAAATGAGTCCCAGTCTTTTGTCCCAGCTCCAGAAGGAAAGGCAGGACCTTTTTTTTTTTTTTTTTTTTTTTTTACTGGGAAGGCATCTCTGCCTCTGAGAGAATATCTGTCAGCCATTGGTTAGACTGCTCTTCAATTTAAAGCTGGAAGAAAGAGTGACAACTTCAGAACCATTAGTGCTCGGCACAGCTTAATGTCTGGAGAGTATGGTTCTGTTCTGTTTATCACTCTTCCCAGAGCAAGGAATCAGAGCTTAGTAGCTGTACACATGTTTTCTGTCCAGAAGGCCCTAAGTGCAGTTTGTGGCATCTCCATGGTCAAATAGCAGGTGATGTGGAAAGACTTCAGTAGGAGAAGTACAACCAGAGTAAATCATACTAGGCTGAATTGACTAATGTTCTAGCTTGGTGATATGGGTAAGTCTTGTGAAAGGAAGGTTGTGTGTGTTGCCTCATGGCGTGTTACAACAGAGATAGCTGTGCTAACATATATTAGTCTTTTAGGAAGCCCTAATACTTAAATACTGTAGTCCTTAATATCTAACGAGTGTGTTTTCATTTCTGTTTTTTTTCTGAAAAAAGCTTTTAAAAAAATAGACTAGGCAACTATGAATGATATTAGCAGTGGATTTAGTCAAGAATCTGAGCTTTGTTAGGAAGGCATAATTTACTTATGAAGTAGTCTACTTTTCTAGATTCACTGAACAATAATTTATGCAATTATATTAATCTTTCTCATTTGATCTGTTATTTTTCACCTTCTGGCTCCATTGCTAGCTGAAGATGTAAATTAGAGGTTGTTTGTTGAGGAAAATTTGAGTGGAGCGTGACTAAACAGATTGTATTAGTGATTGCAAAGGCTAATTGCCTCTTCAAACCTTGTCCTGTATTTCTGGTGTACTATATATCTTTCATCTGAAAAATTATGGACAAATAAGGAAGGGGCACAAAAAATGAGATGGGTAATTGGCCATCCCAAGTTCATTTTTTGTTTTTTGTTTTTTTTTCTGATAAATTGGCTGATATATTCCTTGGTTACTGAATATGCTGTACTGATTAGCAAGGGCCTGAAATCCTGCAGTGCTGGCATAACCTTCGTCATCTCTCTCCAGCCACTTAAAAGGAATGATGATAATGAAAAATCTCTGACAATCAGAGTGTCTGTGAATTCAGCATAAAAAAATGGTGGGATGTAGTTTTTAGTTCTGATATTCTTGATCTTAATGAGTTTTGACTAGTTATGACAGTGGCCACAATCTATAATACTATTGAAACAATTTATGCAAGACTCTACTTGATACATTAAGCATGCAAAACTATGATCACAGTGATAAATTAAGGATGTGTTCCATTAAACCTATCTGGTTATGCTTGTTCTTAGTGCTTGGAGCTGTTTGGACCTGCAGCAGATACTAAGGTTATAAAAGGAGAAATACTGTGAAAAGCATACTTTAAATTCTGGTTCATGGAGGAGGCACTGAGTTTAGCATTTGAACTCTGGTGTTAGTATGTTACTGTGCTACATACACAATGCTGCAATACTGGATTTTCTGCCCTCTTACCAGGATGGCCTTCTTTTCAAGTACAATTCCTTGGTTTAGGGAGGGAATTGAGTTTTATTAGTTTGAGAGAAATGCTTTAGGTGTTTTATCTACCTAAGCCAAAGAGTTCAAACTTGATTTATGCATTAGGAGCATGTGAACTCTGTGTAAAAACAGTGGTTCTAGATGGGGCTTTTTTCAGAGTTCTCCTTTGTGGACTTTTTTAAAAAAAGATTGCAAATCCATAAGGGACTTTCGGTGATGAAAGCCTGTGACATACACTGAGTGAACTAATTTGATTTGAAGAATGTTGCCTTACAGTGTATTTGCCAAGGAAATAGTGTCAGCGATGGAACACTTGACTCTGTGTGTCCAGGGTGGTTGACAGTGGTGCTTACATGGGCCCCGGAGCTAGGACCTCTGTGGACAAAATCGGATACTGGAAAGCTTGGTGAGAGAATGTACCAGGAAGGAGAAAAATTAACTCGTGAAAACTAAGCCAAAGATGCCAAAAAGACCATATTGTAGCTCAGCGATAGATTTTAAAGAGAGCATGGAATGTTCATCTACTATATAGTGAAGCGAAGTAGAAGATTTTCTGTATAAAAATGCCATAAAAATGAGGTGAGAGAAACTTATAAATAGTCAAGCAAGTACTAAGACCTGTTCCTTTTAGTACTTCAGAAAGCAAGAATTTGCATTATGTGGTACCTTCTATGTGCATGGTGTTTAAGAAAGGAAGCAAAGGTGGATCCCTTCCTGTTTTGTGCTTTCAAGTTGACTCTGGCTTATGGCAACCCTATTGTAGAGTGTTCTTGGCAAGATTTCTTCAGAGAAGGTTTGTTTTTGCCTTCCTCTAAGGCTGAGGAAGGGACAAGGAGGTAATCTAGTGGCTTTATAGAGATGTTGAATTTTGGGAAAGAGAGCAGAAAGATGAGCATGTAAAGGTGTTCTTGGGGTAGTTTCAGGCTTAAGTGGCAGCAAGGGATAGTGGAAAAATTTATTTAAGGAAACAGGAGACCGTTACAACAGCTGAGGCTGCTGGAACAGTTTTCACAAAAGCTGCAGGATGTGAGACATGAGGATTTAAGCAACAACAAATAATACCACAGCCATGGAGATCTTTGAAAAAGTGCAAGAAGCTTCTGAAGGATCCAGAGTAAACAAAAAGTCTAACAAAGAGATTCAAAGGGTGCGGTTGTGTGGTAATAATAGTAATAGAGATTAATAACCTGGCACTATACTTTGGATGGATGTGAATAGACAAAGGTGAGTCAGTGAAAAATCTGAAGATTACTGTAGAGATGAGAGGAGGTGAAGGGTCTGAAGAATCAGAAGAGGGGCTACATTTCTGTAATATATAAAAGGGAACAACATGATTTGTGAGAATCAAGGTTATTTCAAGTTAATCTGGACACTAATAATGATACAAAAGATGGGAAAACAAGTTGGTGTGGAAGGAGTGCAAGTTTACGAAATTGTGTTTCTGTACAAGAAGATGGTTTGAAATCTGTAACTAATACTGAACGTGAAAGGTGGAATGGTTTTGGGGAGTGCAGATTAGATATCACACCTGTTCTGTGTGTTTAATTAAATGACTCCAGTTTTTTCTTTTGAAAGTGAGATTACATCTCCAGAAAGATTAACAGCATCTGTATGAACCTATCCCAGAATTAAAATCTGCACTGGAGTCTTTGTTTAGCCATGCTAGTAAGAACCATTCGGTTAAGTTAGTTTCTCGGTAGTTGTCTCATACTCTAGGCATTTCCTCACTGGCCTAGCAAGAGCCAGCAAAGGAGGAAGAGAAACAGGAGACAAGAAAGAGATGAAAGTGAAAAGTTAATCTACAAATATTGTAGAATAGACTGAAGGTGAATCAAGGAACAAGCAGAACTATAGAAATGGAATATGCTAAAAATGAAGAGTATGTTAAAAGACATATTCTTGTACTCACGTGTACCCTATTCCTTTGTTCTGCTATGTTAAGGAAATTTGTTATAGAACAAATAATGATTAACTAACAGCAAATTATGGTTTCAGAGCCTGCTTTGGACCATCAGTTCTTGGATTGTATATAATGAGAAACCATGATTAATTAACTCAGGAAATCTTCAGTAGTTGAATGCCAGAAGGAGAGTGGTAAGCGCAGAGGTACGCATGCTGAAAAGCAAGGTGTGTGTGTATCTCTGCTGGATAAGCAAAAGGAAGTAAGATCTGCCACAGTGTTGCAGCGTGAAACGTTTCTCTTCACTGTTCTCGTCAGCTGGGTACTCTGTTCCTTTCTTTCTCTGATCTAATTTTCCTTTTGTCAGCATTTCATGGTCGGTAAGCCTGTTTTGTTTGGGTTCTTCTGGGATTTTATTCCTGTTCATACATTATTTTCTGAGAATTTGTCTCTATTCAAAGGAGGATTGACAAATATTATTGGATTACTGTATCTATAGCTTACTGATCATGCTAATATGCAGTGAGCTGTAGATATAATAATTTTTATTAGGGGTTTCTTGAGACCTGAAAATTATTTAAAGTCTTCCCCCAGAGTTTTTAAAAAAAAGTTGAGAAAGGCTCATGGAGAATGTAGTATGAAAATATGTGTTTGTAATGCATTCTAATAATGAACTATGAATGATTTTGGTTTTGGTAATTAGGAATCTTGTATTAGTTATATTAAACCTTTTCTACCAAATATCCTTTTCAATTGCTTTAGAGAAAAAGGTTATTTATCATTAAGTGCTTTATTTTGGTTGCTTCAGTTAGAGTAATATATTTTAGAAGAGTAATATAGTTATTTTATTTTAGAAAAGAGGGGCTATTCTGTGCACATTGCTCTTTTGTAGATATAATATTAAAGCAAATATAAAGAATGCATCTCTGAGACTTATGCTAAAGATGATTAATCAATAGAATCTCATGATCCTATTAAGGAGAGTTCTTTTCTGTAGCCTTTGCATGGGATGTAAAATAATGAGCTGTTTGTATAATCAGTATAAGTATTCAGGAGTTTAAATACTGAACCTAATCGGAATAGAATATGGAGGCTGAAAACAGTAAGAAGACCCTGAATATACATGGGTTTGAGCCACTACTTAATTGACTGATCATATGCTGCCAGCGATGTCAAATATTCTGTACAGTTAAGAATGCCATGGTGTAGTTTCCAGATAGTCTCTGTTTCTTTAAAGAAAAACTTCCCTAAAATTGTCTGTTGTCACTTATATAAGCATTAAGTTACCAAGTTCTCATTGATTCAGTGGATCTACTCTAGTTGGGATCAACAGTTGGGTTTGGGTCATTGTATCCTTGCTGTAAGGAGGTAAGTGACAGAAGTACCAGCAGCATAACAAAGTTGCTTCTACTGGCTATTTAGTAGTACTGAAAGCATCAGCAATCAGGAATGTAACTAGTTATTTCCCCACAAGTCAGTGCTATCTTACTGCAGCAATTAGAGATCACGAGAATGTGATTTTCTGTGTGTCTCTATAAAGAACCTTTGACACAAACCATTGTAGCAGCGGTGGGTTAATTTGTGTTGTTAAAATAAGTATCAGACCTCATGATGATGGATGTATCTTTTTTTGCTTAATCCTTTAAAAGTACTTGACCACTGCTTTGACAAACTAGTTGATCATATCTTTTTCTGTTAGTTAAGTAACCAAAAATTTTACAATTTTTTTTTTGTATGAATAAAGTAATTACCTAGGTTAAAGACTTCATATATTCACATATTGATATAGGCTGGGAATCACTTTGGACAGAAATCCTGTAAATTAAATAATGTAGGCTAAATGTACATAAAACAATTCCTTATTACCTAATTAAACTTACGAATAGTGTTAACCAGTTTAACAGGTTCTGTTCTGTTACTGAATTGCAAACTTTATTGCAAATAAGCTGGGAATAGTGCTGTGGCATAATAGCAGGCAGAAACGTTCTGCAGGAATCAAAGTGTCATGGTCCCATTTGATAATGAGTAAAAAAAATATTCATGTGAATAAAGAAAGTAGATTGGGGAGGCAGCAAGGTGAAGAAGAACGAAGAAATAGGGTGACTGGTGTTGGAGGCAGCCACTGGCTTTGGAAATTGCAGCCGTGGACAGGAATGTCCATGAGCAGAAAACTTACATAACATTGCCTCTGAATTATATTGTTTATGCAGGGGAAGGAAAAGCTGCTTTCAGGTATTTTTGAAGCATGTTAAAACAGAAAAGCAATCTCCTCCTCCTATATCTGATTCCCTAAAGACATTGACTTCAGTCTTCAGTAAGGCAAATTTATATCCTATAGAAGACACACTTGGATTCAGTGGTGGTGACCTAGGATGGCTCAGTCTTGTAGTCTTTTACTCAGCATTTCAGTGCATTATGGAGGAGTGACAAATCTACTTTTGTTACTGAGGCTAATTTAAAGATAACTGTGTTATATTAGTACTTTTTGTGTTATTACAAATAGGAGTAACTGCTGATGGGTTCCTCTGTGTATTCTTTTTCTGTACAACAATAGCTGCTTGTGGGCAAATGAGTTTTCTGTCAGAGGTGGTGCAGTTGTTCCATGCCATCTATACACTTGTATGGATTTGCATAGGGTCAGGACAAAACCCAGTGGAATTGCTCTATAGTAACATAATATTTTGAATTTCTGGAAATTTGTGAAACATCATAGATGATTACAGTGCAGTTCATCAGTGGCATTAGCTTGGAAATACGAAGTTTTGTTTAATAAACGCTGTCTTCCTTTTGGCCATAGGTTGCAGAATTAGTTTATGAAATATTTATCTGGCCAACCAGTTTTGCAGAATTGAGTGGGTGAATATTATACTCCCACAGCCAAAAGAACTTCTCTTCCTTCTGTGGGATAGGGCAAACTGTATATGAGGTCATTATCTTCTACTAGGTTAAAGCTTCACCTTTCTGTTGTGTTTGTACAACTTCTGTGTGATTCTTTGGGTGATAAAACAGTCTCCCAGTAGTATCGGAACTGCCTGCAGTGCACCATTTATAGATGGGGCCAGCAGAGAGAGAAGTCTGTATCCTAGTTTTCATGGAAAGGAGGTTGAATAAATCTTGAAGGTGGCATCTCCCTCTCTTTTTCTCTCTTTCAAGGGTTCCTTCTTTGCTAAGGGGTACAGTGAGCCATAGAGAGAATTCTAGTTCATAGAGGGAATCATGCACTTCTTTTTTTATATGTAATTTTATTAAAATGTAAACATAAACATATAAAACACAAAAATACCTACACCATACAAAGCAGTGCATCAGAAAAAAAGGAAAAATACATAACAATACTAAACATTACACACATGACTCTAAAGCAATTAAGTGATAATCAAAATATAACTAAACTAACCAATTTAACTAAACTAACAAATGAAAGAACTACGGCCATTTAAAAGTTGGTTCTCATCCTTGTTGCAAACAGCACCTAGAATATAAATGTACTTAACTTAAAATCATTTCTTAGACTTTTGTTGCTCATTATGTTTATACTCATTATGTTTCAAATCTTTTATCCAATACCTAGAAACAAGAAAAAGTATTATTTATGTAAAGCAGTTATTCTAATGTTAAACTATTTTAACTTCTAGATTCTTAGTCTTACTTTATTAATAAATTCAAAGCACTATTAATTCTGTAGATTGTTCGTAAATTCTTAACATATCTCTAAACCCAAACCATGCTTATGTTACTCAAAATATTAAAATAGCAACAACTTAAAGTCATATTTAATTTTCATAGTGTCTTATGATAGCACTAAGAATAAAATTTAAAAAGGAACAACAATATGCAAATTCAAAATCCTAAAGTCATCAGTTCACCCTCATTTTCCCTTAAGTAATCAATTAAAAATTTCCATTCCAGAACAAAATCTTTAGTGTGTCCCTTTAATTTAGCTGTCAGTTTGTCCCTTTCCACTATTGTCATCAACCTATTAAACCATTCAACCGTTGATGGTATCTCCATTTTCTTCTAATACTTTGCATAGATTGTACTTGCTGCCAGTAACAAATATTGAAGCAATTTCTGTTGTTGTTTATCAGTGCTGATAACTTCTCTCCAGATTTGTAGTAGAAATGAAATTATGCACTTCTTTAAATTTAACTGAACAACAGCTTCCTGTTTTTCTGGTTAGAACTTGTGATATTTGCAGCCAATAACATTTGGATTCATACCCTGTTCTAGAGTGTCATGAGATGACATGCTGTATTGAGAGGTGTGGTTAAATGATAATGCCAGTAGTTCCTGCATCAGAACATGAGCGGCACTTCCTGCATCTGAACGTGAACAGGTTGCTCTTTCCTTAAGGCCTCCTAAGGCTTATAAATTTCCTCATTTTATCCGTCAGCCACTCTTTAAGATGAGAGTATCATTCCATAGCTCCTATCTTTAAAATGGATCACTGAAGTGAGAGATGATGGCTTGGTCTTGCACACTAAAGGCAAGACAGCTTTTTCCAAAACAGAGACAGTTCTATACTATGTCAAACATTAATTTTTATCTATGAATTTGTGACCTTAAATATTGAAACTGAGTCTTCAAAAATTGGTCTCGTAAGTTCCTATTTGGTCCTTTTAACTTGAATCCTAATAGCTAATGTTTTAAATTTAAATCTAATTTAAATTTTAAAATCTATTTTAAATTTTTTAACATTTATATTTTTCAGCAATGATTCTGTCTCAAGTACTTTAACAGAGAGAGGAGGAAACTAAATTTTTCTCTATAATAAAGGAGTAAATTCAGCTAAAAAAAGTCTGTTGTGAGGTGAAGGTGTTTTCTGAAGCAGAAAGAGCAGCCTTACCTTAGCTGACTGTTGAAGTATTGCCTGGAAATCTCTGGTAATCCTGAAGTTCTTTACCTGTCTTTATTATCTGTTGCAGAAGACCTTCCTAAAACTTGAACAGACTTATTTTAAATGTAGAAACTGAGAAATTAACAAAAAGGACAGTAATAATCATGGGCTACCTCTCTTTTTACTCCTCACCTAACAAGTTGAAGGCACAATCATGGGTTATAGGTAGAAGAATGAATTATTTGTCGTGACTCGACAGCGTATTTACTTAATATAAGAATAGTAGAAGTTGCTGATTATCACAAAATACTTTTTTTTGCCCCATAACTGTTCTCTGTCAAGATTTCCAATGAATTTGAGAGGTGAAGTAGAGAAGGAATTAAAGAAGCAGAGAATAAATAAGTTAAAAGATTGGATGAATATAATGATGAATAAAGATAAAATAAAGGAGAGATTACAGGGTCCTAAGATATCGTGGTTTAATTATATACAGCTGGAGCAGTGGACAAGGAATTGGAGAAGGAATAATAAAGGTTTCAGAGAATATACTAAATTTGAACAAATGATTATACAAAGAGAAGGTATAGAGGAAAATGAAATATTGAAAGGTACCACAAGTAAAATATACAAAATGTTGGCAAAATATGAAGATAAAGATGAATATCTTAGAAAAATATAGGAGGAAAAACTAGCACAAAAAATAGATATTCAGGACTGGGGGAAAATTTGGAATCAACATCATTTAAATAACTTGTCCATAAGAATAAAAGAGAACTATTATAAATTGGTTTGGAGATGGTACCTAATACCAGTAAGGTTAAATTATATAGATAAGAATTACTCAAGGTTGTGTTGGAGGGGTTAAGAGATTGGTACATATATTCATATGTGATGGAATTATGAAGGTGTACAGAAATTTTGGCAAAGGGTGTTTAAAGACATAAAAGAGATAACTGAAAGTGATTTACAAATATGTCCAGGTATAACATTATTATCTATATTCAATAAGGTTAATTGTACCCAGGCAACGAAGGATTTAATTACAAACTTATTAACTGCAGCAAGGTTAATTATATCAAGAAAATGGAAAATTCATGGAGATTTTCAAATAGAGGATGGTATAACATGTGGAAAATTGTGATTAATGATAAGTTAACATGTCGGATTAAGGCCAAGAAAGGAGTAATGAAGGGGAATGATTCTGAAGCAATATGGAAGATATTTGTGGAAAAGGTCTCAGTAAAAGAGGAAGGTGTCATACCTCCACAAGAAGAATTACAGTTCTGGAAGGTGGAGTAAGTTGAAACATAATTGGCTCTGGGGGGTGGGTTTACTTTTAGGAATAGTTTGATATGTTTAGTAACAAGATCATATTTAGTAATAGTAATAGATTAAATGTAGTGGAAAAGTATAGAGTTAAGAATGAAATTATTAATAATGAGTATAATGAGAATGAGATCTAGATATAGGTAACAAAAGTATATAAGCAGTATAATATAGAATATGCTGAATAAGGGTGTGGAGAGAAATAACAATGTAAGCTTGTTTCTGTTGAAATTTCCTTTTTTCACTGTTGTGTGTATTACATGGTGTTTTCCTTTTTTGTTCTTTTTTTTATAATCAATAAAAACTTTTTTTAAAAAATAACCTTTCTCTGTCTCAAAGCACTATCATAGCTTTGATTGAAAGAATTGTGTAATTTGGTATTAAGCTGGGTATTCTAGTGCTCAGTAATAATGTATCTGGATTTTTTTTCATGCTGAGTTTTCCTCTTTATTTTACTTTATACTCTCTTTTGAAAGATGGGCAGAATGGGGTACATATAGTGAAAAACCTGTACTGAACTAATTTGTTGATCCAGTTTCAAAGTGTTTCTCATGGTTTATAACATCCTCTACAGCTCAGAACTAAGTTATCTGTGGGACCAGTCAAAAATTGTTTCTATATTCTGGGTGCTGTTTGATGAATAGTAGATTAATTAAGGTTTGTTGTGGTGGTGGTAGTGGTTGTGGTGTGGATGAGCACCTTCTCTGTTATGGTGCTCACAATGCGAAATGACCTCCCTGCTGAGATTAGACAGGCTTGCAGTCCATGCTGTTTCCACTGCAAGTGGAAGTCTAGTTTGCTTGATTGAGTGTTGTCCTGGTCACCAATGCTAGTTATGTACTCCTAGTGATATTAGTAGTTTTCATTTATTTCTTTATTGTTTTATTGTCTCTTATTGTTTTGTGTGTTTTCAAGTTCTATCTTGTCTTCTGTGGGCTTAAGTTAGCCATACTGTACATACCCATCTAGCTCTACTTGGTCTGTTTTCAAGTGACTATTTTTAAATTTAGGAAGTTGCAGTTTATTGTCAGTGGTTGCTACTTCATTCACCGGTATTGGAAATCCAGAACTCAGCTTAATATACGTGTTTTATTCTATTTCTGCCAAATTTTTAAAACTGCTTTCAAGGGTTTTCTGCTCATATTCAAAGCTTTTAAACTCAGCCTTTCTTGTTTCCCTTTGTCTCCTATCATGAGATTCTCTCTGTGGCCTCTGTCATAGAATCATGGAATAATAAGAGTTGAAAGGGGCCATTGAGTCCAACCCCCTGCCATGCAGGAACACACATCAAAGCACTCTCAACAGGTGGCTATCCAGCCTCTGTTTAAAAACCTCCAAAGAAGGAGACTCCACCACAAGCCAAGGCAGCATAATCCACTGTCCAATAGCTCTGTCTGTCAAAAGGTTCTTCCTGAGGTTTAGATGAAATATCTTTTCCTGTAGTTTGAATCTGTTGCTCCTTGTCCTAGTTTCTGGAGCGGTGGAAAACAACCCTGTTCCCTCATTGATA
Organism: Iguana delicatissima; assembly: GCA_948472985.1. NCBI lineage: Eukaryota > Metazoa > Chordata > Lepidosauria > Squamata > Iguanidae > Iguana > Iguana delicatissima. The sequence goes on from CAOKZL010001296.1 coordinate 334,724, forward strand.
TGACATCCTTTCAGATATTTAAACATGGCTATCATGTCCCCTCTTAACCTTCTTTTATCTAGGCTAAACATACCAAGCTCTCTAAGCTGCTCCTCATAGGGCATGACATCGAGACCCTTCACTGTTTTGGTTGCCCTCCTGTGGACATGTTCCAGCTTGTCAATATCTTTCTTGAAATGAGGTGCCCAAAACTGGACACAGTATACCAGATGAGGTCTGACCAAAGCAGAATAGAGTGGTACTATTACTTTCCTCGATCTAGACGCCATATTCTTATTGATGCAACCAAGAATCATGTTGGCTTTCATGCTGCTTTGTGTCCTAGGATAGGTACCCCCTTCCTCTTAGGAACTTTCTTTCTCCTCTCACTTTCTTCAGAGTATCGCCTTGTGCTCCCTGATGCTCATTTTGTACCTTTCTATTATGATTGATTCCCTTTGTCTTTTGGCTCTCCGATTACTTTCCTCAGTATTAGTCTCTGATATTGCTTTCCCTTCTTGGATCTATTCATCTGATGTAAGATGTTGAGGGAAGAATCTTGCCTTTTATTATATTTATAGTTCAAGAGATAGATGGCATATTATTACCTAGTCCATTGGTTGAGCTTCATTACATCTTGGTAGAACCTGCTTCTTTTTTGTTTATAAAAATTCTGGGTTCAGATTGTATTTCCTTAAGTGAAACTGTTCTTCTGTATTTTTACATGTAGGTTGCTGTACTTGCTTCAGCAAGAGACCTCCAGCACTGAGCTGAAAACTGAGTGTGCAGTGGTGCTAGGAAGCCTTGCAATGGGTACAGAAAACAATGTTAAATCTCTACTGGACTGCCATATCATACCAGCCTTACTACAAGGTATCCTCATGTTCATTATTGTCTTTGCTTCTTGAATGAATAACTTATAAGAACTGAAAAAAATCTTAATATGTATTCACAGGGTTATTGTCACCAGATCTTAAATTTATTGAAGCTTGCCTCAGGTGTCTTCGCACCATTTTCACCAGCCCTGTAACTCCTGAAGAACTATTGTACACAGTAAGTTTTAGCTGATGAATGTAATTTATCTTCTGCCATATGAGTTCATGCACTATAGCTTTTATTTAGTATGTATTGCTAAGGTAATTTAATCTGTTGAAACAATACTTTTGAAATGTTGTAGTTCTAGTAGGACTAGTTGTTCATTCATAGTCCCAAAAAGAATACACATAACAATATATATTGCTTGAAGTGGAATTGGCTTGCTATGGGCATAGGAATAAGGAATTGCTGGATAGTTTCTAACGCTCTGCTGCTCATTGGGGAACTAACTGCACACATCTTCAAGGACCTGTTTCCTTTTATGATATTAAAGCAAATCTGTGAGAATTCTGTATTGTAATAAGAAACAGAAGCTACTACTGCCATCTGTTGGGACAGATGAAAGTAAGACTTTCTCTGCTTCCCCTTTTTGGGAAATATTATGTAGTAATTATGATAGCAGTACAAATCTGTGAAGCAGTCAAACATTTAATAAAGACAAGAACTTGGTGTGTAGGCGAAATCTGTTTATTGTAAAATATATGTTAGGATTGTTTCAACCTATTTGCAGTTTTGTTCTCTGTTGATTTTTGATAGATGGTTTTTATCAAATCACACACCTACATAAACTACTTTGTTATATTAACAAGAAAGACATTTCTTCAGAGAGCTAGTGTGATATAATGTTTTGAGTGCTGAACTATGACTTTGGAGACCAGGGGTAACAGAAGGGAACTAAGTTTCATTTAGTTTGTTGTCCCTTAACACCTCTGAGACTGTGTGATCATGCTGTGCACTGAAAGAATCCTTTCATTTAGAGAAAAAGTGAAGAACATGATACTTGTGGTCTTACTAAGTTTATCTTCTCTTCATACCTCTGTCCATATCCTTACCTTTGCTGTCTTCTTAGGGCACAGTCTATACAACTGTCCAGAGAAGAATACAATGTAAATGAAAGATACTGTTTGCTTGCAGGCTCAAGTAAATATAGTCGACCTGCCACATTTATAAGTTTAACTTCCATGGATTTATTTGTGAGTTTCTCCACCCCTGCCCCCTACCTCAAGTGCCCTTTTTCTAGGGGAACATTCCCTCTTGGCAGTTCTGAACAGGCTGTGCAGCCCTTTAAAAACCTGCCTCTGGTCCTCTTCCTCCACCAGTTGTTGACTGGCCAACTAAGGATGGCTCACAGCCCAGTTTCTCAGCACCACAAACCTTATCTTGATGCCCCCTACACCCAAGGAAGGAGAGGGATGAAATATAGGGACACTATGCCAATACACTCTATTCCCCTCTCCTTTCCTTGATCTGGTTTGGACACTGAGTGCTCATTCCCCACCATGCCTTGGCCCCATTACCATAGACACACATACACAGTTTTGATATCTGCATTTTTTCCACTGTTGCTGGGGTCCTGCAACTCTAACCCTAGGAAATGTGGAGGACCAACTATAGTGATGAGGGATAGCTGTTGAGGCATGTCTCTCTATGTTTTCTTTCTTAGCTGTGGAAGAATTAAAAGTATTAGCTTGAGTATAGATGTTGTTGATATGACTGAGGATTTCTGATTTCCTGTCTTCACTTGTTGGTAATAAAGCAGTATTTCTATAGTTTGCACATGAAACCTACTTGCCTTAACTTTAGTGTTCTCTAAATTAGCAATGAGCAGAGATTATCATAGGAAGGAAGAAAAAGGATTCTTTAGAGTAATTCTGTTCTAGTGACTGCTGCCACTTCTAAGAATTTGCTGTCAGTGAAATTCCTACTGTTCCAACTGTGAGGATAATTTGCAGATAGGAAAGTTAGAACTCTCATATGATGCAATTTATTTTTAATTGCTCATGCAAGCCTAGCTTCTGACACGGTAAGCTAAATACTAAGTGCTTGACAATCTCTGTGATCATGCATTCCAGGGCAGTTTGCAAACATTGGAGGTTTCTCAGGTTTTGGTAGATTGATACAGGTAATTGGTGGGCTTTGTGTATGATTGATTTAGCAGACGTGGATAGATTGTAAAAATAACCTGGTTGCCGGAATTATCTTTGCTTGCTTTATTTTGTCTTTCAAAATAGAAATTTTCCAGAAGCTTGAATTTTTGAGGAAGGAGGGATGCCATAAAATTAGGTTTTCATGATCTAAAGAAGCTGTTACTTTCTTCTGTAACCTAAAGATTCAGACCTAATTTTTATCTGCATCTGTAGCCATGCGCTTTGACCTAGTCAAGGTTAGAACTCAGGTTCCCAAGTGAGAGTAATTTTGGCTGAGAAAGAGACATGGAATAGTACACACTCACAATACCTGGCATGTTTGAGCCTTTCAGCCTTCTCATTGGCTGGTTAGGCCCAATATGTTTTTCCAGGGCAAAAGCTATAAACATCTTCATTTTCTCCACGCTCTGTGCTGTATAATCTGGGTCTGGGCCTGGGTCTGAAATACCTCAATGGATCTGTTCAGTAATGCAAATTCAAGATGGACTATACTGGAGAATTTGGAGTTTGGAGACTTTCTCCTTTCAGTAGATTTGAAAGAGGCAACCATTGAACTGAGGCACTACAGTGGGCCCTTAGTATCCGTAGTTTCTGATTCAGCAGATTTAACCAACTGCAAACTGCAAATACAGAAATAATTAAAAAGAAAAAGAGAGAAATTTAGTGTAGCCAGGCTGAGAAGTAATCCTAGGGCAACAGGAGAAGCGGTGTCAAGGCCCAACCACCAGCACCGTTCTTAGGCCTTGTGAAGAGGGCAGCCGGCAGCTTCCCCAGAGGCAGAAAAATGACACGCAAGTCCCTATTAATACAGTAATATGGCGTGGAACAGCAGTGGAAGTGATAAGAAGCCCTGGTTGGCAGGCATGCTGTGATTGGGCTATCCTGCTTCTGGGGAGCAATCTAGCCACCTGCTTTTGCCATCAGAATGAATAAGTAGAAGCACTTTCAAAGCCCTGCTGTGGGGCATCTTCTGTTTCTTTCCAAAGGCAGGAGCGGGTGACTGATGTGCTCCCCAAAGGTTTGGAGAGCCCAACTGCAGTGTGCCTGCTGGCTGTAGCTTCTACCACTCCCCTCCTGAAGCTTTAAACATTTGTGCAGGAGATCTTTAGACAGAGTACAAGGGCAAGAGAATAGCCCTCTGTTACCTGTCCAGAGAGGGACTTCTGCACATGTAAGGCACTAAGAGGATGCTGGCATATGAGGCGGGAGCAAGTGGCGGGCATGCTCCTGGGAGGCAGGGGAGAGAGACACAAATGCAAAGCTGCAGAGAGACATGTTGTTCTGTGAAATGGTGGGAGGTGTAGATTTGTGCCAAACACTATGCTTGGATTCCTGCCACAGATCTTTGCATTTCTCTAAAGCCTTGCGTTCATGTTTCTTTCAGCCCAACTCTTTCCCCCAGATTGGGGGACGGTGTCGGTGATGCCATGCTGCGATTAGACTCTACTGTGTAGGGGAGCATGCCAGCCATCAATTTCTACCTTTGGAATGAAAGAGTAGAAACAGCAGAGCAGGATGAAATGCTTATTCATTCCAGAGGCAGAAGAGGGTGACTGGCATGCTCTCTGGAGGTGAGGGAGCCCACCCCCACTGCTGCCCTATGCCATATTGCTGTATTAATAGGGACTTGCATCTGTTTCCTCTGCCACTGGGGAGCCCACCAGCTGCCTGCTTCGCAAGGCCTAAGAATGCATGCTTAGTGGCCAGGCCTTGCCACTACCTCTGCTGCTGCCACGGGACCACTTCTCAGCGCTGAATCTCAGGTACAGTGTAATTTCTCCTGACTACTTCTGTCTTTTCAGTCCCACAGAAGTGGCAGAAGAAGTGGGGGAGTCAAAGAATGCATGCTCCATGGTGCACCTGCCAGCCAGGGCTTACTGCTGCCTCTGCTGCTGTCATATGCCATTTCATTAATAGGGAGCTGGTCATCAGTGTGTTTTGGAATTTGCAGTGGGTTCTGGAATGAAACCCCCACGTATTCTGAGGGTCCACTGTGTTTATTTCCTTTTGCCTGATAATACTGGGTATAGAGCATCAAAGCAATCCTGTCTAGATGGATTAAAAACTATATATACTTATGATTATGCAAAAATGCCAAGACCTCAACAGGTTTATGTGCATTCCACAAATTCTGTGGGGACAAAGGCAGCGTTCAGAGTGTTATCATTATAGGAGGTATGTAAAGCTGAAAGATGGAAAGAACAAGTGACATTAATTAAATACTGTAAGGTAGTCAAGTTTAAGTCAGGGGAAGTAGCATTTGGAAAACCTGTTCTGCAGACAGTAATGCAAGAAGAAAGCAACTATTCCCACCCTTGAGGTAGAGCTTGAATATGTCGCAGTTCTTGTGAATTACTCTTTCAGCCAGCCTGAGAATGAGAGATTGACACTTACTGTGAATGATCGTTCCAGAAGGGCTGAAAGAGCAATCCACCCCCACCCAGGGGCTGCACAAAAAGAGTGGGGGGATGGAGAAGGAACTACTACTACTTCTCTTTGCTGCTATACTATTTAATAATGGTGAACAAGGCTATGTAATTAAATTGAGAAAGAGGGGAGAGTAAATGGCCCAAATGGACTTAGAACTTTGGGTCTCCTGCCTCTGTAAGGGAACAACCCACTTGTGGATTGCTCCTTCAGCCCTCCTGGAATGATCATACAGAGTAAGTGCCAAGCCCTCATTCTGTCTAACAGATATGCCTTTATTGTAAGAAATGCTAGACGCTGTTTCAAGCTTCTGCCAGCTTCTAAGCCTCTAGTAGATTCTAGCCATCTGTTTCCACATAATTCTTAGTGATGCTGACATCTTTTATAAGCAGAGTTGAAATTACTAGTATTCTGAGAATGTCACTGTATCCTCTGATAACAATGATACAGCTCTATAACTGTCAATCTTCTGGTTAGAGTTTTTCAATTATTTATAAATTACTAGGCTTCAAGCTTTTTGTTTTCTTATCAACCTGAACAAAAGAGAAGACGACTATTAGTATATGTAAAAAATATGTATAACTGCTTGCTGGTGTTTATATTTTTAGTTTAATGTTCAGTTTTTTTCCCTGATTTTCTAGGATGCTACAGTTATTCCCCACCTCATGGCACTCCTCAGTAGGTCTCGATATACTCAAGAATACATATGTCAGATCTTCTCACATTGCTGCAAAGTAAGAAAGGAGCATGAATATTCTGTAGAGTGGTCTGTAAAAAAAACAAGTGTTTCTTCCTAATTTTCTTTTTTCTTCTGGCTTTCAAATACTGTTTCATTAAAGTATTTGATATTTAGGGGTGAAATAACGGGCTAGATATAATGGAGTCTCTCGCTTACAGACCTTCTGGGGTGTCACTTTTTAAGTAAAATAAAAGAATGAGAATTAGTTAATAAGTTTTATAATAGGTTAGTCAGGCACAAGGATGACTGCATGTAGAAGTTTTTCACTGATGCTCTCAAATCAGAGCGACATGAACTATTTCTTATTTTTTTATTCTGCAGAGTAAGCTTATCTGTTCCTTTAGTCTCACTATGGGCAGTTTGAGTGGGGAAATGTCATTGCATTTACAGCTTTAGATAACATGTACATCCGTGTGTGTATACACACACACACACACACACACACACACTCACACACACAGAGATTTTGCTTCGCTACTAGAGGTTAAAGTTGCTTTTTGGTGTATGTTAGGGTGATTGATGTAATGGTTGCTGAATTTGTGTGGTGCATATCCCATACTCTACCTGTAGTTCAGAATCCAACAGCAACAACAGTAAGTTTATCTGGTTTTTTCTCTGCTTTGCTAGTCTCTCACAGGAGCTAAATACCCTAAAGGCACGAGATCCTGTGTGATCCAAAACCACCTCTGAGTATTCCTTTCCTAAGAAAACCCTGTGAAATTCATGAGGAACACACACACACACACACACACACACACACACACACACACACACAATCTCTTGCAGCTGATTATGTTACCTTATCTAGTATGCAGTATTTGGCTACCTGTGTATGTCAAAGAAACAGTGTTATTTCCAAGATTCCTGTAGAAAATGACTGGAAGTCTCCTCCTTTATTTTGATCTTGAGACTGTCATGACACAGCCTCTTGAGTCATGCAGGAGATTTGCATGCTCCGAGTTTGATAGCTTTAGCACAAAGCATTTAAGCATGAACAATAACTCCCCAAAAGTGAATAGGATGCCATAGAGGTTTCATACACCCACATGATTTTTTCATCTTATGAAGGGCTATGTTTCCAACAGGTTTACCTTGCCATTTTCTATTCCCTCTTTGGAGATCTTTGTTCACTATTAAGGAGTATTGTAAGGTTGATGTATCTTGAATGAATTTACTAGACCTTGAAAAAGTCTTATGCTTCATTGAGAAGATCAGTAGTAACACATTGAAGCTGAGATGGAAGAGAAGGTTTAAAAGCTCCAAAATCTAAAAATTACAGCATTTTTCATTTTTCATATGCAATCAAAACCAGGATAACTTTGGAAGAAACAATCTTAAATTCATGGTTCTCAAAAACACAGGCAATTAAGTAGCATTCAGACATATGATCTCACAGCTGTGATCTGAAGTGATACTGTTGAGGAGGAATATTACTGTCACATGCTATTTCTGCATGTGTGTATCAGCCCATTTTTTGACAGATACAAAATGTTCCGTTGGTCAGAGTCTTGTACAATTTATAGCTCAAACAGATGCACATGTTATAGAGCAGAAATAAACTGTAGCAGCTGATGTCAGACCTAAACAAGTAGTAAGTGATAATTTTGTCAAGAAATTGATGTCATTTTAGAAATGTACCTTTTTGAGTTGTTAATCCCCAGTGAATGAGGATCATAGTTTTCACATGCTATCTGCCAATTCGCTGAAGGTCATTTCCAGAAATATCTGACTTTGCAATATAGTCTGTGTATGTTTATGTTCTTCAATATTAACTGAAAAGCAAATGCTTACCTAAATATTTATTTTGCTAAATTACTGAATAATCAAAAGATTTCTTGCAAACTGTGGAAGATTTTGAACCCTGTGTGAATTGGAATGATTAAACATTACATTTCATAGTTTTTCCTGTTTTTTAACAAATCCAAAGAACCAGTGAGCAGAAGATAGAAAACTGTAGGGGTAGTGATGTGACTTTTGAAACATTCTTAAAATGATGGAAGAAATGTATACTATTTTAGTAACCTACAATTCAACTGAGAAAAATTAGGTCTGTTCATTTTCTTTTTTTAAAATCTGACCTGAACAGTTTCAGAAATAGCCTGAGACAGTGTGTGGGGGCAGATGATCAAGCAGCTGGTATTGTACTTTAATATTTTGACTTTATTAGCATTTACCCCAAAGCTCTTGGAAGCTCAGTGTGGTCAACTCTGGTTAATACTTGGATGAGTGACCATCAATGAATATAAGGTGCCATAGGATGTATTTCAGATGAAGGAACTGGCAAAACCACATCTGAGTATTCCTTGCCTAAAAAAGCCCTATGAAATTAATGGGGTCACCATAAGTCAGCAGGTGACATGAAGGAACATACACACAGTCTCCAAAGTAATTCATATGCATCGATCTCAGCAATACTTATTACAGGATAATTGAGGGTTGGTAAGTGAATACTCTCCCTATATTACAGATGATGTACTAATGCTGAGATTAGCTTATCAAATGCTAGACCATTTGATAGACCATTTGTTTTTCTTACTCTGAGATTCACTAATGAGAATTGAGTACAAAAAGGGTCACTTGAAGCAGAGCAAAATTCAAAGTTATAGTTCACATGATAAGATGATTCCTGGAGTTGGACTGGTTACTGTATGAGCCTGCACCTACATGAGAGTTCTTACAGATTAAGAATTCTAACATATTTCTTAAACTAGCAAGCAGTGTTGGGACGTTGAACTTGCCAAAGACAACCAGTATTTTTCTGTAAAGTTTTGCTGTTACCAATAAAAGACACTAAAATTGAGAGAGAAACAGTTCTTACAAAGCCAGTCATGTCAGAGTTTTTTTAATGGTAGAGTTTTACCCTTTAGAATTCTTGGCATGAGAAATTCTTGATGAACTACTGCAGATTCCCCAGAGATAAAACCATTGATTGTTATCTTCTTTTGCCTAACTATTGTCTAAGCCAGTGGTTCTCAACCTGTGGGTCCCCAGATGTTTGTGGACTTCAGCTCCCAGAAGCCCCAGCCACTATGGTCAATGCTCAGGGCTTCTGGGAGCTGAAGTCTAGAAACATCTGGGAACCCACAGGTTGAGAACCACTGGTCTAAGCAGTTCATGGTGGAGGGTTAGATTCTTGGTCCCTAATTCAGTGTTGTAGTTAATATGCTAGCTGTTAGTCATTGCATTTTAAAGTTACAGACCATATTTCAATGAGAATGTGATGCTGTCTTCAGTGTTGAAGTAATGATTGCTGAATGCACAGTGTGTCCAAGAGGGCTCTATTATATAAAACTCTGGACATAGACTTGGCAGACCAGGGTTCAAACTCCTGTTTATAAATTAGTGTATCATATTTGAAAATACTTATGGGGGAGGAGAGGGAGGCCCACAATGCCCATGTAATTTGCAGTATTTTAAACATAGACAGACAAAAATTATACTTGACTTTAATTTTATATCTTTTAATGTCTGTTCTTCAGCTCCGACACTGGCATAGCTGCGGCTTTAAATCCTCGCCTCAGCCACTTCTATGTGCCAATGTAAGTTTTTTTTCCTACAAAATAATATATTAATTGCATTTTTAACTATAAAAGTTGTCAGTGATAGTAGCTGAAGCTTCTTTGAAAAATCCAAATTCCTGTTAGATGTTAAGTTGGTTGTTCATGGCATGACATCAGATTCTCAATTCAGTCAGGATGTATGTATATTTTATTCAGCAAATCAAACATTTTTAAAATAAGAGATGTTCTGTTGCTCTGATTTGGAGCCACAAGAATTGTGGCAGAACCAGTACTACTGAATGGTAATTGCAGTGCTGTTGCTTTCTTATTTGTCTTATATATTTGACAATCAAAATACCAGAAGAGCCCAAAATCATAAAGGTTGAAAGTTCTGGTTCAAGACTGTCCAGCTGTCATCTTGATGAATTTACACTGAGAGTCAGATTTTTTGTGTGAGAAACAGTATGGAATGAATAGGGCTCCTTATGGCAGTATTTAAGTGCCTGTTGATTACTATTGTTCGTTAAAAGGGAAGTAGGTTTGGAGGAAACTCCTCTCATTAACTGGCAGAGAGAAGACTCTTGCCTTATTTCAAATGCAGTAATCCATTAGAGCTTGAGCACAAATCAAAAGCAAGGCAACAGTTCTCTTTAACTCATTAATATTTTTATTGTTGTTTAGCTTCTGTGTCATGCTTGTGAGCCTTCTTTGTAGTCTGTGTATCTCACATAGATATTTTGAGCCTGCACAGAGCCTTATTCAGAACCTTCTACATTTGAGTAGCTTTTTGGTGGTAACTCTACTCCCACCGTCTATCACGCACATTCCTGTATGCCAAAGTACTCTCCTCAGTTTTCTTTCATCTATCTCACAAGCAGCAGCATTGGGCACTTTCTCTCTGTCAGTATGACATCGCTAAGTTGTGTTTTCTGCTTTTGATCTTATTTTTTTCCCCTGTGTTTTAACTATGAGTCATTTTTTTCAGGAGGGGGGTTTGAAATTGTTTTCTTTGTGTGGCCTCTAAGGCCTTATTAAGAAGACAGACAGGGTTACCCTGATGGACACATGCCTCTGTGAAGCTTGCAAGACCCAGGCCTGTTTTTATTTCTAGAAGTAGGCAGTCTGCAGTTGTATCTCTTGACTGCAGTTCTATGCATATAGATCTTTGTCAAAGATTGCAGACCAAGTGGTATTGAATCACTTGCTACCTACTGCTTCTTTTTCCATTTGTAAAATTCTTTCTGTGTCTGTGGTCCTTAAGGTCCATCTACCAGGTCTGGAATGTCTTATTTGATTCTATTGACAGCTATTTTGATACTAGCCGCCTCCTTTGAAGCATTAGGTTGTGTCATTTGCTTCACCTTGGATCAACTCTCACTGCCATCACTCTCTTGAGTCCTCTTTTGACTCCAGGATGATTGGAGTGGGGGTGCTTTGAGTGTTTGTTCCTGCATGGCAGGGGGTTGGACTTGATGGCCATTGTGGTCTCTTCCAACTCTCTGATTCTATGACTTAATTCCTGCTTCTTTCTCCAATGCCTCATTGAAGTGTTGCGGGGCTGAGGGTGTGTCAAAGCCTAAGAAGAGGAGTAAGAAGGACAAAGGAGTGTGGAAAAACAATGTGGGCCTCCAGCTGATTAACCCTCTGGCTCTAAAGACTGTCTCATTGCAACTTCCATCATAGGTGGTTCTTGCATTTTGTCCTCCTGCTTGATCTAACTCTGCCCCAGAGGGCATGTCCTCTTTACTATCATTGGTGTCACTATCTGAGGAAGATCTTCATTGCTCTTTAACTCTGAGAGGAGGGATTGGCTGCAACAGTGACACATATTTTCTTTGAAGAAGTCCTTTGTGTAGGATTGTGCTCGGAGATTTGGTCCTTTGATTAGTCTTCAACTTATTCTGGATACTCTGGACATCATATTTTGGATCAGATTTTGGATTTGAGAAAAAGACAGGAGTTATCAATCACTGAGACTTTCTCAACATTGTGACTAGGTCATTTAGTAGCTGTTTCTGCTGTCACTAATCCAGATCACAGTCTCCCTCCTATAGATTGTCTGAGATTGCTCACTTGTTATGACAAGGACTGTTGCTCTCCAAGGTATTGTTCATGCGCGCCCCACCTATCTCAGCGTTGGTTCCTTGCTACCAGATTACTTTTCTCAGCTGAGCTGGTACCTGCTTATTCTTGGTAACATTGCTTGGGTACCATTGCAGCTACCTCCTTCCACTCTGTCTGAGCATCAGTAGCACTGATATTTACAGCTTCTTGCTGCAGCTACAGACTCCACAGGCTGCCATTGTGTCCACCAGTGTTTTCATTTCTCAGGCTGCCTTACCATAGCCATTCATGTGGCCGGCAAACATAACAGTCTTGGTAGTACACTGAGCCAGTTGCAGCAGGCCACACATTAATGATCCCTCTTCATGTGTGCTGCCAAAATTCTTATGGATCATTGAGGCTTGTCCACAGTGGATGTCCTTGCTTCTCTTCACAACAGAAAATTTGCCTCTTTCTGCACTTTTGAGGGTTTAGATGTGGGCTCACTGAAATATGCTTTTCCCCACAAGTGAAGAGGAACATTCCTTTACATGTTCCCTCAGTTTCCACTCATCCTGTGAACTCTTGCCAAGCTGAAAATGGACAGCTTCAGCTGTGTCCTTGTGATTCTGAGGTGGCCCAGGCAACCATGGTTTGCCACTCTTCTACGTACATTTAGGAACAATATCACTCATCTCTCTCATCACTGGATCCTTCTTACACATGGTAAGTGTCTCTTCATCTCTCTTGGTGTATTTGGCTGCACTTTTTGTTTACCACCAGGACCATAACAGTGGTTTATTGCTGTGTTTGGACCCCTTCATCAAAAGGTTTCTCAGGGGCCTGGAACATCTATCTGTCCACCTGTTCTACCATCTATGCTGCACTAGTCACTTTCTGTGCTTCATTCTCAGCTAATGGACATACCTCCTGAGATTCTTTCCTTCTGTGATATTTTACTTGTGAGACTCTTCGTTTGTGTGATATTTGGCTTTCATCCTCACAGTTGTTTCTTTAGTGGCAGTCATCTGTGATCTTCAAGCCTCTGAGTTGTGTTCATTGAGACCTGATCTTCCTTACCTGACTTTTCAGGTATTTCCTTTTTATCCAAGATGATTTCTCAGTTCCAGCTTAACCAGCCCACTGTCGTACTAAGTTTCATATGCAACCCTATGAATCTTTTAGAATTTGCTGTGCATTCCTTGGATGTTCATAAAGTGCTTTCCTTCTGTGTTTCATGTTCTAAGCAATAAAGTAACTCTCCTAGACTGTTCCTGTGTTATGGTGGTGTCAACATTGGCTAAACTGTCCCTTCTATTAGGTTTTCAAGCCCAATCTAAAAGAGCTATGTCTACATCACATGCCTTCATTTGAGGGGTTATGTGGAGCTGCAGCTTGGTCTCAGCTGTTCTCCTTTATAATACATTGTAGACTGCATGCTAGTATATGTCTTGATGCTCTCTTTAGTCATTCCATGCTTTCCTCATTGGATTTCCCAGCCCCATTAATTTGGTTAGCTAGTCTCCTATTTGCTTGAGTCACATAGTCCATGCAAAAGAGGAACACATTCCTTACCTGTGATTGTGGTTCTTTGAGTGATTATCTGCAAATTGACATGACCTATTCTCGCCCTTCTACTCATACCTGCTAGATATTTTTTTGTGTGGCAGACTGAGAACAGAGGAGAGTAGCTTAGTGTGCAGGAATGCGTGTGATATCAGGTAGGAGCAGGGTTCATGCTAAAAAGTAATTCAGCTCATTCTGAATAGGGCTCTGCACAGGCTCAAAACCCATTTGCTGCGTGGATGCTCCCTTAGGAAGTGAGTTCTTGTCACTTTTGGTTTTGATTTTGGATGCTTTTCACTAGCTTCTACTATTGTATGGGGATAGGGGTGGTCATTGCGGGGCAAATTAGCCCAAAACTGCCATGTTTGAGTGGTGGTTTTGATGTTTCAGGGGAATTCTGTCTCCTAAAATAATGAATGTGTTAGGAAGGTCTTTGGATTTGGGGGGTATGCTGGGGACACCAGGCACACTTTCCCCCACCTGATATGCAACTTGAGTTTTGTAACAGAAATAATTCTCAAGCTGCAACTGCTCAGCTGTCACCCACAAAAATTATGCAACTATAAAGGTCGGGCACTCTCACTTTAAATGTGAAAACTGAGAGCATCAGTGCTAATTCTGATATTGCAGTTACTATTACATTTTGAAAGGAGATAGTTAGAAAATTGTTACGGAAGAAACTTGTGATTGGTTGTCCATTTGACATTCATATTTTGAGAGTCTTATTTTGAAGAAAGCTTGGGATCACTTCCTTCTTTTACAACTTATTAAAATGCAAGGTTATGGCTCTTGAGAGTCTCTACTATTCTGCTCATGCAAATGTTAATGTATCAGTTCTCCATGGTCATATCAGTTTCATACTATCTCTGTCCTACAAAATCCAGCTTTGGTTGTGACATACAGGGCTGTTGGTGGCTAGAGCTGTCTTCAGCAATAAGGAAGAAGCAGACAGTTTTCTTTACTTGCAGCCTCAGATTTTAAGTTCAGAGTTCCTTAATATAGAATACAGTAATTCAGTGCATAATGCTATGCAATTTATGACATGTATATATTTTTCCAGTTTGTTTCTTGCATGATAAAATTTACGTTAAACAAAATCCAGTTGAGAATTATTTATGGTGTCTGATAAGTTTCATTTAAATTTTTCTGGTATGAAAAAATTGTAATTTTGATTCATGAAAATGAAAAATTAAGTTAAAAGTGTAGTTTCTTTATGTATTTTTTAAAAAATAGCCACAGGTAGGGTTTTTTGAACCCTGCTTTCCCCATCCCTACACTGTCACAACATCCCCCGCTAAACCTGTTGTGCACCTCTAACGGTGAAATTTGCCTCTAAATTATAGCTTGTAAAGAGGTTATTTCTCTCAGAACTGAGGCACTGGAGGAGAGTTTGTTCCTCCTTGCAGTCCTTGTCCTGCTCAGTGCCTCCGTGCTCCCATGGATACTATATTAAAGGTGGGAAATGAAACGCAAAACTGCAAGCTGCATACTTAATATAATATATAATACCATATAATTTGACTCTTCTTTTGTGAAATACCAGCTTCATAGAATTGCCACCGAAAGCCAATAAAGTTAGAGAGTTAAAATAAAAAGACAGTTTTAGTCTTGACTCCAGAACAGTGAAATTAAACTTCAGAATTTATTAATTCAAAATTTAAGTGTCACAAAGACAGTAACTAATTATCTTTCTTCTCCTTTGACAGTATATTTAAATAGCTTGGCTTTTTTTTTTAAATAGGGTCCAGACCATCAGACAGTCCTGTTTAACCATGGAGCAGTGCAGAATATTGCTCATCTGTTAACTTCTACATCTTATAAAGTAAGGCATTAAAATAATCTCTGTTCGGTTTAGTAACTAGAATGTTGACTGCATGAAACAGCATCATTGGTTGAGTGAAAAGTGTTAAGTATAGATAGCTTCTGTTCTGATGTGAAAGAACTGCAGATATTTTTCACTGTTAAGCATGAACACACACACAAATGTAAGGAACTTCTAAAAAAATGTTTCCTGTAAAGCAGGGGTGGGAAGGATCCCAAGGTCCCCACTTATACTTAAGATAAGTTTTTCTTGCATGCAGTGAGGAAGTAGAAAAAGTGAGGGAACATGCAGGTTATGTCATGGAAAGGGAAGAAAAAAGCGAAGAATAACATCTCAGGTAATGGCACCTTCCATGGCAGCTTCACCTTCATGATGTAACATTCATTATTGGCAAGCACTTGTGTGGCTGTAAGTAGTTAGTATTTGACACCACAGAATGCAAACAAATTAATGCAATCTGCAAAGAGCATTGTATTTTACTGAACTCACGTATTTATGCTGAGTATTTAGGTAGACTGAAAGCAAAAAGTCACTGCAAGGTATCTTGGAAGATTGCAGGAAATGGATTCAGTCTGCCACTTCACAACACAGCATGCGGAAATAAAATGTTTTATCATTCCACCCCTCTTTAGGCCTCCTTTAGTGTCTCACCTTTGCAAGCAGAAGTGACAGAGAAAAGCTAGTATCAGAATGCTCTCACACAAAAATATGAGAAGTGTGGGAGAGCAGTTCTTCTTTCATTAAAAAACAAAAAAACCCTTTCTGGTTCCAGTAGTGAGTATAACAAAAGGGGAACTAGCAAGGAGAACAAAATACCTGTGCTCTGATGACCACATTACAAAAAGTAGGGATATGAACCTGGAAAGGAAATGAGACTTCATCTATGGACTATAATCAGTTGTAGCTATGCTTCCATACTCCAGAAGTGAGCCAAACTCTTGATGTAACTGTACCAATGTGATTTGATTATGTGTTTGAGTCCTAATGCAATTTTGATTACTTCAAGTTCTGTTAATTGGATTTTAGCATTTTAAATGGTATGCTGCCTTGAGACTATTTTAATCTGCATTTTTATGCATTATGTTTTATGTTTACATTTTTAGTTGTTTAATTGTGGTTAACTGTGATATGACTGTTATCCACCTTGAGCATATGCATGGTAGAAGAGTAGGATATAAATAAATAAATGTTATATGAAGAAATTAGGATTAATATGTCAAGTAAATAAATACAAGGTTGATTAAATATAATCAAGGTCATATAACTGTTAAAAAGAATAATGTATATGTCATAAACATTGAAAAAATAACACAGAGCATAGCTGAATGGACAAATGGACTGGCTGGCGAAGAATTTGTAGATTTTCCATTTTTTTGGCATAAGTCTACAAGAGGATTTTGCCACATAAGAATATATTTCACACGTGCAGCTATCTTTCAGTTTTAAAACAGTTAATTGTGAAGACACTTCTGATGGTTTGGTATATTATTGGTGTTGCTATTGTTACCCTCTTTTTGCCATTCTGAAAGTCAGCAGGCAAGTCAGTCAGGCTCTGTGTGGTTTTGAATGTGCAAACTCCCTTTAGTCATATCTAATACTAACTTGTGAACCAAGAGTTGCAAGTTCTTAGATATTTATTAGATACTTGGAAATCCATCGATGTTGCCTGGAATGACTCCAGAATGGATCTCTGTAATAGCTGGGCATGTACCCAGTAAGAGACTATGTGGGATCAGGTGGTTTCTAGGAAGACATTGTTTTGGGTAGCAGGTGAGGTAAAAGTTGTCTGCCCGAGTCCCAGAAGAGCTGTTGTGAATCAGAGTTGAGTACTAATATGAATGGACAAATAATGTGAATGAGTTAAGCACTGACAGCTGCAAAGAGGGCAGGGTGTGTTATGGTTTTTGTTAGCAGTTAATAATCCATGGTGCAGAACTGAAGTATATGATCTTTATGGTTATACAGGCAAGGAGAGTCTGAGGAGGAGAGTGGGATAATATTGATGCTGATAATTTTCTCATAGAAACAAAGAAAACAAGTTTCCGGAATCCGTAGCAGAAATCCTTTGCAAAAGAAGAAAATGAGATGCAGAAACTGATGCAATAGCTCTCTCAACAGTCTTACATGAAAGGAAAGCTGAGACATGAACATTAACATAGAAAACAGGTTGTAGAAAATTTTAAACAAGATAATCCAACCAAACATGGAAAAGGGATGTTAAAGAGGCCATAGCTTGAACCCAAGAGAATTGGGAGCAGAGTAGTCCAGAAAGGGACATTTAAAAGGGACGCTTATTGCAGTGACTCATTGGGCTTGGAATTGAAGCACTGGTGAACAAAAAGCCGCTTGAGGATTAGGGATCTGTATGATTGATATGAATTTTCATGTGAGAGTGTGACAGGCCCTTACTTCTCCCAGATTGGTGTGACAGTTCCCAGCCTGATAAGACACCCTGTCTTTACCACACAGTTCTGTGCCCCCACCAACTCATTTGTGTAAAGGGGCAAGAGTTTTCAGTGTTTATTTAGAACCACTTAATAGCTTTATCATAGTGTGTTTTCTGTATTATTTACCATTGTAGACAACTCAGGCCAAGTCAGTATTTACAAAGATTAATTAATTAATTAATTAACGGCATAACCATAACATCCATTAAGCAGAGTTCATATACAGTTCACTGCTGATACATTTCTTCAGTGCAGTCTTCAGACAGTATTAATAGTTACCTCTCTGCTCAGAAACAGTTCATTCGTGTCTTTTAGACTTTCACAAAAAGCACGATTATCATACAGCGGTACTTTGGCTAAACGTCCACCAAAGGCATACCTCCTAATCTAGGTCACACTCTCTGATCAGACCCTACAGGCTCTTCCTCTTTGGCTGACTAAGAAACTGTATTCCCTAGCTCCTTGCTAGGTTTTCACTGAAGGACAAAAAATAACCACAGGTACTTACATTTATATAATATTTTTCTCTCAGCCACAGGCCCACACAGTACTGGGCTCAGTTTCTCTCCTCAGGAACTATTCTGATTGCCTAGCAGCCTGCTTTCAGGGTACATTAACACTTCAAATAACCAAACCTCCAGAACTTTGTCACAGGGAGTCATGGACAGGGGTCTTTTCCCCTTGCCACCAAATGATGAACCGTTTAGCTTCCTATCATTTGAATTTGACCAATCACACAGAGTTCATTGACAGCTCTGATTTTGCCTGTAAGTTGACTAAGTATGGGAGGGAACTTGCCACAGTTCATTACTATAGTTTGTATAATGAATGTTCACTACATAATTTGCTGGAAAGAAATGCTCTACAGGTTCTAAATGTTGTTGGGATAGCTTTCTTATGTAATGGAAATTCCTGTCATTTTAATCACAGAATTACTCTGTTTAGTACACACATTGACTAGTACAATATAGGAGGGTTTCCTGTTGACCCTGTATTTGGCCTTATGCTAATGAACAGTGAGGAAGCTTATATACTCATTGTTTTAGCTCAGTATCAGTATGTGAAGATCATGATCTCTAGTCTAAGGGTTCTCAGAGTAGACTGTAAGGAATCTGAGTTAAGGAGGAAAGTAAGTGCCTAAATTAATGGTAGAGAAAGTCAGGAGTGACTTTCTTTCACCGAAGAACAAGAGAGAAAGTCAGGAGAGAAGAATATGGTTGACAGGGCCCTACACCTTGTTAAATGGGAGGAAACTCAATATAGAACACTAGGTAGACTACATTAGGACACCTGTGTAAGCTCCAGCTGTATTCACTGGGACAGAAACAGAGATGTTATTTTGTCTTTCTGCTTAAATACAAATGCACAAAAACAAGTTTCAGAGAGATTGACAACAAGATTGCATGCCTCTTGAATAATGATTCATGTCTCTGTTTTGCAAAGCCCAGCCTACATTTTAGGAACTGTCACTCCAGAATAGGGTTACACAACATGCATGGGGGGATTTGTATCCTGCAGACCCCGCCCCGAGCCACCTTCCCCCACAGCAAGCCCAAATACCTTAGTTTTCCTATAAAGTCCTTCTGAAAATGGGGACAGAAGGTGAGTTGGTGTTTTTAAGGACTTTTCATGTGTTTTTACATGCATTCTTCATGGAAATTTTATAAAATTTTGTCAGGCTAGAACTTCTGTAACTGTAAATATTCTATGTTTTCACAGGTTCAAATGCAAGCACTGAAATGCTTTGCAGTTCTAGCCTTTGAAAATCCCCAAGTGTCAATGACTCTTGTAAATGGTAAGTAGAAAATTTTGGTGGTCATTATGCAAATTCACACAAAGTGACAAATTTAATTATATTTTCTCTTGCTTTCAGTGTTGGTTGATGGAGAATTATTACCACAAATCTTTGTGAAGATGTTACAAAGAGACAAGCCTATTGAAATGCAGCTCACGTCAGCCAAATGGTAATCTTGTCTAGGATTTATATGTAACATAAGATATTTCCTGGTTCATGTTATATATTACACTAAGTCATTTGTAGTTAGAAATATGCTACGTTATCCTATCCAATTAATTCCCAAAATCCTAAAGCAGAGTTGTGGAGTAATCCATATGGTCAGCCTCAGCAATCATTTTATATGTGCTTCAGTGTCACTGTGTGAAGTGATCCAAATCCAGTGGTTCTTCTGTTGGCATCTCTACTTAAAAGTGTTAATAAGCATGTGCTCCAGTCTCTGGATAAATATTAGTAGTTGGTGTAGATAAGAGATGGACAACTGTCTCATCTGGTGCAGAGTAGCTCTTATGTCATCCTTGGGTACAGCTTTTCTCTCCACCAACAAAATATATCAGCCTTCCTTCAGTTTGATCCCATACTGGCTAGAGATAATGGAACCTTTAGTTTAACTTATCTGGAGAGGCATCAACTTAAGAAAGTCTAGGTTATATGGACCCATTGTCTCCATCAGGGAGATCTGTCAAGTGTCATGACACACTTTATCGCATTTTCAGCTTGAAGAGTTTTACTCTTTTTCATACAATTTTAAAAGGCTATGTTAAAATAGCATATCAAAGGCTTGTCGGTGACTTGTAATAAAGTTTATGTACATGTAAATGCAGTATTGATAATGCTGACAAAGATATTAAAGACTAACATATGCTATAGACTAAATATATTCTACTTGGCAGTAAGTATATTTTTTTAACATTTCATTGTAGCCTTACTTATATGTGCAGAGCTGGAGCAATCCACACTGATGATACCTGTATTGTATTAAAGGTAAGTTGAACTTACCACAGTGCTTACAGTGGTTGGCCAAATTGTGTCATGAACTCTGTTACTGAACCAAGTATCTCTGATCGGGATTTAGAACGCAGCTGATACAGCCATTAATGTTTGTTATGAAATCAGTTACTGATTTCATTTATGTATTGAAGAAACATGCACTGTTTTCACTGTGGATTTCTGTTGGCTTGGCTTTGTTAAATGTGCAGAGTTCAGCAGTATCAAAGAGTCCTTTGGAATGGATTGGAGCCTATTGTTAGTGCTCAGTGTGAGTACATTGGGTCAGTATGTTGATCAGAAAGAACTGTGGTGCAGTTGGTAGATGTAGTGGTAGTGATAGAGCTTAAATAGTTTAACTGTGGAGTTCCTTCGTATGTGAGATTATTCCCATTCTCGAAATGGGATGGAATGAAAGTCACCTTGAAAGAAGTTGTTACCCTATGGTGAGTCAGTGTGTTCTTTTGCCTTCCTTTGGAGGAGCTACAAATACTGTTGTTAAACTTGAGGAGCTAGGAGTGGAGAGTGAGTCACTGTATTTGGTTTTGGTTAGTGTTTTGTCACAGTGTAAGTGCAATCTGTATTTGATGAGACTGGCTTGAGGAAGTGGTGGCAAGATTAGGTGGATGTTGGCCTGGTAAAGTTTTTATGTGAGATTTTTAGTTCAGTACCGTTTCTTGGCGTTCATGATACCATAGGAACCTCAGTAACAGTGACTGCTGAAAATTGTTCATGTACAAGCACTTAACATAGATCTTTGAAAAGGTATTTGATTAGGAAATGTTTTTTAAGTTAATTAAAGTAAGAGCTTGGGGATAATGTGTTACAAGTAACAAAGTTACCAGTAATGCAGTACTTTGAGTGTAACCACACTACTTTTATCTTCATATCATGCTGCTTTCAGACGTTCTTCCTACTGTCAGAATAGGAGGTTGGCACATTATTCATTGCAGACTGCTTCTCTGAAAATTGACGTCTAATCTTGTGAGACCTTTTTTCTTTGTTTTGTTTCGTTTTAAACAGACTTCCAAGACGTTGGGGTTACAGACCTCTGCTCTGAAAGCTTTGCAGTGCTCCTGAAGCCAATTTGAGGTGACATAATTTTCTGAGGGGTGCTCTATCACACTGTAGCTCTAGAATGCCCTAGAGCATTGACCATAGTGGCTGGGGCTTCTGGGAGCTGAAGTCCACAAACATCTGGGGACCCACAGGTTGAGAACCACTGCCCTAGAGTTATAGTGTTAGAGCAACCTAGGAGAAATTGTATCATGAATGCTTTCAGTAGGCTTCAGGACTAGATGTGATCTTTCAGAGAAGAGACATGTATTCCACAGTTCTTGGTAGTTTGGTTTTAAAAAAATAAAATAATGAGGTTGAATTAAATTTAGAAGGAAGATCAGTTTTAAGAGAGGACTGCAGTAAATGTTTAGTTTGGGGGTGACGGCAAACCAACCCCTTGCTAATAATGGGTATTGTAAAGAGTTACAGGTAATGGCTGAGATTATTGGTTAAAGGTTTGTTATGAAGAATGAGTAACATATCAAATTACTTACTTTGAGCAACATTCCAGGCTCTGATCTAACTAACAAAGCATATATAAAATATTTGACCATCTAACTATCATTTTTGTACCTTACAGACACTACCATGCTTAGTAAGAATGTGTAGTAAGGAGAGACTACTAGAAGAGAGAGTAGATGGAGCAGAAACTCTTGCCTATTTGATTGAAGGAGATATTGAGTTACAAAGAATTGCCAGTATTACTGACCACCTTATTGCAATGCTTGCAGACTACTTCAAATATCCCAGTTCAGTGAGTGCCATCACTGACATAAAAAGGGTAAGTTCCCAGTAAATTCAGAGTTTCCCAAAAGTCTTGAAAGACTAAAGTGTGTATTTGTGTGATATGAGTATTCAGATCAGTATCATTACTGTATATATCCTGATCTGTTATTTGTGGAAACAGATGGAAGGTTTGATAACTTTCAACAGAGTGAATGAAATTTTTAGACACACATGCACCTGTTACAGTTTCCCACTTTTTCTGAAGTGAGAAAACTTTGAAACGAACCAATATGTAGCTGTGGTTTAAAGTTAGCTTAATAGCATACTTGCTTTGAAGCTGTTAACCATAATTTCCCAGTTTAGACTAAATGGGAAACTATGGTTAACTGAAGACTTCTTGGTTTGTTTCTTGTGCGTCAGAATGGAGAGTAAAGAAGCTGTGTGTATCACCCAAGGCTCAATCAGATCTTAGCTTTTAAGACTAGATATGATTGTCCAATGCAATTTTCCTATCACAAGGTGTTTCTTTTTAATCTTATGCTAAGGTAGCCATTGTGGGTAAAAATTTGCTTGAAATTTGAATGAGGTGGTTATTTAGAAAACAAAGTCTTGGTTAAATCTATGAATGCCCACACACCACTTAGATGTTCTGCTTCAATTATCTCATCCTTGGAGATCTTTTGTAATTTGTTCCCCTCTTTAGCAGTCACTAAAAAGCAAAAGAAGCACAACAGTTTCAGGTTAATCAAACAGTACCTTAACCAACGAATGATATCTCGATAGTAGTGTATAGTATAGTGATCTTTACCTTAGCACCATATCCTTACAAGAATGTCAATGTCAGACAACATTTACTAGTAAGGAGATGACATTTTGCTAAACCACTTGCTTGAATAATAGTTGACATAGAGTTCTCAATGATTCACTGCAAAGTGAATTTAAAGATAGTAAAGATTTTCTGATTTCCATTTTATTACTAATAATTTTTTTTGTCTCATTTTATTTTGTGCCTTTTGCTTAAGACTTCTTAGTATTGCTGTTTGCAATTCTGACTGTCACTGAACAAAATGGAGTATTACTTGAAGAAAGACACAGAATAAAGTGCCAGTTGCACAAACTATTAAGGCAGATACTTATAATGGAAACCTGTTGGTGAATTCAGTTGATGCCACTGTTCACTGGTGTATGATTAATGGCAGTAGTTTTGAAAACTATCATTCCAAACAAACATGCAAAAATTGACTGATACACATGTTCCTCTTAATAGGTGTTTTAACAGTTGTAGTGGAAAATAATTAAAAAAGATACTGCCTAGAGACAACTGTAACATTTAACTATTTTGTTGATTTCACTTTCTAATCTCAGAGCAGGTGCTGTGCTGAAAGCAACTAAGACTTTGTGTTTTTTTGCTTTTAATATTTTTAAATAGCTTGATCATGACTTAAAGCATGCTCATGAACTCCGCCAGGCTGCATTCAAGCTCTATGCTGCACTTGGAGCAAATGATGAAGATATACGGAAAAAAGTGAGTTTGTGCTGAGATGGCCATTACCAATAGCCTTCAGTCTGTAAGAGAAATCATTCTGAAATATGTTGTTGTCACTCCTACTACAGTGGGTAGGAAAATTTCCCCCTTTTTTCTCAAACACAATTTTGTGTCCATGTTAAGAGCCTTAGAGCTCTGAAGGGCAAACTAGTCTTTTTCCTGTTTTCTACCTTGTTTGAATTTATGCTCTGTGGAACTTGTTTTCTTGGTCTTCTGATTTGGTCACTGTCAGAAATACATGCAAGAAACCCTTTAGATCTATTTATGCTTTTGCTGATGTGTGGGAAGTAGAACTTTCTGTTCTAGCTTCTAATAGTTTTGATAGTTAGAGGTTTTCAGTAACTAACTGGCAGTCTTGATGTCATTATCATATTTTTCCACAGAAATACTGTCGTAAGAGTATTTTTTTCATTTTCTAGTATCTTGCAAGCAATTAAATGTGATACTCACTTTAGGAGTAGTACTGTTCTGCTGTTGCTACTCTTGCATATCTTGTGTGAAAAGGAGGATGGGGGTCACACAGGAAAAATGCCCTAAAAAAAATCAAAATATAGCCATCCTTTGGATTGTTTGTCACTAGTTATAATAGACTGTCCATAGAATGTTTTGGTGCTTGCGATATTTGAATGCATGTATACAAAAGATACATCAGTGATATGAAAAAGTGTTATATTTTGCTAACATCAGGGTAAGAATGACTGGGAAATACACTGCTTACACAAATAGTTTTTAGATTTTGGAAATGTGCATTAGGGGACTTTTTTTTCACAGAGAGATGCAACATCTGATCTTGCTGTTAGAGGCATGACATGTTTCACTTTGCAAGATGATGGTTGTATGTTAAAACAAGGGTGATGCTTTTGTGCATCATAGACCTTCGTTCTGTTTCCCTCCGCACTTTAGCCCTAGTGGCTGCCCCAGAATTGTTTCCCCAACATTCTGGAGCAGTTGGAGGGTGAAGGGCACCCAGTGAGACAGAGGAAGTACCTCTCCCCATTATACTGGATTCTGCTATTGCGTGAATGGGCATCCAGCGCTGGATACAACCCTGTTTTTGATAAGATGAAAATATTCCACTCATGAAAATATAAATAGGCTTCACAAGCATGATAATTTTTTCTGTGTTGTGCAGATTTGACACTTCTCTAGTTAATATTTTTAGATAATTTGTGGAGTATAGATTCTTTGAAACACATGTGTTCAATCTCATAAGACTGTTTTAATCATTGCATTACTGTACACTTTCTGTGGTTCACTTGATTTTGTTACTCTTTTCCTTTCAGATAATTGAAACTGAAAATATGATGGATCGGATTGTGAATGGTTTGTCTGAGTCTAGCATCAAGGTGCGCTTAGCTGCAGTCAGGTATGAATTTACAAAGTGTGAATATAGGATTAAGTAAGGGATGCTTAGCCTGACTGTTGCGCATTTTATTATCTGGGATATGCAGCAATCTCAGTATACTGTAAGACTGTAAATCATTTTCTGTATTAACTGTGGCTTGAAAAGAGGTAATAAGATCTAAATTTTCGTATCATTCACAATTATCTTTGCATGAACATTGTTATGTTTTATTACTAAAACACTATTTAACCATCTTGTGTAAGGGTCTAATAGGTAAGATGTATTTGATATTCAAGTATTTACACCCTTTTCTTTTATGGAGAAAGAACCTACAAATGTTAGTATAACATGAGATCTGGAAATGAATGGGCACAAATGTAGGAATGAATTTATGGTGAATTTATTTTTTTTAATGTTTGGTATCTTTGTGGTATTTTATACATTATGTGATGTTTTATACCATGGGACAATAAGAGGAATGAGCCAGTGTGATGTAGTTAGAGCATTGGATTACAACCCTGCAGACCAAGGTTCAGTTCCCCACTCAGCTGTGGAAACTCACTGAGTAGCCTTGGGCACATTCTCAGACCCAGAAAAACCCGTGGTGGCTTTGCCTTAGGGTTGCCATAAGTCAGAAACAACACAAAGTATAAGAGGATCTATAAATAGCATCTTGGTAGAAGGTTGGAGGTGTATGCCTGAATCCCACCATTTGACTAGTGTATACCCATTGAGTAAATGGAAGTTGATGAGTTAAAACTTTGGTAAATTCTGTTGATTCAGTAAGTTTGCTCTAGTTGAGACTAACAGGTGAATTTAGGCCATGGAAATCATAGTTCTGATTACAGTGGCCCTTGGTGTTCACTATGGGGCTTGGTTCCAGGACCACCCCCTGATACCAAAATCTGTAGTTGCTCAAGTCCCATTATATACAATGGCGTAGTAAAATGGTATCCCTTATATAAAATGGCAAACAACTCAAACAAGTGCTGAAGAGAGCCTGAAGATCTGTGAAATAATAGGAGGCTGCAGTGGGGTATGCCTATACATCAGCATAGGGCTTGCCATGCAGCAAAATCAGGGCCTGGTTTTTGGATTTTTCCCCCAAATATTTTCAAACTGTGGTTGGTTAAACCCATGAGAATAGAGTGCTGCCTGTATATTCATATTTATGCTTTTGTCATAAAATTAAATCATACTGGATTTTGATTTTTTAAAGTTTATTTAATGTATATCCTGCCTTTCTCACAAAATATGACATTTTAATAGATTTTTTAAATTATGAGTTCTGGTGAATTTTCTAAAACACTGTGTATAACCTGAACATAACCATTAATTTGTTCATACTGGCTAAAAGTTCTCTGGAATTATATTAGAAGAATACTGTTGCTACCTCCCCCTCCATTCTCTTCTTGTGGTAGTTGTGGGTTTGTTCTGGTCTTATTAAAAAAAAACTTACTGTGTAACTGCAAGATAGGTGTTTTAAAATAGATTTATTTGAAAATGGAATGATGTTCTTGTATTTTTGTAGTGATAGAT
This sequence comes from Iguana delicatissima, assembly GCA_948472985.1. NCBI lineage: Eukaryota > Metazoa > Chordata > Lepidosauria > Squamata > Iguanidae > Iguana > Iguana delicatissima. The sequence goes on from CAOKZL010001296.1 coordinate 361,267, forward strand.
TAGAGGATAATCAACAGTAATGTTCATCTTTGTTTTGTTTTTAATTTAGAATTTGTGTCCTTATTCTGGTTCCTAACTCAGCAATAACAGGCCTCTTGAATCAGTTGGATTTTCATAATAACATTTGTAAAAATTGTTTTTCCAAAAATATTTCTGAAATGGCTAAGGAAGTACAGTTGGATCACCACATTCACTAGGGTTAGGGGCGTGGTACCCTCACAAAAGCAAAAAAATTACAAATATCAAAATATGCGTGTTACGTCTGTGGGAAGCGGGCCGAGGCATTGTGAGGAGAATGGGCACCCAGGATCCAAACCAGGTCAGGGAAAGGAGAGAGAAGAGGGTGAGTCGGCATGGTGCCCTTATGCTTCCTCTCTGTTACCCATCTCCATCCTGTTTGGTACGGGGGGTTATTGGGAGAAGGTGTATGGCAGTGAGAAATTGGGCTGCAATCTGTCTTTAGCTGGCCAGGTAGCAGCTGGTAGAGGAGGAGGAGGACCAGAGGTGATTTTTTAAAAAAGCTACATGCCATGATTGGAGTCACTGAGAGGGAAGGTTCCCCTGGACAAGAAATGGCTGAGGTGGGAAGCAGGGGTTGGAGAAACTCACAATCAAATCCATGAATGTCAAACCTACAAATGTGGAAGGCCTTTTGGTTCATGTTTTATTATTCTTTGCAGGTGTTTGCACAGTTTGTCAAGATCTGTGCAACAACTCCGAACAAGTTTCCAAGATCATGCTGTATGGAAACCCTTAATGAAGGTAAGCCAGTTTACCTTCATTACCTTACCTTCATTACCTTTACCAGATGAAATGTTGTGGTATAAATTGCAGTACACCAAGTTTGTTTTACCCTTAAAATGTTGAATATTTCATGTTTACAGTTATATTGTTGTATGGCTGATGTTCAGATCTGATGATGAATACAATGAAGGCTAAAGCTTACTAGGTAACATATATTAGGAAAAAGGATGGTGGTATTCGGTTTAAAACACATTTATGTTTAGTTAGTTTGATTCAGCATTAATACTTTCCTTTGTTGGCTACAACTGAACTTCAGTGGTTACCAGGTTAGATACAAAATATTCTTTACCTGTGCAAAAGAAGCCATGGGTTAGCCCAGCTGCCACTTGGGCAAGCCAAGGAATCATTTGACTTAGGCTTTCCATATACATCCCTAGCTCCTTCCTCGGTTCTTTTCCGTGCCTTGTCAAAGTCAAGTTGTTCTTGCAGAGGCTCGTGTTGTTATTCTTTGTTTCCTGCGCTCATTCATGTATGTGTTTCTGTGTGTGAGAGACTGTCTGTGCGTTGTGTATGTATGTGTAAGCTTTACATGTTTCCTTTTACATCTTCTTTACTTTGATTTTAGTTTACCTCCTTCCTGCACTGAAGTTCTATTCACTGCATTGTTCTCCTCTGTTTTCTTGGTCATATTTCTTAGCTTATTTTCTCTCCCATGTCTGTTCCCCATTTATGTCAGTAATGGGAAATATTGCTATGAAGTCCTTAGTTAAAGCACAAGGTGTTAGTTGTCCCACTTTACAGCATTTTCAGATTTTTAAGCGTTCTTGCATTGTTCTAACTGCCTCCTGTATGAATATGTGGAAGTCCATCTTCCCAGAAACTGCAGCAGCACCCAACACAAGTAGCACTGAGCTAGTTGCTGCTGTGTCTGTAGTAGATGAAGCCTGTTTCTCAGCTGAAGGAGCAAACTTCCCTCTTGCCATGATTAATGAAAACAAGTGAGTTGGGAGAACTAAAGTAACAAGGGAGATGGTCCTTGACAATGCTGGGGCCAGGATGATTCCCCTCAAGTGTTGCTGGTGCAGGATGGCAATTATTTGGTCTGGGGGTGAGGAGGAGGATTTGTTCCCCCTTTCCCACCAAAATTATAGACCTGCAGCAAACACTGTATACAAGCCTGCTTCTGTTAAGCTGACAGTGGCCACTAACTGTACCCAGAAGCTCTGTTTTTCCCAGACTGCTAGCAGAGGCATCTTACAGATTCTTCTAATGTGGCTGGACATTTTGACTGCCCCTCTTCTTTTGGCAGCCATTTTGGGAACATCTTTCCTACTGGTGACCATTTTGTTGGTCTGTATGGATGGAATAGCCATGTTTAAGTTTCCTCGGGTACAACCTTTTTTCCATAGTTTTTCTGACACTTTTTTCCCATTGTGTATGTTTAATTAAATGTTTTTATTTAGAAAATCATATCTCTTCTAGATACCAGCTCTAAATTGATTCCACCTGTTTTCATTCCTTCTGAGCAACAGGAAGAATTTTGTAATGAAAGGTTGTTCAGTAATGAAAACTTTATTCTGCTTTTGACTAAATCTACAGGAACCTTGGGGTTTCAGAAATCTAGTGGGCATTTTGCTGTGGAAGCAAGCAGTTGTGCTTTTTCAGATTTTAATAGCAGAGGGGCTGCTAGATTTCCTCAGTCTAAGTTTGCTCCTTTTCTACCTGATTTCAAGCAGTTAGTAAAGGCTGAATGGGATTTTCCTATAACGGGCAGAAAGGGACTTAATATAATTCAGAAATTTTACTTCCTGGAGTCAGAGATAGCTGAGAAACTGAAGGTTTGTATCATGAATGCTCCCATGACTGACTTCTGCAATCTGCCAGTGAGAGAGAGAGGCTAGCCCATTTCCTTTCTACTTGAGAGGTTTCTTCTTTAGATCAATGTGTCTTGTGTACAATAATGGACAGCTAATATCTCAGGTTCAGTGCCATTCTCCTTAGTTTCTTTCCTCCTGTGTTTCCAGGTCTCCTCAGAGGGTGGTGATAGTTGCTCAGTATTTCAGCATCTGTTCGATACTGGGGCAATAGTTTGTGCACCCTCAGGAAGATTTCAGGTGTATTGAGGCTGCCTTTTTTTTCCTCACTCCAAGAGGGGCAGAGACTTTGTGGACTTCAAGTATTCCAGTACAAGATGTTTCAAATGGAGAGTCTTTAAATGATCCAGGAGGCCTTTCAGCAGATAGTATATTTGTTATTTCTTGAGCTAATGGAAGCCTATCTTCACGTTCCAGTTCATGTAGTTTCTGAATGGTTTCATTTTTCTTACCTTGATTTCCATTACTAGTTCAAACCCCTTTCTTCTGACCTGGTGTCAACCCTCAGGATTTTCACAAAGTTAATGGTGTCTTTGGTAGTGTACCTACTTGCAAGGTAGCTATGTTTACCCACACCTGAGTGATCTGTTGAGATTTCCAGGTTTTGACAAAACTCTTCAGGACATTCAAGTCCTTCAGGGCCACGATGTCTTGATAAACAAGAACAAAAGTCACCTTAACCCATCAATAAAAAAATTTAGTAGTAGTGGCAGTAGTAGTAGTAGTAATAATAATAATAGTAATAGTTATTGTTATTGTTAATATTATTATGACATTTATTTATAATGCCCTTTACACCAAAGGACAGAAGAATGACATATACAATCAGAGACAAAGACATTAAAAACAGAAAACCACAACAATATACGGCATGAAATCCCCAGCACCCCACCAGTCGCTGCCCATCTCAGCACCTTAAACACATCTCAGTGACTTAAGGTGGAGAGTCAAAGAGGAAGGTCTTCAACCATTTATGAAAACAGGTGAGATCTTCCTCCAGCTGGAGGTCCAAAGGAAGACCGTTCCACAAATGCAGAGCCAGATCTTGAAAGGCTCACAGCCTCAACAGAGTTGTACATGTTAGTGGAACAGACAATACTCTTTTGCCTGGAGATCTCAAATTCCTGGATGGAACATACCATACAATCCAAGCTGCAAGGTACTGAAGGAGGTTGTAATGCAAAGCTTTAAATACCAGAACCAAAAGTTTGAAACAGGCCCTGGCCCGAACTGATAGCCAGTGAAGGGATCTACAGGGAGAAGAAACAGGTGAATATTTTGGCAGATTTAAAACAACCTGAATAGCATTGTTCTGAATTAAAACCAGAGGAAGAAGGGAGCAGGAAGGCAAACCTATCAGTAAACTGTTAAAATAATCCAGGTGTGAGATAACCAAGGCCTGAACAAGCAGATGGGCAGTCTCTAACATCAGGAAACTCCAGATCCTGCAGATGTTCAGAAGATGGAAGTTGCATGCCTTTGCTGGAGCCCAGATAAAGGGAAATAGAGATAGGTGGTCATGCAGCAGGACTCCAAGGTTTCTGGCAAGTGAGACAGGAGCCACTGTGCAACCCTGTAAATCCAGTAGGGGAAATGAGAGAGGGGCTACCAGAACATCAGGTTGAAACACCAAGATCTCTGTTTTGTCCACGTTCTGTTTAAGATGATGAGCAATCATCCATGAAGAAACATACGATAGACAGTCTGTCACTGACTTCCACACAGTGGCATCAATTGATTTGAAACTCTGAAAAATCTGAGTGTCATCTGCATAAATGTGATACTGAAAACCCAATTCAGAAATAAGACATTGATTCAGGTCAAATGCCTCTTCCTCCTGAAAGAATTGTTAAGCTGAAGTGGCACTTCTCTGATTTCTCCTCTAGTGCAACACCACATGGCAATTTCCATAAGGTTTTGAAAGCTTGTCACCCTTCAGACTTTTGAAGTCTGTATGTTTTAGGCTTCTTTGCCCTCTGGTGGTGTTTCTGGTTGCCATTATTTCAATGAGAATGGTCTTTGATCTGGGGGCTCTCCCTCTGGTATTCCATCTCTCTGTCATTTTGATAAAAATATGGTCACTTTTTGGTTAGATCTGTGATTTTTGCCTAAAGTAAATTCAGCCTTCCACAGACAGCCTGTTGTTTTGTCTAGCTTTTGCCCTAACCTTTGCTCAGGGACTAGCCTGAGCTGGGGAATGGCAGAAGAGCTGTTAAGAACTATTTAGAGATCCTATATCACTTAGACACACTAAGACTCTCTTTATCTCCTTTTGCCACTTTTCTTGAGAAAAGGAAAGTGTTTTTGGCAACTTTAGCAAGGTGACTGAGGTTTTGTATTTTTTTCAGCTTACTCTGCTCAAAGTTCTCTGGACATTCTGAAGTAACATCACATTCCCCTCATTCTGTGGCTGCTTTTTCTTCCTTCGCCACTAAGGTTCTCTTGATGAAGATATTCAGGGTAGCATCTTATTCTACTCCTTCCAGTTTCACTTGACATTACACATTGGTCCAGTGTATCCTCTAAGGGGATACATTGGTCCAGTGTATCCTCTAGGTCTTTGTTTGGCATATGGGTGCTCCAGGGTGTGCTTCCATCTTGAGGGAACCTTGTGCCACCCTCCTTCCCTGATACATTTGACTAGCTTTGTCATATCCTATGCTGGATAGCACCTTCTCTGTTGACGGAGAATGGTGCATTGGACACTTGCTGTGGAGGTTCATTCTTTCCTGAACAGAAGGAGAGACATCCAGCCTCACCCTAGTGATAGCAGTTGGGATAAGTACTGTCTATCATCTTGCTTTTGTCTCAGTCTCTCTTTCTAATGGCTTGGCTATGTACGGAACTATGGGGAGGAGCTACGAATCTCTACAGAAAGACAAAGACTCTTAAGTCGTATGATCCCTTGCTTTGCTTTGGAGCTTGTGTGGCTGAACTGTGCTGGATACCTCTTCCTTTGCAGACAAACATGAACCTTCATTTTAAGTGCCCGGTGTATAAATCTGAACACACAGTCTCCCTGCCATTTATTTGCACAAGAATCTCTAATTGGTGGCTATAAAGTTAACAATTACTACTACAACAGAGCAAATATTAATGGAAATCGTTAGTACAGGAACAGTGCCAAAGTGGTGGTGATATTGCTGGGGAAATCCTTTACCATCCCAGTGTATACAAAGTGCTGACTTGTACAAGTGTTCCGGAAAGTAGTGTTTGTTCTGTTTATAACTGTTGAGTTTGTACAATTACAGCAATCCTGTGTTGAATTTGCCACTAATATAATTTTTTAAAAAACTGCTAATAAACACTAGGAAATGATTTGTTTTTGTTTTCTAAGTTGTAGAAGAAAATTTGTCAGGTGTTCTTTCACTAATATTTATTGAGAATCACTACAATTATATTGCCTGTGTCTTGGGGCTTCTGATTAGGCTGGGTGCTTTTTCCTAGCATGGCAAGGGTTTTTTTTTTTAGTTTTAGCAGCTAATGGGGAGGCTTGTTTCCTCTACCTCTTTCCTTTGTTTTGCTAAGACAATAGGGATTCCACATGAGGATCTGTTCCTGTAGTAGGGAAGTGTAATGTCTGTGGAATTCACAGCAGGCAGACACCACTCCTTCCTGATTTTCAGATATTGAGCATGTGAATTGAGAAAGAATATCCAGGTGCTGAATGTGGACAGGCAACAAGATAGTTTTCCTTTGGTTGCACAGTGGCAGCTGGAGAGCATCAGAGGCAGCCCTGTCCCCCACAACTGAAACAGTCATTTATTAGCAAGAACACTGGGATAGCTCTACGGCCTTCTCTCCTGGACCCCTTGTGTATGTTGGCTGAGCATTATGCCCCACAGGGTCTTAGTTTCTGTATTATTCTAAATCCAATAGGATTCTTTTCTTCTTCTTCTCTTTAGGTGTTACAGAATGCTCCAGATGAAATCTTAGTGGTAGCATCTTCCACACTATGCAATCTTCTCTTAGAATTTTCTCCAAGCAAAGAGGTTGGTTGAACTTTTTAAAACAGAAAAGTATGTTTATGCTTCTTTTTGAAATACAAAATTTTTGTTACGTGGGTTAATATGCACAGGGCTGGTGCGGAGAAAATCCTGTCTCTTTCCATTCTACTCATAAGTGAAATAGCCATACACGCACCCGCATACACTCTCTCTCTCTCTCTCTCTCTCTCTCTCACACACACACACACACACACACACACACACACACACACAAGATCATGTTCCCAGTTCTGATTTAATGACAGCTATTTCTTCCCCACAAGGCATGACTGGACTGAAATGTCCGTTCAAATGAAGGCAGTCTAGATTTGTGGTAAGGCAGCTCATTTCTATGCCACTGCTTCAACTGCAGGTATACTCCATTCAGTCCCATATAAATTAGAGCCAGCATGGTGTAGTGGTTTGAGTGTTTGACTGTAAATCCAGAGACCAGGGTTAGAATCCCCACCCAGCTGTGGAAACCCATTGGGTGATCTGGGGCAAGTCACACTCTCTCACCATCAGAGGAAGGCAAAGGTAAACCTTCTTTGAACAAATTTTGACAAGAAAGCACCATAATAGCTTTGCCTTAGGGTCTCCATAAGTTGGAAATAACTTGAAGACACACAACAACAGCAAGTAGTTGCAGGGGTTTCATTATTAGAATCCAAGACTGGCATATCCAGTGTTCAAGAATGGTCTGTTGTGGTTGAACTGGGTGAGAAAATCAATGCGAGTAATGTCTGAATCAGTGAGTTAAGGAATCAACTTGGACGTAAAAAGAGATAATCATCCTCTGCAGATTGTGGAAGTTACTGAGTGTTCAGGAAGTACTGGCAGGGAAGCAAAGTATATAGAAACCAAAGTTTACACTATGCTACCTATGCTGTATCTCAGTTACCAGACAGATCAAGTGCAGAATCCTTTTTTTTAATAGAAATAGATCTTTGCATTTGTAGCTACAGGAATTTAGCAGCTAAACTGATACTGAGAAGATGTCCAGAAACATGTAATGCAGTTTTTAAGATAGCAAGTCTTATATTTCTTAGCTACATAATATGCATGAAGCTTAAGCAAGCCATCCATCCATAACTACTGGTTTGATGGCATAGCTGACTGAAGTCTGTGTGTACCTATGTGCAGGTTGGTCAGTTGGTAACTCAGACTTCTAAACTGTTGGCATTTGTTGTCCATTTAGCCCATTTTAGAATCAGGAGCCATAGAACTTCTCTGCAGTTTAACCCAGAGTGACAATCTTGCCTTGCGAGTGAATGGAGTTTGGGCTTTAATGGTAAGAATTAATGTTGAGCAATTGATATTGCTTTGCATGTGCATTACCCCCTTTCCCCAAGATTGTACTATGATAACTTTGAAAATACGAGAATTACTAGCTAAAATTTAACCCTAAAAATTTGTTGAGTTCAAAGTCGTTTTCAGAAATGTAAAAGAAAATCTTGCTTCCTGCTAAGAAATGTTCCTTATATATTCCATTTACTTATACGTATATATAGGGTACGTGTCTGCATATACACAGATACCTTGAACCCTGGATGGGGAAGCTGGGAATAAAGTTGTTGTTCTTGTTGGTTGTGGTACTGATGATTACAGCTTGGGTAATGGAATCATATTTTTGAAAAAAAATAGGGTGATTGCAAATATGAGATTAGTTTTATGTGTCTCTTTAGAATATGGCATTTCAAGCAGAACAGAAGATCAAAGCAGACATTTTACGAGGTTTAAGTACAGAACAATTGTTCCAGTTACTTTCTGATTCTGATGTAAATGTACTAATGAAGACTTTGGGACTACTTAGAAACCTTTTATCAACTCGTCCTGTAAGTAAAATAATGAATCATCTTTGACATGTATGATTTAATTTTAGACTTAAAATTTTGTGTTACCAATTGATAAATCATCTTCTCCTCCTCCTCCTTCTTCTCCTCTTTGGTAGGCTTCGTAATGTTTTGATGTCTATTCAAATTAATTTTATTAGATAGTTTTTATAAGCTGCTACAGTCTGTATGATATCAACACTGCTTGAGATAGTGTTTGCATGAAGAACTGTACAAATGAGAAGCAAGGCTGGTGATCTTATGGCTTTTACAGTACTATCAATACCCTTTCTAGATGGTCTGCCTAATAAATTCCAGAATACTGTTATCAGTTGATACCCACAAAAATCTGTGAAGCCTCCTATTTATGGCCATTCAGTAGGCTAGAATCCAGATATTCTTGATCCTCAGGAACTGGGAGGGCAGCCTTCTTTTTTCTTGTCATTTCTAGTTGATTATAGTAGACAGATTTTTGAATGGAGTGAGTGAGTGGTCTTCATTTTGAATGAAAATGTAGTGGCAGATTATCTGCAGTTCTCCTAATTTGAATATTTGTTCAAAAGTTTTAAGTTTTCTGTGACCATTCTGTGAATAAACATCAGTGTAAAAGAGTTTCTTCTGCTCTTCATGGGTTTTATAACATTTCTGATGCTTTGGACAAGAAGAAGTTTAAAGAATTTCTTTGATAATGTTATGTTTACTGTTTTCAACAGCATATAGATCAGATAATAAGTACTCATGGGAAACAAATAATGCAAGCAGTGACACTCATCTTGGAAGGAGAGCATAATGTAGAAGTCAAAGAACAGGTATTGTGCAATGTTATATTGTATATATATAGCAGTATGAACAGAAAGGAGTGCTTTTGTAGATGCATATTCTTTGTGTAGAAGTGCTGGGAATCATGTGGCCTTCTATATGTTGCTAGATTGCATCTCTCAACATTCCTCACCATTGGCTATGTTGTCTGGTGTTGCTGGAAGTTGCAGTTCAGCCACACATGAGGACCACAGAATTCCTGTGTTCTAGAATTTAATTTCTGGAAAATATGACAATTTACAGCAGTGCACTACAAAAAGGATAAAACAGAATTCCATAAGGCAAAAATCAAAGGTGCTGGAGATGAAAGGTTTTGTGGGCCCTTTGCCTGCATGCTGCCAGCAAAAATCTAAGGTAGCAGTGGAGACATGTCAGCCCTTAGCTGAATGATTTGGGTCAGTGAAGAAACATGCTGCTTGTTTCCTAAAAGCTTAGCCAAAGCCCCTGCCATGGTTTCAGCACTGAAAGTAGGTCAGGGGCGTGTAAAGGGGGACAGTGTTCCTTCTCCTGTCTAAACTCAGGCCCAGATTCATCCAGGTGCATTAGTTTTGGAGGATGAATGCAGCAAGTTACATTCATCCTCTTAGGCTTAAGCTGAGAGCTACAGGGTCAGAGGGACAGATTGGGAGACAGTCTCTTCTTCCTGTGCATTTTATTGTTACCCTATCATTGTTTTTTCCCTCAGACTCTATGTATACTTGCCAACATAGCAGATGGAACAACAGCAAAAGAACTCATTATGACAAATGATGACATCTTGCAAAAAATAAAGTATTACATGGTATGTGATTTCTTGTATAGATTTTTGGGAAGGAAGAAGAGGATGTGCATTGCACTGCATGCAGAACATTTTGTGTTCACTAGCTGTTGACTAGTTCGAGGAGATAGTTCTGTGTAGTTTCATTTGCTCATTTAAAAGAAGAATTTTCTTCCATGGGTAGAAAACTAAACCAATTCAGAGGAGAATATTGCGTTTCTTTGTAGTTCTCACATAATTTTCCAGAGTGCAAGGTGCAGTCATTCCCTTCTTCCCATAATTCTACTCATCTCCATCCTGTTGAGGTGAAGAGGAAGTCTTTTTTATCTAAGGGCTTTTGGCTTTCATTGCTTGAGGAGTGATACAGTGCTAAAGAAAGATATATTTTAAAATGTAATAAATCTGAATGGTTTTCTGTTCACATATAGAGTCATTCGAATGCTAAACTTCAGCTGGCTGCCATGTTTTGTGTGTCTAATCTTATATGGAATGAAGAAGAAGGTAAGAAGATAAAATATTTGGATGCAGTGCCTATTAAGTGCTCTTCTGGAGGATAATTTTTGTGAGATTCTTAATTTGCAAAGGTGACAGAATCTTCTCATGAATCCTGTGTAACATGAAAGACTGTAGGACTGCGTAGTGCATGGAATGCATTCTGTGTGTGTGGTGAAGGAGATATCCAGAGAAAGCAGGATGTTGTAGCAAAGAAGAATATAGAATACACTCCTCCCTCCATGTTTGCGGGTTTGACTTTCATGAGTTTGATTATTTGTGAGGCAGGTGCTTGCCTCTTCCCCCATTCCCCCCCCATCCCTTGCATTCCTCACCCCAAGCTTGCCAGGCTTATGTTTAAAATTGACGTTTTTAAATTTTGGGTGAGCAAAACCCCCTCCCACTGCCAAAGGCATGGCCTCTCTGCCATGTGGTTGCATATTCTGTTTTGTATTGGCTGCTGATTGGTTAGGTGCTCATTTCTCAAGAGGTCAGTGGAAGTAAATAGAAGTAGTTAGAAGTCCAGAACTCCGCTCTTTTCTGTCTGAGGGGAAAGTACCAGTAAGCTTTTTAGGTTGTCTTTTTTCTCCCTCCCTCCACCCAAAGCCAAGGCCAGAGGAATGGGAGCGGGGAAGCTCCAGAGGGGAATAGGAGGGGAATCACGAGGAGAGGAGTTATTTGTGTTTTTTCCACTTTCGTGAGGGGTCTGTGCCTCAAACCCCTCAAATGTGGAGGGGCTACTGTATTGGTATGGGTGTATAGTATACATTTATTCTAAAAACAATCACTGTAGAAAAGGCCTTTATTCCAGTACTGAACTAATTACCCTCTCCCTCAGTTCTTGCTGATATGCTGCTCATTCATGACAAGCCAGGATTCCAGCAGATCCTTGGTTTGTCACATCATACAAATACACTCACTGTGGAGTGTGGTTGTGTGTCTATATGTGTAACTAACTGGAATTCTGATTGCAAAAATTCTTTGTACAACATTGTATCACATGTCTTGCAGTTCTTTAATCACTCTTCTTAAATCGCATAGAACATGTCACTAATAATATACAAGTGCTTTTTTTTATATATATATATATTAGGCTCCCAAGATCGTCAAGATAAGCTCAGAGATATTGGAATAGTAGATATTCTACACAAATTAAGTCAGTCATCAGATCCAAATCTTTGTGATAAGTAAGTATAAATGGACTCCAGAATCAAATTATAATGATCTTGGACTGTTTTAAAATATGTGCGTTCAATACAGTGCTTTAAGATTGATAACTCTGGCCCAAATCTAATTGAGTCCCTACAAGAGTAGATCCATTGAATTTTGAGGAATTTGGAAAGTTAATAGTATTGATTCAATGGATCTACTTCGATAGGAACTAACAACTGGATTTAATCTGTAGGATTTGTATACTTGATTTTATGGTGAAGGGGGTGGAACTATGCTATTGCTAGGCAAACAGCCCAGGCCAATAGTGAGCAGGCAGAATAATCAGGTGGTGGCAGCTGAGCTGTCGGAGAGGCCTTGTGTGCTGCTAAGTCTGGCAAAGATGACAGCAGAATTCAAAGCCTTCTTGCAGAAAATGTTTGTGGATGTGCCTGTATGCAAGCATGCTCCAGTCAAGGAAGCAAGTCAGGAAGCCATGCAGAGAAATGAAGTGTGGCATCAGCGACAGTAAGGCAGAGAGCAGAGGCAGGAGAAGAAGATATAAATACTTTAAAGAGGCAGTTCATACTCAATTACTGGCTAAATAAATTTGCAATTTAACCCAGTAATGAATTTAACCACGATTGATTGGCAGTCTCAAATGGCTTTTTTAAAATATGATGAATTCTTTAAAGTCCAGTAATATACAAAATAAACAACAACAACTTTAGCAGTCATGCGATGAATTTAGATGGTAGCAAAAACATGATTAATTCTAATGCACAAAAACAGCCAAGATTTAATTTAGTGGAATCTAATGAAATTCTTGACAATGAATTAATTATGAGGAAGAAGTAGTTAGAGGTTCTAGGTGAACATGGAAAAATGTTAAATGTATGAAGGCTAGAAAGTGCACAGCAAAACTTAAACGTCCACAACAAAGAGGTTTACATTGGAATTTGGAGAATAGTTCAGATGAAGATTCACAGGATGAGGTTATGGATGTAAATGAGGTCTGTGACTCATATTCTTCAGAAGAACAAGATAAGAAGACAGCTTCAAATAGGTTATTTGAAGGGGAAATTTTCTTTAGTCTGTCTAAGACAGTTGTGCATACGTGGAGGTCAGGCAGCACCACACATGTCTACAGAAAAGGACAATAGGAGGAAAGATAGTAAGGTAACCTTAGTAATAAGAAAGAAGTGCTGAGTATTGTAATGGCAATGCTAGAGTTGTTCAGGGACCTCACTGAGATGGAATGGACAACCCAGTGGAATACCAAGATGTTATTAGGGTATAGCAAGAAGCTTTCCAGAAGAAAGCTGCGGAGTTCTTAAAGGTCCTCTTAGTGGATGCTCTGATAACAGTTCTCATTTCAGGGGCGATTGTTCCCAGGTAAGACGCGCAGCTGAAGGAGGTAGATGAAAAGAGGGCTGAGATGGCTGTGAAGAAAGCACATGAAGCGGCAGCATTAATAAGAGCACTGGTGGCAACATTGATGTTCGCAAGAGCTGCAGTGCTTTGGGAGTGAGATATTTTGGACACACAGGACTTAAGTATGCAGGCTTTGCAAAATGCAATGGTAGTATACAAAAAAGTCCTGAAATATGTGGCAGATGTGGGTCATGATGCCACCACATTCAGAGCTAGAAATGTTAATTTGATAGCCATAGCAAGGAGACCACTATGGTTGTGTCACTGGGAGGCTGACTAAAAGTCTCATAATAATTTGACATTTATCACATTTAAAGGAGAGCTCCTGTTTGGTAATCAAACATTGGAGAAGGTATTATTGGAGAGCAATATATCTGCCTTGCAGAGGTTATGTCTACCTTGCAGAGGGTTGATAAAACAACTTTTAGAAGTACAAACCATTCCTTTCGTGGAGAAAGGAATGGGAGGAAGACTTCCCCATTTGTTGGACTTCATAACATATACCAGTGGGGAAGGCAGAGACCTCAGTTCAGCAGGCAGAATCAGTACACCTGACAGGGACAGAGAGGAGGGGGATTCTCTGTCTCTAAGTGGGGTAAATCTCAATGTTGACAAACAGGAAGCACTGGTTGTGGGGGAGATGCTTGTTGTTTGGGTATCAGTGGACACAAATTACATCAGATCAAAGGGTACTCAGTGTGGTATCTCAGGGTTCCAGAATTCATTCCCACAGAAAGCTGAGGAGCAGGACCAAACAAACAAGACATTGTGACAAGAAATGTACCACTTAGTGTGCATTGGAGCTGTAGAGGAGGTGTCTCAGGAACAGAGATTGTCTGGAATCTACTTCATCTTTTTTACAGTATCTAAGAACACTGCAAAACACAGACAGGTTCTGAATCTGAGATACCTCAGTGGATTTCTGGGGCACTAGAAATTCAAAATGGAAACCTGTCAGACAATAAAGGACAATTTGTCTGTGGGGGATTTCATGATATCTGTAGCCTCAAAGAGCCATATCTTCATGTCCCAATGGTACTGAAAGACAGGAAATATTTTAAGATTTCACTATCAAGATAATCACTTCCAGTTCAAGGCACTACCTTTCAGACCAGGCTCAGTTCCCAGGGTTTTCACGAAAGTGTTGATTCTTCTGGTAGCTTACCTCAGGGTGAAGGGAGTGCAGTTGTACACCTTATCTAGACAACATTCTGATGAAGACCAAGTCATTAGACAAGTTACAAGAAGATATGTGTTTGACTGTTCACATGTTAGGGACCTATGGGTTTCTACTGAACTATGAAAAAAGCCATTTGAAACTGAAAACCACATTGGCTCACTTGGGGGCAACAATAGATATCTCAGTGGGAAGACTTTATCTTTCCCAGGAGAGAATAGGCAAACGAGAAGTAGGCAGAGTTCTGTCCTGGAGAAAAGTGACCGTGATGGAGTTGGCCAGAGTAAGGGGCATTTCCATATCTACAGTCCAGTTAGCCTAGAGGGGTAGATTTCATTCCAGAGCTCTACAGAAGCTATTATTGCCTCATCAGATGACCATAGAAACAAGATGACATTGTCAAATGGTAGTTCCACAACAAGTAAAAGATGACTTGAGGTGGTGGGTGAAAGAAGCAAACATTGCAGAAGGTGTACAATTGAAGGTGCTGAACAGAATTCAAGTCACAACAGATGCAAGTCTGTAGGGATAGGGGACCCACTGTGAGGGATACTCAGCACAGGGCCTCTGGGCTCAGGCAGACAAGAAGTTCAATATAAGTGACTTGGACATGAAAGCTGTGCAGCTGGCACTGTTCAGGTTTGTCAGGTTTGTTAAGAACCAACATGTGTTAGTGTGCACAGACAGTATGGCAGTAAAGGCATATGTTTGACAAACAAGGAAGGTCTACACTCTGTTCCCTTGGTAGTGGAGTCAAGATTATTCAGATGGG
Source organism: Iguana delicatissima (assembly GCA_948472985.1). NCBI lineage: Eukaryota > Metazoa > Chordata > Lepidosauria > Squamata > Iguanidae > Iguana > Iguana delicatissima. The sequence goes on from CAOKZL010001296.1 coordinate 376,303, forward strand.
CCAAGAAGAACTTACAGTCAATCACAGCAACCTACTTGAATGGGGTCTTGTATGTACCTCAGCAAGAATTGGATACATCCAACATAGAAGTGTTTGCTTAGTTAGAAGATTGGTGTGGACCCTACTAAATAGATATATTCGCATCTGGCATGAACACCAAATTAAAGCGGTTCTATTCAGTAGATGGAGACAGAAATGCAAAGACACAATAAGTGTTGTCAGTTCTTTGGCTGGAGGGGGTACATTATGCTTTCCCTCCAATTCGGATGGTCCAGAGGGTACTTCTCAAAGTACAGCAGGAAAAGGCTTCTGTGTTACTGATGTGCTATACTGGCCAAGGAGACCATGCAAATGGTGACTAGGCCACCACTGCATTTGCCATGGATTTACTCAGCCAGGATCCAGTGTGGCATCCAGACCCAGGCTGGTTGCATCTGACTGCATGGAGGTTGAACAGAAGTTTTTAAGAGATCAGGGATATATGACAGAAGTAATAGAAACCATTTTAGCGTTGGGAAGAAAATCCACTTAGAAAATATGAGATAGGACATGGAAGACCTTTTTGAGATGATGCAGTACACATTCTGTTTGCACAGATGAACTGAATATGTCTCATTCTGCAGTTCTTACAGGAGGGCATATCAAAAGGTTCTTGAAAGATGCCACTCTACAATTGTTTTCCATCATCCACAAATTTCCTACATGGGACCTCAATTTGGTACTCAGTGCACTGGCAGTTTCCCTCTTTGAACTACTGAGGCATCATTGAGGCTGATGTCATTTCAGTTAGTGTTCCTATTGGCTATAACATCAACTTGGAAAATATCAGAGTTGGCAGCCTTATCTGTGAGTGCCAGCCTCTACAAATTTGAACAGGACAGATTTTTTTTTTCAAGTTTATTCAATACACAGATTCTTATTGGTTTACCAATAAGACCAAGTGATCCATTGGGGCATAAATGGCACATCTTGGGCATCAGAAGAGTGGTGGAAGTTTGTATTAAAAGAACTAAATGCATAAGACAGATGGAGACGTTGTTGGTATCATATTATCCAAGATAATTGGACCAGAAAGTGAGTAAAACAGTAATAGCAAGATGGATCAAAGTGTGCATTTATTTATGTTATGATTACGCAAGGAAGCCAAGACCAAGAAATGTCTGGCCACATTCTACCAAATCAGTGTCAACTAGTGTAGTGTATGCAGTGACAGTATCACTGGAAGTTATATGTAATTCAGCTGGATAGAAAGAGCATTTAAGAATTGATAAGTATAGGTCAAAACTGACAGTATTTGGCTGAATGGTGCTGCAGGCAGTGGTATGAGTCTAAGGAGTTGGGAGGCCCACCCAAAATACAGGGCTTGGGAAGATCCTATTAGTACATTGATTGATCCTCCTGCCATTCTGAGAATGAGAAGTTGGTACTTACATGAATGTTCATTCTGGGCTCACAAGAGGAGCAGTCCATATCCACCACCAAGAAAAGAAAGATAAAAAATGAAGAAACACAGATAATGAAGGAAAGATAGAGGTCAGGAAATAAGAAGCATAGGTTAGATTAGGGAATATAACTGTCTGCATAGGGAAGGAGTCTAGCAGAAAAAAAAAGAACTGAAAAGAACTTTGGAGGCTCCTGCATCATCTGGCATGAGAGGGTGGAACCCATTAGTGCATGGATTGCTCCTTCTGTCATCCCAGAAATGAACATTCATGTAAGAACCAACTTCTCCAGTTTATCCAGTACAGCTCAGGTATAGTGCTGATAGTTCATGGGTGTCTTGTGCTTTCAGTTTAATGTAAGGTGTCATATAGAGTGCATGTGCACTGTGTAATTCTGTAGTGCGTCTGGTTTCACCACCAGCTTCCCTTACTTCCAGTTGACCCTTTTTCATCTGTCAGTAGTTCTTTGTGGGGAAAAAAGTCAGTCCAGCTATACTGGCACAGGTGCTCCGTGGGACTTGGGATTTTCCTTTCTTTGGCACTAAAACATAGACATGTTAGCATTTTAAAATCCCCCCTTCTGGTATAGCTTGTTACTTTTCCAACAGAACATGGACAGTTCAAATTGTTAAAGGAAGAAAAACTTGCTTTTCTTAAACTGATTGTTCCTAATTTTTCCCCTTATCATACTGAACTGAAATGTCTATATGCTTTTACTTGTTACTGTATCTAAACTGGAAGTCTGATTTAGAGCTGTGTGTAGTTCATATTCTTGTTTGATGTAATATTGGACAGGAATGTGACAAGTATTAATGAGGTGGGAATATGTTGATTCTTCAGTTATTCTTGACTTTCATTTCAGAAATAAGACTTGTGAAGAAGCTGTCAGATGATTGGTTTTTCAGACAATATGTTAGGGAAGTTCAGGACAAATGTTACCTAACTTTATGAGAGAGTTTGCATACCCAGCTACCTCTACTTCAGGCTGTGTATATACTATCACTGGCTTGGTTCTTCTCAGTGGTTGACATTTTTTTTTTCATTACAGGGCGAAGACAGCACTCCAGCAGTATCTTGCATGATCAAAGACAAGTTGGACTTTCCTACAACTCTCAAAGCTATATAATAAGGAATAATGGGAAATAGCCGCACCTAATTCCTTATCTTTTGCACAAGGCACCTTGGGCTGCATTTCTCTCAGGTGCAGGGAGCTGCTTGGCAGGAGCAGTTTTAAGTGATCAGGTCTCCAATGCACTTGAGGACTTTGTTGAGGTAGTTCCTTTATTCAAAGGACTGTTCTGGGATTTTTTTTTCCTGAACTACCTGAACTTTACTAGAACAATCAGTGATCTTTTTCCTTTGGGCCTACAATTTTCTGCTTCTACCACAGCCAGTGTAAGGCTGTGTCTGGGTGGGTGTGATACCTCAGAGCTTTTGTTTTCTTTGTGTTTTTTCTACAGATTTTCAAGGATTAACCATTCTTTGCTGTATGAAAACTTTAAAGAATTATATACCATTTGAATTGAAATGTTATTTAAAAAACAGTTTTGTCCCATGGAATTTATTTTGATCAAATGAATGTTTTTAAGTAAAAAAATATGCGTTTGTTAAACCTCAGCTTAATGTACATGTACTTACTCTTTTGTCACAAAATGACACCTGGATGACTGGTAGCACATGTAATGTGACTAAAGCTAGCCTCCTACTGCCATGTGTTTCTGGTGCCAGCTCCCTGGACTTGGAGCAGAGAAGCTGAAAGAGCCCGAGATGGAGCTGAACCTTCTTAAGTTGACTTTTACATGATACCAAGGTTGAACTTGTGGAAATCATACCTGCTGGGCTTACCCAGCAAGAGAAATATAGTTCCAGTGCCACTGCTGCCTCAGAGAAACTGCATGTTGTAAAACTCTGCATTGTTCTTACATGACTTGAAACTTTGATGGATTGTTTGAAGTTTTAAAAAAATGGCAACTGCTGTTAGGAACCACATAGGAGTAAATGTGAGAAGAGAGCCCTATCAAAGGTCTGGGTACAAATGAGACTCCAGATTCTATCTTAAAAAACAAAAGATTATTTGAGAAGTGCATGGTAGTAAGATGAAACATTTCCCTGGAGCAGAAGAGAGCAAAATGAATATGAGGTTTCAATTCTGCAAAATGTTTTGCTGTCTGCCTCACGTCTTGTAGTTAACCAGTTAGGTTGTCTGTGGATTGACTCTATAGATGTTTGCATTGAGGGATGAGTGCATGTCAGAGGTTGACTGTAACTCATTTCACTCACCAGCTTTGGTCATCCCAAACTTTTATTTATAATGAATGAATATTCACATGCCTAGGCATATTGCATATGTCAAAGCAAAAGTTAGAGCCTTTGGCTGGAACTGTTCGTTGAGCTGGAGGGAGATTGCAAAATAAAACCAGAGATTTTATATAAAGTTTTAATGTATTGTTTTACTCTGAAAAGCAAGTAGTGGTGATTCAGGGATACTAGTAAGTGATGTCATTTCTCAGTGTCATTGCTACAAACTTGTTGGGGTTGGGCTTCTGCAGGTCTGCACAGTGTGTCCGCCTGCTACTTTAGTACCTCAGAAATAAAGCCTTAGTCAAGTTGTTAAAGTGATTGTAGCCTTAATAATACTGAGAAAAGTCGCTTCTTGTCAGATTTGTCCAAATCCGCTCCCAGGAGAAGGGGTGGGTAGAGAGGAGGGCTTTCTTGGCCTGCTTGCTGCTTTTGCACTCTGGATTGTTTCAACACATGCACTTCCAATGTTGTCGTGTTTCCATCACCCATATGCATATCCATCTTTAAAATATAGATATGCCTAAAACTGTGTCAAATACAGCTGAGATGTGCAAATTTTCACCTTCACAGGTAAATGGTTGCTTTTCAGGAGAGTGGCCCTATATGTAAAAGAAGGATATTAACTATGCTAAGACAATCTGGGTAATGTTGGGGGAAAGGTTGGTGAAATGTTAGGATGGTAGGTGATAATGAAGTGGCATTTTGCACTCAGTGAAGCATTGTGAATACTTTTTTGATGTTGCTATAAATATGTACAAATAGAAAAACACTGTAAATAAAAAAACTTTTACTGGAGAACATATTTAAAATGGCTTGGGCCAATTGATACTTTATTTCATCTTTTTTCTTTGTGATCACATCATAACTATTCAGAAGTTCAAAGAAGGCAGTGTAATTCAGATCTGTGGACAACTGGCTATACCCTTTTTTCCCCAGATAACAGCTTACTTTAAGGAGGAGGAAAAATAATAATAATAATAATAATAATAATTTTTATTTATATCCCACTCTTTCCTTGGGAGGACTCAAAGCAGCTTACAACTTTCAGAAAGAACAGTCTAGTTTTATGTCTTTCAAATGTCATGATAATTGCAGTTGTAAAACTCGTGGAGCTTCCAAAATATGGTGAATACTCTAATTTTCCTTTTCAAATGTTTTGTCTAGTTCTTACAATTGTCGATGAAAGCAAGGAGTCAGGTAGAATGTCAGTCTATTCTAGAATCTGATTGTGTGCTTCTGATTTGCAGGGGGAGGGAACTAATTTGAGTTTCTGATCCACAAGTTTCATAACAGTCTGTGGTGTTGTATTTAGTTCTTGTTTAATTGAATTCCCATTGAATTAAATTCATATAATTCAGACTATAATGTTTCACGTGGAGAACAAAATGGGAAGAGAGGGACCTGTTGTGATAGGGATTTAAAACTGTTGTTCTGTTGTTAACGAAGTCAGTATTTCACCTTTCCTAGGAGGGTAAAGGAGGCTATGCAAATGGAGATAAAACTGAGGAGATGCTCTAGAGCAGTTCTGTTTCTTCTTGAATGGACTCAGGGCTGTTGAAAGAATTTGGCCTTTAGCCAGTGATACTTACTACAAGATAAAGATTACAAGAGATTTCAGGGTTGTGCAAAGTTGATGACTTGATGAGTCTTCACAGTGCGAAGTCTTATTTTGATCTTGGGCTAATATCAAGCTAGATCTTGATTTTTGCAGCTTGCATCTAACGTACTACCGGTATGCTGGACACTGGAGCTGAACTATTGTGTTCTCAGAGCATTCAAAGCAGTATGATCAAATCATTGTTGCCTATGATATGTATACTCAGGGTTTTAGTAGTGTGTGGGTTAGTAGCAATTCAAATGCCTAGGAACTGTTTGATCAGAGAAAAAAAGTATACAAGCAGTCTGAGAAGTTATGACTCCAGTCATTTCCAGCTTCAGCTCCCTGTAAACTAATGTCCATCTAGAGCATTAAATACATATTGTTTCTCTACATTTTAATTTTTTTAAAAAAATTACAGTAGAATATATAAATTTTACATTTGTATACTTTAAATATAGCAAGTTGTTAACTTTTTTGTTGCATAGTATCTACATACCTTCTCGTAGGAGATCTCTTCTGTTCTGAAGAGACAGCACTTTTCCAACATTGAAAACACAATGTTTTGATAATAGGAAACTGAATCTCTTGTCCCACCTATTGTTCTATTGTGAAATGTTCTGTTGTTCTTTGTGAAATGTTGTGTATTAAATGTGCTGGGTGGATGCTATTTATTTCAACTCTCCAGCCAACTTCTGTCTTCATATGTTTTTTGCATGTTTATTTAGATATGCCATCCTTCAGTCATTTTCCCAAGGTAGTTTACTATAAAGAGCCATTGTGGTATAGAGTGGTATAGGGTTCAGTTCCCCACTGAACTATGGGAACCTTGGGTGCATCACACACTCTCAGCCCCAGAAAACTCCATGATAGAGTTGCCCTAGGGTCACAATAAGTCAGAAATGATTTGAAGGCACATGACAACAACAGTTTACTATAGTATTTCATAAAACTATGTGGAAATTTGAATTGTTTGCTTGAAGATTTTTGCTGCCACGGAAAAAGCACATGTATTTCAGTGGAATAATTTCCCAAAAAACTTCTGGATGTGCAAATACAGGGGAGGAACTCTGCTGTGTTATTCTTCCTGATCAGGCTTCCTGAATGTTGGGAAACACATTTTTCAGCTAATAAGCAATGGCAAATATTCTTTCCATCGTGCGGTGCTGGAGTGAATATATTTTGTTCAGTGATGCTGACCAGAGACAAAGGAGGTGAGAACAAGATTCTAGCATTAACAGAACAACTTGAGGCAGAAGCTGTATTGGAAAAGATTTAAATTTTTATATGTGAAACTTAGTGCTCATCATCTTTCTTCAATATATGCTGCCAAAACTATATGCAAACTGATATGCTTATGCCAGCGTAGACATTTAGTAAAGAAAAACACGGAAAGGCTGTAATCCTTTTGATGTTCTGTATTAGGGTAACTATACCAGTGTAGGCTGTAGTGACAGCAGGAAAAATGCAACAAGTCATTTTAGTCTTGAAGGAAGTGGAGAATAGGCTGCATGGAGGAGTCAGATTTTGACTTTCTTCCCTCATCACTGCTGTGTAACTTGGGAATAGTCAGCTGCTAATATAATGTAGTAACAGGATTCCAGCCAAAGCATGGCAACAACTAGCCGGACATCCAAGCTTGAGGAAATAACTTGCATTTAGTTCTTTTCTGGTGGTGTGTGTGTAATAATGTGCAAAAAGTTCAAATTTTATTCCTGTGTTAACTGTAAGCTATAGTTACACAGTGAGGCACCAGATCCTGCCTGATCTTGGAAGTTAAGTAGGGTCAGCTGTGGCTAGTACTCAAGTAGGAGACCACCAACAAATACTAAATGATGTAGGCTGTATTTCAGAGGAAGGAACTGACGAAACCGCCTCTGAGTATTCCTTGTCTAAGAAAAGCCTATGAAATTCATAGGGTCACCATAAGTCGACAGGTGACTTGTAGGCCCCCAAAAACACATAGTTACACAATCATTTTGGAATGGAGAAAAATAATTGAGAGTTTGAATGTGTAGAAACTCCCCTGATGACTTCACAGGACTTCAGCTTTACTGTCCACATCTGTTCCTCTGTGTGAAAAACTTCCCATGCCTGATTCAGTGTGAAGGATAGTAGACTAAAGCAATTAGGCCATACTGTATGAAGCAACTTGGAAGGGAGAGGGTAAAGAGAAGATGGGAGCAAATTTCTCTGAGCAGTGGTGTAGGATTTCACAGCTTGTTCTTGAGACAGTGCTGGAGAGCATCATCCAGGGCATGAAGGACTCTGTCAACATTGAATTTAGTAGAGTTGTAACCCATTAGTCCTATTCGAAGAACCTGATGAGAAAGGTAAAAACAATAGAATACTAAATGTTTTGTAAAATCTCTTGGGAAGGCTGGGGCAACCCTTATCTCAGCTATTTATATCTGTAAATGGTAATGACAGTGTTTGTTTACACTTGACCTAAATAGGACCATAAAGTCTCTTTTTGGACTTACGTGATTCAGAGGGTAGGTTAAGGTTGGCATATTTTGAGTGTTCATCTTGTAGACAGCAAAACATGCCCATCTGAAAACTGTACTGTAAACCTGCTAGCTTCTTATGAATGGGGGATAAATTTTAAATCTTTTAATATAATTCTTTAGGCTATATAATTTGGAATTAGTATCCACGAGTAATGTTAAGATATTTTGAAGTTTTTCAACTGGTATGTTGGGAATCAAATAGCAAATCTATTATTTCTTATCATGAGCCTGTATTTACCTTGCCTGCTGAAGCACCTAGGCCTCCTGAGACCTCAATCCCATGATTTTTCATAATATATTCAGTTATTTCTTTCCAGTTGTATCCTTCAGGTACAAAGACAGTGTTGACTGTTGGAAGCCTTGCATCCTGCCAAACAGAAAGGAATAGGTTGGAGCCTCTTTTGTGCTTTCTGGATTTGTGTACATTCTTCAGTTCTCTCCAAGATATTCAGGAAGCTGCACAAAGTGCATTTAAGAATCCCACCATCTTGTTTTTCTTCTCCTTGCTTGTGTGGAAACCTGTGAAAGTGACTAATTCACTATAGAGCCTGTTGACCAACTATCTGGTTAGTCAGTTTGATTTTGTTTAAGACTAGACCTACACTGAAAAGTTAAAAGTTTATTTCATATATTCTGTACCCACAATTTTATTCAACTAATGATTCTGGTTGAACAAGTATAGAAGAAACGTTAACCAGTTTCTTCTTTGTGGTCTCTGTGACTCACACAAATGGGTTAACTATGCCTTCATAATGCATTGTTCAGAAACTTCTAGAGCTGTTATGTAGGCATTTTGGCAGTGGCCCCTCCTCCACTGTTTATATATGGCCAGCCGTGTTCCTGCTCAAACCCTCAGTTCACTTTCATCCTCCACAGCAGCAACATCGAAAAGAATTATTAGCTGTATGTTTTGGCTTCAATTGTTAGTTTTTTTTTGACTCAGACTGCTTATTCTCTCAGCTTTCTTTTGTGATTTGGCTCGGTAACTTGGTTTGACTTGGACTGTTTCTCGGCTTCTCTCTTTACTCTCTTTTGGCTACTCTGTCTACCTCTGATTCTCTGGTAGCCATGCTGTCCAGATCTTTTTAGAAAAGTCTACCATTTGTGGAGCAAAGCTCCCAAATACCTGTGGCCACTTCCATTGCCTGTTGTGCCCTGTGAGAAAATCACAATATCGGGTCGTCACATTGCAGGCCCACAAAAACTGTTCTTTGTGTGCTTAAAGGCCGTCATCTAAAAGTAGCTCTTGACTTGTCCGGATGCGCTGTTAATGTCCAGTAGATTCTTGGTTCTGTGCACTTTGGTGACAGCTCCTCCATCTGCCTCACAAGTTGTATTTAAGCGACCCTCTGCTGAAGCTCCTGCAGCCTAAAGTGCCAGGTATCTTGCATGTGATCCTGCCATTGGTAATGGCAAGTCAAAAGGCATGGCTTCTGTGCCAGGGTTCCCTCAACACTGGGATGCTCTCTCAGTTGTGAGGCTGCTTCTAAGTGTGCTGAACACCAACACCATAAGAAGAAAAGGAGGTCCAAAGATCTTTCCCAACCTCAGTTGCCATCTTCATCTCTACTTTTGCATCTGGATCAGCATCACTAGACCACTTACCACCTTGTTTTTTCTCTGGCTCAAATTCTTCAGCCCTGAACTCCATACCACTTTCCGGAGGTGATTCAAGCATCAGCTATGTCAGATGGTGAGATAGTTGACTCGCTCTCATGTCCTGAGTATTCTCTGGGTCTTCCAGCTCAGTCTGAGTCATGATAATTGCCTCCTGGAATTCATCTTGTCAGGGATGCTCCCTTACTACCTTCACCTCCTGCTCAACACAGGCCTGTCTTGACACTTGTCTTCAGGTTCATCCCAATCTTCTGTTTATTGGGTTTGAGGGTTTAGGACTGACCTCTAGTTTGTCATGAATCTGGATGATACCATCACCTTTCTCCTGAGGCTGTTTTGGCCAGGCAGTTCGGCCATAAGCACTGTGCTCTATCCCGGTGATGCTGTCACTATTCTCCCTCATCTTCTAAAAAGAATTCTTTCTCTGAAGAAATCATAGAATACTGATTACTGTTACTCCAGGCACCATAATCTGGTTCCCCACTTATGTTTATCTGGATTGAAGTCCAATTTGGTATTACTACCATCAGGATGTTTGCTCATACCACTATATGATGAAGAATGGGGAATCATTGGATTAGAGCAGGATTTCTTGCTCTACTAAGCACTGTCTTCAGTCCCAATCTCCTACACAAACCCATTCTTCTCACAAAGCAGTGTGATCTCTACTACCTGTAGAAACACAGGCATGTCCTGCAGCCACTTCCTCCACCAATGTACCTCAGGCATCCAATTCAGTCATCAATGTGCCTCTCCTCTCTGCTGCTTCCACCAGTGTCTCTTGTACTACTACTTCTACCAGTGCTCCCAACAGTTGCTTCAGTTGTGGTGGCTTCTTCATGCTGTTGTTCTTCTCCATCTGTTGCAGCTCCTTGCTGTGACTTTGTCACCATCTCCACACAGATTGTGCTGACACCATTCCAAATCCATTGTATCCTATAACACTCTCAAATTCAACTTCATCTTCTTCCACTGTTGTTCAGCAGCACTACCTCCTAACATGCTTGGTGAACATGAATCTGTTTCACCCACAGACAATATCCACACCTTTGCAGAGTTGATGGTGTGCATGGCTAAGTCCCTTCAGCTCAACAGTGAGTCGCACGGACAGGAACCTGAGGAGACTTCAAGCAAAAGTTCCTTGCATACCTCTTCTTCCAGCTTTTCTTACAATGGTAAGGGAACCCATTGTCTGTAAGACCTGTGTCTAAGAAGATGGACACTGCATATAGGATTTTTGATTCCCATGCGGATTAGCTTTCTCAAGACCAAAAGCCCAATTCTGTTGTTGAGGCTGCTCAGACCAAGACAACTCAAAAGAAAGTAATGCACCCTACTGACAAGGAAGGTCACAAACTTGATGTCGTTGCTAAGAAATTCTACTCCCACTGCAGTTTTGTCCTTCCGCATCATGAACTACAAGATGTGTATGTTGGCATATCAGCATCATCTATGGGAGCAAATGACACCACTCTTAGTGAAAGTCTCGGATGATGACTGATATTTGGCTATAGCTGTCCAATCCGAGGCCTGTACCTTAGCATCATAGCAACAGACAACAGTAAGACATGTTGCTGACTGCAGCGCAAAATCTTTTGTGTTGGCGATAGCCTTATGCCACTATGCCTGGTTGTGCTCTTTGTTTTTTTTCTCACCAGGCCAATAGTACTATTGACGATTTGCTCTTCAACAAGTGTGAGTTGTTCCACAAGGACACTGATGATACCTTGGAACATACCCAGAAGATGGGGACCACTGCCCATAAGTTTGGCTTGCTTTCTCAATCTTCTTGGTCTTCCAGGCTTAGATATTTATGGTCAAGACACCCTTCAACTTCTAAGTGAGCCTACAGCCCGGTCCCTCCAAAATGGTCCAGTCTCTTTTTCTGCACTACCACCATCCTGGAAATCCTCCATCCCATCACACTACAAGTCCCAGTCTCATAAAAAGAAGTTGGAGAGCAAGCATCACCTTTGACTTCTTTCAGGGCCTCTCTCCTCCCACTCTCCCTTTTGGCAACAGACTCTATCCTTACTGACATGCCTGGTACAACTTCATGACCAGTTCTTGGGTTTTCAACATCATCAACGGAGCTATGCTAAATATCCCTTTATTGGAATAGTTCACATTGCCATTCCTTTTATCTCTGTTGGAGGAGATAGACACTTTTGTCCAGAAAGGAGCCATTGAACTCGTACCCCCATCTTTCATCCTGTGGGAATCTTCCCCCAATACTTCAAAGAAGAATTGTGGACTTTGCCCCACTCTGGACTTTACGGACATGAATTCTTTCATCCATCCCAGACGTTTCTGTATGATCACCTTTCATTCTATCTTTCTGTTGCTGAAAGAGGAGACTGGTTTGCAACCTTGGACCTTATTTTCACATTCGGATCCTACTATTCCACCAGTGCTACCTCTGCTTCGCCATGAGAAGGAAGGCCTGTTGATTTTGTGTTCTGCCTTTTGGACTGTCTACTGCCCCCTGCATCTTTACTAAATGCATGGCAGATGTGGCAGCCTTGTTATGCCAGCATCATCATCTTTCCATACATAGACGACTGGCTCCTTGTTGCACATTTCAGGTCTTGCCTCTGTTCAGATACACACCTTTCCCTTTGACTCTTGGCTACTTAGGTCTCATTGTCAACTTTTACTTGTCCCACTTGCAGCCATCCTGTACCATCCAGTCCATTAGAGCAGTGCTTGACTCTCTGAGTGTGAGAACGCTCTTTTCTCAAGACTGCTTCATGCTCTGTATTGTGCTGTTCTCTGCTGCTGCCATTCCAGGCAGCTGCCTGCCAGGCTCATTCAGGTTCTCTTTGGCCTCCACAGTCTTTGTGATCCTGAATGCTCATCTTCAAATGTGACCACTTCAAGGCTGGTTCCTCTCCACATTCAATGTCCTTGTGGATTTGCCTCGGATGTGACTGACAATTCCAAAGGCAGGTCAGTGCTCTCTGGAGTGATGGCTCCACACTGACAATCTGCTAGCTGGGATGCCCTTTCTTCCATGTCAGCTTATGAAGTCTCTGACAACAGTCACATCCATGGTAGGTTGGGGCACACCACTGAAACTCCATCCAGATGTTCTCCAATCTGCATTCCACATTTAGGAGCCATCAGCAGCCAAGTCACATTAGAATGCACAGTGCACCATTGTCTGCTCCAGGACTTAGAAGAGACAGGGATCACTAGGTGACAACTTCCTGTATCATTGGGGGAGCACTGCTGTGTATGCTTTTTTTACATTCCCTCTCTTCATGAGAGTTCTCTCCAGGCTGTCAAGGGACAGAGTGAACTACATTTTGGTGATGTCCTGGTGGCCGAAGCAGCTGTGTTTCACCCATCTTCTCCACCTGTCTTGAGGACTTTATCCCAAGTTTCCATCAAGACCAAATCTCCTGACTCTTCATGACAGTCGGGTTTGGCACGCTGACATGGACACCCTCAAGCTGACAGCCTGGAGGATCTGTCCTTAGACTCCCTCTCAACACCGCTCTGTTGAATCCTAGCAGCCTTCCACTCGAAGATCCTACACCTACAAGTGGGGCAGGTTTCTTTCATTTTTGGCTGCCCAACGTATACTTTAAGATGTGGCTTGGATTTAGCATGTTTTTGAGTTCCTTCTTTCTTTATCTGAGAAGGGCCTCTGTGGCTGCTATATCCCATTGGTTCCAGTTGACAGGCAAGCCTTTTGCTGCCAGTGCCCGTCAGTCAAAAGCTTCTTAAAGGGCTACATGAACCTGAACCCTCCAATTTGTGTCCCCACTGCCCAGTGGAATCTGGAACTTCTCCTATTGCAGCTCTCTCAGAGGCCATTTGATCTGATGGTGACTTGTGACATCTACCTCCTGATGTAGAAGATAGTCTTCCTGGTGGCAATAACATCAGCCAGGTGAGCTAGAAAGCTCTGTGCTCTCTGTATCAATGCTCCCCATCTTTCTTTTCCAGAAGGACAAAGTAGTCATCAGGCTGGACATTTCCTTTTTTCCCAAGGTGGACAGGACATCATACTATCTGCATTCATGCCAAACCCATCCTCAGAATTTGAACCGATGCTTCATTGCGTGGATGTTAGAAGAGCATTGGCCTGACATTAACAGGACAACTAACATTAGACAGTCTCAAAAGTTCTCTTTTTTACTCTAAGCGCAAGAAGGGACTATCAGTTTCTGCCCAATATATCTCCAAATGAATCTCCTCTGTCATTCACCTGGCCTATGAACTAGCCAAGAAAAACCCTCCTGTGATTGTGTACAGCCATTCCACAAGAGCTGTGATTACCTCTTTGGCCTTTCTGAAGGATGTTCCCATACAGGACATTTGCAAGGTGGTTACCTGATCTCAGCCCTTGACTTTATTGCATGCTACAGACTGGACTTGAGGTTGAGGGCTGATGCTACCTTGGGGGAGCAGTGCTGTACTCCTGCTTTACATCACTCACCCACCACCTGGATTAGTAGCTTGCTAGTCTCACATTTGTGTGAGTCACAGAGACAATGAAGAAGAAGAACAGGCTGCTCACCTGTAACTGTGGTTCTTTGAGTGGTCATTTGTGAACTCATACAACACCCACCCTTCCTCCCCATTTCTGTCATGCTCAATATGCTTAGCTTCTGTGCTGTTGCTTTGGCAGCCATGAAGCTAAGGATTTGCGCAGGAACATGGTTTGTCATATGTACCAGTGGAGGAGGGCTACCAACAAAATGCTTGCATAACTACTCTAGAAGTTTCCAAATGATGCACTGTGCAGGCACAGTTAACCCATTTGTGTGAGTTTACAGATAACCATTTGAAGAACCACCATTACAAGTGATCAGCCTGTTCTTATCAGTGCTGAAAATGGCAAGAGTGTTCATAGCACAAAAAGGTATTCCCTTTTCAAACTACTTTCTACTTTGGAGTCATTATCTTCAGCCGTAGGATATTGATGATGTTAGGTACCAAGTATCTATGGCCTAGCTGCTTATTTCTTTTCCATCTTACAGAAATTATCCTTGTTTCCTTTTCCTTCCTGTTCTCATAACTTCACCTTAAAGAGTTCCTGTAATAGGCAGCACACATGTGAATTATATGTCTTGTTCATTGTATTGGTGACCTACATTCTCCACTCATTATTGTAGTTTCAGTCCTACCGGTTCTTTCACAAAGAGTTTGAGGCCTAATTTCTGTAGTCCTGAACACAAATACTGGCTGTTCTCCTTGTGAAGCTTCCATGAGTTTTCTAGTCCCTGTGTAGGAAAAAAAAAAGTATTTATTTTCCCTAAAATACAATGCTGGCATGCAGTAAAAAGGGGGTAAACATTGTCATCTTTTGAAATGCCAGATTTGTGATTGAGATGTTGTTAGGTTTTACTATCTGCCTGCCATTAGTTTTGTGTCCAGATGACAAACAGTAAAACAAGCAGAAGCATCTCTTTTACCCTTCTTAGACCAGCTAAGGCCTAACTAAGGGGTTGATTCTTAGTCTACTTTCTAGGTTCTTAATCCTCTTTCCTATTAAAATAAAATGAAACAGTTGTGTACCTGCACGAGTGACTACTGCAAAGCTGCTCTAAAATTTCCATGTCCAATTAAGTCCAAAAAGTAACATTGATTCACTGCCTATCATTTACTTCATTTACCACAGCCCATTCACCCATTATTCAGCCTGTGTGACTTATATTCTCTTGTAGCAACTGACCTTTTCTGCAAGCATTGCCAAAGCTTCCCGCAGGCAAAAAAATGTGTTGATAGGAGCAGTATGATGGTATCTGTAAAAGTGCATGCAGTACATAAGACATATGCATAGACCAAGTCAGAATTCACATTGTAATCTACTATATAAAGGTCAAAGTTTGTCTGTGGGTTTGTCTGTTTGTCTGTGTCAGGCAGGCAAAGACATCATATGATTGGCTGTGTGAAGTGAGAAGACCTCATATGATTGGCTGCCTGTGAAGATTCTGTGGAATCCTGGGGTTGGCAGTTCAAGGAGGGGCCTTTAGAATTCTCAGCCAGAGAGCTTTGAATAGGCCGGTTGCTATGGTGATGAGGCCTAGCAGGTCCCCTCATGAACCCAACCTCTGTATGTTAACAACTCTGAATACGGACTGGATTGGGGAATATGGGCAAATGTTACAGGTACTGGACAACACAGTTTGGGGAATTAGAGACACAGGATCTCAGATCTGTGTATTTCAACCACATCTAACGCCTAAGGTAAGGTAAGGTAATTCCTAAGTTATTTCTAACAAGAGCTATGAGAAAGTCAAATCCTGGGCAATGCTGGGTAAATACGCTAGTCTACATTATAGATTATGATATAGAATATGATATAATTATGCACATTGCTTCCATTCCTTCAGGGAATGGGAAATCAGATAATGCAGCAGGGAAGGGTTGTACTATTCTGCAATTTAAAGCTGAATGCCCATATTGCACAATGTACATGTGTATGTGTGTATCAGTTGATTCCAAGGCATAAAAATGTGATGTTCAATTGCATTAGTTTGTGTATTCAGTGCAGAGTTAACCTTAGAGGCTGCGCTTGAGAATGGAAAGAATGGCAGGGGTTGATAAAATCTTCTCTTTTCTGCCATATGTCTATTGAAAATCATTCTGCCTTGTGATTGAAAGATGTGTGATAGTAAGATTTGGTATCATACCTTGAATCTCTTTGGGGAATAGTAGTACAGTTGTATAGGTGAATAATAGTGTGCAGTCTATTTACGAGAAATCAAGAAGTTACTTTCCAGAAAAGAAGTAAGAAAAATAGTTATAAATTCTTACTGTCTTGGCTTGTCATCACAGCCCCAGTATTTTGTCAGCTCCTTCATGTCTAGATAGAAGGAGATAGGCTTTGTCTTCCTGGTATAAATCTTTTTCCTGAAAAAATGAAAATCAAAGTGTGAGCTCTTCAGGAAATGAATCCTACAAATCACAAATTTCTGCGTCCTTTCCCCAATTATGTGTTGTAAACTTCACATTTCAATTCCATTAAAAATCAACTGGTCTTTTGGGGTGATATGCCAGTGGTTTGGGGCCCAAGTCCGGTAAGGATTTAATCTGAGTGGGAATTGTGCTAAGAATGTGAGGAAGTAATGGTGACATTGACAAAAAAGGATCTTAAAAAGATTCTCACCAAAGATTCTCCCATTCTCACCGATGGTGGAACCAAAGGCTAAATGAATATTTTCCTGGATAGTTCATGACCAAGTGTGTATGCAGGTACATATGTGTACATTTCACTTGAACGTTTTAAGTCTAATCTAAAGTAATGTGATTCTTCAGTGTTCTTTCAGTTTCCTTTTATTTTGCACAGTATACACTGCTAAGTGTGAGTGATTCCACAGGCTACAGTGAGAAAATACAGGTTTGCCCCCCAGTATGAAAAGTTATGATGGCAGTGGCAATAAATTGATCAGATTCAGGTTTGATCTTGGCAATTTCCTAAGTGTTTTCAAAGGCAATGCCAAGTTCTATTGCTTGAGCTTTTTTTTTTTTTTTAAGAATAAAACAGGAATATGGTCGTGTGATCAGAGTGCAGGGCCTGATGCGACCCATACACCCACCCGATGATGATGATGATGATAATTTGGCTCCCAGTCCCTCTAGATTCCTGTACTGGCCCTTTTCTCATCAAAAGGCATGATTTTTTTTCAGCCAGCCTCCAGAAGAGCCTTTGCCTTTAAAGTAGGTTGCAGGAGCCTTCCTCCATTTTCTCACATTTTTTTTAAAAAAGTGTTTTTCAAAACCAGAAGTGACTTTCACCTGGGATGTTGGCATTTTGGAGCAGTCTGTGCAGCCTCCAGAAGGTCCTAGGGATCAAAACATAGCCTCAGGACCTGACACAGTTACCTGCCTCTGGTGTAGAACTTTCTACTGTGGGGCACTTGTATTTGGAGCTCTCAAGAAGGTATAGGTGTTGCAATCTTGGAAGCATTTGTCTGGTTCAGTAGGATTCAATTGCAGAGAACCACAAGTGAAAGGAAAATGCCAAAAACACTTGGAAGAGAATTCTTGCAGTGATCTCAGATCTTGGAAACATTACTCTTTTTTGGCTTACAGTTTCCTGAACCTACTACTGGCCATATTGGCTGGAGATTCTGGGAGCTGTATCCCAAAATAACTTTTCCAAGCTCTGATTAAAGAAATTCTAAAGCCTTCCTTAGGCTTGTGCAAGGGTTTCGAGAAGCTGTTGCAGAAGCTTGAACACTATTTCTAGGTCCAATTGCATTTTTTTCTCACAATGCTCTAGTTCAAGGTACAAAATACATCATTTGTGAACAGGGAACCCATTCTGCAATGACCCAGTACAGTGGCTGTGGATCCAAGTCATTGTATTTTTTTTAAACCACCTTTATCTCAAGGGCTGTGGTCTCCCACAGGCCCACCTACCATCAGACAAAGTTGAGATGGCTGCCCCAGGGAGCAGGTGTTGGGAATACAGTGCCAAAATGGTGGGGGATAGCACCACCTGAGCCACTTAGCTTGCCCAGTGCCCCACAACATAGACCATTGCTCTGAAGTACAGTGTACAGTTCTCCCTCCACATTTGTAGGTTTGATTGTCATGAATTGGATTATTTGCAAGGCGTCTGTGCCTCCTCCATTTTCCTCCTTCCATTCCCATGCAAAAAGTAAGGCAATGGGGGGGTGACACATCCATGCACTTTCCTTCTCCCCTCCAGAGCTCTCTCCTCCATTCTCTTGTCTGTGACCTGGGCCGGAGAACTCATGCTGAGGCAAAAGTTAAAGCAATTGGGCAGGGGAAGACATGCGTGTGGGCTTTCCTTGTGTCCTCTGGAGCTCTTCCCTTCCATTCCTCTGCCTCTGCCCAGGCACTGAGAACTAGTGCTGAGGCAAAAGGTAAAGCAGTTGGGGGGCACACATGCTCTTTCCTTCTCTCCAGAGCTCCCCTCTCTCACTTGCTTGCCTCTGGTCCAGGCACAGAGAAGAAAGGCTCTCCTGTGCCAGAGCCCCAGAAAGGAATGGGAGTGGATTGTGGGGGGAGGTGTTATTCATGATTTTTCCACTTTCACAAGGGTTCTGTACCCTGAACTCTCACGAATGTTGAGGGGCCACTGTAATCTGTTGTCCTGTCACTAGTTTTGAATTGCAATTTAACTGGAAGTCTAGCCAGGTTTCGTGTATATAATTGGGATGTGGATAGGTGTAACAGCCATTACAGCCTTTGCCTCAGTCAGCAGTATCTCTTGGCCCCACCCTGTTTTCCCCTAACATATGGAGGCACCTCACATCTTATTGAAAAGACATACTTCATAGGCAAAGTTGTTTTTACCTGGCTCTTTCACTGAAAGAAATGGGACAAGCTCCAGGTGGTGCGCTTAAGACCTTCTGGGAACCCGAGTAGAGAATGTCAATTCCTGTGTGTTCAATAAGAGTAAAACTTTGTTAAGAGCTCTCTCACTTGATAGAGATAAGAGAAAAGTTTATCACAAAGGAATATTGTGGGCTTAGTTTTCTCTCTCTATTTAGTACTGTATTATGATTCTCCTAATACATTCTTTTCCTGCCATGTCATTTTGTAAAGCGGTGACCTGTTTTAGAAGTCACTGTAAAATGAGATTTTGGAGAAATGAGTATCTCAGTTTTGGAAAAAAAAAAAAAGTATAATGCCAGATTTGTGGGACATATCCCATTAGACATTAAAAGTCCTTTAACCATTTCCTTTTCCAGTAAATGCTGAAATGTTCAAGACATTTCTGAAAACATTTTTTAAAAAATTTAAAATCTTAGGAAAATATGCTGAGCAGATAACCATGACATTTAAAGTAACATATATGGGTATAGAGCAGGGGTGGCTAACTGGGGGAAGTCATGAGGCTACACTGGTCCTACAGAAAACCTTGACAGGCTGTAGCTCCCCATCAAAAATAAAAATACTGCAAGCACATTTTTTTGCCCCCAAATCACCCCAAACACCCTCTGGGGGGCATGGTAACTTTTTTTGCCACTTTGGGTGTCTCCTGGACCATTTTAGACTCAGGAGAGGCCTTCAACAGGAAGTGACGTGGCCTTGTTTGCCTACATCTTTTTTTTAAAATAAAGTCTCGTGAGCCTAAAATGGCCTGCTAAGTTAATGAAAATGCCCCCTTACGCCCCCAAAGAGTGTTTGGGTGTACTTGGGAGCATTTTTTAAAAATGGCCATAGAAGCAGCCCCAGCATCTGCATGAGGGCCACAGACCATATTGCCCATCCCTGGTATAGAGTGTGGGAAAACCATGGTCTGAAAATGCCTGTACTATTTATCCCTTATGCAAGAGTACATGGGTGACACAGAAACCCAGTATCTCCTGTAACCATTTTTAATTTCTCCTGTGAGTGTTATGGTGTATTTAGATGGGTCTGTGAAACAGGCCAAAGATAAGATGCACAGCAAATCCATGTTTATTTTCTTGCATAAATCTTCGTTAGGAATGATTAGTCAATCAGTTTTGGTTAGTAGACTCAAAATTAATATCTTTTCCTAAGTATCACTTTTGTGTAGAGCCTCAAAATGAAAAATCATGACAAACCTTCATGTTACAATAATAGTTGCTTACCTTGTTGGTCCATGAGAACAGGAGATCCACCAAGAGATGCTACAGCATCTACTAGTAGTAAGCAATTATACCTAGTACAAGGGGGATAAGGGACAGGAGCTTAGAAAGGAGTCCCCAGATATACATGCTTGAGAGAGAGTATCATTAGATATATACATGGTGCTTAAAAACTTGCCAGTTAGGCTCAAATTGCATCTTATGTGGGATTCCTTGACAGTTTTCTCTGATATATTTTCTTATCATAACAGCCGTTATATGTTTCACATCTGAATAATACAAATCTGGTTAACTCATCTGGGGGTGAAATATTCTAAATAACACTTCACAGATGATTTTCTAATGTATGGAGAAATGCATACAAAGAGTCCGTATTATTCTTCCCTTCAGTTGAGCAAAGCAACTTGGAGAGGAATATTTAGAGCTGGAGAATCAGCTGAAGGTAGGTTTTTTTTAAGATGAAAAATAATTGGAAGTTTGAAATTGCTCAACAACCTCTCTGTGTTTTCATTTCAGTCATATAGCCTGTCTTTTTGCTTTCTGTTTCATAGTGAAAACAACAAGGAAGTGTAACATGTAGGTTGAACCTTAGTGGGATAAAACTTGCTGATGCTTTTATTGGAGAGAATTCTGTTGATTCTGAACTTTTTTTTTTAATCTGTCACTTTGCTTTTACAGGTTACATTTGTCTGTGAGTTTAATGAGTCTCTACTCCAGTCATTGGCCCGAAAAACCTGTCTAGGAGCCAGCATTAGCAAAATTCATCCTTCATTCGCTGTGGGTTCCATTTAAGTGCAACATAGGACATTCTTTTGGTAAAAGCTTAGCTCATTGGTCTTTTGCACTCATGCTAGACTTACCTGGGTCACGTCGTTAAGTACTCCCTGGTATGTGGTACCCAGTTTCCCTGTTTCTCTGCTGTTTTGGGAGAAAGAAAATCCACCTGTAGCACCTTTGCCACAGTGACCCTTACAGGACATCCGTCAGCCTTATCTATTATGGGGAATGACATTACCCACTCCCCATGACCCCACTGACCTGTGACAGAGATCACCAAGGCCATCCAGTGGCTGAACTACTCCAGTGGATGATTCTCCATGTGTGATGAAGAACAAAATGGGAGCATGTTGCAATAAACCCTATGATAGGAATGGTGGAAAAGTATTATGAGAGAGAGAGAGAGAGGAGAGAACTATATAAAATGAAAAAATGAAAATTATATTTTAAAAAATGAAACTAAAACAATACAGCAATTGTCTGCTAAATTTCTAACCACTGAGTTGTTCTAGCCATCTCCACAAGAAAAGACATTATGGAGTCTATTGTGCAAACTGTATTTCCAACATGCTTTGCCTGCTCAACTCACCTTTTCTATTTCTTCCAAAGTAAAATATTCTCCAGGAGCTTTTATCAGTTGATATACTTCAGCTCCTATAAGGCAATTAATGATAAATTATGTTCCTTGAATATTAGACAATATAAGCTTCAGGAAAGCAATGCCAATTATTTGAGGAAAAGATACACAGTGGTCCATGGCAGAGCAAAAGTTTTACAGGCAGAAAGTTACAGTTTCTTTAGGTGGGTCTAGGAAGTAAGACCCAGTGCCAATCATTCATTGTTGACAGTATTGGGACAGATGGACTAAAGATGTGATTATGTGTTAAGCAGCTTCCTCTTCTTCCCCTGGCATGCCACTGGTATTCAATTTCCTATGAGCTGAAATTAGAAGTATTGTCTGAGTCAGCTGGGCAGCTGAATTAGTTTTCAAGATCAGTCCTTTGTCACTAGGCTCTCTGGGAGATGGAAAAACTGCAAAAAATGGAATGCAGGGAGACAGAACCAGAAGTTGCCTGAAGTTCAGCTCTGGTTTTGAAAAAATGGGTATTGTTTGTAATGAACAAACTCTGCAACCCAGTGAGAAAGTGAATTGCCATTCCTGGGGAGACTGTTCACCCCGTTGTAGGGGGATCTTCATGTTTCTGAAAGTTTCTTGTACTATTATCTTCAGCTGGAGGTAAGCAATAAAGACAATCTTCAAAGGTTGGGAAGCTGTTGCATGAAAATGAATTGTGCATTGCTGACCAGGAAAATGTTTCATGGCTGGTTTGCAGTCTAGGGAAGGTTACAGAGGCATACTTCTGAATAGATTTGCATAAAATTTAGCTGTATGTTGTATGTTTGTTGACAAAAGGTCAAAATTGGTAAGAATTAGATTTGACCCCTCTACTGCTGAATGTAGACCCTGCATTCCATTCCAAATTAAAACTTGGCCAACAGGACTTTTAAAAAGCCCCCCCCCCGTTTTAGATTGTTGGTTCCTTCTAAGACTTAGGAAGCTGAGTATGTTTAGCCTAGAGAAGGGAAGAGAAGAGTGAGATGTGGCATCAGAGCAATCTTTAATTTCTGGAATGGATGTCAGTGTAGAAGATAGGGTCAGCTGCTTTTTGGGCTCAAGAAACTAGAATACAAAACTGTGGATTCAAATTCCAAGAAGAGATTCTACCTAATAATGAGAAAGAACTTTTTTTTTTTTTTTTTTTGCTATTAGAGCTGTTCAGCAGTTGAATTCACTCTGTTGGAGGATGATGGACTCTCTTTGGAAGTCCTTATGCAGAAGCTGGGTGGGTGTCTTTTAGGAGTGCTGTATTTTGTGTATTCTTGCATGGCAGGGGGTTGGATGAGGTGGCCCTTGTGGTCTCTTCCATGATTCTGTGATTTTACAATATTGAAATAACTCATGTGGAAGGTCAGCATATTAAAAATTCAGTGACTCATTCAAGTCGGAGAATGCATGGTTTTACTGATGTTGCAGGACTGCAACTTCCATTGATATCATCAGCAAAAACACTAGTGTGAGACTATGGTAGTTGTAGTCCAAGAACATCTGGAGGACCATGCTTTCTTCACCTCTCCTATAAGTGTAAGGGTGAGGAATAGATCCATGTTCCTGGTAGGGCGATGGAAAAGTAGCACTGCAGTGAAAGACACTGGCTTTTCTATTAGAAATGAGTCATGTATTAACTTGAGTATATAGCAGCAGCCTGTCAAAGTCCAGTCAGATTCCATGGGAACCTTCAGAGTATAGTATAATTAAACATGGACCAGGAATTAAGCATTTAATTGTTAAAACAGATGTTATTTACTGAAATAAACATACATTAGATGAAAAATTTGATCAAAGTTGAAGGGGAATCTGTAGGAAATGAGACTAAAACTGTTAGGATTCAGCCTTCATTTAGCAGAGTTACACAGAGAAACATTTAAAAGCTTGTCTAATGGCTTGTAGCTTCAGACTGACTGATGTAATAAACACAAACACAGGTAGCTTTGGATAAAAGACTTAAAATACTTTACTAATGGCTTCTTCATTTACATCTGTATTGAGAGCCTGCTACCTGTCTAACTGTTGAATAGGAGAATCTTCTGTTTTAACTCACCATCCTTCTCGATGGGACTTGAAGCATGCGAAGAGTTCAGATAAGGGCAGCCATGAGAACAAAGATTGATCAGAGAGAGGAAGAGCAAGGAGGGGTCTTAACTTTTATAAGACCGATGACCCAAGCACAGTCCTGGGTCACATGATCTGATCACCTGAGAACCAACGGTATTTATGATCATGCAATAAAACACAGAAAAAGGCAAAAGGAGCAGATCTGGCATGCAGGGACAAAGGGAGCCCTATCTGGCTATTGCCCAGTTGTTCTAACAACAAGAGGGGGGGGGGAGAGAGAGAATGCTGAGATTTCCCAACAGAATCTGCCTTATACAAAATCAGGATGTTGGTCTATATGGCTTTGTATTTATTCCTCTAACTAGCGGTGGCTCTCCAGGATTTCAAGCAGAAGTCTTTCCTAACCTTATCTAGTAGCAGCAGTAGAAATTGAAACTGGTACCTTTTCCATGCAAAGCATGAGTTGTAGCACTGATCTACAGCAGGAGCAGAAGCAGTCATGATAATTTCAGAGGAATAGTAATGGGATCTTGTAATCAAAACTGCAAGTGTTGGAGCATTTTAAAAATAAAGATGTTTGTTAAAGCCCACTTTGTGAGATGAATGAAGTGCTGCTCTCTGTTGTTATACAAATGAAATTGTATTGAATTTCATAGAATCATAGAGTTGGAAGATTGCACAGGGGCCATGCAGTCCAACCCCCTGCTATGCAGGAACACACATCAAGGCACTCTCAACAGATGGCCATCCAGCCTTCATTTAAAAACCTCCAAAGAAGGGACTCCACCACACTCCGAAGTGGCATATTCCACTAACAGATAGCTCTGACCCTCAGGAAGTTCTTCCTGAGGTTCAGGTGGAATCTCTTCCTGCTACTTGAATCCATTGCTCCTTGTCCTAGTCTCTGGAGCAGTAGAAAGCAAGCCCGCTCCCTCCCTCACATGACATCCTTTCAGATATTTAAACAGGGCTGTCATGTCCTCTCTTAACCTTCTCTTCTGCAGACTCAACATCCCCAGCTCCCTAAGCCGCTCCTCAGGGCATGGTTTTCAGGCCCTTCACCATTTCAGTCTCCCTACCCTGCCTTTCTTCTGAGATGGGATCCATGAGGGCTTTTCCAAACTGACCTAGATCATAGAATTATAGAAGTGGAAGGGACCACAAAGGCTATCTTTTCCAAGCCCCAGCCATTTAGGAATACGCAACTAAAGCACTCCCAAAAGATAGCCATCCAGCCTCCAGGAGCATACGTCACACTCCAAAGCAGCCTATTCCACTGCTGACAGTAAGAGCAACACAGCTCTTACTAACAATGTTCTTCCTAATGTTTAAGTGGAATCTTTTTCTCTTGTCATTTTCTGTCATTTTCACTGGAAGAAACACTCCCACTCACAATAATGGAAGCTCTTTTTGTAATCTAAACAGTAATTATGGTCCAATAAATTTTAGAAGGCTGCACTTTGCTCATGTCCCCTCTAGACCAGTGGTTCTCAACCTGTGGGTCCCCAGATATTTTTGAACTTCAGCTCCCAGAAGCCCTGAGCATTGACCATAGTGGCTGGGGCTTCTGGGAGCTGAAGTCCACAAACATCTGGGGACCCACAGGTTGAGAACCACTGCTCTAGACCATTCCCTTGCTCATTCTATTGCCCACATATATTTTGGAGTACAGGTCTCATCACTTCCATATGGCATGGCCATATTGGGAATTGTAGTCCAATGTATCTAGAAGGAACTAGGTTGAGGAAGGCTGCACTAGTCTATGGCCATTTCTGCACTAGCCTGTTATAGTGCTGTTATTCATTTTTCAACATCCTGTGGAATCCTGGGGTTTGCAGTTTAGGAAGGGACCTCAAAGGCCCGTCCTTAAGCTGCAGACCCCAGGATTCCACAGGATGCTGAAAGTGGAATAACAGCACTATAACAGACTAGTGCGGAAATGGCCTGTGACACTTTGTGTCAAATTAACTTTGTTAGTTTTTAAAATGTTAAACGACTCTTCATTGTCTTACAGGATAATGATAGCAGGATCAGCAGACCTTTTATGTTGTCCACATTTAGAATATACAGCTCAGAGAAATACTGCAGGGGAGTAGTCTTGTTTCTTCTAACTTGCTGTCTTGAATGCGTGATAAAACATGGACATTGACAACAGAATCCTAAACATACCTAGCATATCTCTCTGAGTGCAGTGGGGATTAATTCTAGGTGATTGAATGCAGGATTGCAGCCTAAGTCACTGCAGTTGATGCACTATAAATGGTAGCCCAGTTTAAATTATAATCTACTATATAAAAGTCAAAGTTTGTCTGTTTGTGAGTTTGTCTGTTTGTCTGTGTCAGGCAGGTGGAGCCCTCATATTAGCTGTGTGAGGCAAAAAGACCTCATATGATTGGCTGCCTGTGAAGATTCTATGGAATCCTGGGGTTGGCAGTTCAGAGAGAGGCTTTTGGAATTCTCAGCCAAGAGCTCAAGCCAGTTGCTATGGAGATGAGGCCTACTAGCAAGAAGGAAGGCAGTGTATTCCCTCGGGAAAGCAAACTCTATATGTTAATAATTCTAAATACAGATTGGATTGGGGAATATGGGGAAAAGTTGCACATACTGGCCAAAACCTATTGGGGAATTGGAGACATAAGATCTCAAATCTGTGTATTTCAACTGCATCTAACCCCTAAGGTAAAATAAGGTAATTCTAAGGCATTTCTAACAAGTGTTACCTATGAAAAAATAAAATCCCAGGCAATGCCAGGTGAATATGCTAGTAATGAATAAAGGCATTATTTTGTAGGAAAAGCAGTAGGCTATTATAGTATCTACTAGAAGGATGGGCAAACTGTTGGCCACGTGTTGCTCTTGGCATACCAAATGCAGCCCCTGAAGCCCCTGAGAACCCCTCAAATAAAAAGGACAATTTTCACTCCAAATTTCACCTATTGAAAAACAAAGCAGTTTTCCTCCCACAAGCCACCTACATTGAAAAATTGTCCTGAAGTGGACCAGTTTTGAAACCAGTAGTGTCGTGATATCACTTCCAGTCATGTCAGGTAAGCCAGTTGCATTGGGTGCCCCATCCTTCCACAATTGCCCACTTGCAAACTGACTAATGATTAAATATATAGCAAAGGATCCAAAATACATACCAAGCCTTTTGGCAGTATCAGTTGCTCGTTCACCCCAGTATCCATTCACAGCTATCAACACTTTGTCTCCTTCCTCAACCATATTCAGGAAGGCTGCTTCCATGGCACAGTGACCTGTACCACTGACAGCAAGTGTGAGGGGGTTCTGTGTCTGGAATGCATACTGGACTCCCAGTTTGATCTCATCCATAATCTGAGGACAATCAAGAAGATAATCAGTGTTTAAAGTAGTTCCCCCAAAGCTGGCAATATGTGCATATATTTACATCTGTGAACCCTCCGAGTGGAGGAAAGGTACCAACTAAAAGCTATATACACACTTGGGTAGAAGGATGAAAATCAGAAGAGTTTGAACCTGACCAAAATAAGGTTCTGAAATTATGCTATAGCAGAGTAGTGACCCACTAGATGTGAGGTTCTGTGTGTGTGTGTGTATGTATGTATGTATTTTCTTATATTGTAGAGTAGGTTGGTTGCTCTCACTATGTTATTTAAGCAGTGGCCATGTTTTTCTATGCAGGGATTCTAACATCTACTGGAACTGAAGAACTGAATGCCTAGGTTGTGTGATATGGCGTGGTTAATTCAGTATGGATGGAGCCTTATTCGTAAAGCCTCTTCATGCTTCCAGACAGAGCTTTTATTGTGTAATTGTCCTCCCTCATTAGCAGAGTTGCACAAGGGATCCAGACATCATTCTCTTCAACTCCTGACAACTGCTTCCTTTTTGGGGGGAAGGGGGGCACAAAATTTACTAAGAAGCTTCGGAATGCATGTCAACACAGAGGTCCCATGTTCAGATATGTAGAAGTGATACACCGCCATTTTAGATTATACTTGTCTGCTATTAAACCTGATACAGACCACTCCTTTGAACAAAACAATTGATCCTGGCAACAGAGTAGAAAGGAATTTCTTGCTTGACTTACAAAGGAAAGAAAATGAGGAAAGAATATCTCCAAAGCAGTAGTAGGTCATGTAAGTTTAAAAGAATTAGTTATTCAAAGATTCCCAAAAAAACTAGTGGATCAAGACTACAGAAAAGCCTGACGATCATTTGAGTGCAGTGGAATCACATTCCTATTACAGAGGATCAAACAGTCCTATTTAAAGGAAAGAACTAATCCTACCCGAGGAGAGGAAATGCCATTTTGAATTTCTCAGTTTTTTTCTAATTTAAACAATGAATAGAACAGATAAAGAATGGTGAAATTCTCAGTCAACAGTTTTAATGAGAAAATTCCTTTTTTAAAAAAATGGAAAAAGGCAAATTTAATGGATCAAAAATAAGCAGAGCGTCAGTGTGATGCCTCAAGGCTAGGGAACAAGATGAAGGATGATATAGGACGCTTCAGTTACAACTCCCAAGAGGAGCTGAGATTGTAACCCTTACCTGGATCATTTCTTTGTGGATGTGTCCTATTAGCTGTCGACCACCTGCAGACAAGATCCGTGGAGGGGAATTGGCAGGTCCAGGACCCAGTAAAAGCCTCTCTGGAACAAACAGTGGCTGCAGCAGAGGTGCCGGGGGAGCCACCTGAAGTTTTTGAGAAGACATGGTGCGGCAACACTGAGCCGAAAACAGAAGCAGCCGAACACGAGCCCAACCTGCTGTCCGTCGCACTAGAAAAACACTGCCCATCACTGACCTTAAATAGAGGGATTGCTGGGGTCAGGAAAAGCAAACAGAACTTAGATATGATAAATGCTGGAGCACCTCCCTCTTCGTCTGAAAAAAAACGAATCTTCTAGTGACTCAAAGCCTATTTATTACTGTTACTGGCCCTCAGGCTTCTGTTCATAGGATTTAGCAGCGGCAGTAGCGTACAACTTCCAACT
The DNA here is from genome assembly GCA_948472985.1 of Iguana delicatissima. Lineage (NCBI taxonomy): Eukaryota > Metazoa > Chordata > Lepidosauria > Squamata > Iguanidae > Iguana > Iguana delicatissima. The sequence goes on from CAOKZL010001296.1 coordinate 404,747, forward strand.
TAGTTACTCCTCAGTTTTCTCCTGGACAGCTCTGTTTTCTAAAGATTTTGGCCTTCTTTGCCTGAGAATTCTGCACCTGTTAGGAGCTGAGAAGTTACATGTCACGCAAACAAACTTCTGGTGTCATTTTGGCCATGTGTTTTGAATAGTTTTGAGAGAAGCTCCTTATTTCTGTTATGTCTGTAAAAGTTGCTTCCCTCAAAAGTTTCTTCAAGAGAGAATCAGAACTATTGGATTATTCTGCAGGAGTCTGCTTGTATCATAAATCACTGAACCTACAAAAAAAAAAGTGGATTTTGCCTAAAAGTTTCTTCAAGAGGAATCAGAACTATTGGATTATTCTGCAGGAGTCTGCTTGTATCATAAATCACTGAACCTACAAAAAAAAAAGTGGATTTTGCTCTTAAACTTTAGCTGTTCAGCACTGGTCTGTTGAAATATCCTCTGTTAATAGTTTGTCAGGAACAGCAATTTTAGATTTTAAATTAGTAAAGAGGTTAACAAATAACTGTGCCTGTTTGCTTCAATGGGTCAAGCCCAAGCCATTTTTCTGCCTGAGCTGGATCAGCAAATTTACTCTCTTCACATCAATATAGAGACTATCCAAAGATGTTCATGTTGCTTTGATGCTTGTGGAAGAAAAACTCCCAAGCATGTTATCTCCCTTTATTGGTAGCAATAAAAACAAAACAATAACTGCATAAACCATTTGTTCCCCTTTCAGTTTTCCCTAAATGTTTGATAACAGTTTCTTTCTAATGCAAGAATGGCCCTGTCTTGCCTGCTCGTTGTTATTCCAGGGTAAGGATTGGGCAACTGTGACTTTCCAGATGTTTCTGGAGTGCAGCTCCACAATCCTGTGTCAATGGCTGTGCGGGCTATAGCTGATGAAAACTGTAGGCCAAAATAATGTGGAGTGCTACAATTCTCCATCCTTGCTTGAGAACCTCAGGAGAATTCCCATCCTACCCCAATGAAACAACAGAGTTATATCTGTATAATTTTCTTTCAGTGCATTCTGTCTTCATTCTTAAACCCCATAGGTGGCAATGGAGCTTTTTGTTTACTGTTGTCTGTTCTATGTCAACAGTTACCTTTTAGGGCCAAATGACATGTGACTTTAACTGTGCAGTTCTGCTGCCTTTCAATATAGTGTGGTCCTCCATCTGCCCTGAAAATTTCCAGCGTGTGAGGGTTTGGTCAGGATGAAGACAGTGTGTAAAGGACAGGAGGCTTTAACTCTTTGTCTTCTGTTTTGATCTTGATCTAAGATTGATGTGTGCATGCACGTGTCATGAGCCAGGCTGAGCGTGCTGCTGATTCAGACTTGGACTCCAATTTAGACTTAGACTCCCAGCCGGGGGAGGATCGCTTGGAGAGGCCTTCGGAGAGGGGGCTCCTTCAGGGGCTAGGGAGGAGTCTGCCAGCGACCCCACTGCTGTCCCGGGCATGGATCCCGAGCCAGTACCTGCAGCAGATGTTTGTGCTCCAGAGGCAGAGGCTAGTGCTTCTGACCCAACAGAGGCTGGTGTTTCTGACTCCAGCCCGGAGCTTGCAGCAGACCCTTCCCCCACGTTCCTTCAGAGGCAGCTGGAGAAGGGGGTGGTTTGGAGGTCTCAGCGGCTGCGGGAGAAGCGTCTGATGAATCAGCCCTGAAGTCTTGAGGGGCTCCAGCTGTGAACTGGGCCAATGGACATTTGATCAGCCCCAGCTGGGCCAAAGACTGTGTATTTAAGACAGACGCTGTTGGAGTTGGGCACAGGGCAACAACCATCTACCAACCGGGAATTTGTGTCCTGGGCTTTCTGTTCCAGGCTAAACCTTGCTGTTTGAGTTTGCTGCCCCTGGGACTTGAATGTTTGTTTTGGTGATGTAACCTCTTGCTTTATTTATTACTAAAGCCGTAAACCCAGCTCCTGCCTCTGTGTCTGTTTAGTCGCCGCCTGACATTGATAGCACATGTGCTGCAATTTGCACTTCAAAAAAAAAGGGGAGGGCAAAAAGGAGGAGTGGAAAAAAGAATAAGTTTTTAGCTTGATGAACATAATATTAGCGACTGTCCACTACAACATGAGTGTAGACTAAAGGAACAGAGACAGTATGATATAGTGGTTTAGTGTTGGACTAGCACTTCAAGAGATTAGGGTTCAAATCTCCCCTTTGTGATGGAAACCCCCTGGGCAAATTACCTTCTCTCTGAAAACAAATTTGCCAAGAAAATCCTGCAATAAGATTGCCATAAGTCAGAATCAACTTCAAGGCACTTAACAACAAAAGGAACAAAAATATTATATTCTGAATCTGCATGGAATATGACACTGGAAAGCATGGCACAATTCTCCAGATATAAACCATTCCTAATAAATAGACCATGGTTTTTTGAATTTTCCAAAATTCATGCTTCAACTAATTTCCTTAGATATTTCCCTTGTTGATTAATTGTCCTTTGAGTTTTCAGGTGTGTAATTCTGCATATCTTTTCTCAGTGCTCTTGGCAAAATTATTTCTTTTTGCATTGCCGGGATATTTGAGAATTGATACTATATCCTTTCTCAGCCATTTCTTCTTTGTATTAAAAATATTTTTCCAGCGTTTCTGTGCAGGGGTAAGTGGGGCAGGGGTGAGATTAAATAAACAGTGAGAAATAGCATCTATTAAAGGGAGTAGTGAATGGGTACAAAAAATAACTTTAACAGAAAATGGGGGAATGTAGTTTTAAGCAAGAAAAAAAATCCAAACTTACTGCCTCCTTGGGTAGCAGTAAGTTTGGATTTTTTCTTGCTTAATTTAGAGCAGTGGTTCTCAACCTGTGGGTCCTCAGATGTTTGTGAACTTCAGCTCCCAGAAGCCCTGAGCATTGACCATAGTGGCTGGGGCTTCTGGGAGCTGAAGTCCACAAACATCTGGAGACCCACAGGTTGAGAACCACTGATTTAGAGCTTGGTAAAGTGACCTTTTGGACTATGATTCCTACCTAGGAATGGCTATGTTGGTTGGCAGTTTGCAGAGTAGGAGTTCCAAACTGGAACACCCTCAGGCTCTGGAACATCATGAATGAATTCACATTTTGTAATCCAGAGAAATCTGGCAGTAGTGCTTCCCTTGATATGAAAATAGCAGATTTGTGGAGAGGATTTTTGTCATAGAATACACCAGGGAGAAAAAGAGTTAAACTTATTTCCATCTCATAGGATAACAGTTGTTGAGGTTTCCCTGGGAAGACTGCTATTTATGAAATTACAAACAAATTTTATGAAAGGCTTCTATTATGCAACACTTACAATCCTGGGAATATGAGCATTTAGCATAGAGTCTCCCTTTTCTTTACAGACTCCCTCCCTACTTTTCTCTGTTCCTCTGTATCAGAGAGGAATCTGTTCTCTTTATTTTCTGAAAACACAGCATTAAACAATACTTAGAAAAATAATACTGACTGGTGTTTTACTGATATTAGCTTTCCTTTGTAATCTACCAAAACATGACCCAAAAGATGTCTATATGTCTTTTCATTGCCAGTGGCAACACAACAAAAGAAATATAAGCCAATGATATGCATCCCAGGAAAAGGGAAGATAATGCATAAGCTTCCCCTTCTCCCAAACCAGAGAGCCTGTATGAGTGGAAAGGTTTTGACCCATTCCGCACTGGACTGTTATAGCGCTATTATTCCACTTGCAACATCCTATGGAATCCTGGGGTTTGTAGTTTCGGGAGGGGCCGGCCGGCTATAACAGTCCAGTGCGGAAATGGCCTGTCTTCCTAGTACCTACTGCTTTTGAATATAGATACAGGTATGGGACAGCCAGCATGGTGTTGTGGTTTTGAGAATTGGACGACATCCTGGAGACCAGGGTTCAGTTCCCTGTTTGGCCATGGAAACCCACTGGGTGACCTTGGGCATGTCACAGACTCCTAGAATACTCTGTAATAGAGTCACCTTAGGGTTGCAATATGTAGGACTATATGGTGTATCTGCCTGCAAGACACAGGAATAGCCAGGTGGCTCCTGAGAACAGCTGGGAGTCTCATTGTTGGGTGGTGGGTGACAAACCCACTCTGTTGTTCCCAAAAGAGGCTCAAAAATGGAGGAGCTCATGTATGAACCCATGGTTACAACCATATGAGCAGTTGCATGAGGAGCAGCCATAAAATATAGAGTGAATAACTCATGGGGCATCTTCCCGCATCAGCTATCTAAGCAATTGTGTTATTCTGCCTAGTGGTGGGCCCAGTTTTGTTACAGTTAAGTAAAACCTTTCAGAGGAGTATGCAAAACTGTAATGGCATAGTGTGCATGCCTGTGTGAAGTTCAGATTAACTCAGAGTTACTTAACTTGAATCTCGGTTATATCTTACTCTCAAGGGAGCAAAGAGCTGCAGTGTGTGTGTGAGAATATGGCTATATCAGTGGTTCTCAACCTGTGGGTCCCCAGATGTTTTTGGACTTCAGCTCCCAGAAGCCCTGAGCATTGACCATAGTGGCTGGGGCTTCTGGGAGTTGAAGTCTGGAAACATCTGGGGACCCACAGGTTGAGAACCATTGGGCTATATGGTGCTAGGTTTGATGCTAATTCTTCTGCCCCCAAAGCAGAGAAAAGTTGGGAAAGTTTTGTGTAATCTTAGTGAAGACTTTTAATTCAACTTACTTGCATTTCAAGCAGAGAAACAACTTCTGCTTGACATTTTAGAGAACTGCTTCTGATCAGTGTAGAAAGTGTTGTATAAGCCAGCTTCCCACATTCCTATCATCAGCTGCTCCCCGCCCCAAGTTTGCTGGGATTGTTACCCTATGACTTGGGGGTCCCGGGAGGGGCGCTCAAATATCCAAAACAACACAAACAAGATGGGGAAATTAACTCGAGCACTCTCTTAGCTAGCGAGAGGCAGGGTAACTTAGCGGGGATCTTTTACCCAATGTATACAGCGTCGGGTCAGTGAGCAGATAAACAGTTACCAATAGCAACAATAATATTTATTAACAAGCAGGCAAGCTAATAAGAAAACACAACCTCACTACTAAATAAGAAATAGGAAATAAGAGTTTTGGGGGTATGGGTGATATGTCACCTTTCTCACAGTCCTGTAGAATCCAATTGGAGACAAGGAAACTCGGTGTGGCTGCTGAGGGGAGCTCACAGAAGCGGCAGCAAGGTGGGATGAAAGTCCAGCGAAGTCCAGCAAGAGATCCAAGGAGCTCTCAGAACTGGGAGTTTTTATTAGGGAAAGAATGACCGTAGGCTAGCCTGGTCTTGGGCAAAAACAATGAGTTTTGGGCTGGAGACAATGTCTCCGAAAGGTCAGAATTTACATGATTGAGTTATGGTCCGAATTGACAATAGTATGGCCAGTATGTAGATGCGGCTAGCTTGGCAGTTAAGCACTCAGGTCACCAGGGTGCCCTCTCGGGGCAGAGGTCTCTTTGTTTTCTATAATGAAGGTGTTTGTTTTGGGAGGTCTCCCTAAAGCAGATCTGGCAGTTTCTGGCTTGCCTGGGTGTAAACAAATATCACTCAGCAGATAATAGCCATGCCTAGCTTCGCGCTTGTTCGGTGGCCTCACAAACACTTGGCTGGTGGCAGAGCAGGGCTGAATTATGATATCAAAATGATATCTAAGGTTACCAAAGGCCAGGCCAGTTTACAGTGGTAACAGGATGATGCAGAGGAGAAGGACACAATTTTATATAATAGGATGAGTGAGAAGTTAACAAAGTTGATTTCTTCTGTACCTGTAAATTTCCCTATAGGAATATCCCCCTAACTAAATACGTAAGAAAACTCCTCATTTTCAGCCTTCCAGTTTTGAAACTTGAGGGAAGATGAAGAAAAAATATTGCAAAAATATCATTTCTGACTAATTCTCCCTTATGCAATGTTACTGCATGCAGTCAGAGCTGTCTGGCAGTGGAATATGCTGCCTCGGAGTGTGGTGAAGTCTCCTTCTTTGGAGGTTTTTAAACAGAGGCTGGATGGCCATCTGTTGGGAGTACTTTGATGTGTGTTCCTGCATAGCAGGGGGTTGGACTGGATGGCCCCTGTGGTCTCTTCCAACTGTATGACTCTATTACAGTGCTAACAAAAATTATCATGTGACCGGAAAATTTTCCTTTGTCACACCTGTTTGGCCCTTCGCTTATCTGAGGGAGAGGAAACACAGAGTAATAGGCATCTATTGGTTATGATCAGAAAGGGAAAAAAAAGGAGAAATGAATTTTCAGAAGTGCCCAGGTTTCTCAATACCCAATGCCTTTCAGCAATATGATTTTTTTTCTTGGAAGGCAATCAGAGTTAGTATGTTTCTTGGTTCAGGGCATTTCTGAATCAAATTCAATTTCCCTTGAAGAAAGAAATTATATTTCAAAAATGGTTTTGGTTTCAATACATTCAAGTGTTTCTGAGAAACAATTTATTTCCTCACTTTGATGCTGCACATTGTATTTTCATTCATTGCTTTTTAAAATCAGTATTGGAATGAAACCAATGGGAGTAAGTCATCTTATATGCAAGTAAGTAACTGGAAGTGGCATAAGTGACTGGATAATATGCCCTTCTCATAATTTTCCACAGAGTCCCTCTGCACCACTTTCAGGAAGCTATTGACAGGTCAGACCACATCCTTGGTTCTGAGCAGCCTTCTTTTTACTGGTGCAGATTCTAATTATACTTCAGATACTAAAACATCTCACTTTTGTTTAGCATTCTTATGCATTATGAAGCCTTGTCAGAACATAAGTTATATCCAAATGTTCTGGCATAATGTATGCTGTAATGCAGTACTAGCAAAGAGAAACCACTACTCTTCTGTTTTTTGTGGGGTTTTTTGGATATATTTACTAGAGCATAATATAAACAGAATGGTGCTAATAATCTCATATGTAAAAAATTACATAAATAAATAACATGATGAAGAAATTATAGAAGAAGAAAAGTAAATTCAATTCTATTTATTATAAATGATATAAAGTCCTCTCCCTGAATAATACCACCGCCATAAGGTATATTAAGTAATCATTTATGCCTGCCACACTACTTGAAGATTGCGATAATGTTTTGCTGAGTGATATTGAATAGTTTGACTACCCCTCTGTTTTTGACAGTACACTTGCTCTGTTTGCACGGATTTTCAAAGGAGAAAGAAAATGATTCAGGGTTTTTGTTTTGTTTTTTGCCTGCCGTGCGTGGTCAAGCAAAAATTATGAAAGAAGGACAGTGTGTTTAATTTTATCTGTGATGCAGTTTACACAGTCTGAGGAAGGACTTGAAATATGATGCCAGTTAATAAATGAAATGTGCAAAAGTACTGAAGATACACACAAACTAAACGTCCCATTTTGATTATATCCTGATAAAGAAACCAACTGAGCATGAATCATCAAAAATATCTGTCTTTCTAAAGTTCTAACAATCAGAGCCCAAATTCCCTAAAGGTACCAGATCCTTGTACTTGGATGGGAGACTACTAACAAATACCAGGTGCTGTAGGCTATTTCAGAGGGAGGAATGGGCAAAACTGCCTCTGAGTATTCCTTGCTTAAGAAAACCCTATGAAATTCATGGGCTCACAGGTAACTTGATGGCACATATGCACATAAACAATAATAATGAAATAATATCAATTGACAACTCAACCATAGCATGGATTATTACTGTCTCTTTTACTCTGAGCACTGTGTTAACACTAAAGCATATAAGGGGACAGGTAATTCACAAAAATATTATCTTGAGAGGAAGCAGCAGCAGATCCTATGGATGGTTGTCAGCTTTATTAGCATCATTCAGGCTCCTCGACAGTAAGAACTGGTCTTTTTTTTTTTTTTACTGGTTCTGAATACAAGAATATGTTTCCTCCCAGTTCCATTGTTATCTAGTGCTGTCATCTAAATTTTAATGAATCAACAGTTGTTGGGCAGCAGAGACCAGAATCTCCTGTTGTTCTGTGTGATTACAGGCTATGTGTTGGCAGTTATTCTTAATATTATTTCTCCCCTATCTTTTCTCCAGACATTCTTCTGATTTGCCTTATTCTTCCTTCTGGATTTGTCCATGGCACTTGGACCTGGCGAGCGCATTGATTGTTTTCTTTCTCCCCACTAATAGTATGGTGAGGGGACTTTTTTGGGCATCTTTCTCTTAGACACAAGCAGCTCTCCTTGTGCCTTGGGTGCAAATTTTCCATTCAGATAAACCAGCCTGCCATGTACAACGGTTGCAAAAACCTTGCCGCAAAGCTGGAAACCCAAATATGGAGATAGCTAGAGTTGGAGGAAAAAAAAGATATATTAAAGTTAACTAGCATGTAAAATCCAAAATCTTCTACTTTGTATGTTATTGTTCTGGTCCATTCCCAGGTGCTCTGAAGGCAGGCCAGCCAGAGATTTTAGCAACTTGAAAAGAGCCAGCATGAGCAACGTGGTTAAATAAAGTGAGTCAGTTGAGGTCTTCTGAGATCCTCCATTCACTCACCTTTCCATTTTCCAGCCAGCTTGAGAAATGTGACTCCTCAAAGGACAACCTGCCAGTCTGTTGGTGAGCACTTGTTTCTGTGGCCTCCCACTTGGTGGTATTCTTGCACCATTGGGCAGGTACAATAGGAGTGGGAAGTACCTGACATCAGGTACATCAAGTCTCTATCTGTGAGGGTCCCAGTTCAGCATCTAGATAGGCTCGTGGCCACTAGCCTCAATCACTGTCAGGGCCCCAGGCTAGTTTGCCAGTTCATGGGCTATTCTAAGACTGAATACCCCCAAAAGGACAAGACTGGGAGAAACAGAAAGAAGGCTGAAAACAGGCTTGACCCATCTAATAAGCCTAATAAGCAAAGTAACAAATGGAGTTTAAGATGACAAAACTATTGGGTAGCATCCTGTAGGGGGATTACACTGGAAGAATTCCAGGTAGCGCTGCCATAAATTCTAGGTTATGCTAGCAGTTGTACTTTTTAAATGCTTATGAAAGGAAATACTCAGTACCTCCTTACACACGTTTCTTATTCACCCACAGTGGAATGGCAGGGTATGCATCTCAGCTCCCCATGAACCATCTCAGCCACTGGAACAACTATGTAGAATGGCTACCAGAATGTCACCTGGGTCATTGCCATTAGGCTGCCCCAATATTGAACAGAATCTCAGCCACTGTATTACTCACCATGACAAGAATGGACACCTGGGACGTTCTACTTACCTAGCAGTAAAGCCTGCCCTAACCAGAGGCCAAGGAATTTAATGATTTGTACAATAAGTTGCAGCAAAATGCTGAAGTTGGGGAAGGAGAAGTAGTAACACTGGGATAATATAGAGAACATTAACTCTTCCCTTACCATACATTTGTGATGAATTATGTCTTTCTTCACCTGAGAGAGAAGGAAGTAGAGAAAGTCTCTGTTATATACTTTAACCTTGTAAAGAATACTAGTTTGCCAGCTAGATGTTCTTGATCTGATGCTGCTATCACAAAGAACTGAACGTTATAAACTAGACCTACTTGGGCAGATTCTGCGATATGGGGCAAAATTTTGAATGGGGAGATGTAGTGTAAAATTCCACCCAAGCAAAACTATGCCTTGTCTGCCTCCCATAGGATTCACCTTGCTCCCTCATGGCTATTTAATAGCCAGTGGAGAGAAGAAGGTACCAGAGCAGCATCTGGATATGTACCTATACTCAGATGTTATCCTCTGGAATCTCTGGAAGAATCATAGAATTGTAGAGTTGGAAGAGACCACATGGGCCATCAAGTCCAAGCCTCTGCCATGCAGGACCATCAGGAGGTTCAAGTAAATACCTTCATTGTTGTGTGTCTGGCTACAGGCATATTGTCTGATGATTCTCTGCCATCTCCCGTTCTCTAACAACCAGTAAATGGCCAAAGGAGGGCAACATGAGAGATGGGTTTTGTGGGGGTTTGAGGTCACTGCATGAAAGAGAAAATTCCCCTCTGCGATGACCAAAAAAACAAAACAAAAATAAAACCCTATTCCCAGCTTATGCTGGTGTATGTCATTAAATGGAAAGCCAACCATGATCTCATTGTGAATCATAAAAACTGAAAGTTACACTGAGACTATCACCTGTATCATGGTTGATTCCACAGACTGAAAACCAAGTGTGTCAAGTCTACTTTCTTGGTAAGAAGCATAGATGAAATTCAAAAGTGTCTTAATTTGAGTCCCAACTTTGGGAAAAAAGAGGTGATGATGCTGGGTTGAAAGAGTTGTTCTTATGTTATGTTTATACTGGAATCTTTTGAGAAGAAATGATTCTTCTTATCTTCTACCATGAATTTGGCCTTTTTAATTTTCCTTCTGGCATAATGTAACTTGCTTGTTTTCTATAACAGTGGTCCTTAACCTGGGGTCCATGAGCCCCTGGGGGTCTGTGAAGCTCTACTGTTGGAGACCAACAGCAGTGAGAACAACAGGGACACGGAAGTTGGGAGGGAAGTGCGCAGATGCCAAGGGAACAGCTCAAACAAGGGAGTATATTTAGCACCTGTACCCCCCACCTATGCATTCTTGATGAAAGGGGAACATCAGCAGCCATGTGCCCAAACTATGACTCTGGAGACCAGGGCTTGAATCCTCACTCAGCCATGGAAACCGAGGGGTGACCTCAAGCAAGTCACATTCTCTCACCCTTAGAGAAAGGCAAAGACAACAAATCTTGCAAGGAAACCCCCATGAGAAGTTTGCCTTAGGGTCATCACATATCAGCTTTCAAGGGAGAGACATGGTGGCTAGAAAGAACCTCCTCCTGTCAGTAACACTCTGCTGTTGTATGCCTGCAAGTCACTTCTGACTTATGGCAATCCTAAGTGAACCTATCATGGTTTTTTATTTTGCAGGATTTGTTTGGAGGGGGTTTGTCTTATGCCCTCCTCTGAGTCTGAGACAATGTGACTTACCCAAGGTCACCCAGTGTCTGAGCAGAGATTTGAATCCTAGTCTCCAGAAGCCTTTACTACATACATACATACATACAAACATACATACACACACACATAAATATTTAATTTCAAATTTAAATATTTAAATCTTGAGTTAAGTCTTAGGGGACCCCGGCAACAAATTATATTTACAGGGGATCTCTGGTAAAGAAAAGGTTATTTGTTCTATAACAAATAATTCTTTGTTCCTTCTGACCATTTGTTTTGTTTAACACATTTATATCATGCTCTTGGTCCGTGCTGGACCCCAAAGATGGACTGCAATTTAAAAAAAATCAAAACCATGCCTATGTCACCTGGTATCATTACCTCAAACTCCTTTTCTGGATCCCAGATCACCAGGTCTGCATCCATCCCTGGGCTAAGAGAGCCTTTGCGGTCTTGCAGTCTGCTCAGAATGGCAGGATTTTTGCACAACAGTTGCACCAGGTCATGGAAGGAGAACCCTCTGCATTTTGCAGAGGTCCAGAACAGAGGGAGACCTGTGTGATTTTCAGTTACCATTAGAAAAGGAAGATAACTGTCAAGAAGTCTGTTCTTTCCTGAAATATTCTCACAGAAAATCACTTGATGATACAGAATTCCTAGGCCTGAAGATTTGGGAAAGGTCTATAAGAGTGGAGAAATTGTTTTACCTGCTGAGTCTGCACTGTTTATGGTAAAGTTCAGCAAAGTATGGGCCACTCAATCATGTAGGGACGTGGAGGCGGGGGGGGGATGATTCACCCTGGGTGGCAATGTTTTTGGGGTGTTCTGGCCCGTAGCCACATCCCTGCATGCCCTGGCCACGCCCCTGTGTACAGTGGCTCCCACTCCTCACACCATAGCCTCGCCCCCCTCCTGTCCCCCCTCCACACACTCCAAGCTCTGCCACTGGGGCCCCTAGCACACTGATCCTACCATCCTGAAAAAAAAATTTAAAAAAGTTTTTTCCACAGCAATATATATTTTTTCATTTAAGAGGTTGAACAGGTGGCCCCAGGTCCCTAAACCTCAAAAAATCACAATTGGAAGTAGATGTCTGAGCACTTCCAGTTTTTATCTTTGTAATAGTTGCTAATTTCTAGGCATTTCAGAGCCTGGTACAAATTGTGGCAGGCATTTTGTGTGTGTGTGTTTGTGTTTGAGAGAGAAAGAGAGAGAATATAGGTCCTAGGCCAGCTATAAATGCTGAGTCCCGGCTTTTGGTGCCAAAATTCATACAAATTTACTCTTCCTTCATTGACCATACTTTGAACCCATCTTGTTTTTATGAAGCATTGTCTTCCAGGGAAGGAAAGAAAACTAGCAGATGAATCACTGCTATGTGTATTTCATGAGCATTAGAAAGTCTGATGAAGTGCAAATAATTGTCCTAGGGCCATATGGATATGTTTATTTTTAAAATAATTTTAATCATTTTTTTTAAGAAGTACTCTCTGAAAACTATAGGTCATTGGTGCTTTATTAGAAGACGCATTCCTCAAATTCTCTCATGTCTGTTTTAAAATTATACTTGCTTTGGTACATGCATGCAGTGACTATAAACAAAGGAACTGTACTATTTTCCCCCAAGAATCATTGCATACTCAGATGTAAATATATACAGATATAATCACTAAGTTTATTATTGTATGAAACCAGTATGATTAATCCATCAAAATTTTGTTTAATTGGTCAAAAGCCATATTTTAACTAGTAGTAAACTGGACTATAACATGTGGCTGATGATAATGATGCATATGAACATCTTACCAAATTGTAGTGAAGCAATCCCTGCTTGAGCCTTGAGGAAATCTCCATTGTTCTCATCTTTCAAGTCTCTGAAACAAGGGACATGGGCGGAAACGACCATGTCTATTTGTCCTGCTTGCAAAGCTGCCCACAATTGTTCCTGGAGCCATAAGAGAAAGAGAGGAAAAGGTTGCATCAAGGACACATTTTTAATGTTCAAAGCAGTTGAACAGCTTATGAGCCTGGGCTAAGTCTGGGAAGTTCCTGCAAACAGAAGTAATTCACTGGCCTTTCTTGACACTAATATTGCTGAGTTCCAGCATGAGGTTCCAGCAACTGTCTGATATCAGTTGTAGCTCCTCATTCTCTTCACAAGACAAAATGGAGTATGTATGGAGAAGAAGCTGTTTTGATGGTCTAGATAGGAAGAATGTGGCCATGCTGATGTTTCTGGATCTCTTGCTCACCAAATTATTCTGGAGAATTTTAAGGAATAGGGAGCATAGAGCACCACTCTGTGGTGATTCCATTCCTGTCTGAGAGAATGGTTCCAGAGGACAATATTGGGTAATTTCTGTCTTATCATTTGGAAAATATCTAAGGAACATTGCAAATGTACAACTTGTCCCCTGAATCTTATTTAATATCTATGTTCATCAGGTGGAGCAGACTGTTTATTAGCTTGAAGAGCAATGTTGTTGGGCTGCAGGAACCATCCAACTTGATTTTTCTTTTGCTTTAAATCCAGGAGTGACAGTGGATTCCGTGAACCAGTATTTTTGTGCTGTTTTAGGCTTGACAGGGATTAATAAACTGAACCTGAGTCCAAACAAGACAAAGTTGAGGGTTCTTTTTTGGGTTTTGCTGAGGAAATTCTCTAGTTCTGGATAGGGTCATCTCCCTTACTTCACATCAAACACGCATTTTAATGGTCTGCTTTCAATTTATGCTTTATGCAAGGCTATCCTTCCCATTTGTGCCACTTGCATTCCTTAGTGACATTTCCCCCGCAAAAAACCCCCACTGGAGCAACTAAGGCAACAAGAATCTGAGGATTCTGTACGTTATTTGTTACGCTATTTGTTATAGCATAATAATAACTATATTTCTAGGTAAGCTTCTGATGCCCTTTTTTGATTTTTAAAGATTTGCTTCCTATCAAGGAAAACATGCCACTGACAGAATTTTTTTTGTTGTTGCAGCTTGCAAAATTCAATATATATTTGTTCAGAAAATTACCAGTGCCTATACTGGTGCTCATCTGAGAGATGAGCAACTGCCTTGCTAAGCTGCACATAGTTTTCATTTACATATCCAAAAGTTTTTGGCATTTTCTAATAATTTATTTGCACTCAAAATGCACTTTCATTTCCTCTGTTTGCACTGTGATTGAAAATCACAATGACCTGTATGGTTATAAATCATAAACTTGACTAAGCTGCTGTTTTCTTGTTTTGAACGTACACCACTTTGGTTACAATCAATAGAAAACAGACTAAATGCTAATAAATCAGAAATGGAATGCCAAGGTCAAGTTTCCAGGACTTTCAGAGGAACAGAGAAAGACAAAGCAAACAAACTCAAAACACTTTGCAATGAGCTTGTAGCAGCTGAGAAGCATATGGCCTATTTCCAGAACGTTTCACTAAACATAATGCAGAAAAGAAAAATGAAACAAACGAAGATAACTTGAGAACCCACAGCTGGTGATGTCGATCACTCTGGTTCAGAGGGCTACCAGGCAGACAGATCAAAGTAGAAGATACAATTAAGAACAATTTTTCCTTTCCTTGTGAGCAGCATTTCACATTTCTGTCATAGTTTAAACCACCGTTTCCCTTTACATCCAAATTGGGAAACTGTGGTTTGACTTCAACGTATTAAACAGGATATAAAGTCAAGTTTTCATCTTTTTAGTTGCTTTTCTTGTGTTCTTGTTTCTAAATGAATGCACTAAAATAGTTAAATAATGTACTGCGCATCTAGGCCATTAAAAGTGAAAGGACTGGGTAGACTGTTCTTTTTTTTTTCAGGTGACAACTCCATGGTACAATGGGCTTTTGAGTACTGTTTTAATTAATAAACTGCCATGTCTCCTTCATCCAGAACAACCAATAAGTGCAAGATATAAACAAAGTCTTGTGATTACATAGCTAATTCCCAGCTTATTCCATTCTTTTAATTGCATTCATACTGGCTTTTTCCATTCTTGCAGGCATTATCAACTATTTCTTAACAAATCTCGTGACTGCCTGCATGTCTTTTCTCAGCCAATCCCCTTTTAAAAATTACTATTAATCAGAGTTTCATTTGCTTTCTTGGCCAGCCTTTATAGAGTCTCAAGTCCAGACTATGCTTGCGCACTTCATACATCAATTTCATATATATCCCATTTCCTACACACTATGTGATCAATCACCTGGTTGCTTTTCTCCCTTATAGGAGGGCAGCATTTGTAGTAGGTGCCACCCGGAGGAATACATTCTGATGTCAGGCTGAGGTAATGGTGAGTAGTTTCTACTGTGATGGGTGCTCCTTTTTGACGAGCATCCTCGATGATGGGCAAAGCTTGAGCAGAGGCGAGATTAATGATGTGGCATGGTACTCTGTAACGTTAAAAGTACAAGCTTATATTCAATTTTTAGGTCAGCTGATTGCTTTAATCCATGGTTTCTGGGATTGATGCAAAGTGATTCAACGGTGAGTGTGACTTAAGAGTGACAAGACTGTCCAAAAATATTCAAGGAGGACAATATATTATGGGTCATATCTCCAAATGAAACCAGTCTGCTGCATGTAATAACTGTTTTTTCCCCAGACATATTCTGCCCCTGCCCCCTGCCATGCATAACAGTTTCAAATCTTCTAACATTTGTCAATATTTTCAAGAAGCTCAATCCATGTGATCTATATAATTAGTAGTCCTTTGCTGACAAGGTTGTGCGCCTAGAAAATATTAGGCTTGGTTGGAATTCTGTGTTGTTTACTAGCTCCGTTATCCGAGGCCTATTCACACTACACAATTATAGTGTCATGAGTCCACGTTAACTGTCATAGTTCCATCCTATGGAATCTTGGGGTTTGTAGTTTGATGAGGCACTGGAGCTCTCTGCTTAGTATACAAAATGCCCCTCCCTAAACTGCCAATGTCACAATTCCATAGGATGGAACTATATCAGTTGAAGTGGAATAATAGTGTTATAACTGTGTAGTGTGAAGTCCAGAGGCTTAGCATGACACCAGAATGGTTTCTAAATCATTAATATTTGTTTTATTTTACTTTTCTACAGAGTTCAAGAAGGCATAACCAGTGATCTGCAGGCATTTGCCTGCCAGGGTTTCTGCCACCTGGTTATGTATTATTGTAACAGGATCTTCATTTGGGTGAAGGAAGGGTTAATCCTTTAAAACTAGTCCCCCTCACCTGATATTTTCACTGGGGAAAAAAAATTCCCATTCACTCTAACTGGAAGTTCCCCAAACCAATGCAAATAATAGGTGGATAGAAGCTGAGCTAAGTTTGGGTGAGAGAAGCCCCTTAGCTTTCATGCCAGGGTTCCAACCCAGATGTTGCCTCTTACATTTGCAACTGACTGGTAACCATTTTCTTACTTATATTGTAGGCAGAGCTCAGCAATAGTGAGAGCGGCCTCCACTTCCATGGTACTAGGGTGTGAGTCCAAGAAAGTGCTGTACTCTGCAGTGTCTACAAAGGCATAAGAAAAATGACAAAGATACACATTTTCATCCAACTAAATCCATAGTCCTCACTCTACACTGGCCATGCTCCATACTTCTCCTTCGGTGCCTCAGAATGGTGAAACAGAGTACTCTGTCCTTGTTCTACCAGCCAAATATACCTCCATATTGACTACAAGAGAAGAGTAGCCATTTTCTCCACAGCCAGTACAGGTAAAGACTCATTTCTGGGGACTTAGTAACAGTTAAGCACTGTCAGGTGAAAGGTGTTAACACTAAGCAGTGTGTGTTTTAGAATGGCAGAAGAAGAATGTCTGGACAGAAAGCAGTACTTAATATGTTCTGTAAACTTGGACAAATGGAATTGTGTTATGCTGCGTTTATGTCCAGAAGGATGGGTGTAGATGAGATGTATATGCATAAAAGAGTTTTTATCTTCTCCCACTTTTGATTTTGACTATGCTAAGTATTGACATGTAACCGCTGGAAAGATATTCATGAGGGAAAGTGGCCCTTAGGCTCACAATGTGTAGAGGAGCATTCTCCCTGGGTAACTGGTCTGGCATTTACCAGCACAAATCATAGCTTTAGAAAAATTGGCTTTCAGGTCAGGTGCCCAGAGAGGTGACATTGGCCTTTTCTTTAAAAGTTACACATGCACATGTGTGCCTGTGTCTGCATTCATCTCAGTATTTTAAAGAAGCAGTTGTGCTGCTGTGACTACTGTCTTCCTTCACTGTTTAGGGCCACTGCCTCCTTGCTGCCTCCTCCATTATGTGCCCTCTCTTACCCACCCCTTTATGGTATCTCCTCTGTTATCCATCCCTTTGTTTGTTCAGATTCAACTCTAAGCTGAGCAAGCCATTCAGTTTAGAAGTATACCGCAATACAAAGGAAGGACTAGGGGCATTTGATAAAGGGGGCAAAGGAATTTGTTAGATCTCCTGGCAAGCATATCTCATGGAGTAAAAGGAAAGTTACTGGCCAAAGAATTAGCATCATACGTACATACCCTCTAGGACTGGCACTGGCTGAGTTGGCTCTTGTTCTGCATGGAACTAGGTAGGGAACAGAGAGAATGTTTAACATCATATTTTATAAAAGCTGCTACCAGAAGATTAGACTGGAGAGTCAGTGAGTCAGTGTAGTGCAGTGGTATAAGTGTTGGACTAGGACTCTGGAGAGCAGGATTCAAATCTCCACTCAGTCATGGAAACCCACTGGGTGACCTTGGGCAAGTCATACTCTCTCAGCCTCAGAGAAAGGCAAAGGCAAACCCCCTTTGAACTAACCCTCCCAAAAAATCCCAGTGATAGGTTTGCCTTAGGCGTGCCTTAAGTTGGAAACGACTTGATAGCATACAACAATACAACAACCAGAGGATAAACATGCAAAGCATCCTTTATCTGTTTTATCTTTTCTTCTTTTAATACAGTAGCTAAACTCAATCTTTTTAAAAAAGGAAATGTTTTCCTTCACTAAAAGAAAAAGCAAATTAAAACTTTTTTCTGGTTGTGGTCCCTTTCCTTTCTGGAACTTAGGATGCCTCCAGACAGGGTGTAGCTATGAGGAGGGGGCAAAATGAGATCACTGCTCATCCAAATCAGCTTCCCGCCCTTAAATTTTCCCTCAGTGTCTAAATTTTCAGCACTGAAGTCACTTAAAACTTCCATTGAGTATTTAGAGATCCAAAAAAAAGGGGGGGGAGTGGACAGGCAGAATTACCAAGGGAATGTAAACACAGCAAATATAAGAGTTCTAGGTATGAACAATTTTCAGTGTCTCACTCTTCGCAATGCTAGAAATCTGAGGAGTAAAGGAAAATTTCATTGGAGGGGCAGAATTATTATTTGGGTGGGTGGGCAACACACTTGTTCTGCCCCTCCTCTTTAGCTACACCCCACTTCCAGGTGAAGCTTTGATGGTACAGTCACTTCATTCACAGATTTTTAGGCATACTATGGAAGACATGGTTGCTTTTCATCTATACCCTTTCCTTGTTTTCCCACTGCTACTTATATCTTTTACCTTTCAAAAAAAATCACTGTGAAGACAATAGGTGCACCATGCCTTTTAAGCTAGGAGTCATCTGCCCAGAAGCACCCCCAATTATAGGAAAGCATTTGCTTCGGATAGATAGAGGTTAAAAAAAAATTGCCTAGATGTTCTAAGTACTCCATATTTGTTTGTCTGTTACATTCCTACATATCTTCCAATGAACTCAAGATGGAATACATGGCTCTCCATCTCCTTAGTTTATCCTCATAACAATCCTGTGAGGTAGATGAGCAGGAGAGATTGTGACTGGCCCAAGTGAGTTTCATGCTCTAGTGGAGTCTACAGCCTGGTGCTTTCAAGTCCTAGTCCAAACTCTCTAAACGTTATACCACCTTGGTGGTTTACCTAAATGTTACTTAGCTGAATGTTTGATACATATTT
Organism: Iguana delicatissima; assembly: GCA_948472985.1. NCBI lineage: Eukaryota > Metazoa > Chordata > Lepidosauria > Squamata > Iguanidae > Iguana > Iguana delicatissima. Next base: position 423,541 of record CAOKZL010001296.1, read on the forward strand.
TTCTACCTTGCATCTTGCATCTCTTATCTATGAATTAGAGAGTGTGAAATATTGTTATACAGATTAGAGATGCTTCTAGTGCTACTGTCAAAAGGCACTGGATAGTTATTCCATTTTCTCCTGCTTAACAACTTTTCAGAAGTTAGATGGAAGAAACAGTGGGACAGTTACACATGGAAGCCAACAACTTTAGGATCACACCCCTTCCTCAGTAAAATTCTATGTTTCAGGCAGAGTCATTGCTTGATCAACGCCTCATGGGGAAGTACCCAAGGGATTTGCTGGGCTAGAGGAGAAAATGTGAAGAGAAAAGGACTAGTTAAACCCAAGGTTGCTTGAAAGGATGAGTAGGTGCCCAAATTCTTACCAGGAGAACACAGTCTGTATCCTGCAGTTCATTCATTGCCACATGTAAATCATGAAGGCACACGTGAGAGAAATCCTCCACACCTGTGGCTATCAGGAAGCACTGAAAGCCAGGAACACCAGCCTTCAGCATTGGCAGCAGTTCAGCCTAAGACAAGCAAGCAGCGCAAGGAGACACACTTAGAATCTCCAAGGGAATAGCAGCTGGTCAAAACCAAACAGAAAGCATGCAAATGATGTGAGAGAAGTAGAAGGAGAGCTGAGGTATATGTACAGTCTCTATCTGTATCCAGTGACAATCAGACCAAAGCCAAGTATGAACAAGGTCCTAGAATGATCAGCCTTGTTTCTGTGGAGGGTCAGTTAAGTATTCCACCAGTATAGGTCATGTTAAGACGAAATGGATTTCTTTTGGAAGATGAACTTGGGCACACTATGAAATCAATATCTGGTTGGAATGATGAACTGGAGCAACTCCACTTCAAGATGAGAAGGCAAAGCTCTGCCTTTTAAAATGTGTGGTTCCCAAGCAAGTTTTGAACCTGACCAGCAGCTACACATGTGTCCACAAATCAATGTTTCTCTGGACTGCAAGCCTTTCCCTTTTCTATATAAAACTTCTGTTACCATCTTTGCCCCCATGGCAGTACATCTAAGAAGACACAATCTTTAGGAGATTCCACTAATGATCAGGACTTTAACTGTAGATGGATTAAGGTCTCATTGATCTGACAGCTGCACTCCATTAGACATTCAGAACACATCTTAGGCCTGGAGTGAGCTGTATTTTTCCCCAGATTGCAACTTTGGGCAGAACTACAGGAATCGTAGCTTCCATACAAAAAGTCATGAAACTTTCTCAAATATGTGCAAGGTTTTGCCAACTACTACAAGTTGGCACCTGGAATACCTGGAATACTTTAGACTCCTCAGAGCTACTTCTCATGTTATTCTGTGCACGTGAGAAGGGCAAATATCTCTGGGGCCCTAAATAATTTACACTTGGAAGTATAAGCATCAGTTGGCCTGAAGACTGAAAAAGCTACGTGTGAACATTTTCACGTTGCAAAACACATGTACACAGCATCTCTGGGAGTGTAATTTCCAAGTGAGAAGAGGTTTAAGATTCCTCTGTAGGGAGAGGGATTTTCCTCCCATCCTCTTTACTTTCAAATCTGTATAACAATATAAAATGGCTATGCAGCAAGCCATATGCGGGTAAATTCTTAATATAAAGAACCATACACTATATTGATTACTATTTTTTATCATTTTTTCTTCCCCACCTTGCCCCCAAGTCTTTTTTACAAATTCATCTCTTTCATTGTAAACTCTGCTCACAACTGTGTCCATGCAGTATTGAACAATGCAAAACATTCTGCCTAAAGCATCTTTTAACTGTGAAAAGGGGAAATGTTCCCTTACCAGTCCACTGGGTCAAAAGGCAAGAGAACCCAGAATGGGTTGCAATTCTTTATCACCAGAAAACAGCAGCAATAAGAACAAAAACTATATGTCTTAAAAGGCTCAAGAATCCAAAGAAGATACATTAGCTATTGCTCTCCCCAAAACACCATTCACCATATTATACGAAAGGCTTGGAGGTATTTAACGAAGAATTTAAGATGAGATAGTGGCCTTCACTGATGTATAGAATTCTTTATATCATACATTAATTGCAACTGATCCATACACATCAGGATTGAATTAGGAAACAGGACTTCTAGTAAAATAATTTGCTTTCTGAGCATACCTTGGACATTATCTCTTATCTATCAAACTGAGCACTGCTTCCAAAGCCAATGCATAGAGGTGGGCAAGGCAGGGCATAGGTTAGGAACCTTCAACCTATGACCAACTTAGGTCATAGTTCTTTTGGATCTAGCTCATGGTCTCCCCTCCTCAATCAATAGCAGGGCAGAATCCAGCATTCTTTTATAAAGAATTGATTGTTCTGGAATACTTTTCTTTTTTCTGGAATCCTGTTTCTCTTGTTACAACCATCCCTCTAAACCACATAACACATTGGCCAGCAGGTGCAGCTGCATTTCTGGATACTTACCTGATTTCCAGGAACTACAGCACCCCAAAAAGCAATATCAATATGGCAGTGCCCCTTGGCAGATTGAAATTTAGAATCAAGGGCGTACAAGGTTGTGGTTGGAGGACAGCAGTACCTGATTAAAGAAGAAAAAACAGGCAAAGTTACCTAGAGAGCAACTAAACTGTGTTACAGGTTTGTTTCTAGCACAGCCTGGCACCCAATTTTGGAAAACAAATTGTAATGCATCATACTCTATTCTATATACTTGTTGACCAGTGTTGCAAAATTCCAGCCAGTTGCCACATACAATTTTCCCCTAAAAACAACAAAATAGAAAGAACAAAAAATTGTCTTAACAAACCTACTGTATTTTGCCCATTTTGTCCTAAAGGATGTATTGTATTGGGACAAAATGCTTTCCATACCGTGGGAAGGGAGGGCAAGCCATGATGCAAAGAAACAGAAGTGACATGTTCTGGTTATTAGTAGGTTGGCCCCATAGAAATCTGGGTCAAGAAACGTACTATAAGAAGCATAAGCTGTAGTGTATCCTTATCTGATTTTATTTTATTTTATTGTATTTGTATTTTCTGGCTATGGGTGGAACATGCTGTTTGTGCTCTCACAAATACACCTTTTGATGTGGGGCATGTTAATATTGGTGCAATACACTGGAATTCCTATTGGGGTCAGAAGACACCCTTTTACTCACACAATGCTTTAAAATAGTCCTAGCACATGAGGGTAATTCATCAAAGACTATGCAAGGATGGCATCAAGGGTTTATAATTACATCCAAAGCCCAGGTTTCTAAAACTGGTAATAGGATCTTCTAGGTGGTGGCACATCAGCTGTGGAACAATTAGATTAACACCCAACTTGATGAGTTCTTAACACCAGGTGAAAAGAAGTCCTGTTCTATCAGGCAACTGTGATCCACACTGGGATTATTTTATTATGATGGGCAAATTTTAGACTTCAGAAATGAATATTCTGCCTCTCTTCAGAGGAGCTCAAGATGGCACACACATTGTTCTCCCCTCAAAATTTATCCCCACAACAAAATACCTGTGAGGACAGTTATAGGAAGACAGAGCCTTCTTGGCAGCTGTTCCCAAACTATGGAACTCCTTTTTACAGGAGGCTGGGTTAACCCTTTCCTTGCTGTTCTTCAACTGGCAGGCAAAGCCCTGTATATTTTGGCAGGCCTTTGGTTTGTAATTTATTGAAACAGATGGAGCCTTTAATAGGGTGTATTATGTTTGTCGTTTTATTATTTTTAAATGTGTTTTTAAAATTATTTTTAACATGCATTTCTAAAACTGAATTGTGGTTTAATTTTTAAAAACTTTTGCATTAGTGGTTGTTTTTTTTAAATTGTACTTTCTTTTAAATGATAGTAAGCCATCCTGAATCCTTTGCTGGGGGAAAGGTGAGATATAAATTAAATAATAAAACAACCAAACAGGCTTAGAAAGTATGTGACTGGTTGACTGATGAGCTTAATAGGTGACCTGGGACTTCAACTATTTTTTTTCTTTTTCCAGTTGCTTGGGATGATTAGCCCACCCTTAGGCTGGTATCTTCAATGTCAGCAGGGCAGTGAATTCAGTGCAAAGTGCTGAACCTCACTACCCACCCACCCCCTTTCAGTACCTTGGGGCACATCTTCAAAGCTACTCAAAACCTGGAGTGCACCACCAGCATTGAAGCCACCAGCTGCCACCGTGATGAGGGAGGTGCCACATAAGCTTGTTAAATCAACACTAAGAATGTTCTTAGCTTCTTTTTCTACTCCCTGCCCAGTAATTTTTGGTGATGTGATACAAGTACATGTAGATGTTTAGTACAGGGCAAATAGACAGAAGAAATAGACAGACTGGAGGTGTATGCAAACTGAATGTGCAATACATCTTTGGTTACTGGAAAGTATAATCACATGTTCTCCAGCATCTGAATAAGACCAGTAGCTGGCACTGCAGGACCATGTTTGGCATGTTAAGAATTATAAACAACAAAAGCCACTTATGCTGCCAGAAGAGCAGTCTTCTGACCAGAGTGCCCTTAAGTTACTGATGCCAGGGATCTGTAAGCTTTGCCAAAGCAGAGCCCATGCAAGTCCATGTAGCGATACAGAAAGCAATAAAGACAGAGAGTTTAATTCAGTGCACTATCTTAAGCACGTTCATGGAGGGGTGACTCTCTGCCTCAATCTCCTTTCCTGCAGTCCTCCTCAGAAAGCTTTTCCTATGGGTCACAGGAAAGGCCTCAGATACATGTGGTCAGGAGGCTGCAGGAGGGCAAGAGAAACTGTATATGTGTGTGTGTGGCAAAGGCAGTGTGTGTGTACCCACTGTCAGTCCTGTTGTTGCATCCCTTCAAATCTTTTCCAGCTTACAGTGACACTAAGGTGAATCTATTACAGTTTTTTCTTTTTCTTTTTTTTTTGGCAAGATTTGTTCAGAAGAGGGTTGCTTTTGCCTTCCTCTGATGCTGAGAGAGCATGATTTGCCCAAGATCACCCAGAAGGTTTCCGTGGATGAGCAGGGACTGAATTTAGATGATTTCTATCAATCATCCTAAGGTGAACCTATCATGGGGTTTTCTGGGCCTGAGAGTCTATCATGTGCCTAAGGTCACCCAACAGGTTTCCATGGCTGAACAGGGAGTTGAATCCTGATCTCCAGAGTCATAATCCAACACTCAAACTACCACACTTTGCTGGTTCTCTACCATCCTTTACCTTGTCTTTTTAAAACAGTAAATTGCCCTGAGGAATTTCCTTGTGCACACTGAATTAAAACAGGAAAATCTTTGTCCCCTCCCCCCAAGTCCTCTGGTACCATACAGTGGCATGTCAACAATTGTAGTGATGCCTCCTGCAGCTGCAGCCTTAGTCACAGATGCAAATCCCTCACAGGATGGGTGTCCAGGCTCACAGATATGTACATGAGGATCTATTATTCCAGGCATGACCACAAGGTCTCCAACATCAAGTATCTGTAAGCAGAAGAGACTATGAGGTTTAACAGGTCACTGCAGAACACTATGGTTGGCTTAAGGGGTATGGTTCCTAATGAGACTTTCATTAAAATGCTGGAATTTAGTAGTGCAACTTCTTAGGATGCTATAGAAAGCTTGATGGAATTACAGCAAGGGATTTAAAATAGCTTGCCAACCCACAAACTTTAAAAACACTGCAGCAGCCATGGTACAATAAATAGAAAAAAGCCTCCTAAGCATATTAATTATGTGTTGAATTGTGGTTCACAAATGGTCAAGATTTGCAAGTACAGACCTCCCTCCACATTCGTGGGTTTGACCTTCGCGAATTTGATTATTCACAAGGCACACGCTTGCCTCCCCTCCTCCATTTTCCTCCTCCCAATCCTTGCATTCCTTACTCCAGGCTTGCAAGGCTTGTGTCTAAAGTTGAGTTTTTTCCTCTTGGGTGAGCAAAGCTCCCAACCCCCAACTGCTGAGAGCATGGCCTTTCAGCCATGTGGTTACAGATTCTGCTGTGTATTGGCTGCTGATTGGTCATGTGTTCCTTTCTCAAGATGACCACCAGGGGTAATTAGAACTCCAGAACTCCCCTCTTCTCTGTCTGAGGGGAAACTATTGATAAGCCTTTTAAGTTGTCTTTTTTCTCTGCCCCCCCAATGCTGAGGCAGAGGGACAGGGGACAGCTTTGGAGGGGAATCATGAGGGGGAGTTGTTCGCATTTTTTCCACTTTCACAAGGTTCTGTGTTCCTAACCCTCATGAACATGGAGGAGCTACTGTATCTTCATGATGTTATTTTCCTTATTTGGAATTAGGGTGCTTCAGGGCAGAACTTTAGATCCAAATGCAGGAGCCAACTCACTAAAACTAGATCTCTGTGTTGGGAAGACATTCATATTATTCTCCAAAATGGGATTCTCCATAAGTAGGAATGAGAAGAAATTAATTTGGTTTGTACTGTAACATAGCTTGACCTAAGTTGCACTTTCCAAGTAATCCACAAGTGTGACTGTAATTACCCTTTGTTTTTTATACCTCTCTGAATTTGGAGGTGCAGTTGTCCAACCAAAGCATACAATGTGTATCTGTACAGTAGGGAAAATTGCATCCAAAAAGGATACTGTGTATTAGTGGAAAGATTCCAACAAAATATATATGAAACCAAACAAATTTTCTTGTAGACATTTTTTAAAGTTAAAAACAAACTGGTATGGGAAGCAAATTTGTGCTTGCATGTGAGTTTTATATAAGGCAAAACAGAGTACATCCATCCCTACCCCTTAATCAAAGTGTAATATTACACAGTACTATCTAAAGAGGCTTCCTACAGCACTGTACCTCATCCTACATAAAATACTTTATTCATTCCTCTCTCTGTTCCAGGTTAGCATTGCTAGACTTCTTGCTCATTCCATCTAATAAGTATGTTTCCTAGTTGCAGTGTGTTGGACAGTGTTTTCTAAAACTTACTCTTTTCTTGCCGATAGTACGTCATTTGTCATCCAATAAAACTGCCTCATGTATACTAGAAAAGCTCACCTACCTTAAAAGTTTTTGCTTCTGTTTTACACAAGTAGTAGTATCAACATGCTGTGATAACAGCCATCAGCATGACATGTCAGTCACACCCTTGAGTTTATACAGAATGCAAACAAAGATTAATAGGGTAATCCTTTCCCCTTTTTGTTAAATCTCTTTTCTCTGTGGCGTAGGAGGCTCTGGTGCTCCATTCCTATGCTTGAGTTTGCCATGAGGAACCCAGGTTGAGTTCCTTCTTAGTACGTAGGAAATATTTTTTGCAAACATTAAACTTCCAATAGGCAGCTTGCTATTGCAAAGTGGGAATATCAAGGGATGGAAAAGAATAGATTCCTAATGTTTTCAATGAATGACCCTTTTGTATAAGTGGATGAATTCAGACACAGCAACTGTTTGTCTCCTCCCTATCACCAAGAAATTCATTGACTTTCAGAGGCTCAGCTGCATTTTATGTCATTCCTGATTAATTTGTGTGCTTTCCTTAAATCTCCTGTCAACTGCATATTCCTTGGGGATGCTCTCATTATTCAGGTTTTATTAATGCACACATTAGGTTTTATTAATGCACACACTCAGATCCAATTTAATGTGTTTATATCTTAAATAAGAGGAAGGAAGGCAAAAACAACTAAGGCCATATTTACATTCCACATTTATGTTACTACTCTAACACTAGCTATCACAGTTCTCACACAGCCAGCATCATGTAGTGATTTGAGCATTGGACTATGATCCTGGAGACTAGGATTCGATTCCCCACTTGGCCATAGAAACCCCCTGGGTGACCTTGGCCAGGTCACACAGCCTCAGCCCCAGAAATCTCCATGATAGGCTTGCCTTAGGTTGCTATAAGTCAGAAATGACCTGAAGCAGTGGCAGAGCTTGGAGTGGGGGTGAGTGGGGGGAGGCTATGACGAGAGGGGTGTGGCCACTGCATGGGGGGCATGGCTGCGGTGCACAAGGGCATGGCCAGGGTGTGCAGGGCCATGGCCAGGGCGCGTGGGAGCGTGGCTACAGGCCAGGACACCCCAGAAACTTTGCCACCCAGGGCAAATTACCCTCATGTTCCTATGCGACTGACCTGAAGGCACACAGCAACAATGACATCACATCATACTAAAGCAATTCTGGGATTTGGAATTTGGTGAGATGCAGTGACTTCACTATTTAGAGGTTCTTAGCCCCATTTTCTTCATATAACTGTAATTCTCAGACAACTCCTGTAGAAGTGTTGAGAGACTGTAGTATTTGCCACTTCCGTTCTCTCAGTTTGTCTGAAATATCTAATTACTGAATGTATATCCCCTTTAGAAGAAGTTAGAAGTTTTATTTGGGTAGACAGAGGTTCTTCAGAGCTTCCACATTTTATGACTTCTCTCTCTTCTTTCTTCCTAAGGTAAAATTGTTGATGTTTTTCTTCTGGTTTGCCCTAGAAACATGGAAATCTATATCCAGTGGCACCTTTCCATGTTCTTACAAGTTCTTTTCCCCAACGAATTTTGGAAATGGGTACTCTTTTGAGGGGGGAAACATTGTGTTTAGGGCTTGAGCATACCACATCCAGCTGCTACTGCTGTTAGAAGATCCATCATCCCCCCCAAATAAACAAACACACACACACACACACACACACACACACACAGCATATCAGAAAACTAGAATAGAATCCTAATAGAGAAGGATATCTGTATGCGATCTAGACTGAAGAGACTATAAAGAGGCCATCAGCAAGTCCAAGTTCTCTGATCATCAGATCATCTGCCATGGGTAATGGCTAACTTGCAGGGCTGTTCAAAGGACTGTTGAAATAATGTACACGGACACTTTAGATGTGAGAAGTAAATACTAGCTTTGGTATAACTGAAATCTTCAAAATAGTATTGCAGCTGTGATTAATTAATGGCAGCTTCACAATTAATCACTGGACTAGTAATATGAAGACACCCTAGGTATACTAGTAGGCATCACAGACAAAGTCCACAAATTCTCCACAAAGAGTGAAGAATCCAGGTAGAATGTTGACAGTGCAACCGGATGGCCCAGTTACTGTGGCTGGATGGCCCTTGGCTCCTGAGTGCACTACACTTGTTTTAAACCAGATGTACTGAGTTACCAGGCTAGCACAGCTCTGTGTAATGAGAAATGTATTGGAAAGAAAACAATATGTCAAAATATTGGATGATCCATGGTAATGTAATTCACTAGCAATACATTAGTGTCACCTTAGCAACTGAGTGACCCAGCTTTCTTAAAACAGTAATATCAGCGAGGTAAATTTCTGGGAAATTGTAAAAGCAGAATCTGCTCTCAAAACCTGAAAAATACGTAATTGAGACCAAATCATAGGGTGAAATCCAACACAGCCTTGGTTCCCAAGACAGATTGCTTTAAAATTATTCAGACTTTTGACCTGTCTTAAATTCTTTGCTGCTAAGCTGACTTTTAAAAAGAACTCTGTTTTAATGTTCTCTGTTTATAATGTTTATATTGTAGGACTTTAAGGTACAAGCAGCTACCTCTGGAGCATGTTTGAGGGGCAAAAGACAGAATAGCAATGTTATAAATAAAAACATATACAGTTGGCCCTCCGTATTTGCAGATTCTGTATCTATGGATTCAACCAACCAAGGCTTGAAAATTTTCAAAAAATTAAAAATAAAAACCCAAAAAAGAAGATGGATGAGGTAGGCTTTCATTCTTTCTATATTCTTCCTATATTCTAATCTTGTTGCTGTTCATATCTCATTCTGATGACTCACATGGATAGGCTATTTTTATAAGAAAGAAAACCAGCAGCTTTTCAATTGAAATCTGTCTCATGAGCTATGCAGTGAGAGAAATTCATGGGCTGCTCATGAAATCACAAATGGGGGTGGGGGAGAGTGTCAATTATTAGCCAAGCAATATATGGATGACACTGTGATCAGCAGTAAACACTGATAAAGGGTCAGTGGACAGGCAACTAAAAGTTCAACCCTCAGGGGAAGGGAGTTAAAAAAGGAAAACAGAGAGAGAACATGTGATTGTGTTCCCTCCCCAATGCATTAGCTGTGAATTTGATTCACTGCTCCTCACTTACCTTATTGCTATAGGGCTTCATTCTCCACTCAGTTACAGTGAAGTCAATAGAACCACAGCAGTGTAAAACATGTGTAACTGAGTGGAGAATTAGCCTCTAGGGATGTAATGTTTGGTGTTGGGATTCTTCTCTTGTACAAGCTGCCTCATGTAAGCTCTCCAAATATACTTTGCTCTCATATAACTTTTCCTTTTCCTTTTAGAATAGACTTGGGACTTCATAATCTGAAAGTGTGTCTTCTTTGGCGCATCATAAACCTGCCTGAATCAGCACTTTATCATCACAACCTTTCTCTGGCTTTCCTTACAATCTGAAATTAAGCGGGTGAAGAGAAGGGAGATAGTCTTCTTAGTCATAGGTGAGAATGCTTTTGGTGACTGACACTGGAGTAAACAGGGTTATGCCAATGTAAGTATTTTATCACACATCATGCAAGGGGGTATTTGGTACCTCCTTTTACATTACTTTCTACCCAAGTGTATCCCTTGGGTGTATCCCTGGGTGCCATTCAGCTGCTGTTGCATAGCTGGGAGGAAAGGAACAGGCTTCACCCTCCCAGACCTCCAGCATAAGCACCTTGATAGATCATCAAATAGGATCTCAGTCAAAGCAGCACATCTGTGGAGTTCTATTTCCCCAAAGGCTTTTGTGGTGTCAGCATTTATGTGTTTTTAATGCTGGTTTCAGACTGTGGGCCATTTTCAACATCCAGTGGATTTCTGGGGTTTGTAGTTTACTGAGGCCAAAGAGCTCTCTAGCTGAGAATTCTAAATGCCTCTCCCTAAACTGCAAACCCCAGGAATCTATAGGATGTTGAAAGTGGAATAATAGCACTATAACAGTATAGTGTGGAAATGGTCTGTTTTACTTGCCCAGGCCTCTAGAAGACTTGGGGCAATTAAAATGGGTTGCCATAAAGGAGCTTTAAATCCAGGATGTACCATTTTTTAAAAATGCTTTTGTTTTTAAAAAAGTTTTAAAAATAAATGTGTTATATTTTGACTTGTATTTATATTCTTATTTATTTATTTATTTATTTATTTATTTATTTATTAAATAAATTCATATTTTCATAACAAAGTGGGGTAGAGATCCTAGGAATAAATTAATATATCACACCACATAACTTTACATGTTTCTTTCTACATCCAATGGTCAACCAAGTGTTTACTGTTTGTTACAATAAAATTATGAGATCATATTTTGTCTTAACATTTTAGATTTCAGTCCATCAATCAGTTTTACTGTTATATTGCCATAGACTCAAGGCAGCTTAATAGTGGGAGACCAGCAACATAGCATAACATGGTGTACCAGGTAACAGTTTCTAGTTATTTTTTTAAATGGTCTCTTTAAAGGGCTTTTTTAGAAACATCTTGACAAAATTTTTTAAAGTTTTATTGCATTGTTTTATAAATTCTAAGCCTGGCCTTTCAAAAAAGTAACAAAATGTAATGAGCAACACAAATGCTCCCTTTCTTAACACTGTAATGAATAATGACAAAGAGTTACTTTTTACCTATTGGAATGAATAACAGGAACAAATTACTTTTAAAAGAAGTTTTCCAAACTCTGCAAATGGCATCCCTGTCTGATGGTTTTTATTCTCTCTACGCAGATAAACATAATTCACTATTTTCATTAAACAGTGCTAAACCTGGTACTAAATGTTAGAGATTCTCTAAATATTAGAGAATTCCTACTCACTTGAACCCTTTAACTAGATTCATCCTTTCTCTTTCTCTCCCTCTTTCTCATTAATTAGGGACATGACACAGTTATCCATTCTCTGCTGACTTCCCATTCATAGTGCTGCAATGTATTAATATGTGGGACTGCCATGGAAGACAGCAGTTAATACAATGATCCCTTCATTTTTGTGAGGGTTTAGGGCACAGAACCCTCGTGAAAGTGGAAAAACAACAAATAACTCCCCTCCCATGATACTGTTCACACTGAGCTTTTTCGCACTTTGGGAAGAAAATGGGGCAGCCTGTTACTCACCAGACTGGCGCACTCCCTCTGACGATCCACGCTGATCCGGAGCAGTGCATGCTCGCGCTACACACTGCTCTGGGGACGAAAATGGAGGCTTCCGGTTGGTTGGTTGGTTCTCCACCAACCGGAGAAGCTCGCCAGCCAGAAGCCCGCCCCCAGAAGATCTGCAGCCTCGCGCTGGTGCGAGCCTGCAGATCTACACAGGAGTGCAGCGACGGACTGGGGCGTGCTGGGCTATTGAAAGACCTGTTTTAAGTGGTCTTTCAATAGCACAGCGAACCACCAGTTCTGGTCATTCCGGAGTGGGCTGAAGTCCGAAACTACAGAAAGTAGTCAGGACCCAGTTCGCCCCCAAGTGCAAATGTCCTTGCTGAAGGATGCGCTGCCCTGTTTTAAAAACAAAGTGTGGAAAAGGCCTTTGTCTCCCTTCTTCACACTGGGCAAAACACAAGGGAATGGGAGGAAGAGAATGGGGAGGAGGCACGTGCAAGCCTCACAAATAATCAAATTCAGGAAAGTCAAACCCAGGATTGTGGAGGGAGGACTGTATTACTTATTGGGGGAGCTACAGCTCCCAGAATCTCCTGCTCATATCAATGCTTTGTGGGGGATTCTGGAAGTTGTAGTCCAAAATGTAATATTTCTAAACCCTGTCAGTACTAATCTATCATTAGGACCATGACTTGGAAATAGTGAAATTAACTCCATTGACTCTCAGCCTGTTTGCAAGGTCAGCCCAAATACTGGACTCCTAAAGCCTTAACATGGCATGAGACCCAGGTGTTGGCAATAAACTCTGGAGAAAATGTTAGGGCACCAACCCTGAAGTCTGGGTGACAACTGAGAAAATGACCAGGGCACCAACCCTGAGACCTGTTGGGCAACAACCCAAAAGCGGTATGGGCACCAACCCGGCCAACGTTGAGAAACTGTTAGAAAAAACACATAGGGCCAGACCTAAAATATTAGGTCTGCATGTACTACCTCAGGTAGTCTACATGATTGCAGGGGAGCTCCGAATCAGCCTGGAAAGATCCCCAACTTTGGCCAAAGGGATTCCCCTCCCTTAGCAAGAAAGCAGTCCAAACTACCACTTACATGAGCAAAGGGAAGAACAGTTTATTGAAAGACAGGAAGGATTAAATAGGTTTGGGATGACAGTGATCTCATAAATCATACAGCACATGTGCAAGAATATTTGCTTTCCCAGGACTAAAATTCTGCTACATGGTTGATAATACAGTAACTTCTGGTTAACAGAACAATAAACCCTATATCACACATAGATTCACTCAACAGTGAGGTGTAAGAAATATTGTTCCAATGGGCATTGGGAACCCTGGCTGAGAACCTAGGAATTTGCCAGGTAATGTCAGCATAATTTTAAATAGGACATGGGGTTAGCAACAGGAACCTTAAAATTGACTAGAATTCAAAATGGAGGACTTTAGTTAAGCAAATATAAAAGACAAAGAGAGAGTTTCTTTAGCGTAGACATTTAAGCAGGCAATACCCTCTGTGAATTAAACTGTCCAGGACACTGAATCTCCTAACAGCCCTGCAGAGTAGACCAGGGAAAAAGATGGGAAACACTGTCCGTTTGGTCTGTACTCTGTTACTGCTAACACAGGTACCTGAAGGAATGCCTTCTCTTTTATCTAACTACTTGGTCATCTGCTCATGTTCTCTTCTAGCTTAAGGTAAGATAAGTGATAGCTGGAGGGCTTCTTCAACTGTAGTACCCTGGCTCTGGGATCCCTCCTCCAGGGCATTTCACCTTGCACTTATACTTACGCCTTTTCAGTAGCAGGTTTAACCCCTTTCTCTGCTAGACTTTTTAAAAAAAAGTTGGATCTGCAGCTTTTTTTTTAAATGCTGTTTTTAACATTTGTTGTGTTGGAATTTTTTTTTCCCTGTTTGATTTTTAAACCATCATGGAAACTGATGTTGAATGGCTGTAAAAGAGATAATAAATAAATACCATATAAAGCTCAAAGATACCTTCTCCCCACTGGGTCTGGCCCAGTTTCTCTTTGGCAGAACTTCAGCTATCTTGCCATTGGAGATGACAATCTCAGCTGGGCCAATGGTGTTATCCAGCACTACCCGGTTGCTTCTTACATACATCACCTCTGAACCTGCATCCAATCTGGCTGGTCCTTAATTAAAGGGAGAGTTCTGTTAACAAAGCAACCAATCTTCTGCACAATTTCTCATTTCAGTGTTTTTATCATAAACCCACAGCAGCTATTTGATGCACTCTTTTATGCCCTCAGATAATCTGAACAGAAGAAGTTTGAAGTATTTTTCTAATATTCCCTCAGTTATAAAAATATGGAAGAACCTTGGGTTGGCTGAGATGCGTCAGCTCTTTTTCTTAATCAGAAGATTTTGGATTTAGGAGGTCCCTGTTTCTTAGAAATTAAAAAGGAACTGGAAAGCTGATTAGCACAGTGAACAACAACATCCAACATTTCAAATACTGGGAAGGCTAAAAGAAAGTTTAGTCTGAGATGAATATAGTAAAATGATGCTGCATTCCTAAAATAATTAAATTAAATTAAAAAGATAATGGGTCTAAAATACTAGAAATCTGAGGGTATGCTGTGTAAGCCTTTCAAGCATTTATCGTTGCTACTGTTTGTCTTTTAGTCATTTCTGACTTATTGTGACCCTAAGGCAGCCTTATCCTGGGGTCATTTTGGCAAGATTTGTTCAGAAAGGGTTTGCTACTGCCTTCCTCTGAGGATGAAAGAATGTTATTTGGCCAAGGTCATCCAAAAGGTTTCCATGGCTGAGTGGAGATTCAGATCTTGGTCTCCCGGAGTCTTAGGCCATTTCTACATGGTGTTGCTGTCCTGCGACAGAGACATGTTGGAAGCAGTTCATGAGTTGTACTTTTGCACAATGTCATCACGGTGCTGCAGCCAGCGCATCCCTATCCATCACAATCGTGGGATGTTCACTTAATGGAAAAAAAATCTGTTAAACTACCCACAATCGCGCAATGCTCTTGTCACTGCTGGTGATGTGGAACAGGTGGAAGCGCAACCTACGCATTTCCTTCCTCAGTGCAGCACGGGACAGAAACCAGTTGCACTGTGGAAGGAAGGAAGGACGGAAGGAAAGAAGGACGGAAGGAAGGAAGGAAGGAAGGAAGGAAGGAAGGAAGGAAGGAAGGTAGGTAGGTGTCACTTGCGCTCCCATCCACAGCCAGCCAGCTGGGTCCTTAAACCATCCAGATCACTACACAACAGCTGCTCTCAAACTTGTAGTTCAATGCTATTGAAATTTTAACCATACTATGGTTTTCTAAGCATACTTCATTGGAACTGACTGCATTTAACGTATTACTTCAGTTAAATCCAGTTGCTGCTCCCAACTTGAGTGGATCCACTTGAATCAGTTGCTCAACTCTTACTGATTCAGTGTTGCCACTAGCAACTAGTTTAGGCCTAAATTACTTAAAAGAAGAGATTACCAGGAAGAGGAAGACAAAGAATGGCTTTGCTAATATGTAAATGTTTTAATTCTAATCAAACTGAAAAAGATAATAAGTTATAAATATAGTGATCACTTTCAATACATGTTTGAGATACTGAAATATAAATATATGACATAATACACTGTCAGTTGAATTATTACTTTTAAGAATAATTATAAAGGATACATTATATTTTCCATGTTTTTAATTATTAAGTAATAAAATGTTACAAACACACATCTAAACAAAGAAAAAGAGTGGGCAGAACTGCAATCATATGTAAGGATTTTAGCCATTAAAGGAAAACTTGGGCTCTCTTCCTCAAACTCTTAAGCTTCTTTCCTTGTAAGATTTGTCTTTAGAAATATTTGCTAATTTTTGTCAGCCCCCCAAATAGCCAGAGTTCTCTACCAGTGTACAATATAGTGAGAACTGCTAGTGTACAATATAGTGAGAAATGATATATATAGCAATAGCATTTATTTCTATACCACCTATCAACTAAGTGTTATCTAAGTGGTTTACAATGTATTTTTTAGCCAATTGCCCCCAACAAGCTGGGTACTCATTTTACCGACCTACGAAAGGATGGAAGGCTGAGTCAACTTTGGAGCCTGGCAGGATCGAACTCACAACCTTGTGGTTGCAGTACTGGCATTTAACCACTGTGCCACCATGCATTTAAAACAAAATAGACTGTCTGGACTGAGGTTGCTATATACAGCTGGAAGCTACACACAAAGAGAAAGAAATACAGCTGATGCAGAACTGAATTCAAATTAAGTGAAAAATTAGTCAAATATGAATTGGAGCCAGACCTGAAGCTACAATGTCATTGGGAAAGATGCAATAACCTAGCTATTAATCGTGAACCAAAAGCTGCAAGATTTATCAAGACAAAATGAATGCATAGAGAAATATTTTTTTAAAAAAGCTCTTGCAAAAATTTATATCCTGTATAAAATGTTAATGGAAAAGTGAAAAGGAGGTTCCAGTCTGACCATGGGAAGTGGAGAGCCATTGGTCCCACATAATCTTCCCTCTTTCTTCTGTTTCCCTTCATCTAAAAACTTACCTTTCATTGTTGAGAAGCTGTCTCAGTTTGCTATAGTAATAAGATTCTGAACACAACACAGAAAATGAATCCTATGGACCAGTGTTTCTAAGTAATGTTTTACGATTAAAAACATTATCTGTAACAACTTTTGGGAGGAACAGGGGCATTATAGCTATTTTGCAAAATACTGTACAGATTGAATTCAGCCCATCTCCATCCAGTATAAAAAAGTAATGTTAATTTGTTATTTTTTCTCATTGCTCTTGGTGAGATTTTGAGGTGATTTTTCCTCAATTTTATGCCATTCTCTTACTTTTTAAGGTGAAACTCCCTTCCCCAAAAAACTGAAAAATAGTGAAAAAACCATTTGATAACTGTAATAAGTAACATAAGGAAATCATGCACTGCAGTTTGAGGTTTTGGGGGGGGTAAAAATTTCCCACGCTTTGGGGTATTTCAACAACTTTGATCATGAATAACTTTTCAAAAGTAAGTCCCCATGCTGCTGACAGCAGGCATGGTCTATGACAACATCACACCAAACATTCTCGTGGAATAGTAATCCCTTCACTGGCTTGTCAATGTTTCTTTCACCATGCAGCTGGAAACTTCCACCTGGAGCTTCTCTATCAGAATATGCTCAACTCTGTCTTTCCAATGGCCCCTCACTCACCTGCTTGGGGGGCACTGTTTCTCCTAGACATCTTGGGCTGTTGATGAAGATCAAAACCTCTAGTTGCTACTATGTCTTTGGCTCTCTGATTCAGTTTTGTCTTGCTTTCTGATGCATTTAAGAAACTGAACTGCAGGACAGATGCCTGTGGGTCTGGTTTTGGACCCAAACACTGATACAACTGGGAAGAAACAAAAACCCTAACAAATCTACCGTATCCTATTCTGAGACCTTGGGAGATCAGTGATCACACTAGTGGAGTTAATCATTAAGTGTTTGATCTTTTGCAACCAGAAAGTTACTTCTCTTTTGTAAATGACCAAAAGATAAAAATAACAGTGTCAAAGGGAAAGGAACTATTTCTCATGTCCACAGTCCAAATTGTCTTGAATGCTACAAAAATAAAATATCTCAAAATAGTTGTGTGGAAAAGAAAGCCAAGAAGACAGGTGGGTGGCAGGAGGTACCACCAAACAGTTCCTTATTGCTCCTTTACACAAAATTTCAGCCTGGAAGTAGAAAGACTCACAATTCTGGACAGGAGAAAATTCTGGAGCCATTGCTTTGTAATCTACATTGGTGCTAAAGTCAGACTGTACCAAACCATGGAAGTAACTACTTACAGATAACTTTGCAATTAATTCATTTCCTCAATAACAAAGGTATAACCACATCACATTATGGTTGTAGTTAAACAAGAGGCAACATGGGTCATTTGAAAGTACAATTAGAATGGTTTAAGTTTTATATTCACCAGGATGTGGTATTCCTAAAAGGTGCTGAAAATGAAGATGACATGATTTCAGTGCAGGCTGGTATGGTACTTTGTGCTGCTGCTTCATGTGGGGATGATGGAGTAAACAAGAGGAGAGTTTATTTGGTACCTAAGGCCAGTGGTCTGTAGAATTCTTTTTTTTTTTAAGACAGGTAAAAAGTAACTATTTTAGGTACATGTGACAAATAGACAACTGAAACATTATTTTTTTAAAACTGAAATCATAACTAGCTACCACCTCCTGGAAAGATTACCTCAGTACAGCACATTTCTCTCTCTATATGAGATATTCTGGGGTGGGGAGACTCTTCTATGTACCTCCAGTTGGGACAATGAACCATTTGAGGACATGGGAGGTGCCTTCTCTGCTGTGGTGGAAGACCCTCCCCTTGGAAGCCTCATTGGCACTAACACTGGCCACGGTCTGGCGGCAAGTTAAAACATGGCTTTTTATTAAACCTTTTGGGAGGAGTGGGGGTCTAATATTTCTTGGAATGGCAGGAGGAGCAATCCACATACTAATGGGTTCAATCCCTTCATGCTAGCTGATGCAGGAGCTGTCAACGTTCTGTTTTTTTCCATTAGACCTCCTCTGAAGAGTTTTTAATTCTCCTGATAACCAGCCACACACTTTCTTCTTAAACATACAGGTTACAAGTTAGTTATTAATTAGCAGATTGGATCAGGGAAAAATGAGTGTGGAACAGGATAGGAGTACTTTGGAAAAGAAGAGAAAGCAAATGAATTCAAAGAGAGACGATAACGTGCCGACCCAGATAGCAGAAAAGTCTATCGGGGGCGTGAAAGGGCAAGACTTGGGCCATTTCTGCACTAGACTGTTATAGCGCTATTATTCCACTTTCAACATCCTACAGAATCCTGGGGTTTGCAGTTTTGGGAGGGGCCAGCCGACCCCTCCCGAAACTGCAAACTCCAGGATTCCATAGGATGTTGAAAGTGGAATAATAGCGCTATAACAGTCTAGTGAGGAAATGGCCTTGATTCTGTCAAGAAGACTGTTGTCCAGCATGTTTCTGACAAGGAGAAATAATCAGAATTATGTAAAATAGTCCTGAGCTCTAGTGAAAGTGAGCCAGATGATATAAAGTTGATGTAAAGCCTGCAAACATATACATACATTTCAAAACCTTTAAGTTGTTTTGGCATGCTAACTGTATGCTTTTACACCAGTTAAATTATCCTTTACTCTTTTCAAATTGTTCACACCTTTTTTATATGTATACATCATACTTTGTGATCCTGTGATGCAAGTCATGGTCCCAAGCTGTGAAAACAGGTGGTTGATTTCTATGCTTTGTTGCTGCCTGATTTAAGCTATGGTGACCTTGCCTGCAGCCAGGTCCCAGTACAAATATATAATGTAACAGTGATATACCAATACCAGTTAGGAAGGGGGCAGTATGCTGCACAGCAATATGGAGCTTTTATGGGTCCTGTTGTAACTGAAATGCTTTTCTGCAATGAATTGCCCTAGATGTTGATGCTGACCTCCTGCAAACAACCACCTCCAATAACCTCTGTTTTAAAGCAAGCACACATTCCCCCCAACCTCCCTCATAGCAACAGAGCTGCAATCCTGCTAAGTAGGCATGATAAAACAACAACGCAATGGAGTGAATACCAGCAGGGGGTGTGGCAAACAGGAAATGGTCCAGCTGGAACCAGTCAAGTGCAGGAAACATCTTCACCTGTAGAAAAGGAAGTGATGATGCGATGAAAGCCTTGAACCTGAGCAGAAACAGTACAACAGAAAACAAGAGTCTGCAAATGCCTGTTGTGACTCAAAGGCTGCTATACTGTAGTGCTCCTCCGTTTACATGTCAAGCTCAAGGTAACAAAGGATATCAGGAAAATCTGATCTTCTAATATCTGATTATACTAGCTAGATGCAGATTTTAATATTTTGAACCCAAGAGCTTCTGAGGCTAAAAAGCAGTTGCGGTTGATTTATGTATCCAATTATAGCAGCTAATATTTCATCAGTCAATGCCTTGCAGCCTAGGCTGAAATGCTATGAATATGTATCTAGGAATAATTTCCATGGAACTCAATGGAACTTTCTTTTGAGTAGGCTTACATAGAATTTGCTACCACTGAAAAGTACAATGAACCGTCTTCTAGAGCACATGAATGCAAGATTGTGTGAAGCGTCACTCCTATTATAGTTAATGGGTATGAGTGGTGTGCACCCACATAGGCGCACACATGTTGTGTCCATTGACTACAATGGGATGCAACATTCACATTTTTTGTGTTATGTGGGAGTTGTTGGAGCACAACTCCCACATATATGGCAGTCACACTATAACAAAAAATAAAAAAAAATAAAAAATGGTGAGATAGTTTGTAGAGACTATGTTAAAAAGAGGCTGTAAATGTGGTGGGATTTTTCCTGCTTCCACAGAGTGGGTGCCCGGCTTTCCCAAGTTTTCTTTACAGACATATGTTTTAGTCAATCAAAAATGGATTGAACTGTCTGTTTTAACATTCTTTACAGATCTTTTAGGCATATTGAACAGATTTTTCCCCAAAACTCCCAAATTTGCATGTTTATCCAATTTAGAATTTGTTTAATGCCTTATGTGTTTGTTTCCTTATTTAAAACCACAGCCAATTTTACACCCTTTAAAGCTTGGGAAAAAGGTAAAAAGATCCTCACCCAGCACCATTAGGACTAACCTAAAGAATGTCGCCAATACGCACATAATACGCATCTCTTACTCCCCCCCCCGCCAAAACAGAGAAATTATGTTCTGTGTTGGCAAGGAATGGTAACGGCTTGGGTAAGGCCTAATAAATTAATACTTCTGCCAGACCATGGATGGATTTCTGGAGAAGGAATTCAATCTGTTTTGGATGATGTAAAATTCCTTTTGAAGAATCACGTATGCAGTTTGGGAGTGATTTGGAATGACTCTGCATCTAGTTACTTAGGACACCACTGTATCTAGAAGTGCTTAGCTTGGTGTACCAACAACTTCCACTCTTGATGATGATAGATCTGCCCACAATGATATATCCCTAAAGGCACCAGATCCTCTTTGATCTTGGAAGCTAAGCGGGGTCAGCAGGTTAATACTTGGATGGGATACTGTTACCTTGTGAATTGGGGGCCCCGGGAGGGGCGCCCAAGTAACCAACACCAACACAAGCAAAGATGGGGAAATTAGCTGGAGCACTCTCTTAAGCTAGCAAGAGGCAGGGTAACTTAGTGGGAATCTTTTACCCTATGTATACAGGTTCAGGTCAGTGAGCAGTCAGACAGTTTAAACTATCAATAATGATATTTATTAACAAATAGACAAATTATTAAGAAAACACAACCACACAGCTAACTAGAAATAGGAAATGAGAGTTTTTGGGGAAACGGATGACACGACACCTTTCTTGTATTCCTGAAGAGGTCCAGTTGAAGAGAAGGAAACTCGGCGTGGTGGCCGAGGGGAATTCGCTGACCAGAATGGCAACAAGGCTGGATAGAAGTCCAGAGCGATCAAGCGATCCAAGGAGCTCTCGGAACTGGGGTTTTTTATTAGAGGAGGAATAGCCATGGGCTAGTCTGGTCTTGGGCAAAAACAATGAGGTTTGGGCTTGAGACAATGTCTCCGAAAGGTCAGAATTTACATGATTGAGTTAAAGTTCGAATTGACAATAGTATGGCTGGTATGCAGATGCGGCTAGCTTGGCAGTTGAGCTCTCAGCTTGCCCAGGGTGCCTGCTCGGGCCAGAGGTCTCTTTGTTATAGCGTGCATCACTAATGAAGGTGTTTGCCTCGGGAGGTCTCCTAAAGCAGATCTGGCAGTTTCTGGCTTGCCTCGGTGTAAACAAGTATGAGTCAGCGTTTAATAGCCATGCCTAGCTTCGTGCTTGTTCGGGGGCCTCACAAACACGTGGTTGAGGGTGGCAGAACAGGGCCGAATTGTGATATCAAAAATGATATTTAAAGTTTACCAAAGGCCAGGCCAGTTCATGGTGATAACAATCCCCCCCCCCGAAAATGGGCAATTTGACATAAATTGATCATTTTCCAATCGAACATTTCAAAATGAATAACAATACTGTCAATGAATACCAAGTGCTGTAGATCATATTTCAGAGGAAGGAATGGGCAAAACCACCTCTGCGTATTCACGACTGGTAAAATCCTATGAAATTCACTGGGTCACTGTAACTCAACAGGTGAGTTGAAGGCACATGCACACAGATCAAGGTTGGGTTACTGCAGTGTAACATGGGACTGTCTTTAAAGATTGGTCCTGAATGTAGCAACGAGAATGCAGGTGGCTATGTGGGCATTGATACTGTGCTTGTTCCACAATGACTGCGCTACTAATTTGTTTCTGCATACAATTCAAAATGTTTGTGACGACTTTTAAATTCCTCTGGTGAGAAATTATTTCATCGCTGATTCCTCCCAAGTAACGCTGCCTGTTACTTGAAATCAATACAGAGGCTCTTCTCTTTATCCCATTCTATCGTTATAGCTTGTTTGATGGAGAGGAGAGAAACCACTTTTTCTGTGGCTGCAATTAAATGACAGAACTCTTTGGCTTGAGAGGCTCAGTTGCCTCTTTACAGTGTTCTGCTATATGACAAAAATCTTCCTTTTTAGGTGACCTTACTAAACTTACTAGGTAAGTTTTTAGGCAAGTTTTTATTCAATGTCTCAACGCAGTATGTATCTATTTTTATTATGTTACATACATCTCCATTTTGCTGTGCTTGACAGTTTATTGTCATTGTTTTTAGCTATTCTGAGTAGGGTATGTGCACTAGAAAGGCAAGATATACAGATGCATAATTATTTTTGGAATGTAGTTGTGCATGTGTGTGTGAGCTAGCATGATGTAGTGGTTAGAACTATGACGCTGGAGGCTAGGATTCAAATCCCTGTCCAGCCATAGAAACCCACTCTTAAAAGGCAAACCCCTTCTGAACAAGTCTTTCCAAGGAAAACCTGTGATACATTTGTGTTAGGGTCTCTATTAGTTGCAAATAACTTGAAGGCTGCGACATTTCCTACAGAGGGAAGAAGAGATCACGGTGGTTCATCTCTTGAATTGTGGGGCAACCTTTGAAAAGTGTTTGGAAGCTACAGCTAGTGCAAAATGCAGCAGTCAGATTGTTGTTAGTTGTGTATTTGAGACAACTTAAAACACTGCACTGGCTTCCAGTTAGCTTCCAAGCTCAGTTCAAGGTGCCAATTTTGATTGCTCCTAGTCCAAAATCTGAGATCCTCAGTGGAAGCCCTGTTCCATATCCTGCCACCTTGTGAGTCTAGGTTGCTTAGCCCAGGTGACAGCGTCCTCTCTGTAGCAGAATGCCAACTACAAAATTTCATCCCAAGGGAATTAAGGCTAGCTCCATCCCTTTTTAGTTTCCAGCAAGGAGCTAAGACTAAAACTGTCATGGCTTCTTTGGCTGTTCTGTCTGTGGTTTAAATTTATTTTTAAGGAGTGGTGTGTTTTTTTTTAGTTTTTAAAAACTTTAAAAATTGTACTTAGTGCTTTAAATGTTTTTATCCATTGTATATTGGCACAGAAGCTCTAGTGCACTGAGAAGCAATACATAAATGTTACAAACAAATAATAAATGAGGAATAGAATTTCCCTTCGAAGTTTGATTTTAAAAGAGACCAATAAACTTACTGGAAAAGACCCTCTGAGTAGAGTGTGACCAAGAAATGACCCGTGTGCTACTTTCAACATCTGTTAGTTGAGAAACTTGGATGTAAGCTTCTTTTCTTGGTGTAAATGATTATTTCCATCTGGCAGGAATGTCAACATTCTGACCAGCAAATTCCAGCCAGAAGTAAATTGGAGATAAAGCTAGAAAGATGCCATACCTCACCTCATTTGCCCTGCCTGTGAATGAAGATGTTCCTACTCTGATCCATGAAGCTGTAACCAGTGCAAGCAGCTAGCAATAACTAAAACTGAATAAATTTGTAGCAGACATGGAAATTGAAACACACTGTCATAAAGCCTTGATATTGCCTGATATAGTCCTCACTGTAAGTACGCCTGGGGGCATTAATCAATAGGAGGGCAAGCATGCCAAGTGGGGCATTAATCTGACAGAGTGAAGAGTCTGGCAATAAGGAAACATGATATGCACAGCAGATGCTGGGACAGACATAAGAACCTATCCCGTCTTAAAATCAGGAAAGAAGACATTTGTGAATGACATTGTTTTTCCTATGTGGGAGGGAACATACATATTCTTTACATAGGATGTGGCACTTTCCATTATTCCCCACTGTTGTCAGTAGTGGGTGGTTGTGCAGATAAGAAACAAGGCTGCGGGGGAAATAAACTGGCTTCCCAGGCTCCCAAGTAATGACAACTCCAGGAGTGCAGGCATTACTCCAAATTCTAATTTCCTAGAACAAGTTTGAGATAACCATGTTTAGGTGATATATGACTTATTTTCCACTCTGGAGGGCATATCAGAAGAAGATCTTTAGCTCTCTACACAATGGATTAATCACTTCTGGTCACTTATAGGTAGATTGCATGAATGATCAATCATAACTAGAGGGCACAGAACACAACCTACATGTCTTTATACTGTGGTTGATTCCGCAAGCAGGTATGTTTCATTTAGCATAACCACAAAATTTGAATCAGGCCTAAACTATTAAATTCACAAATTTGGTAAGAGACCAGCCCAGTTCTACCATATCTTTATTGTCTTATGCACGGCCCCCATGGGATAATGTGTTGGTTCACAACTGAAAGAGTAATTTCTTCACAGGATGCATATTATATATATACAGGCATGTTTGTAATTTTTTTATCTTATGATTCTTTGATAGGCCTCTTCAGTTATCTATTAATGGTCTTTAGTTTACCCCAGTGTGTAGGTGAGGCAGTGTTGTGGAAGGGGAGGAAAGAAAGCTGCCTTCTTCTGACTCAGATTATTGGTCTCTCAAACACAGGATCATCTACACGAAGGGTGGGCAATTTATGGCCCTCCGGACAGTGCTGGACTGCAGCTCCTATCATCCTTTACCATTGTCTATGCTCATTAAGGTGCGTGGGACCTGCAGTCCCAGCAACATCTGGAGGGCCCCACCTTGCTCTTGCTCTTTCATAGCCTTGCCTGTAAATACCTGAGACAGAACCTGGGAGCTTCTGCATGGCAGTCAAGTACCTCCACAACAGCCCTCCTTGACCATTTCTGCACTAGGCCCCTCCCTAAAGTGCAAACCCCAGGATCCCACAGAAAGTGGAATACTAGCGCTATAGCAGTGCAGTGCAGAAGCGGCCCTTGTAAGTCACACTGCCTTCCCAACTGCAATCTTTTGCGTGTCCCGCCTGCGTTGAAAAAGCAAGGGGCTGGGAAGGAGGGGGCGATCCCTCTCCTCCTGCGACTACACCAAACACAACGAGACGCCGGCGCGCACCCCGCCGCCGCCTCCTGGGTGGACGTCCGAGGGGGCAAGCACGGGGGAGGGGCGGGCGAAGGAGGGGCCCCACCCTCTGCCCTGTCCCCCCCCGCCGGGTCCGCAGCGGGGGGCCGTCCAGCCCTCCCGCGGGCAGCCCGCGCGCCGGCCCCCTCGCGCGGCGGCCCCGGGAGCCCCGCCCAGGGCAAGCCCCGCCCTCCCGGCTGCCGCTGCGGTCAACAGGCTGCTCCGGCCCTTCAGCCAATCAGCGGGCGGACAGGACCGAGCCGGGCGGGGCGGGGCGGGGCGGGGCGGGGCGCGCAGTGAACCTGCAGGAACGGAGCATCCCCGGAGAGCGCAGCATCAGCACCGCGAGCCACAGCGGACGGCGAGCCACAGCCCCGACTCCTCCGGCGGGCAGGAACCGCAGCCGGAACCTGGCCCATGCCACCGCCAGCCCCTTCCCCCCGAGGGCGGGCTCGAGGGACCCTTTGAGCCGCCAGAAGGTAAGCCCCCCCGACGGTTTCTCTGCGCGGACACAGCCCCTTCCCTCCCCCGACCCCCCGATTCTCAGTCTTTCGCCTTTTGCACCACTCCCCCAAGGGCCCGTACTCCCGGAGAGAGGTCTGCGGAGCACCGTCCCTCTCGGACCCTCCCCGGCGTTTGCATTGTATGCGGCTGGTAGTTGCGCATTTCTCTCCGTCCCTCCGTCCCTCTCTCGCGGCTGGCTGGGTTTCAGCAAAGGACAACGGACCAGTTTCCAGGCGATGTAGCGTTCAGCTCGTGGGAGAAACAGTCGTGTGCGTGTGTCTGTGTCCAGTCGTGGGCCTCTGCATCTCGCCAGTGTCTCTGCCCTTTGGATGTGTCATCCAAGGCTAGTGGGGAATGATTAGGATGAGTGAAAAGAAATCATAAAAATCCATTGCCTGGGAATGCACAGCATAAACCGTAGTCTTTCTGTGTGTTTGTATGATGTCATGGCCAGCAGTGTGTGTGTGTGTGTGTGCGTGCGTGTATCAATCATGCCAGTGGCAAAAAGAGATGGGGGACTAGTCTTTAGAAAGAGAAATGGCGTGTTGCCATCCAAGGCTAGCCCTGTGTTCCCTCACTTTCTTCTGTTTTACAGACAAAGCAGCTGTGGGAAAGGCCTTTCTTGGGATGGGTACCTAGTCTTTTGTGCTTTTGCCATTTGCTTATTTTGCTGATCCATCACAAAGAGGGAGACACCCTTTCTGTGTGAGCAAGATGAGAGAGGTTTGTGTGTCTCTTGTTTGAGAAGGAAGAGAGACCCCTTTATCGTCAGGAGCCGATTGATTGTTCTCTGAGCTTCTGAATGACATCCAGCTAAGAAGCAGAAATGCGTGGCTTATAAATGCCACCCCACCCCACTCCATATATCCTTGCGCCAATGGCTGTGACACAGGGCCGGGGAGAGAATGCAGAGTCATGGGGACTGGGCGAGGGCCCATCAATTGTTATTGGCTACATCTGCATTCTGAGCTGCCATGACATCCCGCAAGAAACTGTTCCTGCTTTTGAGCCTAAGCCTGGCTCTTTCTAGTCAAACAGATTTTGCAGAAGAGAATGGGGGTGTATTCAAAATGTCTGCCTTGGTGATAGAAAGTCTGTTTCATTCTCCATTTGTCTGTGGGAGGCCTTCTGTGTATTTCATGACTTTAGCTTCTTTGTGGGTGTGTTGGAGAACCTGTCAAAGTCTTCCAAGACATCACAGAGGAAATCTGTGGCGTGGTATATGTCCTTTAAAAATGCTGTTTTGCATGATGAAGGTAGAACAATATTTGACAGCAGTTAAGGAAAGGTGGGTGTTCTATCATCTGACACATTTAAGGGGGAAGAAGCTATTAGGTAGGAGAAAGCCTTCAGACCCTTAAAAAAAATTCTTGTTCAGATATGGGTGGAGGACTTGGTGGGGTGTCAGCCATTTTACAGGGTTTATAGCCTGCACTGCTGTAGTAACAGCAGTATTCCATGCTAGCTTTATAGCACCCCACATTACTACTACAAACTCTCTGGGAGTGTTTGTTTATGTAATATGTAAGCTGTGCTTGTCTTGTATAAACAAAAGAAAGCAGTATACATTCAAAATCATCGTGAGGCTAACTGATGTTTTTCATTGCAAACACATACACTGGTTGGCACAATATTTGTTTGTCACAGGTGAAGAGGAGAGTCTAAATTATTAACAGTAGTTCTGTGATTAAATCTAGCAATTGGCCTGAACACCACAAAGTCTTTTACTAGCTCTCTGACATTCTGTGGAAGAGTGGAACTGTAAAGGGTGTGACAGCTTCTTGCTGTCAGCTAGGAATGATGCGTTTTCCTGAATGATTTGTGGGAAGACAAAAAGAGCCTGCAGGCATTAGATGCATGGCAGAGGTTATGCTTCTGGAACTCCAAAAGGAGATTGCAGATTGTACCATGGCCTGCTTGGGAGTCACTCGAGGCCATCTTAGTTAGGAGCAGAATGACTGCTGGCAACATGGCTGAATATAATCACTTTTGCTAGCATGCAGGGACTTGGGCAAGAGACCGCTCATCCCATTCCCTACGCAGAAGCATGCCCCCTCTGAATTATGCTAGGGAAGGCAAGCATTTTTAGACAGTGGTATAAATTCTTAGGCAGATGTCAAAGAGAACCAAAATACCCATTCTTTTCCTACTCTTGTGTACTTATGACATTGCTTCTTCAATTAAATACCTGTAAACGGAATTAAGGAATGTGGATTTGCTGCAGTGTGGGCTCTTTAAGGGTGGATAACAACTGCAAAATTCTGCGCCTGTAAAGAGACAGGATAGTTAGCTGTGGGTTATAAGCCTCATGCCATGGTGGAAAGGGAAGACTAACCTCTCCCCCCAAAACCTTATAAAATTGAATAATTATCATTTATGGTACAGTCTTATGAATGTCCATTCAGAGGTAAATCTAACTGAGGTCAGCAAGGCTTACTGCCAGGTAAGTGGGTATAGGTTCACAGCCTTATATTCACCATTATGATTATGTTTCAGCCTTTTAAATGCCCAATGGAGTAGGCAGGGACCAAGTCAAATTCTTTTGAGCAGTGTAGTGGATGATGCAAATGTATGTCATCCACAGTAGCCTTTGACAAGGTTATATCGGGCTGTAGACAGATGATTTGTTTGATTTTTAAGGCAGCTACATCTCTTATACATCTGCCCTTTCAAAGGGGGTTGCAATTAGAGTCATATTGTTAGAAGTTAAATGCAGGATATTCATACTGGCTCACCTCCAATTTGCAGTTGTGATTTCTGAGACTTGCTGTTATCATACCTCATAGTTCTTTGGTCTCTTCTGGTGTATCTTCTTGCATCCCGAGTTGGGTCAGGCCTAGGGCTCTGCATCTTCTGCTTAAGTCTTTGCAAGCCTGGCACTCTCCAGATGTGTTGGACTGTATTCCCCATCACCCCAAGCCAGAATACCAGTGGTTATGTTGGCAGAGAATGTTGGGAGTTGTAGTCAAGCAAGTCTGGAGAGTGTCAGATTCTGGAAGGTTGGTTCAACCAACGAAGGGTAAGAGTAAGATCACTGCTGGAATATGTGAAGGTTGCAGTGAGCTCTAAAACCACTGGCTGTGTGATCCTTAGCAAGCTGTGTCTCGACGGGGGAGGGTTCTAATTGATCATAGCATCTGCAGATCCCATTTTCACAACTGTTGTTATGATACATTTTCTTTTTCTCTTATGAGTTCTTTGCTCTTTTGCCCACAATTAGCTTTCTTTACCCTTTAAATCCAAACTGCTAAATATTTCAGCTCAAACACTCATAGAGATTGTCTCTCTCTAAGGGTGTTCATTGCAGAGACTTGATACACAAACAGTATAATCAGAAGGTCACATTAGAAATAATGCAATAAGAAGCAGCAGGGACCAAAGGGGCTGAGATATCCTGTGTCAAACCACTGGTCCATCAGAGCTGATACAGCCTTATGAACCACAAGTCTTCAGGCAGAGAGCTCTTTCCCATACCTGAAAAGCTATACATAGATATACTGGGAACTGAATCTCTGGTATTGTATATTCAAAGCATGTGCTCTTGCAATAAGCCAGAGCCAGATCCCCTTCCTCAGTCTCTAAAGAGTGCAGGATGCAAACAGCATACTGTGAGGACAAATGAATCACAGTCTGAATGAGTCAACAGTGTGAAATGGTTGCAGAAAAAAGGCAAATGCTCTTTTGATTTATCTTCACTGCCAAGGCTGTTTGGTACTGGTTGGTTCCCATCTCAGGTATTATGTCCATTTCCAGATACACCATTCTTCAGATAATTGTAGACAATTCAGAGGAAAGCAAAGATTAGGAAGTATACTATTTTGGTTTTCAAATGTTAAAAAGAATGCCATTGAGACAGAGGAGAATCATGATTAATCAATGAGGCAAAGAGATAGAAAAGAAACAGAGTTAGAAGCAGCACTGTGATAGATTAATTAAAAAATTGTGTTGTTGTTGTGTGCCTTCAAATTGTTTCTGACTTATGGTGACCCAAAGGTGAACCTATCATGAGTTTTTTTCTGGAGCTGAGAGCGTGTGACACTCCCAAGGTCACGCATTGGGTTTCCATGACTGAGCGGGGAATTGAACCCTGGTCTCTAGGGTCAAAATGCTCAAAAAAATCCTACATCACACTGGCTCATAAAAAATATTGGGAAGGGGAATAATACAGTGAAACTAAACAGGCTTTGCCAATGGAGGAAACTGTTAAAAGTTTTTTTTTTTTAAGAACTGCTTTCTATGGAGGTTTCCAATGGAATGGTTCAATTACCATTTGTTGGGAATAGTTCACAAGATTACATTTTCTCATGTATAAAGGGATATAATGAGAGATCCCTCTGACTCGGAATTAAAGTTATAATTCTGTGAAGATTACTCCAGTACAGTCTGTTGTTTGCATTTAGTCTTTTATCATTTTTGTGATGTTGCAACATATTGGGGGTGGATCAATGAACGTGCCATACCAAGGGAGCGTCTATTTCTGCACAAATTCAAGGGCTACTCTGCTCAAGAAAATGACGTCTTTACATTGTTGCTATTATTAACTTTATTTATAGCCACCTTTTCCTCAAAACGGGGGCTAAAGGGGCTTACAAATTAAATATATAAAATGTAGCTAAAAAATACAGTGTGTGCTCATCTGACACACATGAATGCAATGTTGTATGGAGCATTGCTCCCATTATAGTCAATGAATTCGACAGGTACATGCTCATGGGAAGGTGGGTGCGTGCATGTTGCATCCATTGACTGCAAGGGGATGAGATACCTGCATTTTTTGTTTTACACAGGGGTTGCTGAAACAGAACCTCCATGTATATGGCAGGCTCCTTGTATAAAAAATCAACATTAAAACTGAATTAAACTATTAATAATATTAAAACTATTTAAAACCTACAATTAAAGATAATGAAAAAGTAGTTTACGAAGCACAATTAAAACAATACAGCACTCTCTTAAAAGCCCTGTTCTTTAAAAATCTTCAGTTCTTAAAACCTATCTGAATAGAAAAGTTTTGCTTGCTAGTGGAAGAACAGTAAGGAGGGGGCCATTCTAACTTTCCTCAAGAGGGAGTTCCAGAGCCTGGGGAGCCACTGAGAATGTTGTGGTTTACTCTTCTCTATGCTGAAGGGCATCAAATTGTGTCCATAAGAAGCAGAAAGGGCTATAAAGAGTGTAAGTTGGCTAGGTATCTGTGATATCATAATGCACTTTCCTAGCATTACCTGCCATTTTTTTCTTCTTAAAAAAAAAGTTCTCCTCCCTTAAAAAACAAGGTTGAGATAGCACTACTATTTGTTATTCTTTTACTGTCAGGTTGACGTTGGCATGGTGATCCTACGAATGAGAGATCTTCACGATACCTAGTTATCTGCTGCCTTGCCAAGGTCTTTCCAAGTTAAGCCCGGGGCTTCCTTGATTGAGTTATTCCATGTATACTGCAATCTCGCTCTTTTTCTACTGCTTTCCACTTTACTGAGCACTGTTGTCATTTCCAGTTGGTCAGATCATCTCATGATATGGCAAAACTATGAGAGCCTTAGTTTAGTTGTCTTTGCTTCTAGCAAGAATTGAGACTTGATTTCAACAAGACTCATTCACTTGCCTTTTTAGCAGTCTCGGGTATCCACAGAACTCTTCTCCGGTAACACATTTCAATGGCATAGAATTACTTAAATGTAAATTTGTACAAATTACACTTAGGGACAACTTTTACTGAGTACACTGGGTCTGAACATCAGAATAAACAGGTATACGGTTGCCTTGTCAATTGGATAACCATGTCCATTTTATGAAAATATTGTTGTTGTTTCTGATATAAGGTCACCATAAAACAACCCTATCACGGGCTTTTCTTGCCAAGATTTGTTCAGAGGGGAGTTGTCCTTACCTTTCTCTGAGGCTGAGAGAGTATGACTTGCCCAAGGTTACCCAGGGGTTTCCATGCTCAAGTGGAGGAATTCATGTCCTTGTCTCCCAGAGTGCTACTGTAGCACTCAAACCACTACATCACACTGATTCTCATTAAAATATTAATAAAATAAAATACAAATTTATAGCAAGCTTTATTTTACGGTCCATAGACCCAACATAATGAACCATTCAAATTCTACAATATTAAGTATAAGAAAGATACACCTACTAAAAATAGGATAGAAATGCATAAAATAAATTAAAATTGTAAACAAAATAGATTATTAGATAAAATATAGATAGGCGTTTATTAGTTCTGTCTCATTAACACGATATAATTGGATTGGTCTTATAGTACATTACCAGTATGCCAGTATAGCTTCTCTCTTTCTAATCTCTCCAGTGACAGAAATTTAGCAACTGATAGGGTTAGGTTTGGACATATGTCCTCCAACAGGATTTTTATGTAGAACTTTTCCAAAAAAACCAATACAAATTTATATAAGCTTAAAACATGTAGCCAAATGTTACTATTTTTATTCTATGGTTACACATTTGGGTCAGAATACTACTTAGTGGTTACTGTGCTAAGATATTGCCTACACTCTTTCCTTTTTTCTGTAAATAAAGAGGCTGAAGGATTACTTTCTAAAGAAACATTGGAAAATCAACATATTGAGAAGGGACCCAGAATATCCATGAGGGAATCTGACCCACATCACACTCACAGCAGTGACTGTGGTTCCAAGTCGCATGGATAACCAGAGATCAAATCCAGAATTATCATTCAAATTCAGCAGCCTGTGCAAAACCAGAAATTAAAACTAATTCAAAGATCTTTGTAACAGAATAGTGGTCTTGCTGTACTGAAAGCTGTACAATGAGATAGTAGAGGACAGCTTTGTTAAAAATGCATGGGATTACTTTATTCTTTTAATGTTTCTGCTTTTTTAAAATCAATTTTGTATTCTTTGTTTTGAATTTGAAGTGGAAAGAGATTTTCATAGTGTTTTATTACTCCCTGTACATTGAATGAAGCAAAAAGTGATTCTTACCACTCTGTGGATGCTTCTTTGTCTTGTGTTCAGTAGAGAAGAATAAGGGGTGTGGTAGAGTTCAGAAGAGAATGGGTCAGAGGGCAAAATTCCCTGCAGACTCAAGAAATTGTCCCTGTAGGCTACAATAATTACATCAGCCTCATGGCATCCCCAGCACTTTCTCTTTTAGCCCAACAGTGGAATAGCCTGTACAAATATAACTCTATTTATCTGTATTGCGAGTGGCAAAGGGAACCCACAACAAAATGTTGCAATGTAGACAGCTTCTATGCAGGCTACCAGCCAACCGTACCTTGTTCCAGGCTACTCCGCTGCATTTTTGTTTCCTCTCAAGCAATATGGTTTTTTTTCTGTTTACCCAACTTGCATGCTATGAAGTTTGTAAAATTAGAAGAGGAACATCCAAATTAGTGCACTGCCCAGGATCATTACATAAATACTTGCGCAAGTTGGCATCACGTTTTTTCTTGCAGCTAACTCATTATTATTTTTGCATTAAATTACACAACTAGCAATGCAAGAAACTGCCTTTGTGTTTGTGTGCATATGTGTGTGTGTGTGCACGCGCACCTTTGTTTTATTCTATATTTTCATATTTATTTTCTAGATCTTTATCCTGCTGTTAAGAGTGCTCCTTCTAAGCATGTGGACATGTTGTTGGGAAGTACATTCTTCTATCATAATATCTCATTCCACTCATTAGATACACTTAGTTGAGCAGAAAGGAGCAGAGATCAGACATCCTGGTTGCGCATATCAACATCTTTAATATCTACTGGGATACTTGTGCCTGCAAAAATTAATTTCCGTCAAATTGTGAGAAATTCAGACATGAGGATTTTATCATCTTTTTAATATCATGAGATGTTAAGGTGAGACAATATTGGGAGTGATGTTAAAAAACAACAGAGTTTCATTGCAAGGTTCTAGGTGTCATTTTCTAAGTAGAGCCTAGTTTGGGATGGGAAACTTGTGGCTCTCCAGGTGTTGATGAACTGCAACTCCCATCATCCCTAACAAATAATAATGCAGCCCCAAATTTCACACTTAAGCTATAATGGCAGATAGTTGAATTTGTCCAAACATGATGGCAAAATGTGCCTCCATGAGGCAGTAGCAAAAATGATGAATCTGTTAGTATGGTGGATGAAACATTCAACATTTTAGGAGTTCGACTGCTCCTGAAAGAATCTGACCGTTTAATACTAACAATAAAAAACAAAGCAACCTCAAATCCTCCAATTAAGTACTAACTTAATATTGCTTGTAGGTTTACAGCATGGATATTTAGAGCAAGGGTTGAGTTGCCTATTCTTCATGTTGTCACTTTATAGTAGGGGAGATTTTAGCTGAACATTATACTGCACATTGGGCATTATGAGGAATTTAGCAATGGAAGCAGTTACCTACATGTGGAGAAGTAAAATTTCCAGAAATTTTGTAGCCATGGGAGGAAAATAGTTTTTCCCCCTTTTTTAAAAAAGAGAGAGAGAGAAGAAAAGCAAAGCAATAAAAACTCACAATATTAGCAGTCGTACACACTAGACTGAAAGTCATATTATTAAAAAAATTATTTTATATATCAGAAGTACAGTTCATTCAGAAAATAATTTTAAATTGAATTTACCTTTTTTGGGGGGTGGAGCTGTGTATGGAGTTACCTAATCCAGACCTATAAGCAACACCTGAATTCCTTTAAACTCTAGTTTGAAAGGAATAGGCAAACCTCCCCGATAAACACTGAAGAAAACATCAACATTAGGAAAACCAGGTAATTTATTTTATTTCCACTAGTTCTTTGTGCGTGTCAAGATAACATAACATATTAATTCCAATAAAATTAAAAGAAAGAAGTATTCCAGCACTGCATATGTGTGTTTGTGTATGTGCCTTCAAGTCGCCTGTCGACTTATGGTGACCCCATGAATTTCCTAGGGTTTTCTTAGGCACGGAATCCTCAGAGATGGTTTTGCCAGCTTCTTCCTCTGAAATGTAGTGAACAACACCTGATATTCATTGGCTGTTTCCCATCAGAATACTAACCAGGGCTGACCCCACTTAGCTTCCAAGATCAGATAAAATCTGATACCTTTAGGATATTTAGTGTATAGTCTCTCATAAAAATGTTCCTCTTGCATATAAAGTATTTGGGGCAGTGAATATGTAAATATGTCTTGTCTTAAAGGTTCTATTTATCATTCTAAATCATTACATTACCTAATCTATTTTTTCAATTATTCCAGAAAAATATCTTCCAAAAACTGTAAAAAATCATTTCTTTCTTTCCCTCATTTTTTCCCTGTGGGTACTTCACATCACTATCCAAAAGGGTGATGAACTTTCTCTTACTGGAGTTCCCCAGCAGAGCTTGGAGAACCATCTGTTGGGGATGCTAGAGTTCTGGATTTTCTGCACCAAGCACTGAATTGGACTAGGGAGCCTATAAACCATGGACCTTTGTGCCATACACTGTTACAGTGCTATCGTTCCACTTTCAACGTCCTGTGGCATTCTGGGGTTTGTAGTTTACTGAGGCCAAAGAGCTCTCTGGCTGAGAATGCTAAGTGCCCCTCTCTAAACTGCAAACCTCAGAATTCCATAGGATGTTGAAAGTGGAATAATAGCACTATAACAGTGTAGTGCAGAAAGGCTCCATGATTCAAGGAGAGGGTACAGCAAACTCAGACCTCTGGAGCTATGTGATTTCTGTCCAAGTCTTCTTCTGCATGGAAGTTGCCCACTGAGCCACAGGCCTGGATTATTTCTACCTGAGTTTGGGATGATTCATACAAGGCTGTGGCTGCAAGATTCTGGGAACTACACTCAAAAAATAATTTTTCCAAATGGAATAATCCAATTTCAGGATGATACTGAAGAAATGCAGTAAAAAAATGCTATGATCTGACATTCTTATCCATTCCCCCCCCGCACCGGCGGTACTTCCATCCTATCTTCCATCAGTAAGCAAAGGAGCCTGGATGTGGCTGAAGACTGTGGCTGAGCTGAGTGATGCACTTAGATGACTAAATTATTTATACTGCAAACAAACCTGGAGGTGGGCCCTGGAGGCCCAGCTCTGTTACTCAGATGTACAGAGTAGCTAGGCTGATGCGATTTTATATCAGCTTTGGAAAGAGGAGTGTACCAAGATGGAAAACATGAGGGAGTGTTTTCTCTCCCTTCCAGTTGACTCTGAATCTTTTACATTTTCTTCTTCTTTTGATCAGTTCTGTGAAATATGCTGGTATCACTTTGGCTGAGGCAACGTTTGATGAGAATTCAAAGAACTGAATTTACTGCACATGCATTTTTACTAAAAGAGCTGCCTCGTGGAAATGGCTCTTCAGATTTCTCCATGGTGTGACAGTTATTCCCACACTGTTTTCTTCAAAGCTTACTCTGAAAGCAAACACGTGGCAGGAACACTGTCTTCTTGCTTATCAGCCCAGTTACGGGCTGAAGGCTGCTGTTCTCCACAGACATCTTTGTCAATAACCTTTGTGAACTGTAGGCAAGCCGCTGTGAGAAGACTGTTTTTGGAAGCTTTCGGGGCTTTTCTGCTTGCCATTTGTTCCTTCCATCACCCTGCTGGGTATTGAACAGCCATTAAATGCTCAAGTTCTTTCCTGAAAATTGGATCACGTGGGCATTGACAAAATAGACAGTGTCAGATTATGGAAAATCTTGTTAAGTAATCCTTGCTAAATTAACTTGATCCACTAGGATTAGTCAATGCTTTCTGATGAGTCCTTTTCTCCTTGGGCTGCCAAAAGTTGCACTACACAGTGCAACAACTCTCCACAAGTTGGTGCCAAACAAGAGTTTTGGACCATAAAGTTAAATTCCATCAGTAGGTAGGGCTTTTAGTCTAAAACGCCTGGAAGGCATCAGGCAGAGGAAAGCTTCATTATGAAAATCCACTGGTAATTTGGAATAGGAATTATACTAGCACTTAGTTTTAGGAAATAGAGGTAATCCTTCATACTTTTACTTAGAGAAAAAAATTATCAAAAAGAGGAAAACAGAAATCTAAATATTTTGAAATCTGAAATTTAAACAACCAGATAACTATTATTTTTTTCACTACTGTAAAAATCTGTATTGATAAATTTTGAAGAGGGTGAAAAGTACCGTTATTCAAATTGTGTGTGGTTGAGTGAAATAAGTTATCGTATAAGAGAAAAGAACAACAGTGGCAATAGGAGAACAGATTTATAGAAAGACAGAAACTGTTCTAACTTATTGGAATGATAAGATAGCTGGATTATATTTCCTTTTTTCCCCCTCCAACTTTGTTTTCTCACATTTTTTTCTTCTATGTTCCTTAATCTGCTTTAATCATTTTGAAATAATATATGTAAGAATATTGCAAATTATGGTTCAAATTAGTCTTAATTATTTATTTTATTTCTTTAATTTTTTGGGTTTTACCAAATGGCGATGGGAAATTAATATAAAATTACATAAAACTGTATAAAATTAATATAAAAACAAAGTCAAAAGTGATGATGAGCCCAGATGTGCCATTATAATCTAGTATAGTTGGCCCCTTAAATTCACTGGTTTAACATTCGTGAATTTGAATATTCACTGCTGCCCTATGCCATATCTAATAGGGACTTACAAGTCACACCTTGTTTTCGTAGTCTCTCTGCAAGCCTTGTGAGACTGAGACTGCGAATGAGAGATGAAGATTGTAAGTCTTTGTTAAAAATGGCATAAGGCAGCAGTGGAGGCAATGGTAAGCATCACCCAACCGCCTGCTTCTGCCTTACAAAGGAACCCTGCCATCTTAAAGGCAGAACCAGGTGATTGGCATGCTCCTCCCGCAGATTAAAATCTATTGTGTACTGACTATTTAAATCCATAATAGGTTGGATCCATAGATCATACTACTTTTTTGTGTTAAGTATGCTTTGGAGGGAGCAATTAATATTTGTGATTTTTCCCTTTCATGGGGGTCCTGTACCCCTAATCCCTGTGAATGTGGAGGGCTGACTGTATATGCTCAAATGGAAAAGTTCTCAATTTTTTAAAAAAATTAAATAGCTAAGAAACTTAATTATTAAAAAGAGCATTAGCTAATCTGCTTATTGATTTGATCGGCTCTCCACCATACATTTTTAAGCAATCAGGTTTTGGCAAAGTGGGACCCATAAGCCTCATGCAGCCTGCAATACCATTGTGAGGTTCCCCAAGACCTAGAACCAAACACTATAGTTTTTTTTTCTTTGAACTAAACTCAGAATGCCTCCCTGGAATGTTTGGAGCCTAGCAAACCTTGAAATAGACTTCCTGGTTCAAACATGTCCCTTTTCAGGTCTGAGGAAGGGGAAAATCAGGGGGAAATTGCCCCATAACTCTCTAGAAAATGTGGGGGGAATTTTGAATTTTAAAAAAAATTAAAAAGAGGGGTGGAACACAGTGTGAGTAAGGTTGTGACCCTCTGAGTTCCTATAAAGGGACCTATGCACCCTTCCAAACTCTGGCAGTTCCTTCACTGATGTAAGTGATGTTGGAGAAAGTGGATATAATTACATAGATGGCCAATTGCTAAATAAACCACCTTAAAACTTCAGCTTCTTTTTGTTACTTCATCAACCAGTAAGACAAAATGAAATGGAAACCTTTTCCATCCCCTCTTAACTGTCCCAATTTGGCTGGGATAGTCCTGATTAATTGTCACCCAATTTTTCAGATGTTTTTCAAATATCCTAGTTTCCATCTCCTCCTCCTTTTGTCACTAGATTGCTTCAGGTGCTGCAAACTGATTTCAAAGTAGTTTGCATTTAACTCAGCAGAGGGAGAGAAGAGGGGACAGAATCTTGTCTTTGCCTCTAGACTCCGGCAAAAGCAAGCTGTTGTAGCCTTTCTCAGTTTGTGTGTTTCTGCTTATTAGTAACTTTTGCTGTCTTGACCACACTCTGATGTTGTTTGGTCATATCTGTCCCAGTTTACATCTGGGAAATGACAGAGAGTATGTTTTTCCTGTTTGCATCCTTTGAGAAGAACATGTGAGCCTGATGCTACATCGGCTGTTAATTACTTGTTGAAGCATCTTTTCTTCTTCTTCTTTTTAAAGCACATTTTAGAGGAGAGTAGCAAGCAGCCTATGGACATCATTACAGATGCTCAATTTATTATTTTTATTTTAAAGTCTTGTATACAATATTTGTATACAGTTGTTTTTATTTTAAAGTCTTATACAATAAAATTGCTCCTTTTTCCCAAGCAAATGTGTATAGTCCATTTTACTCTTTTAGTCAAAGGATTTCTCTGATGTAAATAAATTTAAGGTGCTTTAAAGCTCTTTTAAATTAGTGTTGCTTTTTATAGGCTAAATGTATTTAATAATTTTTTACTTTTTAAAGAATATTATTCTTTTCAAGCTGTATTTTATTTTAATATATACCTTGTGAGGTACATTGCATCTCATATTGGGAGAAAGGGGTGATTTGAAATATAAAATAAATAAGAAAAAATTTAAAATGTAAAACAGCCTATAGTTTGCATGTGTGTATTCATGAATACTTATACACACTCATACATGTATATATATGCATAGATATGCATACACACACACACACATACTCATACACATGTGAAGATACGTGTACACAAACATACATGCATGTATACAATCAGGATTGGAAAACTAGTTAATTAGGTTGCAGTTAAAAAAAAATCAAAAATTCAAGAATCAGAAGCAATTCATAAAGCGTGGGATGTCAGTGATGTTACAGAGGCATGTCAGCTGTGTGCTTTACAACTGTGGGTTTTACATTTCCTAGTGGAATTGCAGGTGGGCAATGGAGTACGGTGGAGTGGGGAAGGCTGGAGAGGAACCACACTGAGGCTATTTGTGCACTACACTGTTATAGTGCTACTATTCCACTTTCACCATCTTGTGGAATTCTGGGGTTTGTAGTTTCCTAAGGCCAAAGAGCTCTCTGACTGAGAATTCTAAACGCCCCTCTCTAAACCACAAACCCCAGGATTCAATAGGCTGTTGAAAGTGGAAGAATAGCACTATAACTGTGTAGTGGCCAGAGTGTTCTTTAACTCCAAGTAATACAGGTTGAGTATGAAGAGAGTGGATGTCACTTCCTGGAGAATCTCCAGCAAGGACGTTACCAACAATCTCTGTGGGGTTATGCAGGGCCTTAAAAGAGACTTTTCCAATGTCTCTCTCCTATTTCTCGCAGGTCATTTTCAAGAGTGGAATCTTCACAGGAAAAGAGGAAGCTTCTAGAGCACCAGAATGGCAGGAGCCTCTGTAAAGGTGGCGGTGCGAGTGCGCCCTTTCAACTCCCGAGAAATGAGCAAGGATTCCAAATGTATCATACAGATGACTGGAAATACCACAAGTGAGTAATTGTGGCATCTTTTTATGCGAGATACTTTCAACTGCATTTGAACCTTTCTCCTGTTATTTGTGATTATTATTAGTCTAGGGAAGACCTTGGATCATTCTCGCCTGGGAGGTTTTATGCTAGCATTTCAGAAAGCATTATCACTTAGATATTTTCCAAGTTTGAGTCCCATGGCCAGATCCAGCTTCTCCAGGATCCAGTACTGTTGGTGTACTGGCTTTAACTGTGCAAAGACAGTCCTGGCCACCACCAAAACCTGGGCTTCCAGGCTCAGGGCTGAATCCAGAAGTATTTCCAAACTGCAAACTTATGTTGTCAGGGGGAATGTAACCCCATTAAGCACAGTCTGAATCCCTGCTCCCAAATCTGTCTTTTTGACTGACTAGAAGCATCTTTGTCTTGTCTGGATTAAGCTTCAATTTGCCCTCATCCAGTCCATTACAGCTGCCAGGCACCAGTTTAGCTCAGAACAGCTTCCTTGGCATTAGGTGTAAAGGAGTGATAGAGCTGGGTAGCATCAGCATACCGGTGGCACTTGACCCCAAAAGTCTGGACAACTTCTCCCAGCAGTTTCATGTAGATGTTAAATAGCATAGGGAACAAGACAGAACTCTGAGGCACTATACAGGCCCTTGGCCAAGTAGCTGATCAGGAATCCACCATCACCACTCTCTGAGAGCACCCCTCCAGGAAAGAATGGAGTCATTGTACAACACTGCCTCCAAACCTCATTGCAACATTGCAAGGATACAATGCTCAATGGTATCAAAAGCTGCTGAGAAGTCCAGCAGAACCAACAGGGACACACTTCCTCTGTCCAATCCCTGGCACAGGTCAGCCAGCAAGGTGGCCAAATCCCATTATGACATCTGAAACCAGACTGAAATGCATCTAAATAATCTGTCTCATCCAGGAACCCCTGGAGTTGCAAAGTTACAACACACTGCAGGACCTTGCCCCAAAATGGGATGTTGGAGCCTGGCTAGTAATTATCCAGTATATTAGGATCCAGTAGGAAACTCCCCAGAAGCCATCAGGAATCCATCCAAATCCATAAATCTCCTGGGATAGACCGTCTTAGTGGGTTCCCCACCCTTGCAGAGGCTCTGAGTCCCAAGTCTAAACCTGACTAAGAAGTGATCAGATCATAACAACAGAACAGTAGAAAACTGCTGCATTCCCAGATCATCACCATCCCCTCTTGTACAGAAAACAAAATCTGCTGTGTCCAGCAGCATGAGTGTGGGGACAGATACCACTTGGGACAGACCTTTTGGCGGACATGAAGTCCTGTGCCAGTCTCAACAGGGTAGCTTTGGCATGGATGTTGAAGTCCCCCAGCATCATAAGTCATGGGGGCTCCAACATCACCCCCAAGACCACCCCAACAAGGTCAGCAAGGGAGACAGTTGACAAAATCCCTAGTCTGGGCCAACCACCACCTTCAAACCCTGCAGAGTGAGAAACGGGACACCTGGTCAAGGTAGCGTTATTCTGATAGACCACCGCAACTCCATCTCCCTGCCCACCCAGCTCTCACCTGCTGCTACATAGAGAATCCTGTTGGGCAAAACTGAAAAAGATTGCACTCCCGCCCCCCCTGGCCCCCGCCGCCTTATCCAACCAGGTCTCTATAACACAGGCCAGGTCAGCATGTTCATTCAGGATCAAATCCTGAAT
This sequence comes from Iguana delicatissima, assembly GCA_948472985.1. NCBI lineage: Eukaryota > Metazoa > Chordata > Lepidosauria > Squamata > Iguanidae > Iguana > Iguana delicatissima. Next base: position 465,521 of record CAOKZL010001296.1, read on the forward strand.
GGCAGCTGTTTTACCATTCACCGACCAGGCATTAAACATTATAGGTACAGAGTCTGTTTTTGCATACCCTCAACTGTCCCAATTTGACAGGACAGTCCTGATTAATCCTCTGTCATCCCACTTTTTAAGCTGCTTTCAAAACATCCCAGTTTCTCTTTCCTTCTCCCACTATCCCCCTTACCCTTAGCTTACTTCAGTTGCACAAACTGAGTTCAAAGTACAAAAATAATTTGTAGTCAGTTAATTCAGGAGAGGGGAGAAGAGAAGAAGAGACACAATCTTACCCTTCCCAGAAGGCTCAGGAAAAAGTAAACTATTGCAGCCTTTCCAAGTTTATTTGTTCTTCCTCGTTATTATCTTTTGCAGTCTTGACTACACTATGAGTGTAGTCTTTGGCCACACGTGTCCCAGCTTTCATCTTCAAAATGTTGGAGGGCATGTTCTTATCCTTGGCCAAAGGCATGGGAGTTATGGCATGGAGCCAGTTGATGTTCAGAGATCAGGGGCTGGAGTTAATTAGTGAAGCCTTTCTCCTCCTTCGCACACTTGGTCAATGTGGGATGACAAAATGAAAATGGGGATTCTGTTTTACATTCCCTTTTTGCCTATATTTCACCATACTACTTTTGCTGTGCTTTATTGCTTATTCTTCTTCCTCAAGCTCAACTTCCCCAAATATTGAGCAACTGACATTGATTTAAGATTGCAGATATCCTGACAGCTGTTATACTGTTTCATCTGCCTCAGTTTTTAATACCTATGAGGGACAATTGAGTTTGAAGGTATAAATCCACAGAATGAGGGATATTTTTTATTAGTCTTACATATTTTTGTTATCAAAATTTTATTACATTATAGAATTTTCATAATTTTGTCCATTTTTAAAATACACTGGATCTTCATTTCATTGATTTGCTTTCTAACGGTCTTAATAGGTCTTTCTTCTTTATGTTGTTTGTTTGTGGGGTCCCCGCTTGTTTGTGTTTAGCTACTTTGAGGCTGTTGACTGATCCAAATCTGCAAATGTTGCTAAGCTCTGAGTTTCATGCCAGATTCAGGCAAGAGCTTCAGCGGAAAACTGAAGTATTGTTTTGAAAAACAGAGTTTTGCCTGTAAAGACATTAGATGTTGCTCTTCTGAAGCACAATATCTCCTATTGGTATGCGAACATTGACTTTTGCTTAGTGACATATTAAGAATAATCGGCTTAATGAGGTATCAAATATATAGATGTGATTTGAGTCTCTGGTTCCTTTTCTGAAATTAGTTGTTCTGTTGAAATAAAATCCTTGTTTGTTTAATTGCTGATGCCTGATGTTCAACTTAAAACATACCTAATTTCTCTATATTGGGGGTGGCCAAATTTATTTAACATAAGAACCATATATGATAAACTTCAGACATTTGAGAGCTGCAAGACATGAACAAATAAATAACACATGTTTTTACATTCACATGTTGTTACAAAAATTTTGTAATAAATATGAAGAAATACATGTACATAATAATCAGATATGCAGTTTTTAACACTAATACAGTTGATTTGTATTAGGTTCAATAATTAAGAAGTACACACACACATATATATACATCAAATGTTTTAAAAACCCTGATTCGTTAATGTTTTAACTATATTGAGCATTTTTTATATAGTAGTGAGCTACTGAAACATCTAATAAAAATATGAAAATTTGCATTTCATTAACATTAAATGAGATTGCTAAAAATAAAAGGGGTTAAAACAGATACTTTCAATGATATTTATTTGTCTTAGTAAATATCTGGTCAGAACATGGAGAAAAATATGTAAACCAATAAAATTAGAAATCTAGTTTCCTTCCTCCCACAATTTCTGTTTTCATCTCTGTATGTTTACTTCTTACAATTTTATGATGGCCGTTTCCTTCAAAAAATTTTCACAAACACTTCTAAAAAAATTAAAGTGAAAAGAAACAATAAGTGTTTTGCATGCTAATAGAAGTCAGTGACCCCAGAGAGCTGCTGACACTGAGGTTTTTTATTGACCACAGGACAAAAGCAGTGATAACAAGCAGCAAAACGAGTAGCTAATCCCCTCAGTTGGACATGGAAAGCTGGTTCTTTTGAGAGTCTCACTGGACTGCATGTCACATAACAGCTCAGCAGTTCCATCTGCCTGGATACTAGATAGAAGAGGCCAATAAATATGGGGATATCTGTGGTCAGAAAATGTTTTTGAAAGGATGAAATTTGTTTCATTATTGGCTAAATTTGGGCTCCCCACATCTGCTTTGAATACTTGCTTGAAGCTTGTAAGTTTGGTTATAACCCCATTTGGTAACAGAGGAAGAACTCTGTCTGTATTAATACTTAGAATATATATACACGGGGGGGGGAGAGAGAGAGATTGTCGCTTGTATAACAGATGCGAAGGCTCTAATAGTATATGGCACTTTTGGCAACTTGTGGCTTATAACTTGGGAAGGGGATTTAGACTGGGGCTGTGGCAAGGAGACATGGCATTATAGACCCTTCTATTGTCTCCCTACTGTTACCCCAAAAGGTGGGGGACCTTGAAGTCTACCAGCAATGGCAACATCTCCTTGAGAAGATGGGGAATTGTAACTCAAAGGAGGCCTGCGATAGGAGGATAACCACAGGAACAGTCGGGAGTAAAAAGAATGTTTGTGTCAAGGGAATTCACAAATGCACGGAAGCAATCAAACAGTCTCATGAACCATACAAGGCTAGGGAAGGTAAAGGAAAGAAAGATTGGATAGCAAGAGATTTTGGAGTGAAATGGGCACTAATTACCATTCCAAAAGCAGAAGATTGAAGCAAGATGGCTCAAACAAAAGTTTGAGGGTAGTACAGAGCATGACAACTAAGAAGTCAATGGACAGAGTATACGCCTACATGCATTCAAAGTACTATGAATTGTTGGGCTTGGAGCCAAGGTTTAAGTACCTGTTTTCCTCCCTGAAGGGGAATGTGTTAATTGCTGTCTGGCAAGACAAACAAAAGGGGTCTGGAAAGGATTAATAGTCTTAACTTCAGATGACAAAGTACTGATGGGAGTTGTGATAGCCTCTTAATATCTGGAGAGGTAAAGGAACAAAGGAGAGTGAAGAAGTTACAGCTTGATGACCACTGGTTGTTTCACTGAGGCAGTTTTGTTTGCCTTTATACTTATACTTGTTGAGGGTATTATCACAAGCCCATCAGTGCCGGGGCTTTCCAGCTAATCTTTTTGAACCTATGACCTGGCCATGCTGAGGTCATTTGTTTTAGCATGCGGTTTCCAACAAGAGTCCTTGTCCACAGGTCTTCCCAACCATAAGGGTGTGATTTTTTATATTAGAAATGATATCACAGTTAAATGGTATTTCTTGGTGTCAGACTGTGCCATGGAGTGGGGGTGTACGGCATGATAACAATACACCAGATACTATAGCTGTGATACTGTGGACTTTAGTAAGGGAAATGTTGCTGCATTTGTTAGAGAAATTAAAGTAAGGATCTGTTAGGAGGGGGTCAGAAAATGGAATGTTGGTAGAAAGTCTGGGTGGTTTTTGAAAAGGCTGGTATGACATTTGGTCAGAGAGGAGAAGTGAGAGTCAAGTTAGTTAGTGGATGTTTAGTAGTTAGTTAGGAGCAGGGGGTTTAGGAGTTTGAGCGGTCAGGAGAGTTAGAGCCAGGATCAATGTTAGGAGATAAGTGAGAAAAATGTTGTTGCAGTTGTTAGATAAATTGAGGTAAGGGTCTGTCAGCCACTTCATTTTTGTGTAGTTCTGGTTCTTAGCCAGCTGACTGAAGGTTCTGGGAGCAGCAGAGCGAAAAAAATAACTTCTTCAAGCTCTGGTTCTGGACCTAACTTTGTCTTGCAATGTCTGGAACACCACTCCAGAAGTGGGAGGAAGGTAAAGAGTGGCTCAGTGATGAAGAGCTTCAGGTGAAATTCAGCAGGCAAGCAAATAAGTGGTTAAGTGATATCATAACATTTCAGGACAGTGTACAGATAACATCAATTTAAAGGATTTTAGAAACTGTTTAGATTTTGCAGTTTGGGTCTTTATTTCTCAGTAGGGAACCACAGGCTATTTCAGACCTGCTGACCTTCTCCTGCTCCCGTTGCCATAGCTGCTTTTTTGTTGGCTTTCTGTCCTTGGGTGTTCCAATGCTATTTGCCACAATGTCAATATGGACAGTGTCATGCCCCATCCCCGCCAAAAAGTCCATGTCATCTGAGAAAATAGGATGACATCTTTTTAATGATAGTGCAGAGAAGGTAAAGTTGTTGCTAAGTAGGAGACAGCAACCAGCACTGGTGGAGGCAAAGGCAGTGAAAAGGACACATCTTCCACTTTGCCATCTTTAAATATCTTGAACGAACTTTCTTTTCTCAAAAATGTGGAATCCAAAAGTTATCACTGTTGTTGTTTTTATATTTCCTCATACAATTTCTATATTCATCTCCATAGAAATTTTTCTCCTTTCTCTAGCTGCCATCAGGGATCCTCGTTTGCAGTGCTGTGTGGTATAGATGGTTAGAGCCAGAAGAAATTCCTAGTGATTCTTCATACTTTCTCACAAGCCAGTTATTAGAATTTGATTTTTTCTGTTAGTAAATCCTTGGAGGGGTAGGAAAAAGTCGGCTAAGGAGAAGGCACACATTTCCTGGACCACTCAGAATCTAGTTGAACAACATCATCATTATATGGGCTCACTCCCTTATTCTTCCTGGAAGTAATTGATTAAGCACTGCTGAGATCAGATAGAGATGGAAGGGAAAGATGGGATGCTTCTGTGTTCCTGTTTCTTGTCTTCTTGGCATCTACTTATTTTGTTTCTCAAAATTACACTTTTATTTCCATCGAATGATAACTCCCTAAGGCTTCCTTCCCCTAAGGCTTCCTCAGGCTCCCCTCTCTCATTTCTGGGACAGAAATTACAATTCAGCCTTTCCAACCAGCTCCCAGAATAAGTCTGCATCACCTTCACTTTTCAATCCTGCTTTTGTTATTTCTTTTTAAAATTGCCAAACAGCGGGTAGTCTCTCTGTGGTGGATGCTAGGCCTTCTCTGAGAGAAAAAGGAGCACTGTGTTACTTCCAGAAGAACATTAACATTCTCTCCCCAGAGTGAAGTCTTCAGTAGGGCAGGCATAGTGCTGAATAGAATGTCCTGTGGTTTCTACAGAAAGCTTTTCTCTGCTCCTTTTCTATCAATTCTGTGATTAGGATCTTGCAATATTTGGACCTTCCTCTAAGTATTTAGAAGAGTCTTTTTGCACTGTTGGCTTTAGCTGCAAATACTGTGCATTTCTTAATTCTGTTGATATGCTAAATGTTCTTCTTCACAGTTTTAGAAGACCAAATGTATCCACTCCTTTCATATGTAAAGCAGAATGGTAATAGAGATCCTTAATTTAACAAGGAAAAGGTCGTACAGAAATGAGGTATTGAACCTTTGTCTCTCTTCAGTGTTGAATTAATAGATGAACTATCTAAACTACATATTAGGGCTTCTGATAATGAGAAGCTTCCAGATGCAGTCTTGGGGGAGTTAACTTTCAAGTTTTACATAATTATTAGAACAATATTCTTTTTTCTTTTTTTTGTAGAGCTTCTTAGATATGACATGGCTTAGGGGAGTTGCTTTCAGTCTTTTATTCTCCAAATGTTTTGGACTTCAGCTCCCAAAATCTCTGACAATTGGCCAAATTGGCCAGGGCCTTTGGGAGTTGAAATACAAAAAATCTGGACAACCAGTGTCTGATAACCATTGGCACAGAGCTTTACCTTCCCTGCAGTTAGTTGCTCCAGACACTTTTCTCAGTTCTGGTTCTAATGTTAAAACTGAGACAGGACTAGGAAAGGTGGCCGAAGGCTAGATTGAGGTGAGATAAGATGCAGGATAAAGAGGAATACATCACCCTCTCCCTACCCACAGTTGTATTGCTTATTTATGTAAATTGACTGGGCAGCTGCACAGAGGGCAGGGGCCATTTGTCCTCTCTGTGCCCATGTGGTGGGCAGCATTGGTACTTTTCAGCCTAGCTGAAGTGATGTGAGGGGCTTTGGTGGGGGGGGGTTGGGTGAACCAAACTTTGTGTTTTAGGTAGTTTTGGACAATTTTAGCCATTTGGGGGGCAAAAAATATGGACCAAAATCAGCCTGATTTTTTTTTAAGGATCTGGGGGCTTTGGTGGGCTTCTGCTGGGTCCTGTGGGCTGTAGCTTGCCTACCTGGATTTAAATTTTACCGTGCTTTTCCCCAAAAGGTGCTTGATATGAATAACAACAATAAAATGTTTAAAAAATAAAACCCAACACTACTCCATTTATAAATGAATGAGATGGACATGTAGATATGATGGTGTTCACTTACCTGGGCAAGCTATGACTTATCCTCACATACAGTCTAACAAGCAGGGATCTCATGGGGTGAATTATTCATTCAGGAGGCCATCTATAACCATTAGAAACATTAACATTCTCCTTTTAAATTATTGTTGCTGTGTGCCTTCAAGTCATTTCTGACTTATAGCAAGCAACCCTGCAGCAAATCTATCACAGGAGTTTCTGAGCCTGAGAGTGTGTGACATGCCCAAGGTCACCCAGTGGGTTTCCGTGGCCAAGCAGGGAATTGGCCTCCAGGGTTGTAGTACATCGCTGAAAGCACTACATTATGCTGGCTCTTCTCTTCTGTCAAATGCCGTACTGTAATTCGGGATTGCATGAAGGCAAAACAGCCACACCGTAGATCTGTCACAATAATCAGGACAGAGAACTGGTTACAATATGTACAGAGCCAGGCTGGTTGCACAATTCCTATTGGACGCTTTATGCTTTTTAGACAGAAATTAATTTTGTCTTCCACCTCCACCAAATAAACTTTGCCAAATTTCTGCAGATTGTAAACATATATAGCATCATTTTGTGATGTTAGAAAGAAAAAGAACAGGCTCCCATTGATATTATTATTCAGCGTTTATAGGAGTCAATTTGATGAAAACTCATCCCATTTTCTGTCCCAAGACATCTATCTGTATTGGATATCTTAACTTAGCAAATATGTATTTTATTGATAGCAATGAGGACTAGACACTTTCTCCCAGTGTAATTATGCTCACTGTCTTGTTTCTTTAAAGTTTTATTTTGTATTTATGCGGGCTACAGATTTGCACTTAAAAAAGAATTTCCTCTGACTGTCTTTGGAGGACTCTTTCAGAAAAGTAATAATAATAATACGTCAAAATTCATGCTTTCCATAATGCAACATGTTTAGGATTTGTGATCATCATCATGATCGACTGAGAAGAAAGGGATGTGGGAGTCACGGTGGATTGCTAAATGAAAATATCAATGCATTGTGTGGCATCAATGAAAGGAGGACATTCAGTGTTGCAGGTTATGAAAGAGACTGAGGATAAAATCACTAATGCAATATGTCAAAATGCATCTTATAGGGCTGGAAAAATAAAAGTATATTCCAAACTGTCCCAATTTGGCTTGGACACTTCTGAGTAACGCCAGGTTCCACTTTTTCGGTTGTGTTTAAAATATCCCAGTTTTTCTCCCCTCCTACTTCCTCCCTTTGTCTTCAGGTTACTTCAGTTGTTGCAAATGGAGCTGAGAGTGCTCATGCACTCAGTTAACTGGGGATCAGGGAAGAGGACAGGAGGTGAAGAATCCTACCCTTTCCAGTAGACTCTGGTGAAAGCAAGCTACTGCAGCCTCTTTTAACTTGTAGCAAAAAATTAGCAGCTAAAATGATCAGGAGGTTGAAGGAGGTTCCTGTGAGGAAAGTTTGTGTTTATGACAATATAGAGAAAGGGAAGATAAGGTGAAATGAAAAAAAATGTCACAATCATAATTTTCTTCATTTATATCTCACCTTTTTCCCAGTATTGAGACTCAGGGTTTCTTACAGATTAAAATCAGAAAAGAGTAAAAACTTACAAGAACACCTGTAAAATACATATAATTTTTTTTAGACATCAGTTAAACAATCTATAGAGTTAAAACAGTTAAAATCATTAAATGACAGTTTAAAAAAACAGCAAAACAATATAACCATTAAGTCAATTTCAGTCAATTCCTGAAATTCTGTTGGAATAGGAATGTTTTCACTTGCCAGAAGGAGGAGAGTAAGGAGTGAGTCATCCAAGTTTCTTCAGGGAAGAGGTTCCAAACTCTGAGAGCAGCCACCAAGAAGGCCCTCTCCCTTGTAGCCACTAAATGTGCCTGAGAAGGGGGTAGGACTGAGAGAAGAGCCTCTTCTGCATATCTAAGAGCTCAGGCAGATTCAGATAGGGAGATATGGTCCTTCAGATATCTTGGATCCAAGCCTTGTAACACACACAATATGGAGAAGGAGATGGGTTTCTCTCACTCATATTAGAATTCAGAATTGTTCAGTGAAACTGAATGATGGGTCATTTAGGACATACAAAACTAAGTACAGTCCTCCCTCCACATTTGAGGGTTTGACCTTCACTATTTTGGTTATTTGCAAGACAGATGCTTGCCTCCCTCCCATTTTCCTCCTTCCATTCTCTTGCACTCCACACCCCAGGCTTGCAAGGCTTGTGTATAAAATTAATGTTTTTTTCCCCTTGGGTGAACACCCCTCCCCATTGCTGGAGGCATGTCCTCTCTGCCATTTGACTTCACATTCAGCTTTGCAATGGCTGCTAATTGGTCAGGTGTTCTCTTTGCTCCTACCCTTCCTTTTTAAAGGTGGCCACCAGAAGTAACTAGAATGTAAGAACTCTACTCTTCTCTCTCTGAGAGGAAAGTACTGGTAAGCCCTTTACCTTGTCTTTTTTTCCCTCTCCTCTCTCAGTCCTGGGGCCAGAGGCAAAGGAATGGGAGGGGGAACTCTGGAGAGGAATCACAGGGGGTGGAAAAATGGCTTTTCCACTTTTGCAAAAGTTCTGTGCCCTGAACCCTCGCGGATGTGGAGGAGCTCCTGTACTTCTTCACACTGTTAATAGTTAAACTTTGAAATTTGCTTCCTCAGGTTCCTGGCCACTCGGTTAAACAATGTCAAAGGGGAATTAGAGAAATTAATCAAGAGTAATGTTGTAAATATTGGAGTGAGCATGGTGTGGTGGTTTGAGCATTGGACTATGTAGACCAGGGTTCAAATTTCTGCTCAGTCATGGCAACCCGCTGGGTGACCTTGGGCAAGTCACTCTCACCCTCAGAGGAAGGTACATGCAACCCCCCCCCGAACAAATCTTGCCAAGAAAACCCCATGATACGGTCACCGTAAGTCAGAAGTGACTTGGGCACACAACAGTAATACAGTGTTGTCAGTGGCTGCTGGTGATGTCAACTGTATGTTATCTCAGGATCAAAGACTGTGTGGCTCTGAATAGATACCTTCAGAAACTTATAGACAATACTTGGTGAATTCTGATGGATGAAAATTGATAACATCTGTCCGTTAGAGCTTCCTCTCATTATTGATAGTGAATGAGTTGATTTGCTTCACTTGTATATTTTACAAAATGTCAAACTTCAGTAAAAGGATTTTTAAAAATATTGTCAGGGAGCACAAGCAGAATGGTGCTGTTGTGCTCAAATCTTGCCTGTGGGCTTTCCATAAGCATCTGACTGATTGCTTTAGGGAACTGGACATTGGACAAGTTATACATCTAGCAGGCTTCCCCCACCACCACCCACGTTCATTATGGGAATGCAAGTAGAACGTCTGTTGCTCACAGGACCTGCTTATGTACGTGCCTGGACAGCCATAGATGTTTAGTACCCTCTCGGCACCCCAGATGTTGTTGAACTCTATTCGTATCAGCCTTAGTTGGTTAGTGTAAAGTGGGATGTGATGTACTACCCCAGCAGTTTCTGGAGGGTCAAAGGTTTTCTAGGCTTAACTCATAATCAGTTCTGCCCCCTAAATCTTTAGTTATTCCCTGTCTATAAATGCACAGCAATTCCACCCTTATTATACCATTACTGGCAGAATTTTGATAAATACATGTTGGATGCATGTATTTAATGATATAATGATGCTACTTCTATGGAAAAAGCATATAAGTAGGGGATATACATTGAGCTTCCAGTGTTTTAAATTTTCCTTATTTTGTACTATAACTCCCAGATTCTCTCAACTAGGATGGCTAATACTTGAATGTTCATGGATTCTGGGAGCTATATTTCCAAGTTCTGCATAAAAGTGTGGTCTTTGCCAGAAGCTTTTAAAATATATTTGTTTAAAACCAGGGATGGAGATTATCCAGCCCTCCAGATGTTAAACTGTACATCCCAGTATTCCTCACTGTAAGCTAAGCAGGCCTGGGGCTGGGGGAAGTTGCAGGTCAACAGTGTCTGGAGAGCTGCACAATTCTCACCCTTCTCTAAAATGTTACCTTACATGTAATATCTAATATATAATCTAATATATATAATCGAATATATAAAAGTCAAAGTTTGTCTGTTTGCCTATGTCAGGTGAAGACCTCATATGATTGGCTGCCTAAGAAGATTCTATGGAATCCTGGGGTTTGCAGTTTAGGGAGGGGATTGCTCTGGGCCTCAGTCAGCTGACTCTGCCTTGAATAGACTGATTGTTATGGAGATGAGGCCTGGCAGCCAGAAGGGGGAAGGCAGTGTATTCCCTCAGGAACCCAACTGCTGTATGTTAATAACTCTGATTGGATTGGGGAATATGGGGGAAAGTTACAGGTACTAGACGAGACAGCTTTGGGAATGAGAGACACAGGATCTCAAATCTTTCTAACAAGTATTACCTGTGAGAAAATAAAATCCTGGGCAACGCCAGGTATATAAGTCAGTGATAAATATCGATCAGTATTTGTCCTTTTGGAATTTTGAAGGCTTCAGGAACACCCAGCCAATGATACTAACCGTTTAGTGACATTCAGTACAATAACAGTAAAATCTTATTCCACCTAGTAATGCTTACATTAATGTGGGCTCTGATAACAAAAAGGCCTTCAGCACTTAATGGTAAACATGTTGGTGCCCCCATGGTTTAATAATTTAAGGAGCTGCTGAAAGCCACTCTGTTTCTGTGAAAGTGTGCAAGTGCCATTTACAGCAATAATCAGAGAGGTGAAAGTAGCTTTTGATTCCACAATGAGGTCTGCATCTGCTGGCATCTCTTAGCATCAAGACCTGAGAGTGGTTTGCAACAGGATTGGGGCCAAAAAAGAACATTACTTCAAAAAGACATCTAGAAGCTACAGTGGTAAACAGGAGATACAAAAGAGAACAGGGCCCCTGTGTCCCTTTTGTCAGTGTATAAAAGGAGAGAGCTTGCTTGATAGAAATGAAGAAAAGAAAAAGAGGACACCTACTTTATTTCTTCTTTCTTTAGATGTATAATTATAAGCAACTCTTGCCATCATGTTACGTCTTACTCTTAAATACGCATCATCATGATACCCTTGTCATAGGTTAGAAGAGACCTTGGAAAACCTAATTTTTGGACTAAATATTTCGGAATCCGTCAGCCAGGGGCATTTCAGGAAAAAATGTTTCCAGAAACACACATTTTTGGTACAAAATTGTTGGATTTTGTGCAAAATGCAGAAATTTTGCATAAAAAGTCCTACGTACATTTGTAGATAACAGCCTTTTTATGCAAAAATTTGAAAAAATTTAAAAATCCACATATGACCACCACTGCAGTGATGGGAAATCAAGGGAATTTAGCTGCAGAGAGTACTGAGAGTACTTTTTGTGGCTTGCTTTTGGTTACTAGAAGGAACAATTTTGTGGTAGTTCACCAATATTCACTGCTGATATGAATGTGTTTTGGATGATATTTTTGTTTATGCTCCCCCAAAGTTATTGAATATCTTGAAATAGCTCTCTGGGAAGCTCTGCTGGAGACCATCTGCACTAAATACACAATTGCTGACATTTGGGTAATTAGCTGATTTGTTGTGTGAATATACTGTTTCCTACTGCTCTGCCCAAAGAGAGCTGGCGGCCGCTTTGTGGAGCACAGCTGAGCCCCCTTAATGATATTTTGAGGACTAGAATATTTCTGATTCTGTCATTTCCTGATTCTTTCTTGATTTCTTTGTACTAATATCCACTGCATATATTCCTCTCTCTTGGTTAATTTCCTCACAACACAATTGTTACTTCCAAATGTGATATTTCACTTTACCCCCATATCTCAAGATAAATCCCTGGAAATCCAGCTCTTGGCATCTGGGCTTTATTAGGCAACATCCACATGGTAGATCTGAAGGTAGATTGTCATTGGTCATGCATCCAGTCTACATCCTGTTTCCACAATGCATTGTGGAATGTATTCCAGGTCCAAACACTCTGTGGTCTCATCCCACGCTGCCCACTTGTTCTTCATCCATGCTATGGGCAATTCTGTTTGTTGAACAGAAAGAGTAGCAGTCAGAACCCATTCCTCAAATACCTTATTTATAGTTTCCATGAGGAAACTGTTGCAACTCACCAGGAAAGAGATCTTGAAGTCATCTAATAAAAAGCACTAAAAAATGGTCAGCTCTGATTTTTTTTTTTTTTAGAAGCAGGTATGAGAATGATTAGGAAAAAGATTGAAAACAAAAAGTGAAGATCATGTTGAAATGATATACAGTAGAGTCCCAGTTATCCGATGCTCGATTATCTGATCATCCGGATTAACTGACCTTGCGGCGGCCTGGGGGCGTGGCTGTGGGCATTTCCACACACCCAGATACACCCAGACATGCCCTGACACGCCCCCAGGCCCGTCCCGACACGCCCCCAAATGGCAGCCGCCACGGGCGTCTGGGTAATCCGACCTTTCAGTTATCCGACCCTGCGGCTGCCCGTTTGGGTTGGATAACTGAGACTCTACTATAATTCACATTTAGAACTGTGGCTGAAGTCCAAGAGGCTACTTTTGGTATAGCCCTGGGCGTGAGCTTGCCCTGTGGGGTCCTTTTCTTTGAACTATGGATCCACGGGACACATTACATGTTACAGTCATCCCACCACATTCGCTAGGGTAGAGGCACATGACTGCTGTGAAAGTGGAAAAACCATGAATAACTCTAGGCCCTCCCAAGCCATATTTAATGCATGCAAAAAAATATGATCACCATAGTCAACCCACTGTGGATTCCTTTGAGGCACCAAGGTTCCTTCAAAAGGCAGAAGTGGGTGGCTGGTGGGGCTTGCTGCCACCTCCACTGTTGCCCCACACCATTTTTAATAGGGATTTACAAGCCTCATTCGCAGTTTCTCAGTCTCATGAGGTTTGCGGTCCCTATTAAAATGGCATCGGGAGGCAGCAGAGGTGGCAGCAAATAATCTGTGAATAATCAAATCTGCAAAAGTGAAAGCTGCAAATGTGGATCGCTGACTGTACAGTCACCAGTTTTAAAAAGAGTGATTGTTTTTTATTGATACTGTTCCATTTTTATGCAAGTATTATTAAAATGTCAGAGCAATGAGCAACAACGCTCATAAAAATAATAATAGAATATAACATAAAACAATACACTTGTATTAAAATGTTAAGCCTTATCCTGCCACTCCCATTCACCTTCGTCAGTCAGATGGGACCTTTTACTTTTTCAGAGTGCCATTTTGCTGGCCATTTTGTGGCCATTTCTGCACTACACTGTTATAGTACCATTATTCCACTTTCAACATCCTATGGAATTCTGATATTTGCAGTTTAGGTAGGGGCATTTAGAAGTCTCAGTCAGAGAGCTCTTTGGTCTCAGTAAACTACAAACCCCAGAGTTCCACAAGATGTTGAAAGTGGAATAATAGCACTATAACAATGTAGTGTAGAAATGGCCTGTGTTTCACTCATTTGCCATGTAGAGTGTTATTGTTTTGCTTTGTTTGTTTGTTTGTTTGTTACAGGCAACAAATGACTAGGATAAAAATTGTTCCAGAAAATCTTTGTCATTGGGGTGTTTTCTTTTTTTGTCCCAATCAATGTAAGTTGTCAGGACAAAAATGCTCCATGCAATTTTGTGGTTGAAACACGATACATAGTTGAGTGCTCAGGGGAGAAATGACACCCCCAGACAGAAATTAGAAGGCAGCTGTAACATGGCACTCTGTTGCTTTCATAAACAATCTACTGTTTGCTAAGATAACCACTTGTCCTCTTTGTGAAGGTGGAAATATGGAATTACAGTGCATCTTCTTCTGGCGTGACCTCCACACACATGAATGCAAGGTCACATGAAGTGTCACTTCCATTATAGCCAATGGACACAGTGGGTATGCATGTTGTGCCCATTGACTGCAGTGGGATGCAGCACTCATGTTCTTTGTTTTACACAGGGGTTCTTGGAATAGAGGCTCCTCATATACAGTGAGCACACTGTAGTTGCTTAGCAGCTAAGGATAACATTCAAGATTTCCTAGGAGAGATAGATATCACTGGAAATTGATGGTCCCATCAACAGTAAGTGTGTTTGTACAGATTTCCAAATTAGTTGGATGGGAGACATCTGTTTTCACTGGTAGAAACAGGGAACAAGAAAAGTAGTTATGAAGTGTAGCTGATCTTAGCTGTTTTTGGGTTTCATCTTCTGCAGTGTCGAAGTGCTATGAAATGAAAATGTACTTCAGAGAAATCTCTGGAGCAGCTCTTTCAGAGTGATTCTGAGAGTGGTTATTGAAGCTGAGGACTTTGCATTACATGATGAAAAACAGTGTTCTCTTAGCATATTTGTCAGGGATAAGCACAGCTAAGAAAAGAATCTAGAAATTCTCAGATAACAGTGAAGAAATGGGTCCCATGTTCATGCTTGTTCAATAGGCAGAACAACTAAAGGTGGTAGGGTGGCAAGTACACACACTCCTGATCCTGGCTAGGAAGGACCAAGAGGAGATACTGATGTCATAAGAGGTAGGGAGGGAAGGGCGAGACATGGACATGCATAGGCAGATCCATATAGGGCATCCAGAAACAGTCTGTAGGGACCTTAGTATTCTTCTGTCACAATAGCTCCACTGGCTGCTAGTTTGTTTCTGGACACAACTCAAAGTGCTGGCTATGACCTATAAAGCCCTATATGGCTCAGATCAAGGCTATTTGGCAGACTGTATCTCCCTGTATTAACCTGCCCAGGCCCTGAGATTGTCAGGAGAGGCCCTTTTCTTGTTCCCACTACTGTCACAAGCATGCTTGGTGGGGATGCAAGATAGGGCCTTCTTAATGGCTGCCCCTAGGCTCTGGAACTCCCTTATCAGGGAAGCCAGAACGGCCCATTCCCTGCTGTACTTCCATCAGCCTGCAAAGTTCTTTTTTTTTTTATTCTGACAGGCTTTTAAAACAGAGTGTTTTTAAAAAATGGACTGAGGGTGCTGTACTATTATAAACTAAACTGTTTGAATTGGTTTTTATATTTTGATTACATTGTGCCTTTTTAAAGTGTAGTTTTAAATCATATTAATGTTCATTTTTTTGTATGTTTTTAGTTTTAAGCTCCTTTTAAAATTGTAATCTCTGCCTTCCAATCCTGAGAGAAAGGCAAGATTACAACCACCACCACCACCACCACTACTGGAACATCTGTGGTCAAAGAGGGATGAAAATAATTTTAAAAAACCTAGAAACTGTTGGACTGCTTCTCACAGAATGCAGTTTGTCCGTAAATCTGAAACAGAATAGTAATACCCAGTTTTTTAGGGTATGGTTAAAGTTCAAGTTGTTGAAGCATCTTGACACCACCAGGTTGATGGTTCCTGTGGGCAGAGGCAACAGAGATGCATCTCACACAACATGAAACCTTGGAAAACCCCCCATCAATCTTAGGGCACTTCCAGTTTAGAGCAACAATGAGCCCAAAGAAGATTTTGTGAACTCACAGCCCACTTGAAATTCAATAAGTACAGCCATTTCCACATGGTGTCGCAGCCCCGCAATGGAAACGCGATGGCTACAGTGCACAGGATGTATTTTTGCATGACGTCATTGCAGTCCTGCGGCCAGTGTATGTGTTGCGATCGCAAGATATTCGCTTGACGGAAAAAAATCCATTAAGTGCCCATGATCACGCAACACTCCCATTACCCCTGCCCATGCAGAAGGGTTGGAAGTGCAATCACGTACTTCCTTCTCCAGCGTGGCATGGGAAAGAAGGTGGCGGCACTGTGGAAGGAAGGAAGGAAGGAAGGAAGGAAGGAAGGAAGGAAGGAAGGAGTGTGTCATTTGCACTCACTTCTGCAAGGAGCCGGCCAGGTGCGGAGGGGAGCGTTCCCATCCTGGCAAAGGTGCTGCCAGGATTACGACAGGATGTTGGTGGAATCTGTTAAGATGTGTAAATGGTCTAGAAAACAAGAACAGTATACTGTATATAGCAAATGATAAAATGGCTGCCTGCCTTTGGCTATGTTTTTGATCAGGTTTGAAAATAGTAAACATCATGGATGACTGAAGCACTGATGAACATTGGTAAAAAGTTCACAGATAAATTATCATTCCAGCAGTATATTCCACATAAAGAAGGAAAATATGGTATGAAGTGAGGTGATGCTGCAATGCTAAGACATCGTATTCTCTGAAGGGAGACATTTGGCAGCCTGATAGATCACAGGAAACTCATCTTAGTTATACAGTGTGGCAGTAACACTGGCTGAACCATTGTTCTGCTCTGGATGAAATATGACAAAGGACATTCCCCCTCCCAGATTAAAACTGGCGCAAGCTCTGCGAATCAAAGACCGAATGTACATTGGCATCATTCAGTGGAATAAGCGATACATCCCTGCTGCTGTTACTATTGCAGTAGAGCAGTGGATTTAAAAACAGCAGATGGTGCACCACATTTGGCAAATTAACTTTCAAGGACCATGGCAGCATCCAAGTGACATATTCTTATTGACTGTAGGATAGCCAGCACAAAGAACAGGCCTTCACTGGGGGACATTTTCCTCCATAGAGACTTCTTATTGGGTTAGAAAATTGTCTCATTATGTTAATGCGATTTGACTGGCATGCAGATAACAGAAATTTTCCTTCATTACCTAGTTTTTTAAAATTCAAAACAGTTTAGTTGCTTTTTTTAAAAAAAATATTTTTGAAGTGGAAATAACAATAATGCTGTTTTTAAGACACAGAAACTGTGATGGTTAATTTTTTTGCAAAAAAGAAGCAGCCATTCAGAACAAATGTTCCATCTCATGTGAACATGCAGTTTCTTGCTCTGGCTGGTTTTTTAACTGTGGAATACCATTGCTTCTGCACCCACAAACACTCTTATTGACATGGGTCATTTTTCTACCATGTAATGCATTGGAGTGCCCATGTGGTCAGAAAATGCCACAGAAGTGTTTCAGTGCACTTTTTTTTGCACACCTGCATTCATTATCCCCAACGTAAAAGACCACATTAAAGAGGAAAGCACCTTTGCTTGGCAGGGTAGGGAATTGGAGTTTGAGAAACACAGAGCCAAGGTCCCTTTTGCCATAGGATGCTACTTATAGTGTTCTTTGGACTGAAGGCTTGGATTCCAGTAGTTTTTGCGGCCTTGTCTTTGACAAGTTGTAATAAAGCTGGAGGAGCAACAGAGCACAAGTAAAGCAGAGTTTAGGAAGTTACACTTTACAGAAATGAAAATGACACGTTGAAGCCATTCATAAGTGAACAGACGGTGGACAGCACTGTGGAACCCAGAATGTCATCCTGCCTGTGGCTTCATTATGGATAGCTTTAGCATGTCATCATTTTGATTTGTCTTAGGAGTAATTTTTCAGGCTCTGAACTAAAGTGACCAAGGAAATTAATCATCTTTGTTTGTGGAAGGAAAGTTTAACAACTGGAGCTTTCTCTGCCCAATGTAAATGTAAATGAGCCAACCATATAGGCATAAGTAATGTATGAACATTTTTTCATAGTGTTCATTTTTTCGTAATTATGAGATAAGGTAGGTGGTGGTCAACTGAAGAAGAATGACAGTTTCAACTATGCTCTTTGTAAATAATTTTTATTAAGAGTTTTTCAAAATACAGTAAAAATGGCAGATATTTTGATGATATTTTAGAAGAAGGAAAGAAGAAAAATAGGATATAAAAAGAAGTATCGACAAAAAGAGTGGCTTCCAGCTTTCTTTTTAGTGGTAATTGTTGTGTGCCTTCAAGTCGTTTCTGACTTACATTGACAGGATTTTCTGGGGCTGAGCGTGCATGATGTGTCCAGTGTCACCCAGTGGGCTTCCATGGCCTGGTGGGGAATTGAACTCTGGTCTCCACGGTCGTAGTCCAGTGGTCAAATCACTATACCATCCTGGTTCTCTTTGGTGCTAATACGTACATATAATCATACTTCTCTCTCTAAAACGACTTCATTTACTTCTTCTGATAACCAAATCTTACTAAATGTCAAAACCAAAAGTTGTCAGAACATTTTTCTTTTTTCTGCAAAATGTCTATATGAAATTTTCAATCTTTTAGAAATGTCTCCATCTATTTTTCTCTAATCAAACCAGATAATTTGTCAGTTTCTGCCAGATCAGTCACTTTTAACAACAGTACCTCCCTACTAGGTAATATTGAGTTCTTTCATCATTGTACATGCAACAGTCTTGCTGCCAGCGGTCATATATTGAATTAGTCTCCTTTGATTCTTTTCCAACTGTTCAACCATAAGATGAGCGAAAATAGGTTCTTGATCACACAGTAAAACCTCTGGCCTGTAGAATTCGTTGCCACAAGATATGATGGAATTTAAAAGAAAATCTAACACATTCCCAGAAATTGCCTGCATGTGATAACTAGGTTTTAATGTGCATTTCTACAACTGAGAAGGCAAAAAGGACCAAGGCCGGGTGGAGTCTCCAGAGACTATTGCAACAGGTCATGAGACACTGACCATAATCTTCCTGATAAAGAGATGATGATGTCATCGATTGCTGGTGGCTTTAACCCTTCCTTAAAATTCAGATATCTGTTATTAGCTGTTTGGGGAAAGAATGTTCAGTTCTCCAAACTACAGACAAAGGAAAGGATTAGTTTTGGCAGAATTAGGGGGCAAAGATTCAATGCTTTTTGTCTTTAGGAGTCCTGCAGCTAAATTAGCATTTGCAAAACTAAGAATTGCCTCTGGTATGGCATCAGTGGACTAAATCATTATGTAGAGTAGTAGTAGAAATCTGAATATGCGAACAAGCCATTTACTCTGATTTCTGACTAGCATCCTTACGTCTTTACTTGTGCTTGCATTGTTTGAGGATCAAGAAGCAAATAAGAAAGGCAAAAGCTTCACTCCTGATACTGGAGCCCTTGCTGCTGCCTGTTCCCATTGCTATAATGTCTGTAAAAAAGCAGCCAGAGTGGATGTGTTTGTAGAAATCTTATTTCACATTCAAATAATATCTCTGAATGTGTATTAAAAGCAGAAACATTTAATATGCTTCGCATTGCCATGCTTTCCAGTTGAGTGGCAAGAGAAACATTATGATGTTCTGCACATTCTTTCAACCTATGTATCTGCTGCTTAGATAGTGTAAGGTAGTAGCTTGATTATTGGGTTGGGGTATGAGAAATGCGGATTCAGTTCTTTGCCCAGCATGATCTTAATTGATGGCCTGAGGCAAGGGAAATGTCTAATTCTTAGCCTTCTGTATTTTAGATTGTCACTTTCTTGCCCTGGAGAAGAACAGCTTTTTCTGAGAAATAGGCAAATTGGCCAGACGTTTCTTGGTTCAAAGGCTAGAGGTCAGATTTATTGAATACAAAAATACAAAAAATTCTGTTATAACAGGGTGCCGATAGAGAGTCGGAACCCGGAACAAAGGCTGGGCCAAGCTTTTATAATCTGGGATCCAGGTGATCAGGGTGCACACCCACTGCAGCATTTTTCACCAATCACAGTATTCAGGTAAACAGCAGACACGCCTATTACAGTATTTTTCCACTAACCCCAGACCACCTGACCCCTTCCATTCAGGTAATGTCCAGGAGCTTCCAGAAGGGCCCAGAAGGGCAGGTAACCTGAGATTCCTTCCAATCACAAACTTCCTTCCAAATAAGGCAATGGTCAGGTGAGGTAGTAATATTCATGAGTTAGCCGACGGGAGGGGCTAGGGACTCCTGTGTATGTGACCACCTCTTAGCTGGTTTCCTCACTCACAAGATAATTGAAAGAAAAAAAGAAGAAGAAAAAAACTGAAAAACAAAATATAGAAGTTAAGAAATGCACCTAAAGCTGAGCAGCCAGAAATAATTCAGACCTGCCTTTTGGATGGGTCTGCTTGCAAAACCTTAGGTTTCTGAGATGTCTTCAAGCTTGAAACAACTGTATAGCTTGCGGAGCAGCCTCTTTCCCATGACTATGATGTAGCAGTTTGTTGATACTCCATAGTTTCTTTTGTCTGAAGATTTTACGTATTGGTGATATCCAAAGTTTCCAAGGCTGTTGACAAAAAGCGGATGGAACATATAAAATATAATACATTACAGTGTGTTTTAAAATATACATTTAAAAGCTGGGGAGAATGACTGCAGTGGTGTGATACTGACTATAAACTAAACATCAAATACCTAACAAAAAAACCGACCAACAATGACCAGAATAAAGGTTAAATTATGAATTTATTTTTTCAAGGCAGGGAAGAATGTAAGACCAAGGCTTATTTCTTGTATTTTGAAGGTTAATGGATCTGGTAAGGACAATAATATGTGTTTCTTTCTCTGTTGGCTTGCATGCCATTCAGCTATTACTTGGTTCACGCTGCATCTGCTTTGATGGGCACACTTGTCAACATGATACCCCAAGGCAGTTTCCTTAGCAACTGCCAACTCTTTACAGGAAAGCTTATTATTAATTTAGGGACCAGGAATGAACAAAGACATCAGAAAAGAGTTTTGTTTGGTTCATTTCCTCAGGCTTTTACAAAATCTACCACTATAGGTAGAATTAATTCCCTAGCTATGTTGCTTGCGTGAAGCAACCTTTCATGCAACCTTTTTATATCCAGTGGAGATGTATAGGAAATTAAGCAACTCATTAAAGAGAAACAATTTCATACTGCAAACTTGGGAGCTTTTGGGAAATCTTATCCATTGTCCTTAATTGGAGTGACACATTAGCATAATCTAGCCCAGGCTATAAAACAACAAGAACATAGAAAGACCAGTGTGTGAGCATATAATACATAACATTACCAGTGGGAAGGCAAAACTTGTTAGACGTGCATCGTATCCTATCTTATTGCTCATACATGTATGAGCATGTTACATGTATATCTTGCCTTTCCACCAAATGGGGCTGCTGGGAACTAATTTTACCTCTCTTATTTCCTCACATAACAATTCCATGGTTTGCTTTTCCACAAATATTATGAATTTTTGGTGTATCTCAATATAAACTATGCACCAAAGGTTATCCTTATGTGATAAAGCAACATGCAAAACAGCATGCAGATCTCTACATTAGAGCTAGATTTTCAAGAGCCCTGATATATGGATGACATCTTCTCCTCTCCCACAGGAGTTAAATTTGGAGCGGCAGTCTGATGGCACCTGCATTCCCTAAGGATCCTTGGTTAAATACTGCATCAATACACGACAGAAAAGATACATACTCTGTCATCTGATTTTCTTTTAATGAGATTTACTTGTGAGGATTTTGTGGCTGCCTCTGATGTTGTCTACTACGACCCTCTGAAATCAGTGAAGGTTTATGCAGATAAACAACAGTCATTTAAAATACACTTGTGTAACTGGTGCTTCTTTTATCAAGAGCTGTGGTCACAAACAGCATAAATCGATATAAATATGCATCTTTGATGGTGTCGTGTGGATAAAATAGTGTCCATTTAGATCAGTGGTTCTCAACCTGTGGGTTCCCAGATGTTTTTGGACTTCAGCTCCCAGAAGCCCTAAGCATTGACCATAGTGGCTGGGGCTTCTGGGAGCTGGAGTCCACAAACATCTGGGGACCCGCAGGTTGAGAACCACTGATTTAGATGAATCAATTGCCATGGTGAGTGCCACTGCAACGGCAGGCATAAGCCTGAGTGTTTCCCTCAAAGCCATTGTTCAGATGCAGTCACTCTGAATTGGTTGGCTCAGAGTTTTTACATTATAAACTCCAGGCCACCTCAAAACCTATGAAAGACATGTGACTCATTTCAAGTTACAATTTAGGAGCTCTCAAATCTCGGCCAAGGTGTGGGAATTCATCTTCTATTAACACATCATGCAAAATATGTTCCTCTGAAATGTTCTGGTGGGTGACATGTCCTCATCAGGTAGAAATGTGTGCATGCACAGATGTGCATGTGTATACACACACATACACACAAATACTAGGAATGGAAAAATTTGGTTGTGTGTCTGTTGCTATGGGAATCATTGTTAATGGCTAATTCCATAAGTGTTATATGGTGACCTAAGGGCTTCAAGGGTTATCAGTACCTAGTTTTTATCTATTCAGCTGAAACTGATTTCTCTGCTACGTTTGCATATCTAAAATGAGAGGAACATACTGTTCTCTCTTCACATTTGCGTGTTTGACCTTTGCAAATTTGATTATTTGTGAGGTGTATGTGCCTCCCCCCTTTTCCTCATCCCATTTCCTCCTGTTTTGTGGGCATGAAAAAGGAATGCAAGTGTTCCTGGGCAAAAAGCAAGAGAATGGTAGGGGAAGGCAAACATGTGCCTTTCTTCTCTATCTCTGGTGCTTCCCTTTCCCTTGCCTTTTGTCTGACACTGAAAAGGAAGGTTTGTGCACCAGGGCAAAAGGCAAGGGGTGGGGTGAGGGAATCCCAGGAAAGGAATGGTAGGGAGAGTGTGAGTGGGAGTTATTAGTGGCTTTTCCAGTTTTGCAAGAGTTCTGCTAACCTTTGTGGATGCCCTTGCTAGCAATGTGCAAGATAAAGTTGGGTGAAGGGCTCTGTCTGGCCCAGGAGTTCTGAATTTTTGAGATGACGTGGCAATGGCAAATGCCTTTTCTTGTAATAGACTGTCCATAATAATTCCTTCCATTTACAGCCCTACCATTGGCAATGTTACCTTGCCTGCTTGTAGTCCTGAATATGAAAATAACACAGTCATCATTAGCTTTCACTTCTTGCTGCCTTTGCATGTATTCTTCTTTATTACTTATGTGTCTTTTTTCCCCTTTGATTTTCTTTTTGCTTCCTTTCCCTAAGAACCAACCTCTTCTTGGCATCGTCAAGCTTGCATGATTAAGTCTCCTGATCTGAATGACAAATCAGCTGTCTGTTTTAAGAATTTAATTCTTCACTCAGCAGCATCGTCTTATTTGGGAAGGTCATTTGGATGACACTTAAAATTATGGACTTGTTATTTTTAGGCTTACCATTATTCCCTGTGTGTGCTTCTCTTTGCCTCTCATTTTAAAAGGCAACAAACAAAGAGGAATGACAGAGCAAGCCAGTTTTGAGTGCATGGATTGTCATGGCAACATTCTCAACATCAGAGGAGAAATATGGTACAGAATTTTAAAGCAGGTATAGGGTGTGTTCAGAGTAAAATTTCAAGTGCCTAAATCCTCTCAACTTCAGGTATCTGTTTTGGTTGATTCTTAACAATTGCTCCTAGGATAAAGAATTGGAAGTGTTATTAAAACTAAAGGTCAGGTAGTGGAGACTCCTCAAATGAGACAGCTGCACTGTATCTAACATGTTCCTGCCTTAAGTTCCAACTTTCTCTGTTTCAGAAGCTTCAAACTGAACTACTAAGGGATCATAAAGATGCAAAGAATGTCCTTTTCATTTATTTGGAATATTTATACTGCACTCTTTGGCCAAACAGGCCTCCAGGGTGGCTTACAAATCATTAATCGGAAACTTATTGGCCCTCAGGCTTACAAACTAAGTAAGACACACAGAGAAAAGAGAATGGCAGTGTGTGCGGGGAGGAATTAAGTCCAGCAGATGCTGGCTGTTCTTCTCTCCTTCAGTGGCCAGAACAATGGCAGTTGGAATGGAGGGAGGTGTGTTTCACCAGCCACTGGGCCAAGGCGCAATGGAGCTGTGCCTGTCTGCTCTTCTCCTCATTAGAGGCCAGAGCAATGGCAGTTGGAACTGGGAGGGACAGCCTCTCATCAGCCTCTGAGCCAAGGCACAGTGGAGCCGTGCCTGGTTGTTCTCTCCCTCACAGGCCAGAGCAGTGGTAGTTGGAACATGGAGGGAAAGGCTCTCCCCAGATACATAGTGCTTTTGCACCCTGCATCATGTATCTTCCTGAAACATATGTCCATTGCCTATTCTTCCTGAAACATAAGTCCATGGCCTTCTGGAAATGTTTTCTTTTGGACTGTAACTCAAAGAATCTCACAGCCAGCCAGTCCATGCTGGCTTACAGATTCGGGTAGTTGTATTCTAAAAAGGTAATTGTACTCATTTAAAAGTATCTCATATAGATGCCTGATGAGCAAAAGCAGGGATATGGTAATTAGGAAGCATCTTATTCAGATTAAATGTTTACTTTCCCACACAACTTTACTGGATGGGATGGGCTACTTAGCAAAGAAAAAAAATCATGTGGGGTTTGTGATAGGACCATCCCAAGATTTTTACTGCTTGAGAGTTGCATTTCAGCATCCTATAAATTACCAAGCGTCCTGGAGCACATCTCGCAGATCACACGGGATTTAACTTGCATCCTTAAAAAAGGTTGGTGTGCCAAGCAACTCTTTAAGTTTCTTACAGTGCTGTCCACTGCTGACTTTTAACTGCATAAATTAGAACTCAAACAGCCCAGTCCTTTCCCTTTAGAGCAGGGGTAGGCAACTGGGAGTGCAAAGGAGGGTGCCCCCATACAGGCTGCACTGTTGCTTCTGGTGTAGCCACAAGTGAAGTCATATCACTTCTGGTTTGGGAAATTGGCATAGGAATGGTAGGTTTTCACACTTTAGGGGTTGGAGATGAGCTGTGATGAGCAACAGGGGGCATTTGACCAAAATACTGGCCAGTTCTGTCTAAAAAATGAGTGAAGCCTTCTACATACTTTAGAGGCTGTGGTAAGTGGTGTTGAGGTTGTATGGGCCACATTTCCTCTTTCTCTGGAGTCAACATAAAAGGACTTGTTGCACTATATCCAAACACTAGATCTATTCCCAACCCTACCCTTTCTTCATGGTATTGCCTGAAGCACATTTCACCATGCCACATGGCTGGGTAGTCCTGCTTGTATGTGTGGCTGGCTTATGCCTGGACCTAGATAGTTGTTGTTGCCCTCCTTTATCACATTGCCATCTAGTGAATTTATTTACTTCAGCTTGTTCCGCTTTTAGATGTCCCACAATTGAAAATGCAGTCTGTACAAAACTGCTTATAATGGACAGGCAACTCTTCCTGAGGCCATTTCCTCAGGCTGAATTGGCATATCAGATTTGAAAGTGCCATTGTCCTCATATACATCTTGTGGACTTCCCATAGGCAACTGGTTGGCCATTGAAGGCCATTGAAGCGAGGGAGTTGGAGGCTGAGCCAGTTCAATCATCCAAGATTCACAGACTGAAAAAGCAGCAACAAAAGCCCAGGCAAGAGCGTGGCCTCTCTTAAAAAGGAAATAAGGCTGTCTGTGCTGAGTTACAGCAAGCTATACGTTAGCACAGATAAGACAGTTTCTGTGCTATAGAATGATAGTTCTATAACCTCTTTTGGCGTTGTGTGGCATTCTCTGCTTGAAGACTCTCCATTGTTTCTTCTCTTGAACTAGAGATGCACTCCTCTGAGTACTTGCTGTCTTGAAACATGGTAAGAATCTGTCTGTCTGTCTGTCTGTCTGTCTGTCTGTCTGTCTATGCCCAGTGAATCTCACAACCATCCACTCTACCACCCTTTCAAAAACTCTAGCATATAATCGCTATTTATTTTGTATTAGCTATCTCATTCTTGAAACAAGCCATAGCTCCTGTTTCGCTTAACCTTTTTAGTACAGCAAGTGAAATTTCAGAACATCCATTGTTCTAGCAAGTGAAAACAATTCCTTTCTGACATGAATATATTATATAGGCAGTCTACAAAAGCTTGTTGTTGTGCAGCCAGAAAACTTAGAAAAGAACATGATTTTATTTTTATTACACAAATAATTTTAATGTTTATTAAAGATATAACAGAAAGAAAAAAAGATAACACACTAAAGAAAAGTAAACAATTATACAATTCAAAGAATACAAAAACAAACAAGTATAGATAAAAAATACACAGAAGAAAACATAACTGCATACACATATATAAAGTTTCTAGAAAGACGTGAAGACCAGTGTATATTTCTCATTTGTTCATGTTTTTTAAGCTTAAACGGTATGGTTAGGTTAAGGGATCGAGGTGAGAATTATTGGATCGCATTTGTATTACATTTACATTTATCACATTTATATTTACACTATGTTACATTTATATTTAGTGTTCTCCCTTTTTGAATTTTGAAGAGGTATGAATTTAGATTTTTTTTTAATGTTAGCTGTACTTTCATCAGGTGGGAAAACTTATTTTTTAAATATATTTTTATTACACAAATAAAATACTGTTCTGAAATGGTAGACAGTAAGAACTGCAGCTGAAAATGCAGGGAGGGAAGGGCAGGAGTTCTGGGAGGGTGGGAGTAGGCAGAGCAACCTTCTGCCTTTGCTTAGTCAAGGGTCTTCTATGAGGCAGTGTTAGGTGAACAGCTAGCCAACTGTGTACAATGACAGTAGCTTTCCAGCAGAAGATTTAAAGGTGACTGGCTGGCATTAAGGACACTCTGCCACTTGCTGTTTTCTGACGTGTGTGGGAGAGACTTGTCATAGCTGTGCCTGTGTAGCTAACCCAAGTAATGGATGCACATGCCCACTGACCTCCCTATGTTGGCTGTCAGTTCTGTTAAGCAATTACCTTTGAGTTTCTTACATCATGGCTATGTGCCAATGGCCTTCTGTGGTCTCACTGGTATAAAGGGACCTTATTTGAATAATGAATAGAATTTCCTGCTGGAAAGGGGTAGCACTGTGCTATATATTTGCTCCACTTCTTTCTCGTAATTCAGCACTGCCTAAATGGGGTGTGTGTGTGTGCGTGTGTACATGCATTTGTAGTTACTGGCAACCAAGGACTTTCTCACTGGCCACTGCCAGGCTTTGACACTTCCTTCTGAGGGAAGCTCCCTTTCCATTGGCAGGCAAATACCTTTGTATTTAGGCAAGCCTTTGGCAACTAACCTCACTTTCTCCTCTATATTCTTTTTTTTTTTTACATTTTTGTATGTTTTAAATTCTTTTTAGTCTTTTACTCCTATACTCATTTTATATTTCAATTGTGGGTTTTTTGTTAATTTTAGCGTATACCACTTAGAGTTCTATGAACGGGAGAGTGTTGAGAGATAAACTGAGTGAACAAATGTTTCAAGACTTAGACCCATGATACAAATTTACATAAAATGTGCCTGTGCTAATTGATATGTGTATATGCAGATTTATGTATGTATATATTCAACTGTAAGCAAAAATATGTTAAACAAAGTACCTCTAAGCATGTGTAGGGTGCTTTTCTTTCATGACCAAACAATTACAGCTGCATTTCCCACTGAGTAATACATATCCTTCCTCAGAGTTTAAAGCCTCAGATTCTTTTTTTTAGATATTAAGCACTGCCCATACCTGTGGTAGACAAACTACAGCCGAATCACATACATTCGTCTATACAAAGAGTTCATCTTCATCTTCCTTCCTTCCAGTAACTCCTCATCAACATTGACTTTATGTTCTGGTTGATATCACGAAACTTTCCTTTCCCCACCTTCCCATACTTCAATTTGTGATGACATCTGTCAGATGTCATTTCACTGTAACTGTACCTGTTTTCCTTTATCAGATGTAGAAGTATTTCCTTTATCCAATGTAGGGGCTGATTGTAGGAGTGAGAAGGACATTTATTCAGTTCAGATTTTGACATATCTTATTTACACTTATCTTATTTACATTTCCTGTTCCAAAACATGACCCAAATGCAGTTGTTTCCCACTTTTTGCACTTCTTTATTTGCTCTACAATAAAAAGAATACAAAATGTTCATATTAGGGAGATGTACAAGAACATATATATTCGTGAAAACAGTATGCAGAAACACATTGCTTAAGGAAGCCTGCATGCAAAAATACATGCAGAAAGTGGTCTGTTAGGAGAAGTGTACAAAATGTACAAAAGTTGATGTGAACATTTTGAGCAGAGGTGATAATAATTTGCCAACTGGTGGAGAAATGGGACAAACTGAACTTAAGACTGGAAAAACTGAGTGAAACCCTAATGGCCAGATCAGTCCATTGGTCCTAGTTTATTGCTATAAACTTTGCTGCAGCTGTCTAATAAGGAAGAATGTAGTGATGTTTTGTGGCACCTAAAGTCCAGGAGCTGTTTGTGCTAAAGCCTTTAAGGGTATCAGATAGGTCAATAGAAGTCATCTAAATGGGTACTCATAGGAATTTTACAGGACATTTAGAGCTCGATGGTTCCCCAGTAAGCGTATGTTTGCTGTTGTAAGAGAAAGCTTTAGAAGATGTGTTAGAAAATACCACAGTTGATGGGATGGATATATTCTAAAGGAAAGTACCATGGCATCCCCTTCCCCATTGCTACATAAATGTAGTGGGTCCTTTTGCACTACATAATTATAGCGCTAGATTCCACTTTAACTGTCATGGCTCCGTCCTGTGCAAGTGTGAGAGGTTATCATGCTCAGTCAGAGCGATCTAATGCCTCACCAAACTAGGAGCCCCAGGATTTCACGTGATGCAGCAGTGGCACTTAAAGTGAAATATAGTGGAATTATCTGCCTAGATGTCCTGAAGTCACCAGATTCTGTCTGATTTCAGAAGCTAAGTAGGGTCAAACCTGGTTAGTACTTGGAGATAGGCCACCAGGAAATATCAGATGCTATATTCAAAGGAAGGCAATGGGAAGCCTCCTCTAAATAGATCTTGCCAAGAAAACTGTATGTTTGGGTCACTGTAAGTCAGAATTGAATTAACAGCAACAACAACAACGTGCTGTAATTGTGGTGTGTGTAAGGGCTCAGTATCTTACTCTGTCAGGATATTTGTGAAGTGACTCTGAAACACAGCTCTTCAAGTTGTTTGCCTAAAGGAGGTTCCCCTTGCCAGGTCTGC
This sequence comes from Iguana delicatissima, assembly GCA_948472985.1. NCBI lineage: Eukaryota > Metazoa > Chordata > Lepidosauria > Squamata > Iguanidae > Iguana > Iguana delicatissima. Next base: position 494,588 of record CAOKZL010001296.1, read on the forward strand.
AAAGGTAGAAGAAGGCTCCAATTATGTACTTGCATATTTTCCTTGTGTATTTCTTAAGGCTGGTTCTTTAATCTGCCTTGGCAAGTCTGCAGTGCAGTTGGCCAAGTCACTTGTTACAAAAGGGCTCTGTGTGTGCTTCCTGACCATTCCTGGGAATTCAGCCCTGGTGTCACATGAAGTGTGAGTTTCCTAGTAGTCATGATAGGCAGAAGGTGTGTTCCAGATCAGTAGATTGAATGATTTCATGTGCATAGATGCTTTAAAGAAAGAGCTGATTTATTGCATATGGAAATATTAACTGCTGGCTGCCCATGTTGTAATATATTTTTCTCCCTTGCTTCTTCCTAGCTATCATTAATCCAAAGCAGCCCAAGGAGACACCCAAAAGTTTCAGCTTTGATTATTCCTATTGGTCTCACACGACGGTAAGTAGACAGCAGCCCACAAAAGGAAATATATTTGCTTTGGAGTATTTTTGAGTTGGCTTACTCTTGGGATTGAATTCTGAATCTGTAAGGTGATGTTTCCGAATGAATATCTGGCTAAAAATAATTCAGCAGAATTTTTCAGTAAATGATTTCTTAAACAGGAAGTAATTCTGAGGCGTAATCACAAGCAATTCATGAACAAGTAACAGCAAAACTGTGACTCAGCTACTTTGTTGGATTTCTGCAGCTGGGTTCATGGCTGTTGTATTACCCCCTTTCCTCATAATCTATTTTCAAAATACTAATAATACAAAAAAACAGCATTGCAGGTATTCATTACGATAGTGCAGGGCTGAGCGAAGTCGTCATTGATCATTTCTTTCCATCATGATACCGAAAGGATATGAAAGTGATCTCTCTAGGGCTCACTGTATTATGATTGAAAAGCACTAACCTCCTTTGTCCACAACTAAAAACTAAGGTTGTAAAAATGCACCCATGCCCCTTTAGCACTCAACACACTTATTACCAATCCAGTAGTAATCATCTCCTGCAACTCAGCTTAAATGTTAAATGCAATAATACCTTTCCAGGATGGAGGAAGGAAGTTAAGAACAAGGGAACAGCTGTGACAGCCGTCAGAAAGCTCTTCTTTTCTGTGCCTTTGTTAGCAGTCTCTGTATTTAGATTTTGGCATTTCCCACTAATTCTTATATTACTATACCTTGATCTACGAGGCTGAGAAGATCCCTGCTGAAGAGCTATCACAGTTTAACTCAGGGTTAACTTAAGTAGTTCCAAAACTAACACCATCCCAGACTTACCACCATAGGCTGTACTCCTTTCTGCCAGAATTAGGCAGAAAATTGTGCCATGGAATTTCAGTGGTGACCAGAAAAAGCAAAGCAAGTGGCTTTAATTGTGTTAATGTCTGCTTTAAGTTGGTCTGTTGCCTTTTAAATCTGGCAGTTTGATATGCCACCAAATTTTGGTGGTGTGGTCGTTAGGCATACATACCATCTGTAGACTTTGCCCACCTTGGGCTTGGTAGTTTTTTCTCTCGTTTCATGAGATATTTCACTGATCTGGTGCTCACATGCAAATTGTGATAAGATGGTTACCTACAGTGCAACTGCCCAGAGGCTGTTCTGTACAACAGGCTGTTTGTGTGAGTCGTGTGGTTCTAGCAATATTTACAATCCTCCTTTTTCCTGTGCTTTGAAAATAGTTGGGATCTCATTTATAACCCACATTATTCCACATGTTGGTGTTGCATATATGAATTCTTCCAACATCAGATAAAACAATGGGAATAAGTGGGTCTTTTGAACATTTTGAATGCTTGAAGAATGTGAAGTTCTACAAACATAATTTATTCCCAGACTTGAGGTGTAGTTGTTTGGGAGTGGAGGACAAATAAGAATTCTGCCATCCATTAAATTTTCCCAGTTTCTAGCATTGCAGTAATTTAAAACTTCAGTTGGATATTTAGAAATATATTTTAGGCATCCAAAGAGAAGAGGCAGGCAAAGCTAAAAAGGGAATGTGAACACAGCAAATAGAAGAGTTCTAGGTGAGAACAATTTTCAGTGTTTCATTCTCTCCAGTGCTAGAAATCTAGTGAGAAAAGGGAAATTTCATGAGAGAGGGGAAGAATTCTTATTGTCTTCATCTTGTCCTCCCCACTACTTGTAGCTGCTCTCCAGGACAGCATCCTTAGAAGATAACTGGGAGATGATTGATACCCTAAACATCAGGTTTATGTGGTCAAAGGCCGTTGACTGGGTATGAAGTCCACAAAAGGCATTATAAAATTCTTCTTACTATGCCATGTTTGTGGTCAATCACAGGCAGTACAGGTCTTATAATCAGTAATGCAATAATGTAGAATAAGCAATGTCTCCACCTTTTGCTCTGGGAAAGTCACCCCAAAGGCATGGAAATGCAAATGTGGAAAGGATACTGTATTCAGTTTTTACTTTTTCTCCAAGAGGTGCTCAGAAATAATAACACAGAGATATTTTGATGATCATAGTATGTTCTGATGTGAAGTTGCAGTTCAGAATAGATGTTGCAGTTACTTTTTAAAATAGTTCCTAGTTAAAAAAAACACTACTATAGGAATGAGAGAAGATTCCTCCCTTTTCTTTTCATTTGTTCTCTATCTTCCTCATCTTGACCCCTTTTTCTTTTTCTTTGTAGCCTGACGACATCAACTATGCCTCTCAGAAGCAAGTATACCGGGACATTGGAGAGGAGATGCTGCAGCATGCTTTTGAAGGTTATAATGTTTGCATCTTTGCCTATGGGCAAACTGGAGCTGGAAAATCATATACCATGATGGGGAAACAGGAAAAGGACCAGCAAGGCATAATTCCCCAGGTAACCATGAAAACACAATCAGGCCTCAACTTTCGCAGAGGTTTAGTGGTGCAGGACTTCTGCAAAAGTGGAAAAACTGTGAATGTCATAAATCCACAAAACCGTATTTAACACAAAAGTAACTTTACTGGTGGGATGGCTAGGCCCAGCTGCATGTGTATTCCCTCACTTGTTCATTTACTCATGTGGGTGGGGGAGAACGGGATAGGGAGGATGGAGGAAGGGTTTACCAGTCCCATCCCCTTCCCATGTGAGCAAGTGAACGTGTGTTTGTGCTTTCCTCTCATCCTGTCCCCACCTCAAACCTGCACAAGTGAGTGAGTGAGTGAATACGTGCATACACCCTCCTCGTATTCTATCTCCGTCCCCCAGTAATCTGCAAATAATAAAATCCGTGAATGCTTGACCCCCAAATGTAGAGAGCCAACTGTAGTTTGCAGCTAAAAGCAGGCAAACAAATGGGCCCAAGAAAATCATATTTGAGATGTAAAAGGGGTTGGAATTTAGGAGTGCACAGATCAGTTGAGAGCCACTGTGGTAGTGGTTTGAGCACTGGACTGCGACCTTGAAGACCAGAGTTTGATTTCCTACTTGGCCAGGGAAACCCACTGGGCATGTCACACACTCTCAGCCCCAGAAAACTCCATGATAGGGTCACCTTAGGATCTCCATAAATCAAAAATGACTTCAAGGCACACAACAACAACAAGAAGATCAGTTGTTCTTGAGTGTCAACAAGAAGAGTGGGCGCAAAAGTCCATGGCTTCTTTGTAGAAGGGATGGATATGGCAGCATCTAGTGGAAGGTGAATTACTGTGGAGAATTCACTAAATGGAAAGACAGGAATAATTTATCCAAAGTGATCAAATATGCGAAAGAAGCAGGATTGAAGTAAAGAGAGTAACTGGTTCCTACAAAAGGAAGTTCTATAATGGCAAAGAGGTTTCTGGTATTATGGAACTCATTGAATGAAACCAGGATCTTCTTGTTAGCTGGTGAAAATATAAGCTTTGGTCTCTGTTAAGATTGGCACAAACTTTTTTCTGCCTGAGATGAAGAGCAGGAGAACATCCTATACAATTTTTTTTTTCTGCCTGAGATGGAGCAGCAAATAATGTTGCCACCTGTCCAAGTCAAGGTGCATATTAGCCAAATTATTTTGACATGGAAGACAGAAAATCCCACAGTACCTCTTTCTATCTTTGGTATTAAAAATACAATAGAAACACACTGGATAACTGAGAATTTGCTGTTCTTAAGATCCCCAAAATGTGCTGCTTGAGGCAGTTGCCTTACATTTTGTAAGGGTAGGGCCAGGCCATCTCCTACCTTACACATAGAGAAGAGAAGTACATTGGCTGACTAAGACAGGTGACAGGACAGCATCTTCTACCGCACCTGAGGGTAGAAGGGAAACTTAAGAGCAGAACTGGATATACAGTTCTTTTATTCACAACTTCACTCTGGCTCCCTGCCCTCTTTGAACCTGCTTCCTAAGGTGATCTCCCTATTCTTCCTAATGTTAAGATGCTGGCCTTGATCTGAGGTTGCTGGGAAGATTCCTTAGTCATTTCTCCCAATAATGTCACCAAGAGTTTCCAATGCAGTAAACTTTATTGGGATTTGCCTCAAGTTTTTATTTTTTTCAAGAGATTATTTCCCCCCAATCCAAGTGGAATCATTGATCCAGTTTTCTTTGATTCAAGAGAGAAACATTTCTGTCTTATATGGACAACACATCAACCTACTGGTCAACAATTGAAATCTTGTAACAACCACCTCTATGTTTAAAAAAAGAATAATGACATGTATATCAGTTATTACAGCCAGCGAGTAGAATCAACAGGATGGTGAGAAAGGCTGTCTCAGGGCGTGAGCAGCTACAATACAAGTCTAAAACATATGGCCTGGGCTCCTATACAGTGTTGAAGAATATGCTGGTATGAAATATTTAGATTGTGCACAGCTTTGTGCACGCTGAGACACTGCATCTCAGCCTCCTCTGTGACACTGGAAGGGATCTTGGCAGAATACATTTGGAGAGTCCACAGGGAGGCAGTCCTATGACTCTTTTTCATGCTTTGTCTGCAAGATCCCAGGGCTCTGAATGACAGCACCAGCCAGCCATGACCAGCATGTTGAGAAGCTGAAATTCCCACTCCTGCCACAGCTATTCCAGGTGGATCAGCAGTCAGTGCAGGAGTAGAACAAGGATTGTACCAGAATAGCAGTGTTGGCAAAGAAGTCTCCTTCCTCTTGTCAACTCTTGTCACTCGTAGTCTTGAAACCTAAATGAATGCAGTCTGTTGCATGGGGGAAAATGGGTTCAGTGTCCCCCTTTTTGAAGATGCTGCAGGATCACCCTAATTGTTGTGAAGCTGTTCAAACACTTAGAAAAAGATTGCTGAACCTAAAGCTAAATGTTATTGAGGAATTATCATCAGAGCAGCATGCCCCTTTCTAGCTGCTGTTGTGGGCTAGATCTGTTTGAAGTTTGGCATTTTTTTTCAGCAGTTGTGATACTAAGCTGCTAGCCACATATTTGCATCCCACTCTTGCTCCAGCAAATCAGCCTGTGCCTTAGCTGTGGTAGCTGTCACCCATGAATGAAATCACTGGGAGGCAGTAAGTAATGCTGAGCTGAGACAGTGCAGGAAGTGGGACTGGTTGGTTAGGAGTGGAAGGGAGGGATGTGGGCCAAGACAGAGGGTCAGAGGTGGAGGAGCTGCTGATCCATCCCTTCAGGAAACCACAAGGGAAAGGGACAAAGGAAGAGAAGGCAAGGACTTGGGAAGTCCAGGTTGCTCTTGTCTTTAGGGGAAGACTTTTTTTAAAAAAAATTTGCTCTCAGATGGAGAGACTCCAAAGGCACTCCAGTCCAACTATAGAGGGAAGAAAATAGGACACCAAGGGGGGCAAGTGGGTGCTAAGTGAAAGCTGCTGGTTAAATGAGAAGAGCTTTCCTAGTTGTAGCTTCTTACATTGAAAGAGGGGTATTTGGAAATTTATTTGGAACTGCTGTCAGGACTGTCTTTCATGTAGTGCAACGATAGAAACATATGGGATGTTGAACTTCTTGAACTTCAACTGATGCCACAATGATGACACTTGAAAATCTGTCAGCTGAATTGTTGTGGTGAGGGGCCACTCAGTAAATGGTACCGTTGTCTCTGATTTATATAACTCATTTTCTTTCCTTTCCATATTATGCAGCTGTGTGAAGATCTCTTCTCCCGAATCAATGACACAACGAATGACAACATGTCTTACTCAGTGGAGGTACAAAGTAATTCTTGGCCATAATTTATACAGCTTCCTAGGAGCAAGAGGGAATTTATGATGAGATCACTGAACATGCATGGAAGCATTTTGCAACTTTTTAAGGAAAGGGGATTTTCAGAGAGTGCTGTATGATTTTAAAATGTACTATTATTTTAAACTGGTTTTTATCCTTTTAAAGTTTATTATTAAAATTGTTTTAATATTGTTAATATTTAATTCTATTTTAAAGTTGACCTTTTGTTTGTTTTTAATTATTGATTATTATTTAATTCTATTTAATTATACAAAATAAATAATTATTTTAATTATTAAGTAGGTGGGTATATATATTATTTAATTAATCATATTTAATTATTATAATTAATTATGTTGCACTCATCTTAATTTTGTAAGCCACGTGGAGTCTCATAAAGTTAATGTCAACAACAACTACTACTGCTGTGAAAAATTCATTAGCCAAAAACATTTCTACAGAATGATGTCCTGTGAAATTCTTTGGGAGGATTTGTCTCAGATTTGCTTTAGAAGATCGTTGCATTTCCTTAACATTTAGATATAGGTTTAATTAGCTGCAGTTGCCTTAGATGGTGTTAACCTAGTGATCCTTTGGAGATTCTGTCTATTGTTACCCATTTGAAAGTTAAGAAACAGCGTGTGCTTACTGTTCACGAAATGGATCACTTTTTAAAATGGTTTTCACTAGCATCATCTACTAGACATATTTTGTTTTGCTTACCTGTCTTCATATTTTGCCAAAGATGTTTGATAACCCATGCAAGTGTCTGTTAGAACATTGAACTGTTGCAGACTTGTAAGATATAATTGAAAGAAAAATATTGCAAGGACAGAAACACTTTGTATATGTTAACCTGAAAGATATTGTATGTTCAGTGGGCCTTGCTTCCAGTGAAGTGTGCATAAGAGTGTTTCTGACAATGCTTCATTTAGTTAAATTCCTTTCATTTGGGGTGGATCTTTTCAAAGATCATTCTCCCAAACTTATTATGGTAACTGATAGCATACTGTCTTATTTATTATGAACAAAGGCTTGAGACTAAGAAAAAGGAAATAAATAAATAATAAACACCTCCAGTGAAGTCAGTAAAATTTCCCTTTGCTCTGTTTTGGTTTTTTTTGCAAAGGGATGAGCTGCAGTATGTACATTTCAGCCAGTGCCCAAATGTATTTAAAAAAAATAAAATAAAAACATATCATTCTCATCATCCAAATGCATTTTTAAAAGATGTGAGTCTCAGAGTCTGTACATTGTGTCCTACAGGTGAGCTACATGGAAATATACTGTGAACGTGTGCGTGACCTCCTCAACCCAAAGAATAAAGGAAATTTAAGAGTGAGAGAGCACCCACTCCTTGGGCCATATGTGGAAGATCTCTCAAAACTAGCTGTCACATCCTATAATGACATCCAGGATCTGATGGACTCTGGAAACAAAGCTAGGTAAAAGAATCGCAAAGTGATTGATCGCATACTTGTGTGGAGTCACAGATCAAATGTTGTTCAAAGCTCTCTCTCACCAAATCCTCTTGTTTCTTTTTTGAAAGAAACTGGATTTAAAAAAAAAACCAGGCCTGAAAAATAGAAATTTACACTTTGCTGCTGCTTTTCTTTAACAGGACGGTGGCTGCCACCAATATGAATGAAACCAGCAGCCGCTCGCATGCTGTCTTCAATATCATCTTCACTCAGAAGAGGCATGATGCCGAGACTGACATCACCACTGAGAAGGTGGGTAAAAAACTTGGCATTAGATGCTAATACTGTGTGGAGGGAGAGGGCACAGCCTGGTACCATATCACTTCTTATAATTGCCCAACTATGACTAAGCCTCTGACCTCAGCCAGTCAGCCAGCTGAATGTTCTGACTCAATAAAATGAAGGACAAACAGCATCATTTTTCAGGAAATGAGGAGAAGAGATGGCTTTGGGGATTGCTTTGATGATGAACCTACTTGTTCTTTAATCTTCAGTACAGATCCATAGTCTTTTTTTTGCACTTTTTTTTTTTATTTTTATTAGGCTTTGGCAGGTACTGAAGAGACTTGGGTACAGAAGGAGTCAATATAGAGGGGAAGAACTTTGTCTAGCCTACAACTCTCAAGTCATTTGCCGTTAACAGTTTAAAGTATTACAAACAATACTTGGAATTGTCCATTGAAAAATATAAGTGGAACTCCGCTAGACCTGTAGCAAAAGCCATCCTTTCCAGCACCCTCTTTCTTAACAGTGACAAACCAGATACCTCCAGATACCTTCAAGAAGGGCTTGGAAGCAACAGCCTTTTCCTGCTGTTCCACCCCAGCAACTGGTTCTCAGTGGCACATTGCCCCTGAACAGGGCAATGCCAGAGAACCATCACAGTTCTTGAAAATAATATTGGTGGGGAGATTCTGGGGTTTACGTCAAAAAGTAACATTTCCAAGATCTTAGCCTTCATGACTAGTCATTCTTGAATAAAGCTGGATTCTCTGGAGACAAAATCTTCTGGACTGGTCCCAGAGTTGGCCCAATTGTATAAGCAGCATAAAAGTTGCAGTTTCTTCTTTGCATTATTTTCCATTTTCTTGAATTTCTTCCTTGAGAGGAAGGAATTTAGCAAGTTTTACAAATAAAAAAAGATTTTTAGGAGGAAGCAGGGAAGAGTGAAATACAAAAACTACTTCTCAGTGTAATCTGTCATTGCCCTTGTACATTTATGAAATGACAGATGGATCAAGATAAGGATTTCATTCTGGCTTCTCTATTGAATGTTTCTAACCTGACGATACCTGGCTCTTCCAATTTCATGCCAAGCATGAACCTGGGATGACTAAAACACTTTCAGATAGACAAAGCACCTGTTGCCAAACTGTTGAGCATTGCAGTATAAGTGTATTGTTGCAATTAAATTATTTATTATCAGAAAGCTATTTATTCAGTTATTAATCACAGACATCTGGTATTTTATTTATCCCAACCTTTCTTCTGTGGAACTAAAAGTATGTACGTGGGTTACCAGTTGGCCTCCCATCCAAGCACTGATCAAATCCAGAACTGCTGAGCATCAGTAAGATGGCTGCATCCTGAGTCTTCAGATCATACCTTAGGACTACACTAAAGACATCTCCTTTACTGAGTGAAGTAGTTGCTGACTAGTAGAAAGTCTGTACTCCAAAGATTGGGTATCTCCTAATGTCCACATAGCAGACGTTCTTCCTTTTTCTCTCTAAACAGATATGATGCAGGTATAATAGGTAATATGTTTTCTGTTTTCAGGTCAGCAAGATCAGCTTGGTCGATCTTGCAGGGAGTGAACGAGCTGACTCCACAGGAGCAAAAGGCACACGACTTAAGGTAAGAGAAAGGTCCAGATTAAGGTAGACAGCATGGCATGCATCTGTGTTGTGTGCAGGATTGATGATTTGAGCCCTGAAACAGATAATCTTATCTATTGGAGATCTCTCTGTGTCAGTCAACTGAAGGATAAGGAAGTGCATCTGTATTGACCGCTAGTCCTATATCAGTGTTCTCCTGCCTGTATGTGTTCATATACAGTCGTTTTTCAGCTTTATTTGCTCTGCTATCAGTTCCTTTTTTGCCTGGCTTTTTAATGTCATCCCATTTTGGTATTCCTCATTCATTCTGAGTTGATAAAGAATGGGAAAAGCTGTCGAACATTGTGGTGCAGGCGTATACAGAAGTTAAAATAGAAGTTGTGTTCTCAAGAAGTAGTTCTCAATACTTGTAGTTGTTTCCAGGGATAAGTAGACTGCTCCTAAGAGTATTTCTTTGTGCAAATTCTGTGCTGACAACTGGATGCTTCAAGCTAAAATTGTCTTTTTCTTACAGGAGGGAGCAAACATCAATAAGTCACTAACCACCTTGGGGAAGGTGATTTCGGCTCTAGCTGAAATGGTAAGACTTCTGTTGATATGAATGATGAGAGCATTTGCCTTGAAATGCTGTGTGGAGGTTGTCTCTCCCAGTGCATCCTCTGAAGTGCTTCACTAGGGTGACTGCTCAGCCATCTGGCCTCTGGAAAAGATGTTGGAAAAGTGTTTGCTTTCACTCCAAACTTGAAGTCACAGAGCAGCTTATGAATCAAAATGTGCAATGTGATATGCATACCATGTATTTAGTTAGTGGAAGAGACCTATGTACATGAAGTTCATCTTTTTGTTAATCTACATTTTCCACAAGTCCTGGTTTAAGGTGTGATGGTGAGGCACAGAATCTACAGGTTGTCATTCAGTGCTCTCAGACTGAGGTGACAAGATAGTCTTGTTCCTCTTTAATTGTGTGGAGTCTTTTTGTGCAAGTGAAAAGTGAAGGGATCTTATGATAAGAACACCCATGTGCTGTTCTCTGACATCTGTCTTGATCTATCTGTCTATCATCTGTCTATCACATTTGCATTTTGTCCTTCACACAAGGGACATGGGGGCTGTTCTCTTCCATCATCACACCACCTAAGTGTAGTGAGTACAGTTGAGGGTCAGTGCTCTGTGGCTGAGTGCTAGATTTCTGCATTCGGTCATGTCCAGGCCTTTTACCTTCAAAAAAACCCTCAGAATTTGGGATTATATCTGGGTTATGAATGTCTCTCACTTTTAAAATTTCATATCCGTTTCCTGTTTTCTTAAAGTCTGTTGTGATCATGCATTATTATGACATTGTAATCAATATCTCTGATTTCCTTTCAGGATTCAGGACCAAATAAGGTAAATACTTATGCTTGGAATGTGACAATAGGGCTGAATAGACATCCTCTGTTTTGTTGAGCGAACGGTCATCTGTTTGTTTGTGTTTTTTCCCCCCAGGATGTAGGGTCAATCATTTGTTTATTAGATGGATTATTAGTTAAAAGCCTGGAATGGTCCAGTGATAGGAACTAATGGTTTGCATTCTACAACCATTCCCCAAAATTCAAAACAAACTCTTCACCAGCAGTCTTTCTAATAGTGAAACTGTCTAAGATCTGGAAAATATCATGTAGAAAAAGGCAAAAAGTTACTGTGTTTTGTTCCATTCTGTATGCAGGACAGGACAGGACAGGTCAGAGCAATTTCTTGTTGAGAAATTCAATAGTTTGGGTATATCTCTAAGCTGGGTACATTTGACTACATTTGTGTACAACTCTGAGCTATGGTGATCTGTGTTCTTGGGATAGTTCTACCAGTGGAGTGGGAAATAACTAGATCACTATAACATTTTAAGCAGTATTCCTGTTAATTTGTGTTAAAGCTTACATGGCATGATGTGCAGGAATCACTAGGAACTCAGTCTGCCCAGCAAGTTTTCTGTGATCATGAAGAAGCCAGATTAGATATAATGATAAAATAAATGAGAGGGTGATATTAACCAGCCTCTGAAAAGGAGCAGGAGGAGGGGGATGGAGAAGAGTGAGACAGAACCCTAGAAGCTTGACAGCATGAATTACTTGTCTGAACTAATATATAAAAGCAATAACAGAAGAAGGAAAGAAGGAAAGAGAATGCAGTTTGCAAACAGCAAATGATTATTGGAGATCCTCGTGTGATTTTCTGTAGTAGATAATGTGTCAGTCTTTCTTGCCAGTCATAAAACTCAGCTTTGCCCACTTCTAACCTATGGCTATTGGTTGTAATTATTGAATTTTGAAAGATTTTCCACTTTCAAAACAGCTTATTAGAGGAAAAAAATACAATTATAGGTAGAATAGACATATTATCTAGTTCATATGGGCAAGCTGGATTTATACTGGTATTATGGTAAATATATGTGAGCCAAGTTTTACCTTGGCTCTGAAAACACTTATTGCTTCATGGGTGTGCTGTATTTCTATTACCTTACTGTTTATGCCCTTTACCTGAAAAGTGACAATACTGATTGCCTTTGTTACATCAGTAATCTGGTAGAGACCAGGAAATTTCAGTCATCATCATGATCCTCATGGCAGTTTGATTTTCTTCTGAGATCCCCAAATGAATCAATAGTCCGTTATCTGAAAGTTGCTTCATTATCCTATTATCAGTTAACGTGATAACATGCATTATCAGACTCTGTATCTTAATGAAGATTATTAAGGAGAGCATCTGCAGGTTGTTTTCCCTGTTGAGCATGATAGACTGTGCAAGATGGGGTTTAGCTTTATATGTTATCTTCCTTGATTGTACATGACCATTAGCTGCATATATCAAGGGTATCTCTTTCACTCTTGTCTCCTTTCCTTCCTATAGAACAAAAAGAAGAAAAAGACAGACTTTATTCCATACCGGGACTCTGTACTTACCTGGCTCCTTCGAGAAAATCTAGGTGCTTATTTTTCATGATTTCATCCTAAATTTCATCAGAGTCCTCCAGAGTCTCCTGATTCACTGCCATTTATACTGCCCATTATGCTGCTAGTCCTTCTGCTGGAAGGTTAAGTAACAACCCTATAAACAGCAGAGTTACCGCTGTATTTTCAAGGCACTCTTAATACCTGCTTCACACCCTTCCTTGCTGCAGGTCACTCAGGGTTTGAGTGAGTGATGGGCTGTGAGTTAGTTGTAAATGCTGATGTGCAGATGTTCATCATGATAACTCCCTATAGCAACTGTTGCAGGCCAGGAGGAGGCTGCAAAACCAATTTTTAAAAATACTGTCCCCAAAAGCCCTCTAGGATTCTTCCCTGGAATAATATTTTGACTCTGATCCACACTAGAGGGCTCTGATGGACAGTAGCATCTGCTGCACCCAACCAGGGAAATGTAGCCATTGGCACTGGTGGCAGATAATGCTCCAAGCCATGGACAGGAAGTGCATGATCCACCATTCTGCTCAATCTGTCAGTGAAACCAATTATTTTATCCTGTTTTCATGTGACAGCCAGTTTTGTGAAGAGTGTTACAAATGCAACCTAAACATGATTTGGTCTCTAAATTTGTTTTTTTGGTGACTGTGTGTTCCCTGTACAGGTGGTAACTCTAGGACAGCTATGGTTGCTGCTCTTAGCCCTGCTGATATCAACTACGATGAGACCCTCAGCACATTAAGGTATGAGCTACCTTTCACGCTTATGTGGGCAAGTGGAGAAGTGAGCCTTCCTTGTACAATTTTGCTTTCTCTATCAATATATTCTGAAATAAATGCTTGGATAGTGGATAAACTAGAGCTCTTCTAGCCATTGTGACTACTTAGGAAAAATAGGAACACTTGTGTCATCTACATTTGGAAATGTGGGTTTTACTGAATGTTTATATGGCAACTATTTCATGTATTTTGCACAAAAAGCACTGAGATTATATTAACCGATAGCCAATCTAATCAATCATTTAATCCACAATAATTTCATCATCACAGAAGAATTAGATTAATCTTCTTTGCTATTTTGAAAAGTATGCCAGTTTGCCCTATATATTGGGAAAAAGAAGTATTAGGCAGGTAAAGCTTTCACATGACCTTTGAGTTTACTGTAAGAGCGTTGTCTCTCAAGTTCATTATGGCAACACTGTAGTTGAGCTGCTTCCCATGGATGACACCTTGCCAATAACCTATGATGCTGTTGTAGAAATTGTGTGATGCCTCATAACTTTTCTGTCTAGCATTGTCCTCATGGGTTTCACTGGGCTTCCATTAGCTTGTCTCTACATCTACTAGTGGGTCAGCTCCTAACTCACCAATTCAAGTTGCTGGATTCAGAGGTTCCTCAGAAATGTCAGTAACAATATCCAAAGGATCTATTCTCTTCACTATTTTATATGCACACTGTATGGTATTTACAGTTGGCCTTACTTTACTCACATTTTACACACACTTTACCTATCTTGCTTCTACAGGTATGCTGATCGTGCCAAGCAGATCAGGTGCAATGCTGTCATTAATGAGGATCCTAACAACAAGCTGATCAGGGAACTGAAGGATGAAGTGGCTCGTTTGAGAGACCTGCTCTATGCCCAGGGCCTGGGAGACATCATTGACAGTATGTGGACTTCCTATGCATTAAACTGGACTGGGATGGCCATTTGCACGTGCTTTGTCTTTCTGAGTTCTACCTAGTCTCCCTTTCTGCTATATGGACCCATTGCCCTTCTATCTAGTCAGCTTCTCCAAGATGTTAAGAAGGAAACATGAGAGGCCAGCTTACATGGTGTAACCACCACGAAGAAACCACTTTAACTAAGAGCAGCGTCATACTGTAGTGTTATACTGCTGTTATCCCACTTTAATTGCTGTGGCAACATCATATGGAATCCTGGGATTTGTTGTTTAGGGAAGGAAATCTAGAATTCTGGGCCAGAGAATTCTTGGTCTCGCTGAACTGTAAACCACAGAATTCGACAGAATGTTACCAAAGTAGTTAAAGTGGAATAATAGCACTATAACACTGTAGTGTGATAGAGCCCTTAGGTTACATGAAATGAAGTTTACCCTGGCTACTATAGGCTGTTTATGTCACAGTTCCACAAATGTTCATGTTCAAGGTTTGCAATCACATGATGATATTTGCCTGGGGTAGGTGTGGAGGTTATACTGCTCATAAAGAGCTAATCATATTGTCACCGCCACCAGCTGCAAGTGCCACAGCAATAAGGAAAAATAGCCCTATTTCTGTTCTCTCCTGCTGATTCTCCCAAAACACGATCCTTCTTTGCATGTCTAGTCCTCAGCATTGATGTCCACATTTCCATGTTGATAGAAAGCTGTTTGCAGGCCCAATAGTGGGATTGCAAGACTCTTATAATTCTCTTGATATCTAACTAGGAGAATTGTCTCACCACCTTATATCCCAGGGTAAACTTTCTCTGCTGTGAATGGAGCAGGAATTGTTTGATTTGAAGGACATGCATCTCAGGGCCTTTCCAGTCAATTATTTAACTACACAATAAATGACCTGTTCCTGGTCATTACAGGAGATCCAAACTTCTCCTCCCTCCTCTGGTATTGCATCTATTGTGGGATTTATCTGTGTACTTATTTTTTGCCCACAACATTCAACCCACGTGTTTTGTTACCAGGAATATATGAACTGGGTCTTTACATCATGTGATCTAAACCTATCTAGGGCTACGACTGTGAAAGTCGATGCTGTGGGGAAGGAGGCTGTGTGACCGACATGATTGCTTATTGGATCATAACTGTGTCTTCAACAGAAGCTTTCATAGCTTCTCTTTTCCTCCTCCCCCAATCATTTTCTTAACCCACTTTTAGTTTCTTTTCCCTCCCTCTTATGTGCTTGGAGGTTGTGTGATTGCCCTTTGTAATGCAGAGCACACGTCTGCCCATTTAAAATCACAGAAAGACGTCTTCCTCCACCATCCCCACTGTCCTAGTGAGACCAGCCCAGTGAGACCACTTCTGAAGTAGGTGAAAATGAGATTTACTAAAGCACTGGGAATAAAACTCAGGGATTCTGGACATGTGGAAAAGCCCTCAGGTGCTGTTTCTTTAATTCTATAAGATGAACCTACTTTTGTTTTCTTTGTCTTCCCCTCACCCCACCCCTTCTCCTGTCTCTCTCAGCTAATCCTGTTCCAGGAGGACCTAAATGTGTGTATTCCCCATTGCTGGTATTCTGTGTGCTTCACTGCTTCTGGCAGACTCAGTCATAGCAAAGGAACATATGTACAGCATGAGAAATGGACTCAATAACCCATGTACAGTTCAGCAAGACCATAGGAAATACTTTCACCTACCTAGCTGCCCAGGGCAAATTTTGAGGAAGTCTCCATAAAAATGCAAAGGCAAGGGGCAGAAATAGAAAGTATGGAGAATCTAAATGTTGTTTTCAACATTAATTGACTATCTACTGCTTTCCAGGGCAGAGATGAACAATTGGTTTGTTGAATCTCACCTTATTTCACAAAAATGGCAGTTTTGTCCCATGAATAGGCCTGAGTGTGAAGCTACAAGGTCTATGCTGCTTCTTCACAATTGGACAAAAATACTCCATTAACCTTATCTGACAACACTTTAAAATGGGGCAGGAAGGGCCATGTAGCCATTAGAAGTTGTGGGCTACAAGTCTCATCAGCTTTTGCCAGCATAACCAATGGCATGGGATTATGAGAGTTGAAGTCATATAACATCTGGAGGGCAACACCTTGTCTGCTCCTGCTGTAAAGTGATTTTTCCCCAACCCTTGACTGAAACATTTATCCATAAACTAAATAAATGTCACAGTTTGGATTTATTTCAGTCTGTTTGGCCTTTTAACAGAGGCTTCTATTTTTCATTTTAGCTTTGGTTCCATCTTTTCTTACCTGGTTATTCTTTGACTTTTGCCGTATTCTTGTCCCTGAAATAGTCTTTGCAGGTTTCCCTCTTGAGATTTCATTTCTCTGTGCTGTAACTGTTTCCTGTTGCTTGGTGCTGCTGTTGTTGCTGCTTCTGCTGGGACTAGGTGTAATTAATGAATTCTGTTGGGTGGGTGGGTGGGTGGCAGGAAACAGGCTGTTCAGAAGCATTGAAATATCTGCTTCAGGCCATGGGTGGCGCTGGTATTACTGATGCTCCTCTTTGCCCTTCCTGTTGGTCATACAGCTGTACCAGTTAGGAATGCTGCTGGAGTAGTCCATCTGCCGATAGGGCTTGACAACATGGACCTGGCTTTTGCTGGCATGCTTGATAGCCCTGTAGCCTGTGCCTTGTTTGTGAGCAGTTCAGCCTACGCTCTGATGAAAGCATCCATTTAAAACAATGGCAGATACACTGAGTTTTTCAGGAGTGAGGTGCAATGCTGTAATGGAGTCTCCTCTAAACTGTTGCCCTCCAAAGATGTTGGACTAACACACTGAATGCACCCAACTGGTGCATTCTGAGAGTTGCAGTCCAACGCAGCTGGAGCAGTGCTAGGTTGAGGAAGGTGCTCTAATAGATCTAGTTCTCAGGTATACTCACCCTCCGTATGCCAAAAAGCCAACTGGTCTTTCTCAATTGCACTAGTTTTCTCCCCTCCCCATCTGCTGAGAATAGGCAAAGTCATACTTAGTTATATTGTTACATGTACAGATGTAAAATCTCATGTGATTCTTCACAACTCGTTAGTTAATGGCTCTGTTCGTCTTATGTTTCCTTGGATGTCTAATGCTCTGTTTAATTTACCAGCATAGCCTTAATCAAAATCAAAATCTTACTCTGTTGATCAGACCTTGCAAGGGACAAAGTCCTGCCCCCTCATTCTGTAAAAGATTTATAAGAGTGAGTGATAGGTAAAATAGAGACATGGCTTCTCTGGTCCTCAAGGGACTCTCAGAAGGCTGTATTGCAATGGAAGATTTTCTAATGTGTGTGAGAGAGAAACATGCCTAGCTGTTTAAGCTGTGCTGGATTGCAGCCAAGTCTTGAAATAGATGTTAAATAATTTACCTGTAAAGGAAAGAAAAGAATCCAGATCTTATGCCTGGCCCTATGGCATTTTTAAAAATGTAGGGAAGCAGCTAGACTAGAGGACTGCTGTTCTGTAAAGCTCTCAGCATCGTTTCCTGGAGTTTTTATGTCTTAGATATTTTTCATCTTTCCATACCTATTTTTTTAAAAAAATACACAGTCAAAGGAAGAATGTCAAAAAGGAAGGTCACTCTGGAGTTTGGGTTTCAGAAACTGAGTATTGACCCCTCTTGCCACTGTCTTAGACGTTGGCATCTTCAGTGCACGGGTTTTTATCTGTGTGCCTGTGCCTCCTTCTTTCTTCCATGGCCTTTCTATGACAAGGAAGAAAGATGAAGGAAGTCATGGATAAACATGAGAGATTTACAGATGTAAGATAGCATCTTTGAGATCCCTTCCCCTCATAAAATTCTGTGAGTAAAAAAGGAAAATTGTACAATAAAAGCTTTAGCAGGAAGCAGCATCCAATAAGAAATATCTCAATGTCCTAAACATTATCTTACTGTCTTCCTTTTTCCTCTGTGGGTTTTGACTGAATGGCCAGCATCTAATAGCCACTATCCTGGTGCATATTGAGAAAACAGTATGCCTACTGAACTGAACAACACTTCCAAACAGGCCTTTGCCAGCTGTGGAAGTTAAACACAGTTTCCAAACTTAAACTGTTATGCTCATTAATCCTGTCCTAACACCATTCTAAACCATTAAACTTTTGCTGGAAACAATTTTGACCTTGTATGTGAATCTCATAAGACTAATAAGTTGTTAACAGGCAAGATCCATTAACATCAAAAATGACTGAGGCTAATGTGAACTGGTTAACCTGTGTGTAAATTCTCCTGTTAGACTCCAAAATATTCTGTATTTCACACTTTTCATTCATGTTTGTGCTGTGTTGTTGCACTATCCAGATTTTAAACATATTCCTTAGTAGCATTGATGTGACAATATGAAAAGTAAAAAATCTTTGGGACATTTAGGCCCTTTCTGCAGAACGTTGTCGTCCTGCACTGGGACAGGAGAAGGTCAAGACCTGGATGACACTTATGCAAGATGTCTGGGTCCCGTCTGTCTCCTGTTTCCAGGCAGCGCCATTGCGCCACAAATATTTGATGGGTTCTCCCTGTCAATGATCAAGGATTGCACTGCATTTACCTGAGCTGTGGAGGGTCAGGAAGCACAATGTCACTCTGTCAATGTCAGCATGTCACAATGGCTACGCTTCCTGCCCCAGCTCAGCCTTGGACCAGCTGCACTGCGGAAGCAAGAGGCGTGGACATTGTGCCTTCTGCACTCCTGCAGGCAGCCGGTGAGGAGGGGAGCACTCCTGTCATGTTCCCCTCCTAGGAAAACATTTACTGAGATCTCTGTGGGACACCACTGGGATCAGGTAGGGTGCAGAAAAGGCCTTAGTGTCAGCCAATCTTTTCCATTCCAGATGATGGGGAATGCAATGTATCGTAGGCTTGGGGTAGCTGTTCCCTGTTCAGAGCATCCTCTCATTATCTCTGGGATGTCCATGCAGAGTCTGGAAAAGTTACTTTTTGTACTACAGCTTCCTGGCTCTTCCAGCCAGCATGGCTGTGCAGCATGATGGAGAGGGGGGTCTAAGAGTTGTAGCCCCAATAGTAACTTTTCCAACCTCTGCTTCATGTTACATATTTTAAATGAGGAACCAGCCAGAAAATGAAAGAACACTTGTCTTCATAATGTAGTATCAGTGAAAGAATTACATGAAAGAATCTTGAGGAAAATCTTGCTTTCTGGAGGCAAAGGAAGTCTAGTCTTTACAAAAAAAATCAGGGAAGTTAATATTCCACTGAAACTAATGGGCCTTAGTAAACATGGTAAGGACTGAACTGTACATATCCCATACACTTAGAATAGAGGGAGCATTGACTCTGTGGAGACAATCCTAGTGGAGATATTTGAACCTGGATGTTCTCAGCATGGATAGGCACCTCTCACCATTGTCCTTGTCCCAGTCATACCAAAGTATGGCCAGGTATGGTCTCTACGCCCACCATTCCGAAACTATAATAAATTGCAATATTGGAATACTCAGAGGTGGTTTGCCAATTCCTTTCGCTGAAATACATACAGCCTACAACACCTAATATTTGTTGGTGGTCTCCCATCCCAGTACTAACCAGAGATGACCCTGCTTAGATACCAGAATCAGATAAGATCTCATACCTTTATGCCTGTGTCACAATGTAACACAATGAAATAGTAAAATTATAAAAACAAATTAAAAATATTAGAACAGCAGTGGGAGCTAAACAAATCAGCATGACACATTAGAATTCCTGGCAGATAAGCCTGGCAGTAGAATGACGGCAGTGTTGGTGTCATCCTGTGTCATGGGGAGGATATTGTAGAGATTGCGGGCCATCACAGAGAAGGCCTTTTGTCTTAATTCTTATGTGTTGAGATTCCTCAACAAAGGAACCTGGAGAAGAGATACTGATGATCTCAATATATTTTCTTATACTCAAGGACCAAAAAGCTAGATGGCCAGTTCTAACTGTGCAGCATCCTTTTTCATCATTAATGTTAACATGGGCTGTTCAATTGCAAATGGATTGTAGATGTTGCCATGGAAGCAAAGTATGGAGCTTTTCCCTCAGATCTTATTTATTTTAAGATTTTATTCCCCTCCTTAGAATAAAATCCCCAGGGTGACTTCCAACATTTAAAAAACATTTTCAGCTTCTGAAAAGCCAGTTCTGAGACTGAATGATACTAAACTCATTACATCTCCTCTTTGCCTTCTTCATGACCTTAATGGATACCAGTTGCTCTGTCGCTTGCCTAGAATGTTAATGGCGATAGGGAGGTTAAGAGATTGTAGCCTCAGTCTTCAGTATGCTCTCAGTTTCCCCAAGGCACAGGAAAGAACAAAGTATGATGCTTCAGTGCTTAAGAAAAGCTGCACAGGGCGTAGAGTGAATGCTCCAGCTGATGTGAGGATCCTGCCCTGGCAGCTCTAGCTACATTATTGTCTGCGTATCTCTTTGTTCAATTTCTATCTTTCTCCTCATTGCGTCATGTTGCTATTTCCAAACTGCAATTCTTTTCTCTATCTTCTCCTTCCTTCTTCCTGTCTTGTGTCTTTCCCTCTTCTTTCTCCCCTCCTGAACCCCATAGACATTTCCGACTTTGAGAACAATAATGATAACCGTAGAGTGGCAGATATGAGTCAACGCCATGACAATCTCTCCACAGTGACCAATGCCTTGGTAGGAATGAGCCCATCCTCCTCACTCTCTGCCTTGTCCAGCCGAGCTGCTTCTGTTTCCAGTCTCCATGAGCGCATCATGTTTGCTCCAGGTAGCGAAGAAGCCATTGAGAGGTTAAAGGTGAGGTCAGGGTCATGTATGCCATTGTTTCTACTGCACACATATATATGGGAAGAAACATGATAGAAAGAGACCATAGCACAACAAAGCATTATTTGTCTCCAGTATATTGCCTTTAAATGCAGGAGAGTATGCATTTGGAGTATGTTTCCTGAGAGGAGTCTATGGGAAAGACACACATGCCACCTATTGAGAGCATAGCTCACACATTGATTTAGCACACTCCTTCTGCACCATAGATTGCTATCACAGTTGCATCAGGTTTGGTGGCTACTACCAAATGATAGTAAGGTACCAAAATGTGCAGTGCAGTCAGTGATGAGTTTCAGGAGAATCCTGACTCATATTCCCTAGAGTTAGAGCTTTGCTTGATGTTTTTCTGTGCACCATACAAGTTCTAAGAGAGACAATGTGGTTGCTCTGTTTATTACCTCCTAGAACAGGACTGAAAACCTACAGCCCTCCAGATGTTAGTCTGCAACTCCCATCAGCCACCCCAGCTAGGTCAGTGATCAAGGAAGATGGAAGTTGTAGTTCAACGACATCTTGGAGGCTTTAGGTCCCCTGCCCCTGCTGTAGAGAAAGGACAGTGAGCTCTGCAAAATGTCCTCAGGCAAAATGTTTCTAGCACACTCCAGTGGTGGCCATAAAACGCTAATGCTCAATTGTACTCTGCAGGAAACTGAGAAGATCATTGCTGAGCTGAATGAAACATGGGAGGAAAAGCTGCGTAGAACAGAAGCAATTCGGATGGAGAGGTAGGAACCAGGCTATGAGTCTGGATTGGTATGTTTCTAATAGAAGGTTCACATCTGGTGCAGTGTTTTATTTTACCACAACATCTTTATTCTTTTGGCAGAGAATGATAACTCTTAGGGCTGTTATACATATGACATGTCCTTTATTCCTTAAGCTACTTCAAACAGCCTTCACGTGGTTCAGCATCATGTAGAGGATTCCCCTGTACCTACCAGTCTTTGCTTGTAATGGAATAAGGAACCACTCCATGCAATGATGATGAATGATATGTATTACCTGTTAAAGTCATCGTGTAAAGTAGCTGTTACCTGGAGCTATTTTCAGTTTGTAGAGTAGCTTCATGATGACTGGGGAATCTAAGAGGCTGGGAATTGTTGGGGCAACAACAGCCACTTAAGACATTGCTTTTTCTTACATGAGTCAGAAAATGTCTGTCAGATGTTTGGAGTGCAAGTTGCTTCCCAATCCATCCCCTGCAATATCCAAAAACTGCAATATGTTCAGCAGGAAGCCATGGCAAAGAGGGCTTACCTCTTTCTCTGGCAGATATTTTTACTGTCACTTTGATTCTTCTTGTATTTTCCAGATGTGGTGGCTAATGCCTCCCAAATCAGTGACATTGTTAATCCACTCCAGGTTTTAATGTAGGCTTTAAAAGAGCTCTCCAAAGTACTGAACCTTATTCCTTAGTATATCCAGCACCTTAGAGAGCTTTCATAAAGTTAACCAAAATCTAGAATGAATTCGCTGCCCTATTGGCATGAGAACCACCAGCCACCATGGCTTTGCAGCTGTTGTTAGGATTAAACTTTGCTTTTTTCTCAGCATCCATTTCTTAGCATTCCTTCAACAAATCTGCATTTTAAAGATGTACATCTATGGCCATCAATTTGGTTTGCATAGGATATGCTTTTTCTTTCTGAGTACCCTTGCTTCGCCTGTCATAAGGCCCAGGCCTCAGCATAGTTTTCAAAGTCTCATTTCTTTCTTTTTATATTTTCCAGGGAAGCTTTACTGGCAGAAATGGGAGTAGCTATGAGAGAAGATGGTGGTACCCTAGGAGTATTCTCTCCCAAGAAGGTAGAGTTGATGTTCAAGTGCATATTGAATCAAATTATATGTCAGTTTAATTTAAACTGCATCAGTTTAAAAATTCTTCCCATCTTCAACTTTGCTGGCACATAAATTTTTTGATAGCACTTAAAACATATGAATACCTTTGTTTTGCAGGCTTGAACTTGCACTAATATTTTGCTGCCGTAACTAGTTCTGAATGCTTTTTGACTCACCCTGTACTCGAAGAGTATTAAATTACTATTAGAAGACCCAGAAGTCCTTTACTTTACTGCTGCTTGGGTAGAGTCGTTTTTTATTTATTTTTTAAAGCAGAATGCAAAATATTTCCTTGAAAAGAACTGTCCTGGCTCAGACCAGTGGTCTGTCTAGTCCATTGTCCTGTTTTCCACAATGCCCTACCGAATGCTTCTAACTGTTCCACTAACAGGGCTGAAGGTAGTAGTCCTTTTCTCTTGCTGCTCATCAACATGCCACATACTGCCTTGGAAACTGGAAGCCATTGTAAATTGTAACCACTGGTAGATATTTCTTCCATTAATGTAGGTAGTCTCCAAAGAGTCCATTCTAGTTACTGGAGAGCAGAACCTTCCTGACTGTATGTTCTTTTTTCAGTCAGAGTATTGTAAAATAAAACTTATTATCTTAAAATGTATAGATGTGCATGTTCCTTCAATGCAGTACAAAAACATATGAACGGTATTGTTTGGTACCAGCTCTCCCACCCACTTGGATAGAGTTGTCTGTGGGGCTATTTGTGTCAGTCAGAGTTAGGAAAAGTTAGTTTTTGGATTGCAGCTTTCACAGTCTGCATAGCTAGTGATTATGCTAACCAGTGGGTTCTGAGCATAGTCCCAAAGCTTTCTTAGGCTCAAGTGTTGGTAGAACCTAATGACCCAACTGCTTACAACTGGTCTCAGACCCCAGCATTCTTGGAAATAGAGGAAAAATTCAACTTATTAACCTGGGATAGGAAACTGGAGAATGGGGGACAGGAGTCAAAATGGCATTTTCAGGAATTTTTGACTTACTTTATATAAGTTCTGATTTATTTTACCCACTTCTTGCATTGGTTTACTTTATTTTTGGTTGATTTTGGGTTGACTTTTTACTTGGGGATAGGGGATAGGAATAACTGGTGTGTTTGGGAGCAGCCTGTCTATAATTTGGTGATTTTCATGTGGTTTCATAAACACAGTCTAAAAAGAAGTGGGGGCTGTTTGAGGTCGTCTTGTAGTCT
Organism: Iguana delicatissima; assembly: GCA_948472985.1. Classification (NCBI taxonomy): domain Eukaryota; kingdom Metazoa; phylum Chordata; class Lepidosauria; order Squamata; family Iguanidae; genus Iguana; species Iguana delicatissima. The sequence continues at coordinate 518,461 of CAOKZL010001296.1, forward strand.
TGGTAATTTGATGAACAGCAGAAAAGGGGGTTGAGGCCACCTGTGGCTTCTGGGCCATGCCTGCCCACTCATGGATTGACCACTACCCTCAGTAGGGACCATATATATTAACTATCATAAGCTTATTCATATGTTTGTCAAGGTTACAATAATGGTTAGTGTGTGCTTGAGTTGTTTTTCTTCCCCTCTTCTGCCCTGTAGCTACCACAGGTTGACTACCAGGATGTTTTCCTGGAAACTGTAGGGGTGTATTCCCCAAGAAGGTTGGTCTGGAGGGTTATGTTGGAGTGATCTGTGTGGTATCTGTCAAAAATCTACTTTTTATCCTGTGGCATAAGACACACTTGTGCTACCTTATCCTAAGAAAACTCTCTGAATTCTGTACAGAAGATCTTTCTTCTTACCACTTTTGCAATAAGTAGCACAGGAAGACACAGTGATGTTAAGCATGCTTTCTTTAACTTACATAATCATGAGCGTTCCAAAGGATGATGTAATGAACTTGCTTACTCAGCCATCCTGGATATTCTGCCCAATATTTCAAGTAAAAAGAGTTACGTAGTTCTTCAATCTACTACTCAAGAGTGGAGAGAGTTTTACGTCATACTGTCTCCTCTCAGTTGAGAGCCCTCAGGTGCTGTTTGCTCAGGGTCAGGATAAAAGAGCTCAGCTGCAGTAGTTGCTACTGGGTGCCTGTTCTTCTGAATATCCATAGATATAAGCATGGCTGTCAGTCAACTGATTTTAGTCAATTCACTGCCTTGCTTCACGCTGATTAATGTTTCAACTACAGAGCTACAGCAGCTATTAATGCTGCCACTTTTGAGAATGCCTGTAGAAACATGGTAGAATATCCTGTGAATAAAAAAAAACATGAATATGTTGAGATTAAAAATAAAATTGATGATACTGATCCAGAGGTTTTCTTGAATAGCAAAAATTTTAGAACCCAAGACTTAAAAGTTGCATTCTGTTTATATTTAGGGTTGTGAACATTATATTTAGGAACCCAGTATTACATGAACCTTGGGTTCTAAGACCAGCTCCAATTGGCTTGGGGCTTAGAAATCTGCCTTAAGCCATTGGTCCGCTATGGCTCAGCACTGTCTACAGTGACTGATAGCATCTCTCCAGGGTTTCAGGCAGAAGTCTTTCCCAGCCCTAGCTGTAGACACCAGCCATTGAATGGAGAATCTTTTGCGCACATTGTATGTGCTGCGTCCATTAAGCTAGTGCAAGGCAAGATGCACCATTTTTGACCTGGAGATGTTGCTGCTGCCATATTCTGTGGCTCCCTCTCCTCCCCATCCATCAGGTAAATGTTGGTGGTGCCTCTTCCTGTCATTGTGGCTGGCTGGCTGGATTTATTGCTTGCCGTCCTGCCACCATCAAAGGAAGCAGTAGTGTCTTCATTCTTGTGCATAGCAAACTGGTAGCCATTCCACCTGCCAGAGTGTGTGAGTGGGCAAGCAGTAATGATGGCTAGGAACAGCCTCCTAGCTCCCATTACCACATGCTTCTTAACCTGGCTAGGAAACAAAAATAAGCAAGATTCCCATGGTACCTTTTTTCTGGGCATATGCTATATTCTGTAGTCTTCAAGATGCCTTTAGATTCTTAATCATTTTTGCTGCAGCAGACTATCACAGCTAAAACATTGCCTGAGAGTTTGGCAGTCAGTGAAAATTGCTGCAGCAGCTACTGTTGCCAGCGCCTCTCTTTGTGCTGTGTTGTGATCATGCAGGAGGAGGAGCCAGTGTTAAAGGTTTGAGATTAACGCACTTAAGAAGAGCATTGGGGAAGAGTATCTTTCTCTCTCTCCTAGCCTATGGAGAAAGAAAAACAGGCAAGGATGGCTACTGTTGCTGTTCCTCAGTGGTAGGACTGGACAGTGAGCAATGACTGGGTTCAGGCGCCTTGGCAGCTGCCTAATAATGCCAGTCCCATACTCCTTGTGAAGGAGCCTCATAGCATGTCTGGGTAGTCAGATTTGCTGACTAGGTTTCCAGTATCATGTAAGAGAAGACTGGAGATTTTACAGTCCCTGGGATTTCAGCTCTGGAAACAATTTAAGACTCCTTTTTACTTGAGTGTGCTTCTTTGCTTTGTGTGGATTCCTAGTCCTTGCATGAGCTGATACTCTTTGCGTGGTGTTCAGATTGATATCATAACAATTGGATTGGTAATAGTGTTCTTTAGCCATTTAATCCAACATAATGTTGATGTGTTAAACCCAAATGTAGGTTAGTGTGACTCCTTTGTAATTAGGCTATGCATATACACTGCGGATTTGCTTCCTTTTGCATACAAGTCCATAGCTTATACATTTTTTCTTTACACAAGAGATTGTTACTTTTATTTTTTAATAATAAAACAATATAAAACAGTATGTTGTGGCATAAACTGAAATGGAATTGAGTCCGCTTTACTAGATCCACTTAATCACTATATTGCAGTGGTTATTATGTTAAGCTTCCGGACACAGATTGGGGGGCCCAGTATTTTGAAAACATATCAACCACTGCAACACACTGATGAAATGGATCTAATGAAGCAGACTCCATTCCATTTCAGTTTATGGTACAATAAATTAGTCTTTTAGGTTCCACACCAAAGCCAAACTGGTTCACATACATTCCATCCCTTATTTGTTAGTTAGGATACATGCTTTTAATGCTCCCATGCAAGAATATCCCAGAATAAGAGATTGTTATGAAATATAGTGATGGATTCAAGAATTCCCACAAATCCATTCCTTCTTAAGGAATGTTGCAGTCTAGACATCAGCTGCCCTAGTTAGTTCTCTTTGAGCATTATACTTCTAGGAATTTTACATTTCTTAATAGTGTATTTCAGCTGATTTCAACAGTTCTTCAAAGTCAGTAATTAGCATGGTCACTCATAGCAAAGGGGCTTTGTAAACTCATTGTTCTGATTTGCATATGTATTTGCATATTTCATTAATATACATATATTTTAAAAACAGAACAATATAGATTGCAGTCCAGTACCTGTTGGAGTAAACTGCACTGAGCATAGTAAGGCTGAATTAAAAAAAAGATTGAGGTTATGCAGTGTAGCCGTATATTTACTTAGAAAAATCCCACTTTATTCATTGAGTCCCAGGAAAATTTGCATAGAATTGCACCGTAAATCTGCCTATATAGACAGGTTAATGTCATTTCTTTTTAGCCAATTATCACAATTCCAAAGCTCTTTCGTATACTGCTGGGTATTTTTTCAAAAGATAGAAACAAGAGGTAAGTGAACCTTATTCTCCATGGAGTGAATAGCTTGTCTTGCTCCATCTCAAGTCCTGAGGCCATGCAAGAGTACAGATATTCTTGCCAGCTTCAGCAGGGCTATGGTTTTCAAAATGAGCCAGCATGATATAGTGGTTTGAAAGCTGGACTAGGACTCTGGAAACAAGAGTTTGAATCTTTACTCAACCATGGAAGGTCACTTCTCAGCCTTAGAGGAAGGCAAAAGCAAATCCCTTCTGGACAAATCTTGCCAAGAAAACCCTTTGGGTTGCCTTAAGTTGGAAACAACTTGAAGGCACACGACAGTAAATGGTTTTCAAAATGTGAGCATATGCATTGAACACTTCAGGATGGAAGGTTTCAAATGTTTTCAAAGTACCTAGCAACGTCATGTAGCAGGACAAATTGGGTCAGTGTTGTCTCAGTGAGGACAGACCTGTGAGGAAAGTGTGGCTAGATCCAGAGCTTGGAAAACATTTTTTTTTTTTGGAGGAGAGACAACAACTGTCAGAATCTCACAGCCGTATAGCTTGTATTGGGAGTTGGTAGTCAAAAACAGTAACATTTCCAAGCTCTACTAGGCTTCTGGCTGGGAAGGGAAGAATGGTGTTCATCCTTCTGCTTTGTTTTTCTCAGACACCACACCTGGTCAACTTAAATGAGGACCCACTAATGTCTGAGTGCCTTCTCTACTACATTAAAGATGGAATAACCAGGTAATGAGCATGATAAGGATAGCAAATTTTCCATAGTGAACTGAGTGGGTGGTGCTGGTTGAACTGTTATACCTGGGCTGGGCAAAATGCGGCTTGGGGACCTCCAACTGTTGCACTGAAGCCCTCCAAATATTGTTGGACTGCACTGCCCACCATTCCTTGCTATGCAGCCTCAGGCTGCTGAGATATGCCCTCCAGCAGCACCTGAAGAGCTGCATGATTCTGAGCTCTGCCTAAATCCAGTTGTTAGTTCCAACTAGAATAGACCCATTGAATCAATGGGAACATGGTATGTCAACACCTGCATAAATTTAATTAATCCAGTGTTTCTTTTTCTAGTTGGGTTTAATAGTTATTTTTAAGCCTATGTAAATACACATGCCCTACATCAGTTCACCTAAGAAGGTTCATGAATTGAAAGCAGGCTTCTTTACACATATAACTGGTCAGATCATTAACTGTGAGTATAAATCAGATGTGCAGGCATATTTGAGGCATTAAATATGAGGCATATTTAATCCCCTTGCAAAGTTTGGCAAAAACACTTTGTGCTTTAGTATAATTGTCTGTTAGATCTAGATTGGAACCTACTGGACTTCGTGGAAAATGTTCCAAAGACACCCATGCTCTTTATGCTCATGACTGTGAAGAAATGAGATTCCAGACAGTCCTATCTGCTGATCTGTTGAACTGAGTGGACAGGGAGGTTCATATAGTAGGCACTCAGGATAACCAACTGTATTCAGGGTTCTCTGTGTTAGACTAGCACTCTACATTATAACTAGAAGTAAACTGGAAGCTAGTGCATCTGAGCTAATGCATGTGCTTCCTAAAACAATCATCTGACTCATATCATGATAATATATTTGGCCAAAGGAACTGTATTGTTACAGTCGGCCCTTCACATTTGCACAGGTTAAGGCAGCACCCCTGCAAAAATGGAAAACCACAAATATCGTAAGCCCCCCAACCCATCTTTAACACACACACACACACACACACACACACACAAGTACATGTACTGATGAGGTGGCTTGGCCTGACTGTGCAAGTGTTCTCCTGCTCATTCTCTCTCGCTGGTGGGAGGGCACATGGGATGGGGGAGTGAGAGGAGGGAGAAAAGGGATACCCATCCCATCCCCTTCCCCCTTCCCATCTGCCTGAGTGAGTGGTTGAGAGAATGCATGCCCCTCCCCTCCCCCTCCTCCCATCCCATCCCCTTCTCCCCGCTCCAGTAATGCACAAATAATCAAATTCGCAAATGCTTAAATGTAGCAAATGTGGCGGGCCAGCTGTAATCACTCGTACAAAACAGTTCTCAGAATGCTTTCAGTTTTGGACTTTGGACTGCTTTGTGCCCAACAGGGTTGGTCGAGAAGATGCTGAAAGAAGGCAAGACATTGTACTCAGTGGACATTTCATCAAAGAAGAGCACTGCATATTCCGAAGTGACACTAAGGCCGGCAGTGAAGGTATCATCTTACAGAAAGTTCCACAGTTTTCAGCTGTCCTTCCCTGAGTTTCTCTAAGACACTGCATTCCATTTCTGCCAATACCCTTTTCTCCCCAAAATAGAGCATTTAGAGCAAAGCAATATCAGCCAGGTTTGAGTCCTTTGGACCTGAAGTACAGTCATGTCTGTCCTAGTGCCCCAGAGTAACCCAGGGATTAATATATATATATATTTGCTATATTTTGTTTTTTTAAATTTTGCTTCAGAATGCCCCAAAATAAATTCTCATTGGGTGTGTAGGGCATTTCCACCATGTTTGGAGATGTCTGGGATCTCCAGGAGTCATGTTTTTTGCTCCAAAGTACTCTCAAGGGAAAGGTGTGAACAGATTTTCAATCACTTCCAGTTGTTAGGATGGACGAACACCTCATTGTGAAAATATTCCCCATGCCCCCTAAGGGGCATTTGGGGACAATTTGCAGGAGTGGGTGCAGTGATGATCCGTGTGACTTCACTGAGTTTCTAGTCTAACTTTTGAGCCTCTGAATTATATCTTAATGTGTTATAAAGTCATTCCTTGAAATATATGATACAGTGATGACTGTCCAAGTTAGCATAACAAATGAGAACCCATATTTAGGATGAAAGTGTTATCTTGCTCTTTATATATTAAAACGCCCATCAGAGTCCAGTCTAATATGTATAGTCTTCCTACCAGTACAGAGGACTTGGTTTCCCATTCATCAGATAGACCAATCATCTAATTTTTTAAAACAAGACTGGGGAAAATGTTGTTCTTTGTGTTTTCATAGCACCTCACACGTGCCTTTTATTCTCCATCCACTCCCAATTACACTTATACCCTTTCTGCAGCAGTGGTGACGCTCGAACCTTGTGAGGGGGCAGACACCTACGTCAATGGCAAGAAAGTCACAGAGCCCAGCATCTTAAGATCTGGTAGGTTCATTTGCCAAGATAAAGGGATGAAGCAATGTGCTTTTGGAGTAAGAGAAGGATACTAGCACAAGAAAGGCAGACTTCAGGCTTGTGCAATGTTTTGAGGTTTATTAGAGAGCCCCAAATTCTGTCAGCTGGGGTCATGCACAAGAGATATGCTCTTGGAATTGAAAAAACAGTAGTGCTTTTGAGCATTAGATGAGTATCAGAACTCAGCTGAGCTCATAATTCTTCCATGAAAAAACAAACAAACAAACAAACAAACCACTTGTGATTACTCCAAATTTTCTTCATTTAAGCAGTATACTTTAAATAGGATGGGAAAGTCAGTTTGATATTGCTGTTCTTAAACAAGTGGGAGTAAAAAATTCTTGCAGTTCTGCTGCAGTTCATCCAGATCTTTAAAAGTAGCTGTGTTAGTCTCTTGCAGCATTAAAAGGAAGAAGGAGCGGCAAGGGCAGAAAAATGTGGCAACACCTTTAAGACATGACTAATTTATGCAGCTGTGGGAGTTTTATTTTCTCATGAGCTTTCATGGATATAAACCTACTTTTTCGGATGCAGTACTGACTGGTATTAAGACCTCAGGCATAAAGCATATTTATGCAGTCGTGGGAGTGGGACAAAATGTAGGAAGATTCAGAAAGATGCAGGTCATTCTGGGCAAGGGTCATGATTTGCATCTTTCAGTATCCCATTACATTCTGTCCCACTCTGACAACTGCATAAATATGCTTTATACTTGATGGCTTAACATGTCTTGGTTCTGTATCCAAAGAGGTAGGTTAATATCCCCAAAAGCTCATATGAACATAAAAACCAGTTAGTTTTAAAGGTGCTGCCACATTTCTCCCCCCTCCATTTCTCTTTTTCATCATCCAGACCTGTGAGCAGAGCCTTGTCCACCTCCTGGTCTTTCATGGTGTGGCAGGTGAATATCGCTTGCCAGACACACCAGAGCTGCTGGCATGCAAGCCAGTGGCCATGCTAGCTGAGAGGATTCTGGGAATTGTAACCCCTAAATTTTTCCCTTAGCTTTGGAATATATTCATGGAAATAATTCTATGAGGAAAGAGTTTCATTGTCATGAGCATGATTTGCGCTAAAGTAGTCCTAGTTCAGGTGAACTATTTGTTTTTATTTACCTGGGATATCTTTGCTAGAAGCTGTGGAGTGGGAAACTTTTGCATTAGCTTAGTAACAGACTGAATAGGTACTGGAATATCCCCCTGTTTCCACCTGTCTGCTGATTATGCCCCCTGCCAATTCGTCACAGGAAATCGCATAATCATGGGGAAGAGCCACGTCTTTCGATTTAATCATCCTGAGCAGGCACGGCAGGAGCGAGAGCGAACCCCCTGTGCAGAAACCCCTGCTGAACCAGTCGACTGGGCTTTTGCCCAGAGAGAACTTTTGGAGAAACAAGGCATTGACATGAAGCAGGAGATGGAACAGAGGTGAGTAGAAGGAAAAGTATGAGCACAACTGAGGAGCAGGAATGAAGAATTCAGAAGTCTGTAGCTAAGTGGCAGAACAAATGTTCTGCATACAGAAGGTCTCAGGCTCAGTTCCCATCATCTCCATTTAGCAAGATCAGCTAGGAGTTGATGGGAAAGATCTCTGCTAGAGAATCCTGAAGACTTGCTGCCTCTCACAAGACAAGAGTATAAGTATAGCTCGGTTTACAAAGAAAATGCGTCCATGGGCATTCCTTTTTTAACAGAAAATTTGGCACCACAGGCAAAAACATGGAAAGATGAGGGATAGGTCCCTCACCCCAAAACAGTTCTATGTGTTTCAGCAAAGTTTTTAATTCAAAATTAACTATCTGCATGTGTGAAATGAAACAACCAAGTCAGGTAAGCTGAACATAAGTATACAAAAACAGTGTGAACCTTCTAGAGATGACTTAAAGGCTTCTTCCAACTGACATGACTTCCTCTTTCACCAGCCTCCACTTTTCTTATGATTTCCATTTTGGCGCCAAACTTCTAGATTTATGCCTTTTTAATTTGTTGGAGGTAGCATGTCTGCTGTCCCCTTTACCCTTTGTTTTGCTGTTGAAATCTGCTGCTATTTACCTTGGCAGCTGCTGTTTACCTTGTCTGTTGTAAGCAGGCACATGTGATTACAGATTCTTTGATTGCCATTTTCAGAGAGATATCAAATAAATAGGTAGGTAGGTTTTGTTGGATTAAAATCCCATTGTTTCTCAGCTGAAGTTGGAGAACATACTGCTTCAACCCAACACTTAAAGTCCGTGTTTCTCTGTCCCACTTCACCATTCTGTGAATGCTGTTCTGAAATATATATAAACACACACACACACACACACACACACAGTTAGAGAATGAAGAGGGAAACCGAGAGGGCTGGCCATACACAAAAAGGAATTTCACTATCAGAGGCTTTGTTGATTGAGATATGTCTGTACTGAACTAGATGAGGAATGATATGACTCTGCATAAGTCAAGTTTAGAGGTCCAAAGGAAGTCTCAATCTCGAGATGGTAAAATGGCAGTAAACTGGAAATGCTCTGGTTCTCTGAAACTGTCCTTGCTGCTTTATTTTTGCTATTTTTATACAGGCTTCAGGAACTCGAGGACCAATACCGGAAGGAAAGGGAAGAGGCTAATTACCTTCTTGAGCAGCAAAGACTTGTAAGTAATAAACATACTACTTTTTCACTAAAAAGAAAAAAAAGCTGCATTGTAGTAGATGGCGGGAACAGTTCAAATTATGCCTAGCCTTCCAAAAATCATGTAGCACAGAAAATTTAGCGATGAAGAAGAATTTTGTTTTGTCCATATTTTTAACTGAAACGTAATTCACGCCTTCTGAATAAGAATACAGTTACTCTTTTGATTGTGTTCTCTCTGAATTTCACAGTGCAGTTGTTCATTCATTTATCAAAAAAGCATAAAATTTCAGGGGTATTGTATACAAAAACATGCATATTAGGGACAATTGTATCTAAAAATACACACACATTTTTACACAGGTTTTATTTAGAAAGTGGACAAAACAAATTTAACACGAGGCCAATGAACAACAGAAGCCCTGTTGTGTGTCCCACCACTCTGAGAGACTAGGGGGCTTTCCGCTCTAACTTGTTACAGTGCTCTTATTCCACTTTCAACATCCTGTGGAATCCTGGGGTTTGCAGTATAGGGAGGGGCATTTAGAATTCTCAGCCAGAGGGCTCAGTAAACTACAAACCCCAGAATTCCACAGGATGTTGAAAGTGGAATAATATCACCATAACAGTGTAGGGTGGAAGGGCCCTTGGTTGCATGAGACAGGAGACAGCACTTTGGCTGTAGAACTCCTTCCCAAGGGGAAATCAGGCTGACTTAGTCTCTGCTGAGACAAAGATGATAGCCAGTTGTTCACTGGTTTTCAGGGCCTTTGGAGACTGTTCTAATAGTGTAAGGTGTTAAAACTGATTTTAAACATTGTTTTAATCATGTTTTAATCTGTTTTTAATCTGATGTGCATCTCCTTAGAAGTGCTTTTAGAGGTTATATATAGCATGATTTTAGAGGTTATATATAGCATGAAACTCTGCAGTCTCTTGAGCTAACATGGTGGTTACTGAGGAAAGAAAAGAATTGCTTGACTACAGGGAATGGAATCATTTCTTAGTTAGTGAGGAAAAGAGGGCAACACAGTTCTGGACTACTTCTCTCCTTGTCCTTTCAGGATTATGAGAGTAAACTGGAGGCTTTACAGAAGCAGATGGACTCTAGATACTTCCCTGAAGCTAATGAGGAAGAGGAGGAACCAGAGGATGAAGGTAAGAATTTAGGAAAAGGAAAGTTCTCTTGTGGGGAGTTTCTCATTTAATGATTCATATTCAGTTGTGGACACTCAAACATAAAAAGAGCACACAAACCATGGAGGTTGCAGAATTCTCACTTAAAATAAAGGAAACAGTGCATGGGAAAAATAGGGCTCTTGCTTCCATTTGCTCTAAGGTTGACTGAGCAGCAAATGAGACATATATGCATCACATAAAGTGTCAGAGTATTAGGAGTGGCAAATTGTGCCCCCGCTTGAGGCCTCCCTTTCCTCCCTTTCTCATGGTAGCTGCTGCTGCCGTTTCCACATTGTTCAGTCTCTTACTATTACTCTTTTGGGCTATCTCACTGCATGTGGGAGGGATAGGGTAAGAAAGGGGAAATGAATGGCGGCAGCCCCAGACAAGAGGAAGGAGGAGGCTGTCGGGCTGGAGAGGAAGAATCATATGTGAGAGGAGGAGAGAGCCGGGCTGGAACTGAGCAAGAAGGCTGTCTAGAAAGCCTCCATGAGGGAGAAGCTGAAGTAAGCTTAAGTTTACAGTAAGAGGGTTGCTTTTGGCAGGAGGCTAAGCCCCACAGGGTAACAAATGTCTTAGACCATCCAGGCATCCCTAGTCATCTATGGAGCCTGCAAAGCCCTGGACACCAACAGCAGCAGCCGCAGTAACAGGGATGCAGCAGCAGAGAGGAAGGTGTGGATGCTGCTGGAGCAGTTTCAAGAAGGGAGCAGTTTCAGCACCTGCGCCCCGCCGCAGCTACATGGCTTGGGAATTTGCCTTTGCCTTCCTCTGAGGCTGGGAGAATGTGACTTGCCCAGTGTCTGAGTGAGGATTTGAATCCTAGTCTCCAGAAGACTTAAATAAATATGTCTATTCATTTCCTCTGTCTTACCCCGTCCCTCCCACTTTCGTTCTGCAGGTCTGTTGAGGGGTCATGGGCAGCCTGAGTTTAAGCAAAAGATGGTGCGAGATGTAGGGCTTTTCCAGATAGGTCTAAAGAAATGTGAATTTTCACAATATAGCTCCTTGGGTTTTGCCAGTTCTTGTTGTTGTTGCCGTTATTATTATTATTCTTGTTGTTGTTGTTGTTATTTATTTATTATTAAATACCTTTCTCCCAACAATGGGATTCAAAGTGGCTAGCATTAAAACAGTACAGATTAAAACGTACACAAATGTATAAATGTATAAATATAAAATTTTAAAAACAAACAGTTTGCAGAGTTAAAAACATTAGATATTAAATTAAAATACACTGAAAATTATGCCAACTTTAAAAACAGAATTGCACAGCATTAAAAGCCCAAACCTATCAATTTATAAAAGCCTGATGGCACAAAAATGTTTTAGCCTGCAGTCGGACGGAAAGTAAGGATGGGGTCATCCTGGCCTCTGTAGGGAGGGAGTTCAAAAGTCTGGTAGCCCTCTCCCTTGTTCCCACCAAAGATGCCTGAGAGGGTGGTGGTACAGACAGAAGGGCCTCTCCAGACAATCTTAAGGCTCTATTAGGCTCATAAAGAGGAATACTGCCCTTCAAATAACCTGGATCCAAGCCTCATGGAGCTTTATAGATCAAAACCTGTGCTTTGAATTGTGCCTGGAAACAGACTGGCATCCAATGGAGCTGTTGTAGCTGTCCATGCGTTCCATTCTTTTTTGGGGGAGGAGGAGGAATATTTGCATCTGGTTTCTTGGATCTGTGTTTTTCTTATTGTTGTTACATTCTTTTATATCTCACCTTTTCCCCAGTACTGGTACTTAAGGTGGCGTATAAATTATTCAAACCAATACAGTTAAAAACATACAAAAACATCAGTCATACACACACACAGACACAGACACACACACACACACACACACACAATTAAATAATTTATAGGGTTGAAACCATTTAAAATTCATTCAAAGACAGAACATTAAGAAAATCAACAAAACAGCATTAGGGCTCTTCAAAACCACCAAGCAGTATTTTGCCAAGGTAGTACTGTGGTGTGAAAGACAAATGTATACGTCTCTCTTTTTGTTTCAAAACAATTATTAGCGTTATAGTGTGATAACTGTAAAAATGTGATCTCAGCTGAAGCACTGTAACTAAAAAAAAGGAAAAGTTAAAAAGAAAGATAAAGGAGAAGAGTAAGAGACTTTCCTGCCCCCCAGTATGTCTTGGAACTGTAAAAGAAACATATTTGAGGGTAGGAATAAAATGTCATCCTTGGAAAGTAGGCCAAGACAACAGAAACATTGTTTGGATATTTTTTTTTAGAAAAACAAAGCAAAACCAGAGAACTACAGCAATAAATATTGCAACCTCCTGACACATTTGCCCTGTCTGGAGAAGCTCGGTGTGAAGAAATATGAACAAGAGCTTGCTCCACAGAGAGAGTGACTGCATAGAGTGTTTTATCTCCACAGTTCAGTGGACAGATCGGGAGTTTGAGCTGGCACTCTGGGGCTTCAGGAAGTGGAAGTGGTACCAATTTACTTCTCTCCGGGACCAATTGTGGGGCAATGCCATTTTCCTCAAGGAGGCCAATGCCATCAGTGTGGAGTTGAAGAAGAAGGTGAGCAATTTGTGTCACTTTCACTGTGATAATAGCAATGAGCTTTTGGGTTTTGTTATTTTTCCTTGGGCTGAAATAGAGTCAAACAGTGATGTAGACTTGAGTCGATTGATTTGGACTCAAGTCGGATTTAAGTCAGTGACTCAACTCAGACTCAACTTGGCAATAAATGATGCACTGACTCAACTCAAGACTTGTATATTTTTACTGACTGACTTGCTGCCCTTGGTTCTGGAACATAACACATTCATCCAGAAATGACTTTGAACAACACTTCCGTCTCTTTTTGCCTACTGGTCACATGACAGTCTGTCCAGAAATTCTGAAATATAGGTTGGGGTATAAAGTTGGCTCCCAGACTTGAGACTTGACTTGAAAGTATCTTCAAGGACTCAAGACTTGACTTGAGACTTAGAGTAAATGACTTAAATACATCACAGTCTTATTGCAGAGGAGATGTTAGGAGATGTGTGCATTTTAAAAGACCAATGCAGCAACAAGCATGTGGTGAAGAAGCAAGTAAATACAGGATTATTCCCTCCCTGTCTCACAGTCGTAGATTGACCCGTAAATACAGCAGGTTTAGGACAGAAAAAAGTAAATACTTCTTTACACAATGTGAGTTAGCTACCATTTCATGAACACCAACAGCTGCTCCTCACTCTTGAAAAGGTCTGATGAATTCTTTGAGGATAGGTCTATCAATGTTCAGTAGCTGCGTTCAGTAAATGGACCCTCTGTGTAAAAAGCCAGCATACATTTAATTAATGCCCAGGGGTAACAACACAAAAGCACTTTCATCTAGGATTATGAATGTCCAGAAGCATCTGATTGGTTGTGATTGGAACACTAATCAAATGAACTTCTGTTTCATCTTGTAGGTTTTATGACATGATATGATATTAGATGGGCCAAACTGGCTTATGAATCAAGAAGTAAACATGGGGCTAGACATCAAGAGAACTCAAGCGCTTATCTTGTGTTGAGTATCAAACACAGAGATAGGTGTGTTGGCAATCCCTTTATTAGGCCTACCAAAAAGGCAGAAAACTGTGCAAGCTTTCAAGATCTGTCAGATTCTTTTCTCAGGAAAATTTGTTTTAAAAAGCAGATGGGAGAAGAAGTGGAGGAATGTCTGATTTTAAAGGTAACCTGCAGTTTGTATTGAGATGTTATGGGACTCCCTTGAATAATGACTCCCTTGAGCGCTCATAGCCATCTTCATCCAGTGCACAGTCCCCTTTGTAGGCAGAGCTCTCTTAATGAACTAATGTGTGGGAAAAATGCCTTTGCATAGGTGTTGTTTTCTTTTCATTAAAAAACAAACAAACCTCTTAGGGTTTATCCAAACCAGCTAAAAGCCCTAAGATTTGGTGGAAGCTGCTGCTATACTGATATATTTTGCTTAAAGTCCAAATGCCATACTTCCTATCCCAGTCCATTGGGGTTGATTTCTTAGGATTAGCTGAACATTTTTGAATCAGGGGGAGGATTTTTTTTTAAATCCCTGGAGATTAAGACCTAAGTACCCTGAAGGCACAATATCCCTTCTGATCTTGGGAGCTAAGCAGGGTCATCCTGGGTTAATACTTGGATGGGTGACCACCAATGAATACCAGGTGTTGTAGGCTATTTCAGAGGAAGGAGCTGGCCAACCACCTCTGAGTTTTCCATGCCTAAGAAAACTCTGTAAAACTCATGATGTCACTGTAGGTTGACAGGAGACTTGAAGCACATACACATACCAAGTCTGATGTCTGGCTCCATTGTCTCCATTCCCCTTGTACTTCTGGACAGTCTCTGTGAAAATGTCTTGACTGTGGTGAGACCTTTAGCATGGAGGTTCTCCCTCAACCTTACTTCTCTCAGTGCATGGCCAAGGTGTGGAACCCATGTTGCATGTTGAGAAGGAAAACAGAAAGATGCCATGACATGTATTGGGCACATCTGGATTGAGGGTGGGAACACCCATTCCAATGTGTGCTACCCAGTCATGGAATGGCCCACCAACTCCCTGGGCTTTGGGTCAAATTAGATGAGCTCTTCGAATTTTGTGTACCACATTCAGCTGAACAAAACTGCTTAGTGGCCTAGTCAAAGAAGGGTGAATGTTTAGGGTTCCTCTTAATCTTTGGGAAGATCTTGGTATCATACACAAGAAGACTGATGACTTAAAGTAATCTTTGTGAGTGAAGCCATGCTAACTGGCAACACTGATTATTCACTTACAGGTTCAGTTTCAGTTCGTACTCCTCACAGACACTCTGTACTCTCCTCTGCCTCCTGACTTGCTTCCTCCGGATGCTGCCAAAGACCGTGAGAAACGGCCTTTCCCAAGGACCATAGTGGCAGTGGAGGTGCAGGACCAGAAGAATGGAGCAACCCATTACTGGACTCTGGAGAAACTCAGGTAGGTAGAGACAAGAGGCACAGTAGATTTGATCACCTGGAAGAAAGGAAACATAGAGCATTCAATTGTCATCTGATAGTGCGGGAAAACCCTCTTATTTTATAGTAGGCCAATGGTGCCTCAGTTGGAAGGGATCTCCTTACATCCATGTGTTAACATTGCTTTTCTAGGTTATTTAGGAGCCTACATACACAACCACTTTAGGGTATCACAGTTTGGCCTTGAGGGTTGAATTTAAGAATGAGGATCATATTTTGTGGCCATGTCAGCCAGGAATCTCATACAACTATGTTTCTGTGCAAGATTTCTGTACAAAGAAGTAACCTTCCAAATACTACTGTTAATAGCTTAAATGTTCTAGAGCAAAGTCAAAAAGATACTGTAGCATATAGTATCTGTATTCCAGGATGGCAACCCTGGAATACAGCCCACATTGCTATTTGATCTCATGAAGAGATATTGGACAAGTTGTAGACTTAATGTCAAAGCTAAGCTGATCTTGGTATGCCATGGATCTATCCACATTTTGACCAAAGCATGAGATGGATTGAAATCTAAATCCTCCACATTGTCAAGAACAGTAATATGTCCACCAAGTCTGAGCTTGCTGAATGCAAGCCACTAGTGCTTGCATGCGTAGGCCTGAAATCTGCAAAGATAGGTCCTTATTCTAAACTCTCAGCTACACTCAGATTCCCTCCATCGTTCAAGGAATTTTGCAGAAAACCTGTTCCAAAGTGGGGTTGGACAATTTCCCTCATATAATGGTATGTCTCTAGTGAATGGAGCAGAATTCAGCAGCAGTTCCTGAGGGCATGCAGGTAAGATAGTGGTATAAATGTAGATATAGCAGTGGGGAATTACTTAACCACCATTATAATGGGTCATTTGTATTCTCTGCTATTGCAGGCAGAGGTTGGACCTGATGCGGGAGATGTATGACCGGGCAGCTGAAGTGCCCTCTAGTGTTATAGAAGACTGTGACAATGTGGTGACTGGTGGAGATCCTTTTTATGACCGCTTCCCTTGGTTCAGGCTGGTTGGCAGGTGAGAGCTTTGATCTACTTTATTGAAATACCACACCAAACTAAAGAGATCAAAAGGAAGCAAATGGCCTATGGCAGCAGCAAAGACAACTCTTGCTATACAGCAGAGAAACACCTGCACATTAGATTACATGTCAAGATAATTATGTAGCATCTCAGTCCCTGGACATGTGCAGAGCTTGGAAAAGTCACTTTTGGGGGGGATATATAGATACTCATAGTGGAGGAGGAGGAGGGGGAGGAGGGAGCTATATCTGTCCCTCTTCTTACTTGTTTCTGTCACTATCCTTATGTGGAGAGTGACTATGTATGAGGGGAGTCTTTCTATGTGATATATCATGTGCAAAAACTGGTGTTCTGTATTACATGGTGAGCCTCAGTATTCGGAGGATTCACTTTCCACGTGAAGAGAGTAGTGGAAACACACTGGAGGCAGGGAAAAGGAGCTAGTACATTTTCACCTTTTCATCAGTTTATTTCAGAATACCTGGACAGGGTTTCACTCTTTTTAGGGATCTTCCACCATCTTCTAGGTTTATGATCCTAAATGGGTTGTGTTCCATTTGTATGAGTGCAGGGCCTTTTAAAAAATGTGAGCTGCACTGTCAAATGTACATATATGGTGGTACAGTCCATTCAGGAAGCTATGCCTGATGTCCAGATGTGTGATGTCCAGAGTATGTTTCCCTTCTCCACATTACTACTGATAGCTGAAATTTCCTGTAGGAAGATATGCTGAGATTTTAAAGCCTGCACTTTCTGTGATGCAGGATGACCACGCTAGACATTGTGCAGGTTAAGTTGTTGCCTCTCAAGCAGGACTCCTGCTTGTACATTGTGACCTCTAGATTGGTAAGAATAATCACATGTGGATATATTGGAATTGCAGCTACACATCTGCCACATATTACTATGTATAAAATTCTTCTGGCTCATTGAGAGTCAATATTGTGCTCTCAGGCTGGACAAAAAAACCTTCCAGAGTTGGATGCAACTAAGAAACCTCTTCTGTAGGATTTATACATTTGTGTGTGTGTGTGTGTGTGTGTGTTGTGTGAATATCTACCTATATACTGCCTAGTATATAATGTGTGGTCTTGTGTGCTTCCATGCAACTAATAGAAAAGAAAAGTGATGTCATCAGCTGGGAATTGTTCAAGGCCAGATGAAAAGGGTTTGCCACTGAACTTTAACAAATTTGGGTGCCACTGAGGTATGATCCACTCTACTATCTAAATCCACAGTGAAATTATTCCCTGTACTGTTTATGGTCACAGGACTCTTCAGTGCAGGTGGCTGTGGGGTTTCCTACAGAGTGCAGCATTGGATCTTCTGGATTTTCAGCTGATGGCATTGTTGGCTCCTCTGTTAGATGTGTTTGGTTTGGGAAGTTTTTCATCCCTTTCCTTTCTGATTAACACTGCTGCTTGTTTGAAAAGAAACAGCAAAGCAAGCCTAGTCTGCGTGTGTGTATGTGTGTGTGCTTAGAATAGCTGGTGTTAACCTGTCTCCTATCTTGTTGTACTAACCTTAGTTCAGATATCTCTGGCTGCAACAGCTCTCCTATTTTCAACACATGCATGAGCGAGCGCATGGCTGATCTCACCCCCTCCCCCACCTTCTCGAACCCTGACTCCGACATCACCGAGCCTGCTGACGAGCAGCACGTGGGGAAGGAGGAGGAGGAGGAGGACCTGGAGGAAGACATCTTTCCGGAGTACCCGCTGTATGATGGCCAGGATCCATTTTACGACCGCTCCCCCTGTTCAGTTTAGTAGGAAGGTTGGTGAGGTCTTAGGAGAGCATGCTGGGAAGGAACTAGCTCTTTCGCACAAGAGACCTGCTTTCCCATGTTAAGGTATTCAGGGACAGATGAGCTGTAAGTCATTCCATGGAGAAGGGTGGGGCCAAAAAGGAAAAAAAGGAGCAGGTATTAGAGTATGCATAAGGAGGAATCGGCCACATAGTGTGACAACTACCAGCAAGAAAAGACAGAAGAGGGCCTTTTCAGTAAAAGCAACAAGTTCAGATCCTGCCAAGTCACCCTAGCTGATATTTCCTTAGGGAATCTGCATTGTATATTAGCATCATGAATTTAACCTGGTTTCCTGTTGGTGCTGGTGCAAGAGATAGAGTGGGGGGACTAAGATGTGTGTCTCTGAAGCAAAGCCTGTGGTGTCATTCCACAGAGAAAGGAGTGATTGGTGAAGTAACTGTGATTCAGACACAAGTAGTAACCCCCACCCTCAGGAAAATGAAAATGGGCAAATACCTCATGCACACATTATCTGATAGTATAAGACTGGCATTTGAGATATTTCACAGAGGATAAAAGTCAGAATTTCAACAAATAGGAGAGATGACAAGTAGTTTGATTTCCAGGGATGAACTCCATGATATGCTTCGAAAGATAGTTGTTCTTTATATGACCATCTAGCATTGCTTGCTTTTTGTATGGCTGGTACTACTTGCACTAGTTGTCCTCCCTCCTAAAGAAATTGAATACATTTTTGCCATTCTGCAGTTTAGCAGAAACAAGCTTGTTCCTAAGAACCAAACCTCAACAGTTCTTGTTTCCATCAACAGCTTTGAAAGGCTTCCCCCTTACTGCTTTGCAGATTGAGTTAAACTGCGGATAGTAAATGTAGAGTTCCCACTATGTTCTGCACGTGGAATCGGAAAATCAGCCTGTTCTACAATGGCTGTACGGCCCACACAAATGAAGAGACACAGGCCA
The DNA here is from genome assembly GCA_948472985.1 of Iguana delicatissima. Classification (NCBI taxonomy): domain Eukaryota; kingdom Metazoa; phylum Chordata; class Lepidosauria; order Squamata; family Iguanidae; genus Iguana; species Iguana delicatissima. The sequence goes on from CAOKZL010001296.1 coordinate 537,403, forward strand.
TTTCTGCACTAGACTGTTATAGCGCTATTATTCCACTTTTAACATCCTATGGAACCCTGGGGTTTGCAGTTTAGGGAAGGGCCAGACGGCCCCTCCCTAAACTGCAAACCCCAGGATTCCATAGGATATTGAAAGTGGAATAACAGTGCTATAACAGTCTAGTGTGGAAATGCGCACAGTCCAGCTGATCAGTCTTAGTAACTATTAAAGACTTGGCTTTGTCATCTTTGCAACTTCCTTACCGATTTTGCCGATGTAGAACTAAGTGTTTGTCTCCTTTTACCCACCTCAGATCCTGTCCTTCATGGGACCATAGTCATAAAACCTGTGCATTTGGATCTGTTGATTATGATCTAAATTAGCACGAGATTCTTTGGTTAGGCTAGAGTGTCTAGACATTTTAAAAATCAGGTGGATGGAAGACAGGGCCCCTGCATTTCTAACAACTGCGAATGAGGGAATTTTGGCTGGTGTAGCTTCTACACACCTGTCAAAGACGCAGGGACCCTGTCCTTTCTTTTGCATCTGGCCACGCTAATTCAGGCAAGAAGTCCTTTTTTTAGTTTCCTCATTTGTAAATAGAATAAAAAATGAGAGCAAGCAAGGGAGGAAAGGGGCCTAGGACAGAGAAAAGAGAGATGGGGGAAAAGTCCTGCAGTCTCAGACCGAAAGAGCTGGCTTCTTCCTTTTTTTTTTTCTCCTCTTGGGGGATTTGAGATTTCAAATCAACAAACAGGCCAAACTACTAAATAGCTGAATGAGGGAATACCCTCTCCCCCAATCCTGTGAACTGTTGTTGGGAGTCTTGAGTCAGACAAAATTGACTCCCCTCATGCAGCAGCTGTGCCGTTCACATTTCTCGTGAAGTGTGCTTTGATTGGATCCTTGTCTTTGATTTTTTTTTTCCTTTTTCCTTATTTATTTATTTTTTAGCTGCTGGCTCTTTCTCCAAAGCTTTAGCAAAATTGGGGAGGTTATTTCACTTTTGTCTTCCTTTTGAAAGGCTTTTCTTTGGTCTGAGCATGCCATCTTTGCACCTCACCAATCTTGTGGTTAGCGCCTCTATCCTACTCTGTTCCTTTAATGACAATTAGCATCTTTCTGCCTTCCTTGCTCCAACCCTCTGCCTCATTTCCTATTCTTGCCCTTCTTGATTTCTCCCCCCTTTTCTCTTCTTGCTGTTTCTGCCTCTGAACTTTCCCAGTTCTCCAGTTCCTTTCCTCTTCAATGTTCTGGATTTCAGACCTGTTTCATAATGTATTATTCTTAATAGTGGTCATAATGATGCTCCAATAGATATATGCTCCTTGCTTTCCCAGAGCTGGGGCTGGGAACTGTGCCATCTTGCAGATGATGTTGAACTGCTTAGCCCAGTGGTTCTCAACCTGTGGGTCCCCAGATGTTCGTGGACTTCAGCTCCCAGAAGCCCTGAGCATTGACCATAGTGGCTGGGGCTTCTGGGAGCTGAAGTCCACGAACATCTGGGGACCCACAGGTTGAGAACCACTGGCTTAGCCAATGGTGAAGAATGCTGCAAGTTGCGGTTCAGCAATATCTGGAAGGCCAGACGTTTTCTATCCCTGCTCTAGGCTTTTTGTATGGCCGTCCATTGTCAAAATATATGATGGCATTAATGCTAGAGAAAAGAAGGAAGTGGTTTGATGAGATGAGATTATTTGAATATCTGTCCACAGATTGTAAACATCAAGGTGATTTGCAGTTTTTGGAAACTGATGGAAACAGACCATGCTTTCTAAAAAGCTGGATAAGAGTTTTTTCTAAGGTTTTGTTAGCCTCTTTTATGAGGAGGTTTGTTGTACTTTTCCTTTCCTAAACCCATCTGTGAAGAATATATGTAAGCTTGCCTCTTATTTAAGAAAAATGACTCAAGTAATGGCAGCAGTGGATTTTTCCACAGACTTTAATCAAGAATGAACTGATAGTTTCCTTCATAGTAATATAGGTAATGGAGAGATATCATACTTATATTCTGCATACAGAAGAAGAACCTGAAACAAAGAATAGTTTGAAGAGAAATAAAAGTCAAAGTACTTAGTCAATATAATTTACAATTGCTATAGGATTCAAACTGGGAGTGCCCCGAGCTACTTTCAATAGGGTGTTTTTTTCTGTTAATCAGCCAAGAGAAAAGAAAGTTTGTAGTTGCTGCCTCCTTTTTCTCCACCGTCTGGCTGCTTCTGTCTCAGAAGTGGATGCCCCTCCAGAAGGGGTGCAGCTTCTGGATATAAGAAGCAGTCCACCTCCCTTATTCACTAGAGATCGGAAGCTTTATAGTGCTGTCCATGTTGATTCAAAGAGAGTCCAGTGGAGCTTACTCTCAGACAAAGGTGTCTAGGATTGCAGACGTAATAATTTCTAGCTAGAAGCTTTTATATTTAACCTAAGCTATGGCTAACCAAGTGGCACAAAAGAGTATTTATATACCTTTTGACATTGATCTGATGATCTGCAACATAAGATTAAGATTTTTTTATAACGATACACATTTTCTGTTAACATTTAGTCATGTCTCTGCTCTCAAAAAAAAAAAAAAAGGTCTAGGTTATCAGTTAACAAATCTTCCAAACTTAGACATACAGAAACACCCACCCATCCTAGCTGTAAGTATTAGGAGAGCTGGTAATAAATTTTCCCAAGAATTCAAATTAAGTTATAGGAGATCATAGTAAGAATCAGCCAGTACACATTTGTTAGAGATTCAGAGCAAAAGCTGCTTCTGACATAATAATTTTTAAATTAAATTAAATTATTTATTTTTGTGCATGAATCGACACTCAGAAGACTTGGAAGGCTGATAATTATCTTGTAAATTGGAGGGAAGCGTGTATAGGTATATCTCAGTTAATAAAGTAGATGTGTTCCTGACCATTAGTTCTTCAGAAGATAATCTGGTACCAGAGGCAGAAATAACATGGAAAGAATAGGAATAGATTCTAACAGTACAAACAAGAAGAGCAGTCCAACATTTTCAGCAAACTTTTTATCCAAAACAAACAATGTGCAAATATGAAATGAAGCAACCAGGCCAGGTAAACAAAGTAAAGTAAGCAAAAACATTTAGAGACTACATGAATTTTTCTTTTAAAATGCCTTCATGGATGAGCTTTTCTTTCACTGGCCTCCACTTTTGTTATGATTTCCATTTTGAGGACCAAACTTACAGATCTATTTTAAAAAAATTGTTGACGGTAGCTGGTGAGATAGGCTTAGTTGCTCTCCCTTTTTCTTTTTGTTTTACTGTTCATGCATGGTCAGTACAGAATTCTGGAGGCAATTGTTGCTTATCTTTCCTGTTGTAAGGAGCCATGCATGGCAACAGTAAGACCAGCTGAAGCAGAATCTTGGTCTTTCCCTGCAAAAGCTTCATTGCATTGTTTACTGCAGACATGTTGCTGCAACCTAGCATAGAAAGTGTGTGTTTCTCCAGCCCTCTTTCACCATCCTCCCAGTGCTGATACTGCTACAAAAATGTCCAGCTAGAGAAAAGGCAAGGAATAAACACGGGGTAGGGGGTTCATAAAAAGTCTTTATAAAAAAAAAGGAGCTCCTTTGTCAGAGTTTTTGATAACTGAAGTCACATACTTTACTGAAATACCTTAAGTTTTGAAAAGTTCAATATTTTTGCTAAAACTGGAAGACTGCCACCTGTCATAGTTTGAGGAGTGATTGTTTCCCCTGCCTGGGATGTACGTGTATGGTTGTAGAGGGACAGAATAAAAATTATCAGCAATTTAAAAGGTTTAGCGCATAGGCAATGTTCCCAGGAAATGTTTGGATGCAAATGTTAAGTTTTGCTCTGATATTTTTTGGTTGAAGAAATGCAAATTTACTTTGAGGTGACATCAGGAGCCAAGTCACACCACATATTATGCTAGGAAAGCGGGGTTGCGGCCAAATAAAGGCTGCTTTGCAATGCTGAATTATTTCTCTTTCACAGTCAGCTTGAGGTAGACTTTTAAATGCTGCTTCTATATGGCATTGTACTGTGTTCCCAGTAACAACCTCAGAATGTTCATCTGTCACAACAGACAAGCTCTATAATACTTTTCTTGAGAAAGTCTCATTTGGTTCACTGGTTTTTAAGTACTTTTTTTACATGCCGCTTCAGTTGCCAACCATTTAATTAGTTGCTGCTTGTTAATATTTAGGAAATGAACAGTTAACATTAATAAAAATGGTATTTACACATTTGCAAGAAGAAAAACACAATTTTAAAAAGGAACAAGCAATTGTACCTGGAAGAAGCCAGTACTTACTAGAAGAAGCCGGTATATGCACATGGAACCCAGAGGAGGGACTGACAAATTCAGTTATGTCTGGACACAGAGTGAACAGGAACCAATTAATACAGGTTGACACAGAGCGAACAGGAACCAATTAGTTAATGCAGGTCGGGCAATTATGTTGAGTCCAGGGGGGTTGCAATTTTCTGCCCTGTGGCCCTTCAGCAGCCCCACAGATTGGCAAAAGTATAAAACAAAGAAACAAACCAGCGAAAGGCTTCCAGTAGAGGCAATTCACCAGGGCAAGGGGGCAGAAAAAGAATGGTTTGGGGAGAGTAGAGAGGTTGAAGTCTGAAAAAATAACTAGGGAGGGCACATGCAATCCTAGACTGCCTTTTGCCCACCCTGAATTCAAAAAACAAAACAAAACAAGCATATAAACAATAAAAAAAAAGTCGTGCCAATAGAACAGGGATAACTTAAAAACATAACATTTTCCTGAACTTCCATCAACCTAACAGAGCAAATGTCTCTTGAAACAAAAATGTTGTCAGCTGGTGGCAAAAGTTCAAGAGAAAATGGGTGAAACAGAAAACAAGACAAACCTCCTTAAGCTTAATGAGCAGCCTTCTACCTTGTTAATTACTCTAGTCCCAGAGTGTTAATAATATTTACAAATGGCACAAATATTGATAAAGAAGCAGCAGGGCTGTGCGGTAGGGGTGAACCTATGTACATTTAATTACTTTCTCTGTGTTACATATGAATTCTGCTCACTTGTATTAAAATCTATTGGAAATGTCATTTTAAGTAATGGCATACATACCTCAGTTAACAAAACCTCTGACCAAAAACATCCTTTTTACAAAGTCTTTTTATGTCTGCCCAGCCCCCTTTTTTCTTGTCCTCTGTCTAGCTGCATGTGTTTTTAGCAGCATGACTATTGGGAGAGTGGCAAAAGAGGGCTGAAAAAGCACTGAGTTTCAGTGCTGGGTTGCAGCAGTGTGTTTATAATGAACAAACCTGAGTTGTGCAAGAATGAGGTTCTACTATAGTTGACCCTATTGCGTATGCCAGCCTAGAATAACAGAATTAATAGTGGCTGTCTCCTGAATTCTTTATTTAACTGTGTGATCAACAGAACAGAGAGAAAAGGGAAGAGAAGATAAGCCTTAACAGCCTCTTCCAGCGTATTAAAAAGCGCAGGTTTATAAGTCTGACCAATAGAATGGAAATCATAAGAAAAGTGGAAGCTGGTAAAAGTTTTTAAAAATAATAATCTCTGGATGCATTTTGGAAGAAGCTTTCAGGTTGTCTTTAGAAGGTTAAAATGTATTTGTTTACTTATGTAAGGCTTATCTGACTTTATAGCTTCATTTTACAAGCCACATATTGCTAGTGCTAAATAAAATAAATTGCTGAAACAAACTGCTCTTCTTTTTTGTGATATAAGAACCTGCCCTTATTCTTTCCATGTTATTTTGGCCTTTGGTACCAAATTTTCTGTTAAGGAAGTAATTCCCTGGAACACATCTACTTTGTTAACTGGTATATCTATAGTCTTTAATTATCGGAAGGTCGCTGTACAGTTAGGCTTCTCTGCCCTCTCCCTTGTAGGGTTTATTTTTGTCCATTATGTCTGTTCTCCTTTCACAGAACAGTAATGGTTTGTCCTACATTGGTATGCAGGTTGATAGGAAAAGCAGCCCTGCTGAAGTTTGATGGATGTCACTGTGTTCTTTTAGGGCTAACACCTGCGTCCTATTACTGTCTATGGAATCATAACGGCAGCAAATGACGCTATACAGACATTCCATAGTATTATAAAATACCAGTCAAATAGAGCAAAGTTAAAAACAGAATCTATAAATGTCCCCTCTGAGATGGAAGTAACCAAGCAAAGATTTCAAAAGTCACAGATGTAGTTTGTATAAACACAGTGGATATTGCTATTTATATCAAGAATACTGAATATTGTGTGGTTAGTGTTATATGTTGTTAAGTCAATAGGTGGCATTGAACTTAACTTGCATACAGGTTGGTTTTAACAAAGACAACACGTACCTTTTATAGCTTCCTTATAATCCTTCAAATTCTCAGTGGCAGATGCTATTCAGCCAGTGGTAAAAATGTTTTCTTTTTGTTCCTGCATCTATAACAAGAAACAGAAGGAACACCTTTATTTTTTGTAAGGAAACACCAATGTCCTCAGTCTACTAGGTAGAATGAAATTGGCTGCAGCAGATTATTCTCTTTGTGGCCACCTCCCCACAACCATGATATAGTTTGACTATGGAAGCACTCATTTGAAGGAGGCCTAAATTTCAGTTGAATTTGTCTCAGTTTCTTAAGGTATCTCTTGAGAATATTTCTCGGTATCTGCCTAATTATTCCCCCTTCTTTCCTATCCCTCCACTTTCCCTGTTTAAATCCTTCTGCCCTCATTTCCTGACTCTAATCCTATCTCTTTGCTTTCCCTTTCTTCTATCCTTTTTGCCCTGGCATTATTCAGCAGCAGGACCTTGGACGAATTGCAGCACCCAGGGTACTAGTTGTCCAGTTTCTCCTGCCACAGGTCCTTTTTCTAGTTTCCTTCTTGCACCAGTACAGCCCCCCTCCCCTCCCTTCGGCCATGGGAGATGACAGAACGAGAGGTACGCTATGCTAGCGCTCACTAACTCTCTACACTTTCGCTTCATGGCTCAGTACAGGAACTCTGTTCTAAGCACGCTGAATTCCCCTCTCTGTCCGGCTGGCCATGGCTGCCTTTCTTTAGTTTTGCTTTGCAGCGCCATGTTGTGATGTGAGCGGTGAACTGTGGTCCCAGCTACCATCGGCTATGGAGTATGTTTGGAGAAGCTCCTACATGAGACGCAGTGACCACTCTCTTATTTTATTTTCCTTTCCAGGGCTTTTGTGTATCTCAGCAACTTGCTGTATCCTGTGCCTCTGGTCCACCGTGTTGCCATTGTCAGTGAGAAGGGAGAAGTTAAAGGATTCCTGCGTGTGGCCGTTCAGGCCATCTCAGGTAAAAAGCAGTAGAGGTGGTGATGAGGGAAATTCTAAATGCTCTTCTTTGCAGGAAATTCTTTGACTCCTGATGAGCTATTCATTTTTTAAACAAGGGCACAGGGGAAATAAAATATCTCTTTGCCAGGTACCTTTTTATCAGGGCATCCCAGAGGGAGGGCCAGGGCTGACTGTGGCATTCAGGAGAGTGAGGTAGCCATCTAAGGAATAGATTTTAGCTATCATGAAAAGGCATCAAATTGGTAGTCATTTAACAATTGCATTTTTACTGCTAGGAAAGGGGAAAGATGCTTGTAAGATTTTCTGTCACAGTTGCCAAAATAGCTTGCGTGGCCATGTACCTTGACTTTAGGAGTTGGAAAGGGGCTCATTTGCTGCTGTCCCTCAGTGAACGTCTTGGGACATAGGGAGGGCCTTGCCAAAGTATCTGTCATTATGCACCCTCAGCAGGGGAAGCTGTATGTGCATCATTTGATTAGTCGATACTCAGTGCTTCACAGGCAAATGTGTGAACTGATGCCATTGAAAGACATTGGATTTGGACTGATGTGTAAGCTTGATGATTGATACTTGCTGGTGGTGGACTGTTTATGCATGCAGTTTGTCACTTGTCACGGCAGTTCTCAAGTGATCAGCCAGACTTTTGTGACGTTGTGCTTCAGCTTGAATGGGAGAAAGCATGTGTAGTGACATTGGGATTTCAACCACTAGGGAAGTTTCACAGAGTCAGGATGAGACCTAGGCTGTTGGCTGCTTATCTCTTCCTAATCCTGTTGGTCCAGTTTTCACTCTAGGATGGCAATTATAATCCTAAACTAGAACCTTATGCCCTGTTTCATGCATACTGTGGTTACGATCAATTCTGCTTCTGCCTGATGGAGCTTTGTGTGGGGAAGGGAATGAAGTGAGGTACAACATTTGCACAGCCCTTGTGTCTGCACTCACAGAGAAGATCTGCTAATGATACAGATGTTTTCTATGTGATACAGCCAGTCTAAAAAAATAAAAAGTGAATTAAATTGTGTGCTCTAACCAAATTTTGAACAACAGCTATAGCTTGTGAGAACAATCAAACCCATGGCATATATGACATACATACTTGTTCAGGCACAGTAATATGAATCCAGACTTTCTGTTATAGTTCTGTATTAGCTGGGTTCACCCTGATCTTTTTCAAAAAGAAATTATCATCTTCAGCCATAGATTCTTGCCATGTGAGACTATGTGCTCCGACATCATAAAGTGTTTCAAACAAATATCATACTGTCTAACTGCTTGGTTTGTTACATCTAAACCAGCTTAAATTCATAGTTTGTCCAGTTCTAAATAGTTCAACCTCTAATGCCTAGGGGTGTGTTCCAAGGATGATGTAGGTTGGATTGTCTTCTTCTACAGCCTGGCATTGTTTCCACTACTTGAATAGAGTCAAGCATACAAGATCAAGGATTATCAGGGTTTGTCTGTGCTCCAGTTTGTCAAAGATCATGCTTGCACATCTTTGCAACTGTATCAAAATTGACTCTGTCTTTACTTAGTTCCTCTGTGCTCAGACAACTATTCCTGTACTTTGAAGGTGTGCTTGTAGGTGTATAGGCTAAGAGTTTTAAATTTCCTTTTTGTAAGCTGCCTGTGAGAAAGGAAGGATATTAAATAAATGAATGAATGAATGAATGATAAAATTTTCTAATTAACTATTACTTGACCTTGTACATTTCTTCATTAGATGTTCCCCATCATACTAGAAGAAACAAATAATATAAATGCATGTTACAGAATATTACAAGAAACAAACTACAAAATAAATCCCTACATAAGCTGTATTCATTTCCTGGAAATGATTAGGCCAATAGATGGCAACTGTGGTGTCAGAGGATTCATTTATAATTTCTGTTTCCAGTCATTTTAAGATTGTTCAAAATTTTAACAGAGGCATTTGCCTTGTCTCAAGGTAGTGCAGCTTAAAACTAATAGAAAGATGTGTAGAAATGAGGTGATTGATTAAGTGGCAAAACCACCTGTAGAGGAAGAGAGAAGTGACAATGTTCCATAATAGAGATGAGATAGAAAGATAACTTTAGATGCTACCAGTTGACTGTATGCTTAGTGAACAGAAGGAAGAGGATTGAAGGGGACATAGTAATGACGTCCCTGAGATACCAGTCCAGGTAGAGCCAGATAAGGCAAAATCAAGAGGGGAACATTTAGGCCACCCCAGCTAATGGTCCCTGCAGTGCCTCCCAGATGAGTTTAGTTCCATCAGGTAGTTTTTTTTTTCTTGGTTGACTTCTGATTGGCTTTCTGATCTTTTTTAAAGACCTACCCTATGTCTAAAATGGTCCGGGCCCCCAAAACTCTGTGAAACTAGGGGAATTTTTAGCCCAAAAATTGGAGATGGAGATATATCAGGGGTAGGTAACACACAGTGGGTAGATATGTACCTCCAAGGTTCAAATGGCAGAAGTTGCCCATTCTTGTGGTAGATCAAGGTGGGTATCTGGCGGGGCAGAGACCTACTCCCCCCATGCTCCTGTAGGCTACATCCTCCTACAACAAGCTCAAATACCTCACTTTTCCTCTTCATTAAAATAGCATCAGGAAGTTGCGAGTGACTGCAGAGGAAAACAGCGGGATAGGTGGGGGTAATATAGAGCTCCAGGCTGTTTGTGGAAGTGGGGTTACTTTTATGTGTTCTCATGCATTTGAGGGGTTCTCAGCATGGTTTGTGAGCAAAAATAACCTGGAAATCACACAAGTTTTTTTTTAATTGGGAGATTGAGGGGCCTGGGGAGGAAGGATGGGAGTTTCAAGGGCCACATAAGTGGGATCTGTGGGCCACATATGTAGATACCATCATCATCATCGTTGTCGTTGTTGTCATTGTCTTTATTTCTATACCAACTTTTACCCGAGACTGGGGCTGAAGGCTTACAAATTAAAATGATTACAATATAAGTAAAAAAGTAAGAAAAAGTCAATATTAAAATGGAATTAAACTGTTAGCTGTATTAAAGTAATTTAAAATCTGCACTTTCAGAAGCTAAACAAGCTAAACAAAGATAACCAGGTAAAACACTAGAGTTTAAAGCAATGCAGTACCACCTTACAGCTCTCTTTTTAAAAAGCTGTCAGTTCTTAAAACCATCTGAATAAAAACAGCTTTACCTGCTAGTGGAAGGACCGCAAGGAGGGGGCTGTTCTAGCATCCCTAGAGAGAATTCCACAGTCTTGGAGCAGCTAACAAGAAGGTCTTATTTCATGTTCCCATCAACCATATCAGTGCAGCTAGTGGGACTGAAAGGAGGGTCTCTCCTGCACATCTCAGGCAATTTCCACACTACACTCTTATAGCGCGATTATTCCACTTTCAACATCCTATGGAATCCTGGGGGTTGCAGTTTTGGGAGGGGCCACCTGGCACCGAAGATTCCATAGGATGTTGAAAGTGGAATAATCGCGCTATAAGAGTGTAGTGCGGAAATAGCCTCAGAGTCTGGGCAGACTCACAGGAGGAATTATGTTCTGTCAGATAGCGTGGATCTAAATCACATGTAACTGTATAGGTCATAACTACTACTTGAATTGTGCTTAGAAACAGATCAGCAGCCAGTCGAGCTATTTGAGCAGGGGAGTTATATGATCCCTGTAACCAGCCCTACTTAATACTTTGGACTAGATGTATAGTCCCTAGTGCAAAATGTTGCACTGTTTCTTTGCTTCAAAAAAGGTCATCCAACATACGAAAGAGAAATGGCTGAACTGAATTATATTCACAAATTCCAATCCATTAACAGACATATGAACAAAGATAATGATTTCTTGCATACCATATATATTAATATATGAGTCCTCATTGTATGTGCCTTCAAGTTGCCTATTGACTTATAGCGACCCCATGAATATCATAGGGTTTTCTTAGGCAAGGAATATTCAGAAGTGGTTTTGCCAGTTCCTTCCTCTAAAGTCAAGCCTAAAGCACCTTGTATTTGTGGATGGTTTCCCATTCGAGTACTAACCAGGACTGACCCTGATTAGCTTCCAAGATCAGATGGCATCTGGTGCCTTTAGGGCACATGTAACAAAGGAATCTCCTCAGAAAAGGTTTTGCCCCCAAGGGAACTGACTTTCAGTAATCATATTTATTACTTTCACACTTCAATACTAACTGACCCTTGTAAAGATCTAAAAGACCTGTACCACCTCACACAGTCTTTTCAAGATTTAGGATTTGAATCTTTTGGGGTCCTTTTATGTATTATCCCACTCCCACAACTATATAAGTATGCTTAATAATCTGAGGCTTTAAGATCATTCTGTATTGCACCTACAGAAGTGGTGGATAGCACAAAAACTCAGGCTAAAACAAAATCATGAGTCTTAAAGATGCTTTTAGATTCTCTTTTTTATCCCTTACTCTCCCTTCCTCCTCACAGGGCTACTTCTTTGAAAAACCCAATATATGATTTCACAAGTGGTGCCTTCATTGATTCTCTTTCACCTGGATGATTCAAGTTACAACCAGATAATCAGCCAGCCCCACTTTCTAGATTTCCGTTTTTATAGTCAGTCTGAAAAAATGATTATCATCCAAAGAATCTATTTACCAGGTGCAAAAATAATAGTTGATTAATGCCAGACCATGTGTCACTGTGGTGTTGCGGCTGGCTGCCTTTGTCCTGCATCACTGCCCAGGCTCTTCTTGTGCGTGTGAAAAATTCTGTATCTAAGAGTCTCTGTCATTGACTCACAGTCTGTTAAGAAGTTTGAGTTTTTCTGTCTTTGCTATAATCTTTAACTGGTTTCCTGTTTCTAGCGGATGAAGAAGCACCTGATTATGGCTCAGGAGTGAGGCAGTCAGGAACAGCCAAAATTTCCTTTGATGACCAACACTTTGAGAAGGTACGCTATGAATGCCTCTACTGCCTGAGCATCATTCCAAGGAGCTGATAACCTGAATGGAATGGCCCACATGTCACCCACTATTAATTCACCACTTTGTTCTGCAGATTCAGACTGCACAGGAGTGTAGGAAAGTACAGCGTAGACAAAAGTCTATTTAGATGCATCCTAAATGCCATCAAAGCCTACTGTCTCTTCTGTTTAAAATACCCTGACCTTCCCCACACACAGGCATATCTCCTGTTGTTTCTAGTTACCTTAAACTACATCTGTTTACCTGAACTAACATGTAAAACAGAGCAGATTGTTTTGAAGTTGAAGCCAGCTCTGGCAACTCCTAAAGTCTTAGACTTCAGTGCTCTACTGGTTATGGGATGGGGGGAGTCATATCATGCGTACTATTCAACAGCAAAGTAGTGTCTCTTGTTAATGTATATAAATACAAAGCACATTCTTCTCTTCTTGGATCAGCTGCTTGAACATGGGTGTGGTTCTCTCTGATCAAATGGTTAAAAAGAAGAGACAAAATACATTGCTGCAAGGGAAAACTAATAATAACAACCATCATATCTTTTTCCTCTATTCCATCTTCTTCTTTCTTTTCTTGTAGTTCCAGTCTGAGTCCTGTCCTGTGGTGGGAATGTCCCGCTCTGGAACGTCACAGGAGGAATTGCGCATTGTTGAGGGACAAGGGCAGATAACTGATATTGGACCGTCGGCAGATGAAGTCAACAACAACACTTGTGCAGGTGAAAGATCAGGAAAGTGATGGGAAACTTTGTGCATAGCAGTTGAAAGATTTGAGTCTTTACTGGACTCCCTCCGTATGGAACATTGAAAAAGCAAACATTATCAGTAGATTTATATCTGCATAGCATGGTTGAAGGCAGTGGAACAAGTAAAGCACTCTTTACTGAATGATTAAACTCTACTAGGTGTCTATTGGAAAAGAACCAGAACTTGTATGATATGATGTATGGTCAGCTATTTACATTTTGGTTCATAGCCCCTGGACAATCATATGGAGTGGCATTATCCCACGTACACATGATGCTTTTAGCATATGAGGCTTAAATTACATATGAAGAGTAGCCTTCCACTGTAGATTCAGCATTACCAAGCTCATGCAGTCATCTGACCATTTTCACATGAGAAGACATGATGAAATGAACAAGGTTATTCCTTCAATAGCCAGGACTTCCTTTGCTTCCTACTGTGCTGTGTGTGTCACATAGGATACAAAACATGATCTTTATACTAGTGAGGAAATGTTGTTTATATTATTATATTCATGATTATGTTTCTGCAGCCACTCCAGAAGATCTTCTTCTGGACAGTTCAGAGAAGTCTGCTGTGGATGGGCCTTTAGAGGCTGCCTTGGAGCACTTGAAGTTGGGAAGCATTTTCACTTTCAGGGTGACTGTTCTGCAGGCCTCCAGCATTTCAGCAGAATATGCAGACATCTTCTGCCAGTTTAAGTGAGACATAGTTCTTATTTCTTTTATTTCTTATTTACCAAGTTCCTTTTGCAGTTTCCACCCTTTTCATGTGGGAGATCTGAACTTGAGAGAAGTGGCTTCCTATCTGTTAAAGAAGTTTCAGAATTTAAAAGTAGAAAGGATGGGAACTAGAATATGGCTAAGTTTGCTCGCCTCTGTCAGTGCCTCAGTGGTGAGCCAGTGATTATTATGAGAGAGGGTGGACAAAAACTGAAAGAGCCAGCAAGATTGTAGTGAGGAGCCTCACAGAAAAGTGTCCCTCCTTCTTTGACCTACTGATCTTCCAATGTGTGGCATCCTTACAAGAGTCTTTTATGCACACACACAGACACACATACACACAGAGTGTACAGAAAGTCCAGTTGACCAACAAATCCCAACTCAAGTTCTGTCTGTGTACGAAATATCTAATGTATGTGTATGCACACACACACACACACAATGTGAGAAATTGTACTTAAACAGTTTCTCCTGAGATAAATATAAAAATACATTTAACAACAATAGTAAACATGGTTTCTTTTGTTTCGCAGCTTTATCCACCGCCATGATGAAGCTTTCTCTACAGAGCCTTTGAAGAATACCGGACGAGGCCCACCTCTTGGCTTCTATCATGTTCAAAACGTTAGTCTTGTCTCTTGGGCAGATTTGTGATTGCCATAGAAATGGTATTAATAGCATGACCTTTTATCTTAGTCAACCATGTTCACAACAGTCTGACTAATAACGAGGTTATGGAAAAGTAGATTGTTCTGGATTCAGGGTGCATTTCTTATACCATGGATATAGCATCCTTTTTGTGCTAGGAATTCAGTGGGCCCTTCCCTCCGTATGAGTCAGAGTCAGCAATAACCTTGATTGCCAATGATTGCTACTCCAACCGTAAGCTCTGCATAGTTATAGATACTCTAATACAATCCATATACTCTATTATGTCTATACTATTCTATATTCTATGTGCTGCACTAATAAGTATTTAGGATGCGGCATAACTGCCATAACATCATATTATGTCCTATATCATTCTGTTGATAAAGAAAATTTACAATGTCATATCAGTGCTGGAGTGCAAAGCACTGCTTTCTTCACATGCAAGAAAATAAGAAACCAGCCATAGTATTTGAGAATATGACAATATTGTCATTGACAATAGACAAGACATACACCATTTGTACACTACGCTGTTATAGTGCTATTATTTCACTTCCAAGATCCTATGGAATCCTGGGGTTTGAAGTTTAAGTAGGGATTCTCAGCCAGAGAGCTCTTTGGTCTCAGTAAACTACAAACCCCAGAATTCCACATGATGTTAAAAGTGGAATAATAGCACTGTAACAGTCTAGTGTGGAAATGGTCAAAGTTAAACATCAGCTTTGCTGGTTTTCAGCCTAAATGCATAGAAAGTTATATCCAGTTGACACTATTTCAAGTTATGTGTTTTATTCTGTAAGATGACCGTTCTTATCTCCTGCTGTTCATCCAGATTGCAGTGGAGGTCACCAAATCTTTCATTGAATACATTAAGAGCCAACCAATTGTTTTTGAGGTATTTGGACACTATCAACAGCATCCTTTCCCCCCTCTCTGCAAGGATGTCCTCAGGTAAGAGTTACTTCCGTGAGAATTGGCATTCTCATAAACTTGCTGTTTTACTGGCTTTGGCTTATCAAGATATAGCTCAGCTTATGTCCCTTTTGTGATATATACGATAGCAACCATGAAGTCACTGGGAGTCTGTCCATTGGTATTATCTTGAGGAGGTCTGTGTGTCCATTAACAAGGACCTGGGCCCTGGCAGAACTACTTTTGTGTATTATATGCCATGGGAAAATAAAACTTCATCATCCAAGTCAACAGTATGAAGGCACATGATACTGTTGCATTTACATTGTTAAAGTTAAGTAGGTCTTGGCCTGATAGTTCTTTTGGGTATTGCATTGGAATGTCATGTAAACAGACAGAGCAGGTCAGCTAGGCAAAGGAACATGCACTAAACATAAGATCTAAAGTCTTGGTTATAATTTTAATTCTTTGGATAAGTGAAGTGTTGCAGCAGTGCTTCACAACTTGCAGCCCCCTGTTCAAGTGCTGTCCCAAGCACAGTCATCTGTTAGAGTTACTTATAAATTCCCATTCACTGGAACTAAAGAGATTAATTGTTCTTCACTGGGTTCTCCTTCTTTAATTTTTTCCGCTTTGTCTTTACAGCCCCCTAAGGCCATCCCGGCGCCATTTCCCTCGGGTCATGCCATTATCCAAACCAGGTAGGACTGAGTTTCCTTTTCACTTCATTTGAGTCCCTATAGAAAGGTAGCAATTAGGAAGATGGGAATTTGGGGAAAACGGCCATTCCCTACAAAACTGTTGTATTTGTTTAGGAGAGGATGAAATCACAGCAAAATTAATTACAAGAAAATGTGTTTTGCTGAATAAATCAATATTACCCAGAAAGCAGGGGGGACTCTTTCCAGGAACATGGCAGCCATTGATTTTCTGATGTAACCATTGGGAGTCACAAATGAAATCCTTTGCCCATGGTTATGGGACACTTCAGTGCATAGTTAGTACATTTCACCTTTGAAATTTGCATGGTTGTGTTTTAGAGAAGGCTTAAATTCTTGACTGAAGGTGATTTATTCATTCTTAAATAATACTTACATAGTACTTAATGCAGTGATTGATATCTCTTAGTGGATTACACATAGTACACTAATAAATCATAGTAAAAAGAGATACATAACACAAAAGCAACATAATAAATAGCAACCTGGAAGAGTGTGATAGCCAATGATGAACTGGAGTTCGCTTTTGTAAATGTTGTTTGCTTGTGTTCCCAGACACTAAGTACTATAAGTGTTTGCCCATGCATTTAAAAATATTAAAGCTAGCTGCTTTCCAGTTGAAAGATCCTTTGTCCCCTTGGATATTCATATACCTTTGATTTGTATGTATTGTGATTTTTTATTCTGTTATTGTTTTGCATTCATGGCTTGCTTTTAGTCTTTCCATACCTTTTGTATACACTTTGGTATCCATTAAGATAACAGGCAGTTTTAAATTGAACAAACAATAAATAACATAATACAGGAGGATAATTTAATTTTATTATACCTTGCCTTTCTGATACAAAACAATGCTCGAGGCAGCTAACAATAACAAAATATAAGTTAAAAAACAACTTAAGAGCCACATGACACATTTCATATAGGCTATTGCAAATCTCTTGCTCTTTCACCCTTTCACAGAATCTGTGGTAGCACTGTCTACGGCAGAATCAATAATGGAATTATTCCATATGTTTTGATATGAAGACAAGAAGTGATGTCTTGGATACCTCATAACATCGCTATCAACAAGGCATAATACTTACTATGCCTGTCTGCCTTTTTGTCTATTTTAATTATTTATGAAAGATTTAAAAACATTTTTAGCTCAGTCTTAGCCAGAAAGGGTTCCAGCCATCTGGAGCTGGGATACAGAGGAAAGTGCATGTGGACATCTTATTATCTCATTATCTCATTATCTAAAAAGTGAGAGAGGTTGTGTGTGTCTGTATTTCTGATCAAAGGGAGTTGCCAGTCCCCGCCAATACTGCCTTCACTCCAGTACCAAATAAAAGTATAGCTTTTTATTAAGGCCTTTGGGATCTGACGATTTTGCTCATTTCTGTACAGATAACGTAAATAAATCATTGTAACTTGTTTTAATTGTGAAATTATTTAATATGTTTTAATATGTAATTACATCTTATTGTTCTAAATTTTTTAATAGTTCTGAATGGTTTTAAATTGATATTGTTTGGACATTGTTTTGAGATCTTGCAAGATAATAATGTTTTGAGATCTTGCAAGATAATAATGTTTTAAAAATGTAAACAAATACACAAGCAAAGTCATCCTTGGATCTGTACAGATAACATAAATTTCAATCATTGTAACTTGTTTTAATTGTGAATTATTTAATATACTTTAATATGTAATTACATCTTACTCTTCTAAATTTTTAAATAGTTCTGAATGGTTTTAAATTGATTTTGTTTGGACATTGTTTTGAGGTCTTGCAAGATAATAATGTTTTTAAAATATAAACAAATACATAAATAAAGTCATCCCTGGATCTGTATCTTCAGTAAATTCAGTGAATGAAGCAGTACAATTGCAGGATAAAAAGGGCTGGATGGATGCATCAAAGTTGCCTCTACCCTTTGTGAAGTAAGCAGGACAGGGTTATCAGCATATTTAATTTAAGTTTAACTAAGATACTCCCTTGCTTACCCAAGTGCACACAAGGGAGTTTTGGAGAAGAGCATGGGCCTCTCTGTTGCATCTTCCTTTCCAGTCCTCAGCCACACTTCCTCTTGAGAATGAGAAAAACTTGGCTGGTCTCCTCTGAATATTGTATATTTGAACAGCACGCACTATTTGAATTGATAGAAGGTGAAATAGTATTTTCAGGCACAGAATAAATTCCTTGTGTCTTTCATGCATCTTGCTTTGGCTTCATGTTATCTAGGCACAATTGTTTCATTTGCACCGTTTGTTTCTCTGTGCCACATGTAAAGAACATGAGGAAACTCTTCAGAAATTTAAGGATCTGGTACCCCACATGCTTGCTAGACAACTCCGGGAAGCATTCTCTGAGCACGTGTTGTCAGCTGCCAGCATTGCCTCCTCCTTCCTGATAAGAGAGGAGCAGGAACCGAGCTCTGCAGTGTCCATGTTCACTGTGAACTGTGTTGTGAGAAAGGCTCAGAAGCCTGGTTTGTCCTCTGGGTAAAGCAGTGGAAAGACCCAGACTCAGGGTTCCTGCCTGGGGTGGGGTGTTCCTTGGAAATGTGTCCAGACTGGACTTGAGAGGCCTAGAAATGGTACAACATACCACAACGTACCAACATACCATACCAGAAGAACATCTCTTTGCTTGTTGTAGCCACATTCAGTCTCTAAGAATGCTTCAGTGAGTCCACAACTGTCCCTCACAGGTTAACTGATCCCTGAGTCTATGGACATTCCACTATGCTGTATGCTGTGCCCTTTGTGTGTTTCTCTTGCTACCTCCTTCCACTGCATGTTGTTTGTGTTGGTCATCAGTGCAGTTTGGGGAATGCACTAAAAGTGAATTGCGGTTTATTCCTATCTTACATCTGATGTCACTTTTTTCCTATAGTTTTGGAAGTATATGGAGATAGGGATACAAATTTGAAATAATATCATAATTGTGTAAAAGAATAACATAAGCAACACAGTATAAGTAAAACAAGTTGTTCTGAGGTATAATAATCAAAATGACATTTCTGTTATTCTGAACTATTTACTGACACAATTCTTGGCACAACCTACATTTTATTCCCACCCTTTCAGTGGGTTTATTTTTAATTCTGAAACATACCAGACCGATATGTTCTCTTTTCTTCTCCTCTTTTCTTTTTTTAAAACAGTTCTAGTGCTAGAGTGCATCAGTGAAATAGTACTTTTGTACTATAACTCTATGGATCTAAAAATATTTTTTTAAATAAAAATGCAGAGAGGAGAACATTTGCCTGTCAAACCATAGGACCACCTCATCAAACCATGCCTCAGTTTACCTTTGGAAGATTCCTAGAGGGTATCCAAGAAATCCCTATAAAGAGTCCCTGAAAAGAGCAGAATAAGTGGAGGCAGAGATGACAGGAACCAGCAAAGCCCAGCAAAACCCAAGGAGCTATATTGTAAGAATTAAAACATCTTTGGGATTGGAAAGAACCCTGAATTTCACAAGTGAGACACATAAACACTGAACTGTTGAATTGCCTTGATGAGACTGATTTCTATAGACTCCAAGGCCCTAGCACAACCAATCTCTTTAGAAAACAATATTGACCAAAAGATAAAGAACAACAAATCCCATTCTGTGATGATACTTTTATTGGGCCAAAAAAAGATAGAAAATATATAATTTCAATTTTTCACAGGCTGCTTCAGCAGCAAAGATGATAAAACAGTATTGGGGGAAAGAGTGACACCGTT
Source organism: Iguana delicatissima (assembly GCA_948472985.1). NCBI lineage: Eukaryota > Metazoa > Chordata > Lepidosauria > Squamata > Iguanidae > Iguana > Iguana delicatissima. The sequence goes on from CAOKZL010001296.1 coordinate 557,077, forward strand.
GTCTTTAGGGTACCACAGAGTTTAGGCATACAGAATAGCTCTTAGCTTTCAGGACACAGATTAGTGGCTCAATGCAGTGCTGCTAGAGTCTTTTCTAAACATCCATTCTAGGACTGGTATGCTAAGCTCTCAGTCATATTCTTGTTTATTCAAATAGTCAATGAGGAAGCAAAAACATTACCCTTCTTTGCAGTCTGTAATAGCGCTATTAGCACCAATTGTTTCTTCTTTCTTTATATATCTTCTGCCTTTTATGCCCAGCCCTTTTTGTTTGCTGACTAGAATGCGTTGCTTGTTGGTAACCTGAAATTTATTATATGTGGATCTAGTAAGATCTGTGAATGTGCTCATAGAGTTGTATCCATCCTCTTCTCTTTGAAAGGCGTTCCTTGCGTTTAGGTCAAGGTACCAGATATTAGCACTCAATCTTCTTGCCTTTTATAGTCAAGCTACATGCTATGTCAAACGTGTAGCCTGCATCTAAAATACATTTTTTTTAACTTGAAAGTAAGCAGTGGGGACTTGGTCTGGATCAGGCCCACCCTGAACAGGTAGGGGAAGGTTATATGTTCCTTCCCATTCAGATTTTTTAGAGTAAATTTCCACATGAAGTGCAAATAGATTGCAAACCCCTCCATAGATGCCAATACAGTAGGTCCCTTGTATCCAGGTATGTTCTCAGATTTGCCATGGATAATGAAAATATGGATAATAAAACACTATTTTTTTTCAATAAGTTGAACAATGGAAGTATCAACATGCAGATGCAAATTGAAGAGGAGGCCCTGAAACTTCACAGAACTTTAGAATCTAAGGGAAAGAAGGCTTTGTAGCCATTATTTCCAGTCCAAAGCTGCTGCACAACTGATAAAAACATAAAAATTAACAACAATGTGTGGTCCCAAAAGAGATGGGAACAAAATATTTTCGGACTGCATTTCAGTGTGGATAAGTGAAACCGTGCATAGTGATCACATAGATATGAGGGACCTACCGAAATTTATTTCTTTTTGTAGTACAGTACCAGGTGGTGTGCAAATTTACCTTTGTTCCAGTTTAGATCAGTGCGCTTATTTCCATGAAAAAAAGAAAGAGAGCTCTTTTAGTTATGTATTGCCTACATATTTAATGCAGGTGCAGTTTGATCCTTGACAGTCAAAGCAAGTAGATTTGGCTGTCCTGCCCATTTCTGTCTTATGAAATGAACCAAGATTCCAAATTTACATAGCCAGGTTTTTGTTTGCCTTTATTTTTGGCCTGTAATTGCAATATTTCTTCTCTGCAGTGCCTGCAACCAAACTGAGTGCCATGACAAGGCCCAGCGTTGGCCCCTGCCAGTGCAAGTATGATCTGATGGTCTTCTTTGAGATCTGTGAGCTGGAAGCCAATGGCGAGTAAGTGGCCCTTTCAGCTGATGCAGGGATGGGCAGGGGAAAATTTCAGTTTCTATTCCAAGCGTCCAACAGTTAAAATGTTTTCCGTCATAATTAAGTATACCCATTAGTGGAATTTCTGTCAGTGTTTAAAATGGAGGTCCAGGACCCCTTTGCAGATACATGGCATTGCTCTGAAATGAGTTCATTTGGATTCATTGACAAGTTACCTCTTGTCTTCCTATGAAGCTGAGCCTGGAAAAGTGACAGTGATCATGGTAGCTGAGGAATTCTAGAAGCTTTGTTACCCAAAAGTTATCTTTCAAAGCTCTGTTGTGAATATATGAAGCTATGTTATACTGAGTCAGACCATTGTTCCATTTGCTTCAGTACCAGGAGTGGGGAAAGGGCAGCCCTGGGGCTGCAGGTGGCCCCCACAAGGCTCTTTTTGTGACTCTCAGCTCCTCCAGTCTCCCCTGATCACTTTCTCTGTGTCCAAAACAAAGGACGAATTACCTGTTGTAGAAGCCTCCAGGAGTAGCTCTTCAGCTATTTACTGGTTTTACTTTTGTTCTTGTTGCAAGACATTAGTGATTAATGACATTTTTAGCTTTTTAAAATTATTGTTATTGTTTTGAATTATCCAGAATTGATTTTATTGTACATTTCCCTGAGATTCTTGGATATAGGGTGGATATAAATATTGCTTTACAAACAATCAAACAAACTTTTAAGTAAGTCACAGCGTGCGCACACACCCACACCCACACCCTGCACTGTTTAACATCAAAAAGTACCCGTTTCTCAAAAACAAAAGTAAACTTCTGGCCACATCCATATTTTTGTGGGGGGGGTTGGCATTGTTTGCAATCTTGTGAACCCTAGAAGGTCTTGGGAAGAATGTTGGCTTCTGCGTCTTCTGCAGTTGTCTACCTCAGTCTACACTGACTAGCAGTGCCTGACTGAGGTTTCAGGCAGGAGTCTTTTCCACACTTACCTGCAGATGCTATGTACTGAACATGGGACTGTTTGCATGTGGAGCATGTAATCAGCCTCTGAGAATCCCCAGTTCATCCTGATTCCATTTGCTGACAAAGCAAGTACATGAAACTGTGTGATATAGACAAGCTGCAGAATCTTTTCAGAGGATGGGAAGTTCCAATGCAATGGAATAACAGAATGCTGCATTGTTTCACTTTACACACACACACACACACACACACACGGTGGTTAGATCTAAATTAGGGCAGCTTCTTGTCACTAACAAGGAAGGAAAATTCTACAGATGTGAATTGATAACAGACAAGTTTCTTCCTAAGCAAATGCAATTTTAGCTTTCCAATTGCCTCTCACACACCAATGAAATTCACAACTACAAGATGGAAACATGCCACATATCCAGAAAGAATTACACAGAGAATTTGGAATAAGGAATGTGAATGTAAAAGTCATGCTGGGGTAAAAGTTGAGAATAGTTGGGGTGCCTATTGAGGAAGGAGCATAAATATGCCACTAATAATACAGTTGGATATCGCTGTGCCATAGAAATGATCTTGCACTCTTCGTCTGGGACTAATGTGTGCAGAACTGAATTTCTCTAATCCTTTATACCTTCCAAATGAGAGGCTATGATGACATTTATCTGTTGTTTTAGTTGGCTGGAACTTCCCCCTCTGGTCTTCCTTATTCCTCAAGCTGCAAAACATAAAGAGATTTGTGAGAGTTCCTGCATCTTGAAAGCATAGGATGGAGTAGTACAAGAAACCTTATACTAACACTGTTCAAGAGGCCATAGAGAGCACGAGTGTGTGTGTGAGAGGGAGAGAGTCAGGAAAGAACTTGGCAGTTAATTGACCCTTTCTGCAGTAGGAGCCCATTAAGGGAACTGTGATTTAGAGTTACAAAAGCAATGAGAATAACATAGGATGGTTGCATTTTCGGTGCAAAGACAATGCCAAGCTAGCTTAATGCCAAAAATGCCCTCAGCATAATTCTGTGGACAATACAAATGGCGATCACAACAATTTCATTGCTTTGTTTCTGGAGCTCTGAGGTGTGGATATTTTCTGTCCCGTCTCACTGACATTTCTTTTCCAGCTACATTCCTGCTGTTGTGGATCACCGGGGAGGAATGCCCTGCCATGGAACCTTCTTACTGCACCAGGTATTTTCTGGCCTGCCTCACCATGCTTGTTGGGCCTGCCCCTAGTACTGTTCTGAATTTTCTGATATTGTGTTCTTAACCCCTAAGTTTTGTGACAGTCACTTCTTAACGCCATGAAGCTTTAGGAGTGCAATTCCTGCAAGAAGACAAATGACCAATAAAATGAATAAATAAAGCACAATAATATTGCTTTTCTTACTGATGTCAGCTTGCTTTGTCAAGAGATGAGGAAGGGGAATTCTGCTAAGGTCCGCACCTTCACAGTGGATCTTTTAAAGGGGACAATCTGTAGTAAAATTTCATTTCTCTTCCCTATTTTGACAAAGCAATTGCTGAGAGAAAAGGTACTGTATGGATTGCCCTTCTCTTTTAAGATCCTGTTCAAAAGAGGTAATCTGCAGTGAAGATAAGGTAATTTCTTTGTTTTGACAGATACTTTTTGTCCTGGTCACTTATGTATCCTTTTGTAAAGAGCAAAAGTTTCACTTAGTGGGTAACCATTGCCTACTCACAGATTTTTTTAACCACTGTCTTCTTTCTGTTTGGGCATTTTGGTTGGCAGGGTATCCAAAGGAGGATCACAGTCACCTTGGTGCATGAGACAGGTAGCCACATTCGCTGGAAGGAAGTGCGGGAACTAGTTGTGGGTAAGCACAATTTGTCTCTGCTCTTTATTCTTGCCAATCCTGCGGTCAAACAGTTGTCTGAATTGAGCAGCCCCATGCTCCTAGACAAGGTCATTGATTTCAGAGAAGGAAAATAAGCTCCTAGATGACTCTGAACACTTCTGTTGGTTTTGACATAAGAACATTGTAGTGGCTTCCAGTTCAGGTAGTCAGAGTGTACTCTGGCTGCCTGTGTCTTACAGTGGTATATGCAGTGCAGTGAAAGCCAAGCTGAACTGCATCTCAGTTGTGATGAACAGCAACAGCTCTTTCTCTAAAAACTCACATTAGAAGGCTGTATCAAGGTGATTTCTTTTAATTGTGAAGGTAAATTTTAAGAGCTGGTCAAACCAGAGTGATGTGCTAGGCTTCTTTATTCCATGGCAAGTATGGTATTACATGGTGATATCTGGAAGTGTTTCAGCATTGTGATTTGCTCTGCAGTTTCATCTTAACAGAGGGTGATGGAATTAAGGGTTGCCTGTCATCCCTACAGTATCACTGCCCATGAGAATGTGTATCACTACAGTGTCACTGCCCATGAGAGAATATCTTAGAGGCCTTCCACATGGCCAACACCACTGACTGAGTTGCTGTTGCTGAATTTCCAGTTGCCATTGGCAAATTTAAATTCAGGCTGCATCAATTATAGTGGAGAGGACAGTGCACAGATAAATTTTGGTATTTGCTGCCCTCCCCATCCTTTTCACACTCTACCTGGCCTGCCCAATAGCTATTTGGGAAATTATTATGAAGGCACTGGCAGGATATGAAGAGAGTCATCCCTACATGTTGCCTCCCCATTAAATTCGTGTGATTCCTTGCCTCCCCCCGCCCCTGCTGACTGCTGCTGTGATTCCAAGTACCAATGACTTTTGGAGGATGAGATTAAGAAGAGTTATCTCATAGTGAAGGGGCATTTAACCTTGTCATGCAGGAAGTGGAAGGTGTGAGTGTAAATGCAATGGCAAAATAAACTGCATGTGGTATTTTTTGCCTGCAGGCCGGATCCGAAACACCCCAGAAGGTGACGAATCCCTCATTGATCCCAACATTCTGTCCCTGAACATCCTGTCATCAGGATATATCTGTCCCTCCCAAGATGATCGGTGAGTCTGACTAAACATATTCCCAGCATGCTGTGCTTATCTAACCTGGGGGCAAACATGGTTTCCCTGTAGGTCTTCCTGTGGGAATGTAAAGGCCAAGGTATGTGTACCGGCATTCCCACTTAAATGCCGCCCTCTTTCTGCAGTACAGCCAGTGAGCTGAAGCCATGATAATGCTAGCTAAGTATCTGAGTATCTAGCAGAGAGAAAACCAGTGAGATTCAAAATACTTTCCCTGAGTACTTTCCTGGCTGATTATAGGTTTACCAGTTGGGTAGCTGACATTCAAGATCCATATTCATTACATTTATCACAGAACCAGCAAAAGATTGTAAACATATCAAACTGTGGAAGCTGCCAGTTCAGACTGTTTGTCCATATAGCCCAGTATTGGCTGGCCTCATGGTAGAAGATGGCTGGGAATCCAGGCTGATGCCTTACCTAATCCTTCTAACTGGAAACGTTATGGTTTGAACCCCGGACATTCTACATGGAAAGCAGGCACTTGAATACTAAGGGATGGCCTTTTCCCATATGCATAGAATTGTTGGATTTGCCTTTGGGATGGTACTCTTTTGCTTGTACAGTAGCAACAATCAGACTATTGCTTTAGAAAAGATCTTCAGACATCTCTTTTTTTACACACAGTGAGGGCCGTTTTAAACTACAATCCAAGAGAAGAGAAGGACTGGTAGCTTTCTCTGCTGTGAAAGAATACTAGCCTCAAACACAACTTGCTGTGTGAGGCCAAAGTCATGTTCCAGGACAGCGGCATAACAGTATTTGACAAACTGCTCTGCAATGCAGAGGTTGTCCTGTCCTGTATGATGACAAATGTCATAGCTCCAGGTTTATCACCACATTGTGACTGGAAAGCCTCTTTCTCCCATTCAGCTTTAAGGATATCCCAGAAGGAAAACACTGCTCTTTTCTTTTTGCTCAGACAGAACTGATTCTAGGAGCTGACACTAGATGCTTCGAGATCTTTCCAGGCTCCTTGATGCTTGGGTAGCAATGTATGTATGAAACACATACTCACTGAGGGATGAATCTAGGAGATGGCAATGCAGTGTGACGTTTTAATTCATAAGACAAATGGCTTAGTTTGGTACCACGGATTGGGTGGTAATGCCACTATGTTAGAAGAGTAGCATGCAGACAACGGAAACCCCAGTCTGATCTTATTTGCATTGCTTGCTGTGGGGAGGGTTATTCCCTTCTCAGTGTCACTTATAGTTGTGAAGGTAACTGATTATTACTGAATCATCCCAAGTTCATCCTTCAGTATTCACTTTCATCCAGATATTTAACATACATAATTTGTCCAGATTGTCAACAAGTGATTGCTCATCACAAATTGATATGAGTGAGCTGGGAGATTATGAAATTGTGATAGGGAGAGGTACAGACAAATTTAGAGGCAAGGCAAGGTGTTAGTGGGCTGTGTATACAGTGTGAAAAGAAGTCTACAGTGAAAGGCTGAAAGAAAAGATGAACTGCCTAAGGTGAGTCACCCTAGATTAGAGATTACATGTAGTTGGATGGCTGTGTTGAAAAAGAGGAAGAACTTTCTCTTATTGGGTTGTTATTAATATTCAGTTCAAAGGGTTTTTACCCTTCCAAACTGATGAAGCATAAAATAAAACAAAAGCAAGCCACAAAAAAACATGTGCAGGCAGCTGGTATACAGCAGTGTCACTCCATTAACCAAAAAAAAATCACTGAAAATTCACTAAAAGCCCCTCCTTTTGATTACACTGTAGCAGATTCAAGTTACAGAAAGGTTTCTCCAAATAATAGCTTCTTCAGTTATAATAATAGCAAAGTCAAAAACAACATAGGAACAAACTCATCAGGAAGTTACCTGCAACCACGGGTGTCTAAAACTCTTGTTCTTAGTTTTGCGCAACTGTTGTTATTCCTCCTAGCTAATCATGCTAATTTGCTTGCTGACAGTGAGAAGCACAGCAAGCATCTGATTTAAAAGTATCTGGCTTGTCTGTATGCTGTTCAGCTGCAAGAAATCTGTGATCACTGAAAAAAGCTGACTTCTGGAGATACCTATAGTTGTGCGGTAGACCTTGTTCAATAAAATGAAAAATAGACTCTTTTGTCAGTACTGTAGGTTAATGCTCATTCCAATCCTGGTTGGTAGATTGGATCTCTCTGCTGCAGCCTTCCTCAACCTGATGCCTTCCAGATGTCTTGAACTTCTACTTGCATCATCCCCAGCCAGCAAGTTCATTGGTCATACTGTTAAGGATGATGACGGTTGTAGTGCAACACATCTGGAAGGTGCCAAGTTAAGGAAGGCTGCTGTACTACATATTCTGTGAATTTTCCTTCTTCTGCTTTCTAATGAAAGCTTATCAGCTTGGCAGGAGACTTGAGCATGTCTTATCAAGCCAACAAGCAGTTTATTACAATGTAGGCTTAGCACATATTTATTTACTTACCATTTTATTTGTTTGTAATATCTATATAACATTTCTACCCACAATTCCCTACCAAATATAGCACCCAAAGCAGCATCAATCATGAAAGCCAAGGCTTTAAACTGCAAAGCATCAAGAGCAGTTAAAAAGGTCTATCCCAGGCAATGAGACCCTTGCCAGGGAAGTGAGGGAAGGGCAGGAATTACATACACAAGAAGGTTCATATTTGGTTCATCTTCATATCTATGCCTGGTGTATGAGACCTCTGCTTAGCTGCCTTCATTGGTGAAAACTGAGGTGTTGACTGATACCACAGAGCTGTCAGAAAGGACTGACTGACAGATTTGGCAGCAGGAGGAGGAAAATGAAAAAGAAGTCTACTAAAGCAACTGAGGAAGACCATGGGAAATTCCAGATGCCCTGTCCTTCTATTTTGCATGGGCTTTGGGGGCTTGCTTTGGGTCTTGATGCTGCTGCAGTGAGAAGAGCTAATGTGTGGGAACATGCCTAACCCAACATGTGAATGTGCTGCTTTGGCTCCCAGCTTTGCTATTATGTGTCATCGAGCTGCCTTCCCAAAGACTGCCTCTTTTGGTCTCAGCCCCTTTATCTTGAGTCCACTGAAGGTGTCCACTGCAAGAAAAGATAAATGAGCTTAATCCTTGTAAACAAGAAGAGCCCTGACATCATTTAATGTGGTGTCATTAAACCTCTCTGGACCTATGCTGGTAGCACATGCTCATCACTTTAGAATTAATGATGCCTCAGATTGGACAGTGTGACATGTGTGCCTCAGTTCTGCCTTCTGAAGTCTATTGGGCAGTGCCAGGTAGCTGAGGCAAAACAATCCAATAAACCATGCTGGCATCATATGCTTTAAATCTCAGTACTAAGACAGTAGGGACACTGGCAAATTTTCTCATTCTTGATGAGGAAGGATTTCTTGATATATCGAGACATACTGTTAAGAAAATGGTGAACTGCCACAAAAGTTTTTTTTTTTGCATGTGAGAACTTCTGTTAGAAAAAAATTGTCTCCATGAAAGCTTGATTTTGGAAGTAAAACCCAACATGTTTCCTCAGAAAAAAAGGGTATTTTGAACAAATACATTTTTCTGTGCAAAAAAAAAAAAAAAAGTTTTACACAGTTTTTCCCCAAAAATGTCCCAAGATGCAGGAAAAAAACCCTTTAAAAATGAGCAAAAATGTTCATATCAGACCTGTGGACATAAATTTTGTGAAATAATTCATTCTTGCATGCAAGAATGAAGTGAATATTTACATACTTCTCTAGAGGACAGTCTTTCTGTTAGGCTAGTCTTTCTGTGAGGTAAGTTAGTCTTGCTCAAAATAATGATATATCTAACCCAGAGAACTTTATGGACTGAGCAGAGAACTGAACTTGTGTCTTCCCAGTCCTGGCTCAATTTGCCATCTGTGACACAACAGTTGCTTTCAGTGTCAGGCTGCTCACTCACACACCAATATGTTTGTACCCTTATCTGAATGATTTCAGAACTTGGCAGTTTTCTTCTGCAGCTTTGTGTGGCCTGCTGGAGAGCAGAAAGTGGCCTGCTGTTTGTAGGGTTTGGGCTTTTGAAGAGCTGCACTGTGGAACTGCTGCTGCCGCCGCCACCACTCATTTGGACCACACTAACCATGTGATTGTTTGTGTTTTTGCAGGCAGTTTCTTGATTCGGATATGCCTAGGTATTATTTGTTCCCCTCCCCATTTATTTTTCTTTACCTGCTCCTTGGTGCACCCTCACTCCCACCCATGTCAGCATTGTGGTTAACAATGCTACACACACGACTCCCTTTCACCTACCCAAGTACACTGGCTTCTTTCTCTGTCTTCTGCATTGTTGGGCTTCCTTTTTGTTCCATTTTGTTACTTGGGTTTTTCTGTTTGGGTTTCTTTCCTTTCTTTCTTCTTAACAATAGCATTGTCTTTTATTTCTCCTCACATGTACTCTCTCATAAACTTTTGCTTTCTTTCATTAGCTGGGTTTTCCTTCTGTTTTGCTACTGCTGTAATATTTTTTATTTTTGACATCTCCCCAAAACATGCTGGCCCCTCTCGCCCATGCTGAAATCCCATCCCCTGTACCCAGCACTGGCACAAAGGCACTTTTAGATAGCTGTGAGCTGATGCAAGCTGCATGACAAGCTGGGCTGAGTGTGACGGGAGCAGGAGGAATATGGGAAAGGCAGTAGAGTGTGAAAGACAAACACGGAAAGATATAGTCCAGAAGGCTTTCTTGGAAGGAGTTACCTTGTGATGACAGCTTCTTCAAATGGATAGCAAAGGATTATTGATTCAGTCAGAGGCAGCTCCATAAACTCAAGGGTCAAATAGGAGAATGAGAGAATATCTCCTGAGGATCAAACTAGATGATACATTTAGCATGTTTTTGCAATGATGAAACACCTTTGTTTGTCATAGCATGTGTTTTTCTTCACATGTTTATCTTACGTGTGGTGTGCTTTGTTGTTTTGTGACGGCTGTTAGAAAGTAAACACGGGCTTAATTTGCAAGTTTGATTGTTGAGGCAGTATCTCTGAGGAAATTATGTTCTTAAAGGGGAAACAGATTAATTGTAGGGAATGCACATTCCCTTTAATGTCTAATTTGTCCCTGATAAAATTATAGGAACTCTCTGCAAGCATGTGGAAACAATTGTTAACTAGAAAGGTTGAACTTTAGGGTGAAATGGCTGACTAGAATTTATTGATTTGCATAAATGAGGAGATCACACTATAGCAGACTTCTCCACAACCCAACACTGACGCTCTCCAAATCCATTGGGCTACAGCTACCATAATGTAGCTTTGTGAGAAAATGATACTGGGGAAAATGTTAGTTGGAAGAAGAGTAAACAAACAATTCCATCAGCAGCATTATAGTCCCTTTCTGGTTCCCTCCCCGCTGTTAAGTTTGAGTTAGTTTCTTCTTTGAAAAAAGCCTTGTCTTGATCCTCAAACAACCCAGGAGGGGCTCAGGAAACATGCTGAAATTGCCCCACACTCAACAGAGAGCACCTTGGGGCACCCCCCTCCAAAAAAAAAACACATACATTTGTGTAAAAAGTAAAATCAGGGATGGGGGACCAGCAGGGAATGGCCAAGATTGTGAGAACTAGCCATATTAGAAAATGTCTCCCAAATATGGTAGACATTTTATAGGCTGGGAATGCTGTATAATGGTGCTAGAATGAAGTAATATGTGGCTTATTGTTTGCATATGTCCAGTTTGATAAGCTCTTTAGTGTGGGATTTCATGCCGTTGTTGTTTTTGTTCTTTGTTTTTATAAGTATACATCTAGAGATATGATGTATCATCCTAGTAGGAATATGAAGACATCTCACTGTTGAGTCTAGTGGCTACTGGTTGTCTCAACATTGTCAAAATAGTGCCTTAGGATGCTCCAGTTCCCTTGGAGATCTCACCACCAGCATGAGATTGAGTTGCCAAGTGTCTTTCTAATCACAGTTTTTGAAATTAGCGCAAAATATAATTTGCACCAAATTCCTTTCACTGGACACAGCTAGTGTCTGGTGAACCTAAGCGCACACGCACACACACAGAGCAAGTTCAAAAGGACAGGCTGGTGATTGCAAAGACAGAAACAACTCAGCCAATGCTTTTACTGCTTTAACTACAAAGTAACAGTTGTCTTATCGCCTATAGTTTTCCATCGCGTTTTACAGAGATGTGCAAAAACCACTCTCAAGCACGTGCAAAATTTCTCAGAGGTTAATCCATCCACACCTCAAACTGCTTCTTGGTATGGTTAATATCAAGGAAAACAATTTTTAAAGTGGTCTTAATTAATCCACAAGGCCAAAACAAATTGGGCTTTACATCTGTAGTTCATTGCTGTAAATCACTGTTTAAATCTTTTGGCCCAGAGAATAACAGCACTTCCACAGAACATTAAAACAGTTAATACTGCAACATACAAGTTTTCCTTGCTGGGAGTGGTGGTCCCAATTCAAGTTGGAGGCCCCATATGCATGCTCTGCTGCATATTAATATATTCTGTAGTTTAGCCCTCTAAAGACTGCCATGAAAGCATTATGGTAGACATACCAACTGTATCAGGTACATGTTGCTGTATGTCAAAATGCCAAACTTCATATTATGCTAATAAGCTAACAAAAATTGCACAAAAGTCTTGGTCCTAGCTTTGAAAAGAATGTTTTCTTTATCAGACAATTTAAAAAAAAACTGAGCTTGGAATGGTAACTTTTATGAGCTACGGTCCATAATGTGACCATGCTGGCCTTGGAGTTCTGGGATTTGTGGTCACCAGAAGTAACTTTTTGGAATTTTGAGTCCACCATAATAATTTTAGAAAGAGGAAGTGCAGATGAGCTACCCATTAGAGCCAGAGATTTATAGCCACTTCTTAGACCCAGGAAACTATCCACTGCTTGTGTCCAGAATCGAATTATTCTTCAGGCTTTTTCTTTTGTGACTGCCAATTATATTCTTCACTAGCGTGTTTATGTGACTAGCTGGGAGATGTTTCAGTGTGGTATATTTCACCCACTGATATTTCAGTATGGGAGTCATCAAACATATAGTTAACCTGCTACACCGGCTTGAGAGAGGAGAATGTAAGTCCTCCTTACAGACCTCGACATGTATCACACTTTCAGAGGAAGGCAATGGCAAACCCAAGAAATCTTGCCAAGAAAGCCACATAATAGGATCACCATAAGTCGGAAACAACTTGAAAGCAAGAGCTGCAGCAACAACAACAACAACAAAAAATGTATCCAAATAAGTATAGCTAATGAATAGCTAATTTGGAGGAATCTGCATTTCTGTCAGCATTCAAGAGCTTATTTTCTGCTTGAACAGTTTTGAGCCTAATTTTTCAGCTGTATATCTGTTGCAAACTCAGGATATCATAGTAAAACCATGCTCCATTCTTGATTATTATATGAAGGAACCTTCTGTAGAATTATTCTTGGTAGATGGATATAACAGACAGGAGTTCCATATACTTGGTGTTAGGATAGCGATTCTAGTATCTTAACTCCCAGATTTGATAAACTTTTAATGATATCATTGTAATTTGTGCCCTCCCTTTTTCTGAGGCATTTGGATTTATTAACTGTTATTGCAAATTCCTCATCTTGCTGTGGTGGCTCTGCATGGTGTCTCTTGCTTGCTCCATCTAGTTCAGTGGTTCTCAACCTGTGGGTCCCCAGATGTTCGTGGACTTCAGCTCCCAGAAGCTCCAGCCACTATGGTCAATGCTCAGGGCTTCTGGGAGCTGAAGTCCATGAACATCTGGGGACCCACAGGTTGAGAACCACTGATCTAGTTGATCAGAACATACGATAATCAGGATCAAATGAGCCAATCATTTTGAAATCAGCTCATCACAGCTTTTTCTACAATATATTTTGGAGACCAAATGTTGAGTCTTGCATTATCTGTGCAGAGAGATCCCTGCTTTCACATGCTGCACTGCCTATGTTTGAAATAGGGAACCACATGAGAGTAAACAGATGATGTGGTTATTACTCCCAGAGCTTGGAGTAATACTGGCCAAAGGATTTCCCAAGTTCTGGTCACTCTCCATGCTAGTGGAGCCAACCAGAGAGCCTGCTGACAAGAACCTACTTCCTCTTCACCATTCCAACCTTCTTGTTCATCCATCTGTTGCTGTGGGTCAGTACTGTGAAGAAAGCACTGCACGCTTGCTGATTGGTGCTCTGTCGGACAAGCAAGCAGAGAGCAGCAGTGATAATGCAAAGATCAGCTGCTGGCAACAGTATTGGCGAAAAGGCAGATTCACTGGTAAAGAGGGGCTCATTGAAGTGTGGTCTCCCATTTCAAACATTTTTAGTCCATCATAGGACTGAGCATAAAGAGCAATCATACTGCATATGTGCCATAATAATGGGCCCTAGTGCATCAGTCCTAAATCAAAATACACATTGAATGGGAAAGCAAATCTCATTGAGCTCAGTGGGATTTACTTCTTGATGTTGCATGCCTTAATACCGAATGTCTTAGGCTGCATGTTTTCTTATAGGCCTGGGATTATGAAACCTCTCTCATGAGTAAAATACTACATCAGTACACCTTATGATCTGCTAACCTAATAATAAAATCTTTTATTGAAGGAAAAAAGGCAAAGTATCTAGGATAAGGCAAGAAATGAATGCACAGATTCAAACTCATTGCTCTGTGTTCAGTGCACGCGGCCTGATTCACCATTACAGCTTTATGTGACTAACCCAAACTGGCTTTGTTTGAATAGCTTCTTGGAAGTGTGATATGTCAAGGACCAACCGCAAAAGTCTTTCAGCCATACTTTTTACTAATGAACTGACTTGCATTGTCTGACAACACTTTCTGGGCTAGGTCCCAAAACGTCCCTGCCACCTGATCAGCAAAATGATGTATTAGCTACATTATCTATTGAAACATGTGCAACTGCTTCTTATGGAATTTCTTGATCATGTGTTTCTACATTTTCACAACTGTTAATAATAGTAGCTGTTTATAAAACAGGCTGCATTAATAATGTATATTTCTACTGTTGTAGAAGGGCCAGCACATAAGAATCCAGTAACTAAAGAGCATTTCTGTTTGTTGTTTTGCTATCCATGAAAGGGATTGTGCATCAAGGTAGACAAGCCAGTAATATATGAGGGACATTGTTGACTGAATTTCACAGAGCCTGAGGTAGGGTTCTCAGTGTAAAAACCCAGAGCACACATAGAAGGAATGTTGTAATTGTAGTTATAATAATTGTAATTCTAACTCTGTAGCTCCCAAAGCAGCACTTTTCGGTCTTCATTTCTAAATTTGCAAGGCATGCTTAGTGGCATTCCCCATGAAGATCTGGATTGTGCAAAACCGTAGAGCCCTGAATTGTAAATACACCACTACACACATGCCATTTGATTTGGAATTTTTCCTGAGGTATGGACTGGAAAGCTACTGCATGTGTAAATGTCAACTTGCTCAGGTCACTTTAGTCCATCTTCTCACCAAGAACAAAAATCCTGGTAAAAATGATGCTCCTCTGTAAACAATGGCTTGATATTTCAGCCCATTGATAACACAGGATATTGAAGCTTAACTTGGATGAGCATGGATATAAGACAGCTTACTTATAAATGAGCGTGAAGGATGGTTTAGGATGTGACAATTCAGTCTGGATTCCATTGGTGACTGAATCCTTTCTACAAAGAAGAGTGAAGGGAGAACTATAACTTTTGTTTTCTTCCTGTATGAAATCTACAACTAACCATAGCTGAACTCTGTTCAACTTCCCATGCACCCCATGTAGCTGCCTCTCTGGGTAGCTTTTCACAGGACACCATATAAACAATGCTTTCTGACATTTTAATTTCTTTTTGTATGTGTGTATGTGTACATGTGTTTGTCTTGGGTTGCCTTCCACTTATAGCATTTCACTTGGAAATGACACTAGGTATTTCTCTCTCACTTTTCTCTCACACACTTGCTTGGTCTGTTCCCTTCTGCTGTTCTCTTTTTCTCCTCTCACTTGTTTCCTCCCTGCTTCCTTTACAATCTTCCCTTCCTTGCTTTCTTCCTCTTGGAGTTAAACTATCCTCTATTAGCTTGTGTCTCAGTAAGCTTAGTTTTAGCAATTTTGGTTTGGTTTTTGCAAGATGCTCCAAATCTCTTGATGTGAAAAACGTGGTGTTTAGAATGAGATAGTAACTGTGCACGAACCTATAGTGAGATCCTCTTGAACAAGAGCCAGCATCTTTTTCTGAGAGCTGGAGTTGTTGTAATGTGTAATCTTCCAAAAGGAAGTTTGGCAACTTTGTTTTAATAAAGAGGCTTCTGACTATGGTTGGTATGAGTTTGGTGAACTGTGATAGTGGAATGTCCATGTGAAAATGCTTTTGAAATGCGAGGATGCTCAGACAGGAATGAGAGATTATTGTGATATTTTGATTAGTTTCTGAACGTAGTTTCTGAAATTTCCTTTAATTTAAATGTTCAAATGTTAAAGCTGAGCCAAAGAGATTCTGCTCATCATGGCAGAGAATACTTGTCAGAAACAAGAGGCATGAGTTTATCTACTAGCTGTTCCCTAACCTGGTGCTCTCCAGATGTGTTGAACTACAACTTCCATCATCTATTCTGAATCAGATTGAGCTTCTGTTAAGTCTGACGTTCTGTTTACACAGTGGCCAAAATCATATGGCAAACAGAAGTGCAGAAGCAGGATATAAATGCAATAGGACCCTCCACTTGTGTCCCCCAACAATTGGTACTCTGAGGCATACTGCCTCTAATAATAGAGGCCATCATGACTGGTAACCTTTGTTGATAGCCTTATCTCCATTCAGCTTTTAATCCCCTTTTAAAGCCACCAAGATGACAATAATCACTACATCACAAGGTAGAGAATTCCACAGTTTAACTGCACACCATGTGAAGAAGCTCTTCTTTTTATCTGCCCAGAATTCTCATCATTTGGCCTAAGTGGTTGGTCCTGGACTCTAAAGAGAGGGAAAAAGGTCTAAATTTTCTAGCTGAGCCTCTCTTTTTGTGGCTTTCAATAACCCCAAGTGTATTGTGGAGATTTGTCTCCATTGACTTTTCCTTTAGCTTCCTTTTTAGCAGTTTTCATATTTAAGGGAAGTTTCCTCTTTTAAAGTCAAATTTGATTGTGTTGTGGCTCCATGTCAATCTTTTATTTAAATAATAAATTATGTTTAAAAGCACTGTGATCTAGTCAGTTATATTTTTATATTTCTAGTCAGTTCAGCTACACTCACATCTTGCACAAGGTCTTGGGCAATATTACTTAGGATTAAGTCTCTCCCTCTGGATGGTTCTGTGATGAGCTATTCTAGGGCACAGTTGTTTAAAGCACCTAGAAATTTTCCCTCTTTATCATAACCAGAACACATCCAGGCAGTAATTGAAGTTGCCCATTACTGCTACACTTTTTCCTTTGGATGCCTCCCAAACTTTGCTCTCCCTGAATACTCTCTGTCTCTGTGCATGAGAAGGAGAGAGAGAATATCTCTGGTATTATTTGCTCAAAAGTAAATCCCTTTAAAAGTTTCTAGCTTGGTTAATACAACACCATCTTTGAAGTACAGTGTGATAGTATCTCCTTCCCAATCCTTCCTATAAAGTTTGTATCCAGAGATTATGATATCCCACTAGTTCTCTCCATTCTACCAGGTTTCTATTGGGCTCACAGTAGCTCCATTTTTAAAATCAAGCAGTCCAATTCTTTAGTTTTGGCTCAGAGACTTCTAGCATATATGCATAATGATCCATTTGCACGTTATCCTCCTTTGGGCAATGAGAAATATTTTCATTTTCATCCCCAAGGGAAGATAAAATCTAGCCAGATGCCTCTCAGTTTCTGTCAGCTCTTTATCAGAGTTCAGGGTTCAGGCTTTAAAAACTGCTCTGCACCCTTTTTATGCTAAGCGCCAAAATGTTGCATTATGTTAAGCACGAACCATAGTGGCTAGGGATGATGGGAGTTATAATAAACAAGACCAAAGGACACCACATTAAGAGGAGATTGCTGTATATAATCAGAGTTGTCCACTTTCAACAGTATAAAAGAGTGGTTGCTATGGCATGGATGATGTTTGTGACGGAAACCCTGATTTCTGAATAGGACTGGGAAAGAATTTAATTTGAGTTGATATTCTTGATGATAATATTCATTTCATACTTCCCCAGATACACTGTGGGGCAAAACACACCTTGCCTCAGAAGTTCACACATTTGTAAGGCCTGTAGTGTATGTCAGAGATAAATAATACATGCAAAATTATGTATATTTTGAAAATGCAAATGGCTAAAATGCACACCAGGTACAAGGTGAGTGAGGTAAAATGTATACTTTAAGGGAAGTGTGTGCATGAAATTCAATGAGGGAAGGAAAAAAAGTCTTGCAACCAAATACAGATGAAGTATCAGACAAGAATGCAGAGAAATACAGTGAAATTTAGACTGGGAGTAGCTTGCATCTCTGCTTTAGAAGTGGCATAATAACATAAACCCTGTTCACAAGTTCAAGTAACTATGTGCAATGAGCAATGGAAATATGGACCTGTGTGCATGCCAGTCATGCTCCCCAAATGTTCCCAAGCACCTGGCATTATCAGAAATCTCCATTCATTGAGTATAAAGGTCTGCAGAGGGCTTTGTAACCATCTTTGAGTGAATATGGATTATAGAGCTCCCGTGACTAGGAACCCTAATTAGGCAGGGCTCGGCCAAATATGGTTGCAAAGTTCTCTGCAGATGTACTGCAGATGTACAAATATGGTTGCAATGTACTCAGTGTGTGAAGATCTCCAACACTGATGGAGACTTTGTGGGGCCAAAGGGCTCAAATCCCCACCACCCATTTTGCCTTCCAGATGTTCAAGTGAATGCTTGAACAGGGGTTATATGAATAACCTTTGTCAGAAGATATACTAAGTATTTTTATTGCACTGTTTTATTTATCTTGCACAAAACCAGGCCAAATACCCAGTTTTCTTCTCCAGGACACTCAAATATTTTATGTACCTGATTTTGCAAGACAAGAAGTTGTGAATATCAGTGGCCAGATAAGAGAACACTATGGAGAAGATAGGCCTAGGGATAAAAACATTTTTCTATCATTCCAGGTATGCTTGGTACATGGGGTTGGTGGAATAGTCCAAAGTGGAGGAACAAATCAGGGATGGGAGAAATGGTCAAATTTCATAGGGTTTAGGCTGGCATATGGATTTCCCTAGGGTATGGCTTACTTTATGTGGAAAATAAGCAACAAAGGGAATTAGCTGAAAACACTTATATCCAGCTTCTAGAAGAGGTAATATTAAATGTGTGACATGCCAAATGCTTCTGGAGAGAGGGAACTGACTTGTAGCACTGAGCATCCTCACTCTTTTTATTTCCTTTTTTTCTGAACTTGCTTGCCAAAAATTAGTTCCTCCTTTCAATGGAAGGAAGATAGGTTGTGTTATGTTATGTTATGTTTGACTGAAGAGATATGCCCCTGGAGTGCTGTAGTCAAAATCTGAAAGTAAACAATTATTTCTGGATCAAAAGAGAGTCTCCTGTTTCTCTTTCAAAAATTGCTTTATTACTCTCCGCTTCCCTTGGCTCTTGCTCCATCTACTATTTTCCACTTTCACTTTCAGCAGGCATCATTAAATTATATCCCAAGATAAGTATGGGACAACAGATCTGTGGCATTGTTGTTATTGCTGCCTACCTTTCTGACTTCCTACCTTTCTATCAGCTGTAGTATTTACAGATGGCTAGAAACTTGTCCTCTATTTATTGCACTGTCTAGATGGCAGAATGCCAAGTGTCTATGAAACTGTCCTATCGCTGTCTCCATCTTCCCATGTCTTTCTGGCACCTTGTTGTTTGTCACAGTGTAAGTGTATCCAAAATAATCTCCATCTATATGTGGAAGATATCAGAATTTGTAGCACAAACGCTTCCTTGAGAATTGCCAGTGGTGCCTTCTCTATTGCTTTTCAAAATGAGGAAGTATTTTTGAGCCAGAGCACTCCAGGATGGCTGCATCCATTCAGCATAAAGGTGTCTGTGTGTGTGTGTGTGCATGTTTGCATATTGCTGCTGCTAATATAATGCTCTCCATGTGGTTTTGTTGGTTGTTGGCTCGTATGTTTTTTTTTTTAACCAAATATTTTTCTGTTTCTTTGCAGGACCTTCTACCAATTTGAAGCAGCCTGGGATAGTTCCATGCACAACTCTCTGCTGCTGAATCGTGTCACCCCATACAGAGAGAAAATCTACATGACCCTCTCTGCATACATTGAGGCAAGAGCCCACCAATGCCTTCATTCCACCCCCTATAAATATGGCACATGGAGTTAAGTTTTCTAGAGATGCTGCCATCCTAATTTCCTTCAGCCTTACATGTTTTAACCAATCCTGTGGTCCCTAACTCTCATATAATTAATTAGAATTAACGCTAGGTATTAAGAGGTCATGGATGATGACTGGAAGAGCAGTAAAACACATGCTTACATCAGTCTTTTCTGAGCAGGAACCCTCCAGACATTTTACACTTCAACTCCAGTGATCCGTCATATTTGGGTATGTTAATTGGGGCAAATGGCAATTGTAGTCCAAAGCATCTGTGAAGCGCATGGTTGGAGAAGGGACCCTTGCACCATACAGTCAGCTGTCTGGCTGCATACATTACATATTGTCCTTTTCTTCTAGGAGTGTGAAGAAAAACATGTAGGATTGTGTCATTTTATCTTGAGCAGTAAGAAATGTTCGGTCATAACTCCCATGCATACATTAAGTACATGCACTGGGCAGTAGGACTGTGCCAGGTGTCACCTGTGTATTAGTTTGAATGGACACTTTAACTTATATGTGTGTAGGGAATCTGTAAGGTTTGGAACCCTGACTGCAAGTGGAACACCTGTCTATGTCCAGTCATCTGTATGTAAGCACTTCTTTGAGGTATTCTGAGATATGCACTTTTCAGAGAGGGTCAGTGTTTGCAGTCCTGTTCTCTCCTTCATGCATTAGATATACATTGAGCAGAAATGATTGAACAGACCTACAGTGACTTGCTCAGGGTGACACAGTGCAGTGAGCTTCAAGCTTAGCAGTGATTCAAAGTGGTTGGTTTTTATCTAAGTCAGTGGTCTGTCCACTGTTGGCTAAGAAGGTAAGTCAGGATCTACTCACAGTTCCATAGGTAATTTGTAGATCAGCTGGAGGTTTCTTGCTCCCAATTTGTATAAAGTTATGAATAACAGAAAGACACACTGGAAGCAGCATCCTGAATTAAGCTGCTGAAACCAAGGCCATTTCCACACTACACTCTTATAGTGTTATTTTTCCACTTTCAACATCCTATGGAATCCTGGGGTTTGTAGTCTAGGGAAGGGCATTTAGAAGTGTCAACCAGAGAGCTCTTTGGCCTCAGTAAACTACAAAACCCAGAATTCCACAGGATGTTGAAAGTAGAATAATAGCACTAGAACAGTGCAGAGTGGAAATGGCCCAAGAATGTTGTGGAGATATAGTGTATAACTGGGAGTGGGTTTCTCTGTGAAAGGATCATGAACTCCAGTCTGCTTCATAAAAGATAGACATCCTTAATGACTCTCCGTATTGATGACATTGAAAATTTCCCCCCCAAAAGGAAAGTTGAGTAAAAGGATTCACATCTGCTGTGCCACAAGGATTATCAGAGATTATAACTAAAAGTAATAACATATGGAAGGCAGCTGGAAAGAGGATCGACATTCTCAAACTAAAGTTTTCAGTTTAGGAAGAGAAAATAAAACCTCAGAAATGATCACTTGTCAGCGAAAGGAAAGGATTATCTTTGACCATGAGCATAGAGACCTTGAGGGGCCTTTTTAGTATGCAATGAGCTGCCTCTTCCACGTTAGGCATCCCTTAGCAAATGTCACTGTCAGCTTCTTGTTTCAAAGCCCTGAATTATTTTAATGACAATTGTGGGGAAGGCAGCTCTTCAGGGTATGTTGTGGTCCTTGAAATTTTTACTTCCTTTTTTTCAGATGAATGTGTTTTGTTAGTGGATGTTTATGTTGAAAACCATTTAAGTTATAACTGTGATAGCAAAATGATATATGATCTCTCATACCTGATTTTTACCCAAAAGATTGACTTTTGGACCAGTGAAAGGTAAAATGGCAATCAGGGGCTGTAATCCTGAATGATGGGTTGCACTGGGGAGAAGATACTTATAGCTTTGCTTTTGGCCATTTTCCCTGCTTAAAACTACTCTCCCAAACAGGTCTTCTCTTAGTGATATAAAAGATACAAGATTGTGGGGTGGGAGGGATCTGAGACCAGAAAAATATTAATGTGCCTCTTCTTCAATGTTTGTCTTCTGCTCAGGGGTGCAGATTCCAAGGACTTAGGGCATAAGTCAAATGGCAGTGGAGGTGCTTTGCTTGCAGTCCAAAGATTACCCCCGGCATCTTGACATGGGGTTGCACCAGTCTGACATTCTAAAGAGCTGCTTCCAGTCAGTGTTGACAATCCTATTGATTAACTGATTATTTAAAGGTAGATAAAAGGACACTTTTAAAGAGAGCCTGTGTGGTTTGAGCGCTGGATTCCCTGCTTGGCTGTGGAAACTCATTGGGTGACCTTGGGCACATCACCCACTCTTAGTCGCAGAAAAACCCTGTGATAGGTTCACCTTAGGGTTGTTGTAAGTCAGAAATGACTTGAAGGCACACAATAACAAAAGAATCACCATTGTTCTCTTAGTAAGGAGGGAAATATATTTAAGTTATGCCAATAGCCATTTGTAATCCCACCGTAGGCATACAAGAGAAAAGATGTAGAGGTTTAAGTACACTTGTCCTGCACTTTCAGATTGTCCTTATGTTGTGTCCCACATTAAGAAACTCCCTCTAGGTAGTAAAAGTGTGAACATTAATGAGTTATTGAGAATATACCAAAGACAGCATTTGGTAACTCACTGCAGAACATAATTTTACTCAGGAAGGCGCACTCACACTACTGTCTGAGAACAATTCATTGTGTACTAACAGTCAAAAGAATCCTGAGTGGATGACCCCTGTGAAACTAACAAGTCTCTTCCTGTTTCAGATGGAGAACTGCACCCAGCCAGCTGTGATCACCAAAGATTTCTGCATGGTCTTCTACTCCAGAGATGCCAAACTCCCTGCTTCTCTGATCATCCGCAATCTTTTTGGAAGTGGGAGTCTACGAGCCTCAGAGAGGTAAAGACAGAATCATAGATCTGAAAGAGACCACAAGAGCCCTCATGTCCAACCCTCTGCCATGCAGGAATACACAATCAAAGCATTCCCAACAGATTATCTTCCAGCCTCTGTTTAAAAATCTCCAAAGGAGGAGACTCCATCACACCCCAAGGCAGTGTGCATTCCATGTCCAAGGCAGTGTATTCCACTGTCAAATTGCTCTTACTGTCAGGAAGTTTTTCCTAATATTTAGATGGAATCTCTTTTCCTGAAGTCCTTGGAACAGATGCTGTTCCTGCTTCTGTGAAGGAAGGATAGAGTTAAGGACAAGGGTGATACTTTTGAACTAGTGGAAGGGAAGCACGTGTGTGAAGATCTCAACTCTGCAATAAACTCACACTTTTAGCTTAGAATTGTTTGATTTTCATATGAAATCTTTATTTGCATTTGAGTGTTTTCCACATCAGGAGGAATAAATTACCTAATTTCCTATTCCAAATACTACACATGATTATCACTGACTCTCAGTTGTGGCTATTTTTATTACTACTATTATCAACATCTTTATTTATATCCTACCTTTTACCCCGGAACCTCAAGTGGCTTAGAACATAAAAACAACTACAATACGGATAACAGCATACAAAAGATTATCATTAAAATGTAATTAAGCTATATTTAACTTAAAAAAATACATTTAGAAAAGATAAAAAGCAGTAAAGCACACTGTTAAAATTGCTTTCTTTAAAAATAGTTCTTGAAAGATTGTCAGAATTATAGAAGTCTTTCCCAGCCATCTTAGTGACAACAAGGGAGGGGTCATTCTAGTCACCCTAGAAAGAGTTCTGAACCTAGGAGAAAGGTCCTCTTGCATTACAATCAGATGTGCCTATGTGGGTGACAGGACCAAGAGAAGAGCCTTTTCTGAAGATCTCGAAGGTGGACCTTCAGGTAGCTTGAAGCTAAACCTTTATAAGATTAAAGCTAGCACTTTGAATTGTGCCTGAAAACAGACAAGTAGCCAGTGGAACTGTTGCAACCAAGGCATTGTGTGCTCCTTATAATGAGACCTGTTAACTATCTGGTTGCAGGTTTTGGGGCCTGCTGAGGTTTCCAAACACTTCTCAAAAACAATCTCACATGGAGCACGTTAGAGTGACACAATCAAGATGTAACTAAGGCTATACAGTGGTTATATATTCCTCTAGCATCTGATGCTTATGTTTCTGAGTATCTTTTTCTGGGGAACAGGAGTGGGAAGGTACTGCGGCACTCATGCCCTTCTTGTAGGCTTCCATAGGCACCTCATTAACCATTGCTCATTGATAAAATCCAGCAAGGCTATTTCCTCTGTTCTTATGAAGGGCATTTCTTCTATCACTTTGGTCTGACTTTCATTTCCACCTTTGCAGCAACCGTGTGACTGGAGTCTACGAGCTCAGCCTTTGTCGGGTTGCCGATGCTGGCAGTCCAGGTGAGAAACTCCTCATTACTTCAGGTTTCACTTTAGGAAATAGCTGTTAGGAGTCCTAATTAGCTTTACCGTTATGACAACTCTGTAGGAGATACTGGAAGGAAAGTTTGGAGGTTAAGGACAGGACAGACTTACTGTTGCTATAACACAATTGATTTTATTTGAGTGAATGCTAAGTGTTCTGTTACCTCTTAATTCCTTAATCATAAACACCTGCAGTGGGATTTCTCTGTGTAGGGACAGAGAATCAACAGCCTGTAGTTAGCAACTTGTTTACCTGTGATCAAAACTCCAGGCTCCAGGACAACCATAATTGGAGTGTATCTAAAACTGATAAATTAAACATGTTCTGCAGATTGGGCATGAGCAGTGCTAAATAATGAAAACCATTTACAGATTTTATGATATCAAGTGGTATCAAAGTGCTACAAATCAATAAGTAAATGAAGAAATTACACTTGAAATATTTCCAAACACAGGGATGCAAAGGAGACGAAGGCGTGTACTCGACACATCTGTGGCGTATGTGCGAGGCGAGGAGAACCTGGCAGGCTGGCGGCCTCGTAGCGACAGCCTGATCTTGGATCATCAGTGGGAGCTGGAGAAACTGAGCCTCTTGCAGGAAGTAAGACTCAAGCCCTGAGATTCTGTAACTCACTTTTTCACATCAGTATATCCATAATCATGTAAATAGGATCAGGTGTGGGGGAATTTAGGAAAAAGAATAAACTGGGCACAAGGAAATTTCTGCATATACATCTTATTCAAATGGAAGAGAGAAACTCTGGCCCACAGATATAGAGAGACTTGACCATCTGCAATACCTGACTGGCAAAGGCATTCTAAAAGAATTATTATGTGCTCTAAAACCAGCATCCATATTCAGTCATGCTTATGTCTCATTGAAATTAATACACATCTGGTCATGTCTAACTAATCCTGCAGATTTCAGTGGGAATTGAGCATAGTTCTCTGTAGGCTGTGCTACCCAATCCCATGCATGTTTTCTTGGAAGTAAGACCCACTGAATTTCATGGGACTTATCCATAGCTACATAGATATAGTATTTACTTCTGAGAAAACATGCATCATGAAGGTTGTACACAGAATAGCATAAGGTAACTCCTCAACCCACAGAGATGACATTCTCCAAACATGCCCACTCATTCTCATATCTTTGCAACTGTGGGTCATGCATATTAGTTTCAGATTATGGAGCTTCCCTGTCTGCAGTGGGGATGTTTGGGGAGGTATTTACTGAATCCAGCTGGAAATATTGCATAGGCAGAAGCCATGCTCCTTTCCTTCCTTCCCTACTGAGAATGATATGGGAAGCATTACAAACACCGAATTGTGTTGTTATATCTACACAGGGCAGAGCTAGGAAAAATCATACAAGTACCTCTAGGAATTAAAGCCTCCAGGCACTAGTATAAGGGAAAATAGTTGCTAAGATATAAGATTTTATACAGTAATTACTTTTTTGAATTCCTTACCTCAGTAAGCTGTGCCTTACTGTGCAGGCTGCTTCAGGTGCCACAGAGATTAATTTGGGGGAAGAAGCTATGGCCATTTCCTTTGTAGTGATATACATGCTATTTTCTGCATAGAGATTGGTCTCTGCATGAAATGATTCCCTGTTTGTGCATGTGGTCCAAATGGTCCAAACCTGTCAGGGTGTGTTTCTTTCTGCAGGTTGAGAAAACGAGACATTACCTGCTGTTGCGTGAGAAGTTAGAGACAACTCAGCGCTTAGGTCTTGATTCCCTATCATCAAGCTCCAGTGAAGACTCTGATTCCCGAAGCACATCTTGTGTTTCATCTCCTATCTCAGCAGATGGTACTCCAGAAGGAAGGACTTTACCCCTGGACATGCCCAGTGAGAGGCAGAAAGAGCTTGCAGTCAAGGTATAAGAAGTGGGATAACTCCGTGCCAGTTTCCAGCAGGCGTGTGTTTGGCTTTCTTTGCATTAGGCAAACGCTAAGATGGATGTTGCTATGTCTGCATTCCCATAATGCTTAAACTGGAAACAACCAGATAGTGGCTGTGAGTCCCATAATTATCATTTTGTTTTGGTCATCTCTGAGTGCAAGTAAAAGCTAGACAAGATTTCTACCAAAATGGAATTAAGGTCTTGCTATAATGCTCTCTAGTCTTTTGACATACATAGTGGCATTTGTCATGGAAAGGACACAGCAGCCAAGAGGCTAAACAACAACTTTATTGTCAGCAAGGTGCTGACTCCACCAATATAAAACTAAGTCCAGTGCCACCTTGTGACTGCACTGTATAGTGACATTATCTGCACACATCAGTGACAGTACTGTTGAAACTTATTGGAACATTCCTGTGAGTGAATTTTAAACACGAAACATTTCACATTCAAAGAAGCAGGGACACAATTTCTGGCTAGAAGGTTATCCTGTAGAATCAAGTTAGCATCACAAGTAATTCTGCTCTAGTCATGGTCGAATCACTGTTTTATGATGTGGAACTTTATTTTCCTCTCTCTCTTTTCTGCAGTGTTTGCGCCTCCTTACACACACATTCAACAGAGAGTACAGTCATAGCCATGTCTGTGTTAGTGCAAGTGAGAGCAAGGTAAGAGAAATTCCACGCTTCCAGTTTTGGCCCTCTCACTAGCCAAAGAGATGGGAAAGTAATTGTTCTATTGGCATGAATGTTATGAAATTGTACTCAGTGGCTAAAGGGAGAAGAGTCAGGCGACACTTTTCTTTCAGAAACAGAAAGTTGCAAAGCATCGAAGCTTAATTCAGGATGAACCTTGGTGGCAGATGGAACAGTTTTTCAAAATATAATATGAGCATCTGTCTCATTTTGGGAAAAGCCAAGAAAAGGAGATTGGAATGGGAACTGCTTTGTAATGGAAGGGAGAGAATAATGTGGCCTGAATTCCCATACTGTTCTGTAATTTGATTCAGTGGTTTCTGAATACAGAAGTCTTGTAAATAAAATTTCAGTGTGAAAAAGCACCCCATAACTATTTGCTTCCTTGGAGACATGCCACATGTGGGGCAAAGATGGGCACAGGTACCTCAAATGCACATTATTTCCAACCACCGTAAATTTGTCTATTGTCCTCCTGCCCTTTCTCAGTTTTTCTCATCCCCAGACTATCAAATACATGTTTGCTCAGAAGTAAGACCCAGTATATTCAGTGGGACTTACTCTCAGGTAAGTTAACATCACATTGCAGCCCAATTTTAGGAATCACTGTCACTTGCTACCTGAGATATCCAGATGGTGCACTCTCCTTTCCTAATGACCCATTGTGCAAGTGGGTGCACTTTTTCCAGGGTCACCCACAGAAGAGATAGCAGTAGGAGGGAGGGAGGGAGATGTGACAGTAGCAAGTGGAGAAGACTTCCACCTCTGAGCATCCTGTTTCTCTAGTGTCTGGTTTCTTGGAAAGTGGTACCTTCAGAATGAAGGAACTTTAGAAGAAGTGGCTTGAGCATTTTTCCATGCCATGGGTAGGGTGATTGTCCAAGCCACTTTTCCCAGAGCACTTTGTCTCTGAGGACAGCTCTCCCCTTCCAAAAGCTATGCACTGGAAAAGCAGGATGCTTTTCAGCTTGGCAGCCTTCTTCTCCCACCACAGAAACCAAATTGCTTTTCCTGACCCCAGCATCTCCACCTCTGTGATTATGCCAGTGTTAAGCCAACAGAATTTTGGCCTGATATATTGAAAGATGTCACGGATTGGATTTGGGACCTTTTGCACATAAAATAGCTGTTTTGCACCACTGAGCTATAGCCTATTCCCATATGGCTTGGTGGAGGAAAGGGGTGAGAAAGTATACCCCATAGATCACATAAAGCTACAACAGAAGCCCCTCAAGTCCCATTGGGTGAAAAATCTCCTGGGAAAAAAACCCTCGAAATAAGACCAGTCTTGCAGGCATCCAGGAGTGGTAAAATAGCTACAAAAGTACCCCCCTCAAAATGCTGCTGAAACCTCAAAAGTCATGACCAGATAGGATTACTCTAGCATTTACTGGCTAAATTTCAGCCTTAAATTATTGAGTGCAGCCCTTTGCAGGGGCAGAAGTTCACCCAGTTGCCACTTTGATATGTATAGATTACTTGGCCAAAGGCAAGAGTAACCTACACACAGCCAAGGACCAGATTCTGGTTTCCCTAACAACAATGAAATCCCATCAGATTTGAAAATGTTCCTCATCCTGAGAATAGGAAATATTCTATATGTCCTCTGTTGTTGTAAAGGAAGCAAGCCCAGTGACGGATTCTTTTTATGCAGCTGTCTGAAATGTCAGTGACTCTGATGAGAGACCCTTCCATGCCAGCTCTCGGTGGCAATACTTTGACCCCCTCTTCCACTTGCCCATCACTGGTTGAAGGACGATATACAGCGACAGAGGCCAGGTAAGACAGGTGGCATAAGTTAGAGTTTTAAGCCTGCTTCACAATCATAGTCATATGAGCAGTTTCAGAACTTTTGTCACCTCTATTATTAAGAAGAGAGGGAGTGGCGAACTACCTAAGATGGTGGACACATAACTTGAATGCTGTAGTAATTAATACATTCACAATTCTTAAAAAAGTGTTAATACCTGATTCTAACATAGAACTTAGGACAGAAATAGGAACATACCACATGGTGCATTAATTTGACTCTCCTATTAAATGATGCTTTCAAATGTAACATTGTAGAAGCTATTCATCTTTTTTATGCTGAAAATCAGTCCACTGAAGCTACAGAAACTCTTCTGTGGAACACCAAAAAATCAGTTTTAAGGTTTTGGGTTTTTTTAACCAAGAAGGAACCAGATTTTAAAAATCTTATTAAGCCAAAAGGGAATATTTTATTTGTTTATTCATTTCTAACAGAAATTTTAAAAATTGTCTCAACAGTATAAAATGACTAATAACCTGCAAATTTTATTTGATCTCTCTGGAAAGAAAGGTGAATTGGATGAATCAGGGTTTTTTTAATTGAACATCACTACAATATACTGAAGCCTACTTTTATGAATTCAGCAATAAAAAATCCAAATTACTTGCAAGAAGGGTAAAAGAAAAGCAGAAGAAAGGTGAATTTTTCTGTTAAATTGCCAGATGGTTCAATTACAACTTCTTTTCATCAAACATCTTCCACAATTTTTATTGTGCTTTCTACAAATCAGAACAACCCACTAGCTTAGATGCTCATGAATTTATTAAATCCCTGAAACTAAGCAGATTGAATGATGCTCATAATTCCTTCCTTAATAATCCAATTTTTGATGAAGAAATCAAATGGCTATCAACATCATCAAGCCAGCTGATGGCTTCACAAGAGAGTTGCTCTTGCAACTGGATTTGATTGAATCATGAAATCACAGAGCTGAAGGAGACCACAAGGGCCATCAAGTCCAAGCCCTTCCTATTCGGGAATACACAAAGCATTTCTGAAAGATGGCCAACCAGCCTCTGTTTAAAAACCTCCAAAAAAGGAGCCTCCATCACACTCCAAGGTAGTATATTTACTGTCAAACTGCTCTTATCCTCAAGAAGCAGTCCCTAATGTTTAGATGGAATCTCTTTTCCTGAAATGTGAAGCAGTCATTGTTCCATGTGCTAGTCTCTGGGGCAACAGAAAACAGGCTTGCTGCATCTTCCATATGACATCCTTCAAATATTTAAACATAGCTATCATGTCACCTCTTTACCTTCCCTTCTCCATGCTAAACATATCCAGCTCCCTAAGCCGCTCCTCATAGGGCATAGTTTCCAGGCCTTTTATCATTTTGGTCACTGTCTTCTGGACACGTTCCAGCTTGTCAATATCCTTACTGAATTGTGGTGTCCAGAACTGGACACAGTATTCTAGGTGAGGTCCGACCAGAGCAGAATTGCACCTAATTGATTTCAAATTAAACAGATTATTTCCTTAGCTTACTGTCTCATGTCAAAGGGAGAAATTCTCCATTCTCTTACCATATTTGACTCTTTTTTCACTGATTCTAAAGGAAGAGCAACAGAATAATATTGTTTGTTCAATTAAAATACAGTGATGGGAAATGATCTGAAGAGACTGGGGAACTGGAACTCCAAACTAAAATCCCAAACTCTTGCCACTCCTCCTTATAAATCTAGGTCAGCTTACATGGTAATAAAGAAAATATTCAAAAAATGATTCATCAATGGTACTTCATCCCCACTAAACTTGCTTTAATGTCAGAGGGCTTTTCGCTCGTCTGTTGGATGGATTGTTCAAAGAAAGGCACATATATGCACGTGTGGATTTGCTGTCCCGTGGCTTATATCTTTGGGCGCAAGTA
Organism: Iguana delicatissima; assembly: GCA_948472985.1. Taxonomy (NCBI): domain Eukaryota; kingdom Metazoa; phylum Chordata; class Lepidosauria; order Squamata; family Iguanidae; genus Iguana; species Iguana delicatissima. The sequence goes on from CAOKZL010001296.1 coordinate 587,345, forward strand.
TTAAAACAGACCTCAAGTGATACAAGTCAGACATTAAAATTCTGTCCCAAATTGTTACTTCTCTCTATATTCTCTCAAGAAAATACTAACTTAAAGCACAAAAACCTGATTTCACTCCCATTAGCTATTGCTTGTACTGAAATCACTAGGGGTTGGAAAACTCAAAGTAATCTCAACATAGGCTATTTCTGCATATACTGTTATAGTGCTATTATTCCACTTTCAATATCCTATGGAATCCTGGGGTTTGCAGTTTAGGGAGGGGCTTTTAGAATTTTCAGCTAGAATGCCCTATGACCTCAGTAAAGTACAAACCCCAGAAGTCCAGAGGATATTGAAAGTGGATTAATAGCACTATAACAGTGTAGGCTTCAGAAACGGCCATAGATACTTGGTGGAAAAAAATATAGAACTTGATCTTGATGGAAAAACTATTGCATGCTAATTGGATATCCGAAGAAATGGAAAACAGATGCTTTTCTAAACCACTGGTTTCCTTCAGTTTTTGTTAATAAATAATGAAATGTTCACCTTGCCTTCTTGTCAGATACGCTTACGGTCAGACCTCCTGGATGCACATGCAACTTAAATTACTGACAACTTACTTATTTTTTTTTTTTTTGGTAACTTTCTGACTCTCAATAATTTGAACAAAAGAATAACTGGGAAATGCAGCTGTCAGTTTAATTTTTTTTATTGTTAAATCTCTCTTTAATTGTTATTGATTTGTTTGTTCTTATATGCTTTCATGTTAATGTTATATATACTGTTACATTCTAATGCATTCTTAAGATAAAGTGTTTTTAAAAACGTCAAGATGTAATGAAGCTTCATATCTGCCTTTCTCCTGCAGACCACTCCAGCTCTCTTCCAGGGTGGAAAGCCCTGAATCTGAGCCCACAATTGAAGGAGAACAGAAGAAGTCCCCAACCTGTGGGCCCGAGGATGAAAAGGAGACCCAGCGCCTTTTGGTCCCTGACATTCAAGAGATTCGAGTCAGGTACTAATTGTGGGCTAGTGGCTAAGGCAAAGGATTTCTTGTGGTGTCTTCAAACCACCTCTTTCAGTACAGCAACTCCTTGAAGAGTAGACAGAGTAGACATCTTGCAGACAGTGAGGGAGCAGACTCACTATGGAAAAAATCCCTGTTGTTAGTGACAGGTAGCTCCTCACCCCTAGTTTAGTTTGTAATTTTGCTCAGCAGACAGAGGTATTTCCCCAGCACATTGAAACAGAGTTCAGTTCTATTGTAAGACCATTACAAGGCGAAATCAACCTCCATTATGCTTTTGCTATTGCTGAATTTCTGCCCCCTGTGTCCAGTCCTTGCCATCTTCTCTCCCCTCTCCCAACTTCCTGTTCTTCTTTGGCACATGGAACCTTGCAGTGACAGGGACCCATTTATTATAGGAGATGCTAGGATGTGGCCTTACCGTCAGGAAGTTAATTTTAAGAAGTGCTTGAAGTCAGAGGTGTCTCAGCTCCCTTCTCTTTTAGGCCAGTCTTTCTTGGCTTGTGGTCTTAGAGGGCTATGAGGAATATGTTTTGGCCAAAAGTTAAAGGATTCATAGCCTTCGTTAAAACTGCCCTACCTCACACAGCCCCCATAATTAGAACACTGATTTTGTGACTGTTCACTTCAAGGAAAGAGAAAGAGAACACTAATCTCCAATGAGAAAATAAATTTACAGGTAAGCCTGTGAGTCTTTCACATTCCCACCTAGTTGTTACTTTTCCTCTCAGCTCAGCACTGATCTGTTAGGAATACCCTAAATGAGAAACCTAAACCTTTATGGTTATGCTGTTGTTAATAATGTAGACCATAGCAATAGTGGAACTACACCAAGGAGATGGGGATGGAGTGGCACAGGCAGCAATTCTGCTAGTAGTACATGTGAATGACCAAGAAGGAAGCCCAAGAAGGAAGAGTTGAGTTTGCCGAAGTGTGCAACAACGCTGGCCCTTTCTGCACAAGGGAGATACATCACTGTGGCATCATTGTGTCTGGAATACATCCACACGTCAAACTGGTTTGATGTTGTTCTCTTGTAGCTCATTCTGCATGTGTTTAGCTGTTAAAGTGGTTCACATAGTTGTGAAACCGGTGTAATGTAAAAATGGAAAAAGTCCGAAGCAAATCAACCAAAACGGTTCACAGCATTTTTTCCTACATGCGGAAGCGCTACATCGATTCACGCCACAAAAGTGGGCATTAAATTGACCAATCAGTGGTGGCAAAGTGGACTGAAGGAGGGAAATAAGAGTTCCAGGGGAATTGACATGCGGAAGCTACAAATGATTTTTTCTGCTTTTCTTTGATAGAAACTGGAGGACATTGGAGTAAAAAACACAACTTATAAAATGCAGTGAAATGTTCCTCCACAAGTGCGGAAATGGCCACTGTGTGGTTATATGCTATTGGCACAGATAATATAATAGACCTTTTATGTGGCCACCAACAAGTGGTTACTGAGCCTAAGGTGTATCACTGTGTGTTATCAGGCAAACAGATTTGTGCATAAGGGAATACCCCCTAATTACTTTTCTCCATTCAAAACACTGCTGAGTATCAGCTAGGAGAGGAGCACTTTCCAGTGACATAGTTCATGGAAGTATATAGCCCAAAACTGTGTACTGTGCCATTTAATATGTGTACCTGTCACTACTGTATGGGATTGCCCAGCAAAGAAGCAAGCAAAATGCACACACATTAACCCACTCCAATGGAGTTTTGACCTCTGGTGCAAGGGTTGGAACAGACTGGTGAATCCACACAAAGGCAAAATTTTTAATGGTATTAAAAGTTTTCAGGCACCAGCATGGTCAAATGTACACTGGGCAGTGTTTGTACAGTTACTAAGAATGTGTCTCTTCTGCAGCCCCATTGTCTCCAGAAAAGGCTATCTACACTTCCTGGAGCCCCATACAAATGGCTGGGTGAAGCGCTATGTGGTGGTGAGACGCCCCTATGTCTACATCTACAACAGCGATAAGGACTTGGTGGAGAGGGCAGTTCTCAATCTCTCATCAGCTCAGGTGGAATACAGTGAGGACCAGCAGGCCATGCTGAAAGTAAGGAAAATTCAGAGATTAGGCAAAATGAGAGAGGCCACAGCCTGACCTGATTATTAGAGTGTTGAAGATGGAGTTGTGACAGAAATAAGAGACCATAGCAGTGGTCCTTCCAGAAGTCCAAAAGACTTCAAAATTCAGAAAAAGGGATGACAACAGAATCTAAGAGAATTTAGAAGCTAAATTTTGACCAGATTTGTTTTTGAACCAGCTGCATCTAGCCTCCTTGTTGGTTTCCCATGGCTTTGCTCAAGGAGGTACCACATATGATGGTTTTACATGCTACCTTCTCTTGAGTGCCTTCTGGTGCTGCTAATTAGGGTAGACTGCAGTTGCTAAATATGTTTGAAAACTATGCTTACTACATATAAAACTACCATATTTTGCAGCAGTTGCAGGTTTTGTTGCAAATTTGCTGTGCCACAAACAGTCCAGTGAACCAAAGACATATCCTTCATGATCTTAGGTGTGCTTCACAGGATGCTCTTTCTTAGGTTCATTAACAGCCACGGCTTGATTTTGAAGCTTTCCCTGAGAATAAAGAGACGTGTGCACACACACATGCACACACTTTCCTCGGGGCATGTAAAAACATAGGTGTTATGCAATCTTGACCAAAATATGTAAGCAGGAATGTAACATATGCTGCACCAAGAGTATTTTAAATGTAAAGAGGATCTGAGTTTAAGACATTAAGTGGATAGAGATAATACTTTGGTTTCAGGTAAATATTCTGTTCCTTAGAACTGATAGTTGTAAACACATTGCAAAACTAATGATCCTCAGGCTGAGGACAGATTTCTGTCCTGTTCTGTTAAACATTAACAAAGATTTCTGCATTTGCAAAACTGCATGGCAGTGTGAGTGTTTACAAATATTTACATTATTTGGAGACAGAGAGGGTCACATTTTCTAAAGGGCTATTGCCACAGTATCCAGCATAGATTCTAAAGTGGTCTAGTCTATTATGCTTTCACTTACTGGATTCTACTGCATTCCTCTCTTCATCCTCCTTCTCTATTACTAGCTCTCAGATTCATCTCTCTCTCTCTCTTAGACCCCCAACACATTTGCAGTGTGCACTGAGCATCGTGGGATCCTGCTGCAGGCAAGCAATGACAAGGATATGCATGACTGGCTGTATGCCTTCAACCCTCTTTTGGCTGGCTCAATAAGGTAACCGAACAACTTAAAAGCCATTCTCTAGAATGAGACATGGTTGTTGTGTGCCTTCCAAGTCATTTCTGACTTATGGTGACCGTAGGGCAAGCCTTTCAGGGGGTTTTCTTGACAGAATTTGTTCAGAGGGGTTTGCCCTTGTCCTCCTCCAAGGCTGAGAGGCTGTGACTTGCCCAAGGTCATCCAGTGCATTTCCATAGCCAAGTAGATGATTTGAATTCTGTGTCTCCCAGAGTCTTAGTCCAGGACTCAAACTAATATACCATACTGGCTCTTAGAATGAGAGGAGCATTCACTAATGCAGTGTTTCTGTATCACAAATATCTTCAGAGCTGAAGGCCTTCTGCTCAGCTCAGTACAGTTGTGTGTGTTTAAGCAAGTTAAGCAGTGGTGTCATTCAGCCAGTTTGCACTAGTTGGCTCCAATTGGTTATTAAAATTGTTAAAAGACACGGAGGCTGGGAAGGTTAAAAGAAGAGACAGGAGCAGAGATTGAAGTAGATGAGGAGGATGGAGAAGTGAGAGGGTCTGAGAGAGGGAAAGGCTGGTTCTTCATTATTTTAAATGACACCACTGAAGTTAGGGGTCTGAAGAGAAATTTCTCTCTACTTTCCCTCACCATCCTTCACTTATCTTATTTCATGCTTTCCCCAACAGGTCCAAGCTATCTAGACGGAGAACAGCCCAAACAAGAATTTAGCCCCAAAGAACCACCCACTTCATCAAACAGAGTGAAACACTGGGTGCTGTTCAAGGGTCCCCTTCTTAAAATTGGATCTCTCCTGTCATTCATCTCCCAGATGGCTGCACCACAGAGTGATCCATCTCAAGTTACAGCTTCATTGGCCAAATTCATTTCTATGGTAACTTTAGAAGCCTGGTATACCCTGAAATTTTTGTGCACATGTGATCTTTCACCCAGCTCTTCACTGGGTGACATATGACCACTAACAAAACAAGAGCTTCTTTTTTTTTTAAAAAGCAACTTCGATTTAAAAAGACAGGGATTTGCAAAAGAGTGCAAGTTATAAATCATGTTACTTAAAAGAGATAAAAATGATAGGATTGTGTGCTGATAAATCATAACTTATTATTGACATTTTAAAAAAAATACTGGGTAGAGCAAGAAAAAGTAGTATGAGATTATATTTATAAAGTATTTATTTCTATTTACTTCACTGGAAAATGTACATTCTGTTTATGATGTGTTGTTTTCCACACCTGCGCACATATGTGATGCTGCATCATATTTCTGATAAAGGAAAAGATGTGGAAGTGAGCCTGAGAGGGCCCCATCAGCCATTGTGTGAAGCTACCATTCGCCCTCATTTCAAACACTATACTTGCTGCCAGGCTGCTTGTTTTTCTTTTTCTTTTTCCCACAGTCACCTGAGTTTGTTTCACTTGGCTAAGGGCTGAAGCAGATGTTACATCCAAAAGTGTCCAACATTCCTCCAAAATGCTTACTTTGCCCCCCCCCCATGAGAAGCAATTTCAGGAGGCTGTGCTTGGGAGTAAAGAAACAGCAATGGCAGTTGCACTTAATTCTTTCTTCACTAGCTATATTTTCCTTGGAATTATTTCTCCCATCTCCACCACCTAGCTGCTGTTTCCCTGTTTAGTAAAAAAAGATTAGGAATCCTATGGGAGAGAAAGCAGCAGAATAAAAGATGGGTGGGGAAAATGTGATGCATTCTTGATCCCCAACTTTTCACAGTGTTGATTTTCATTTTTTAAGCCTGTCACTTTATTTCTTAACATGCATTTCCATGTAACTTTGAGATTGACATTCATTCTTCTGAAGCCAGTTGAGTGGGGTATTGGAGGTAATTTCACATGATTTCTAGCAAAGGAATGCTGGGATGGATTCTTTCCACACCAACCAAGGCAGACATATGGGTTGCTTTGCATCATTCATGTCACAGGCAACATTCATCAGTTTCCTGTGACACAACAATATTCTACACAGCAACCAGAATAGTGAGGGAAGAATTGCATTTTCCATGGTATAGAATATAAGTATTCCCAATGCTTAGGGAGAAAAAAAAAATCTGGAGAACAGAAGTACAACCTCAAGGAGAGGTGACTCACGTCCCACCGACAAATGAAAAATAACTGTGTCTTTATTGCACTTAGAACTGATTGTCTGAAAACTGATTTATGAGAAAATTAGGTTTGAAGTAGATGGTGGGTATATAGCAAGAATGAAAAGACCCTAGACTATGGATGGAAAAGTGTGATATCAAATGGGCACTTCTCTTCATTGTTGTATCAGGTGATGCTTTTAACCACTAAATACACCTGCACCACACATCTTTATTTTCTTTCTCTGAAGTATTAGAATTCTGAGTAGAATGTAAAAGATTACCTTTGCGCAAAATTTTTTAGAATGCCCTTAACTGCAAAGGTTTGTGTGTTAACTCAAAGCTCTCCCTTTTTCAGATTTTTTTAAAATTGGGTGCCTATGGAAACTCAATCTTAGACAAATTCATGGGAGCCTCCAATCTTCTCTTTGTGTCTCCTTGCTCTCCCTCGCTGCAAGCCTTAGTTCACACAGTACAGCTACACTCTGGTCTGGTTGTTTCTCACTTTTCCAACTTTTTTTCCCCTGTTATGTCTGTTTGGTCTTCTGTGTGATGCTCAGATGAAACAGTCCATGCAGTGATATTTCTTTTGAATTCCATTTTTCTTGTGCTGTGAAGAGAAATATGGAAACAGAAGAGAGGAATCCAGAGATAATCCATGGACCTAGTAGGCAATATGTCACCCAAAAATTAGAAGATAACATCTCACCTCACTCAGAATGGTGGATGAACCCCTTCTAAATAAATTAAGGAGGCTGGTCCAAGTGGTCCTGGTGTGTATAATCTTTTAAACCACAAGATTACTGGCTAGAATAAAATATGGCAGCCTGAGTCATCTGATTACCTGGCCAGTAGGACATAACGTAACTGAGTGGTATTTTACTTCATTCTTTGTTACTAGTTTTTTTCTTATTATCCCCCTTAAAATGGCATGTCATTCCATCTTTCTCCAACTTTCATTCTGACTTACAGATCCAAGGAACAACAAAAGTTTGAAGGGCTAGTTCTCTCCAGGGACTAATATTTTACTAGATCAGTCCTGGTCTTTTCTGGTACTGGCATCTCTTTCAAAAACTATCTTAAACCCATTTCTGTATTTTAAGAAATTACATGCCAAGTGTCTGAAGGAAGTGCTTTCCTGTCCAGAGGTTAGTTCTTCAAAATCAGTGTCCAACTTTATTTGCATAAACAATGCTATTTTACATCCCAGTGAAGATTACCCACACAAGAGGCTGTCAAGTGATAATTCTGTTTATTTATTTTAATATGCATGGTTTACTTTTCCTGAATGAAAAAAAAGTGGGCATTTTTAAAAGAGGCTTAGTGGATGACTTTTTTTCCAGCCTAAGGCTGCTTCCAGACAAGGTGTTTACAGTGGAATTGCTATACCCTCTTCACTTACATTTAATGGTGTGTGTGTTCTACATGGCACAGTCATCCTCTTGTAACATTCCTTTGTTTTCCCAATGCTGCATCCATCTAGTTTCATATAATAAAATATACCAGTTTGGAGGAAGGAGTAAAATAGCAGCAGAAACTCTTCACAGATGCAGATATATCCAAGAGAAGTAGTGTAAGAAAAGTTGTCCATGAGAAAAGTGGAAGGCATGTAGCAGATATCCTTTCTTCTGTTGATCAAGGACTATGTATGTTGTTGGACTCCAATTCCCATCAGCTCCAGTCAGTGCTCATCTCTCCAGACTCCAGTTCCCTGAACTGGCCAGTTGGGAGGGATCATGAGTGTTAGCATTCCATCAGCATCTAGAGGATCATAGGTTCCCCCAGCCCTACTCTATTGATTGCCATTAGCTTCCCTTTGCAGTCATGTAAATGTAATGCAATGCAAATCTTTTCCCATAAAGAGCTTTCCCTTTGGCTTGAATCCATGCCTGTTCTCTTTTTTAAAGCCTATGAATGCATTTAAAGTTTCTGACTCTTGGCATTAGTAGCACTGTAATTAATTGTTTCTTGAACATGCTTTCTCTCAAAATGACTCGCTAACCCGAGTCCACAAATTAGCTGTTAAACAGGAGGGTTCAACTATTGCCCTTAGATACATATTTTCAAAAGTGGTATCTGAATAGAGAGAATTCTGATGAAAACAAAATAATGTCATTATTGTTAGAGACCCCAGTTGTCCTGTTCAGACTTATAGGCATGTCCCAAAGAATATAAAACATTTTAATTTTTATTTTCCTAGAGCTACTTAAGACTCCAGACAAGGGTACTGGGGTTTCTAATAGCAAGAGTGCTAATGCTCCCAAACCTTCTCCAATGCCCCATTAAAATCAGAACACAGTCAGAGATGGTGAGTTGCTGAAAGCAAAAAAATCTCCCTCTTTGAAAAGCAGCTTAAGATTCTTATACCTTCAAGGTCCACAGTCCTGAAAGCTTCTGAAGAAAGGGAGATGGGAAAACATTTGACTCTTGCTGCTTTAAATGTCTGTTTTCCCCCATACACAGCTCAGGTTCTGCTATCAGATCTAAGCAAGGAGAAAGATGCTATTCAAAATAGCCAAACACAGCATAAATTGGGTGGGAAGGGGGCAAGGGGCAGCATAAAAGGACTTCAGCAGGACTTACAGAAAATTTAAAAAGGACATATAGACAGATAAACAGAGAACAGTACAAATATTCTGCTCAGGAGTCTCTAAGTGCATAAGGGAGGGCCCAGAACTGCCCAATGCCCATGTATTTGCTCCATCCCATAGAAGATACTGGGATGTAAACACATACAAAAAAGAGGAGGGGACATAGAAGCTACATTGACATTCTGCTTACGGGGGGGGGAAGCATTCATTTTGAAGCGCTAGCAAACATTGTATGTCTGGAAGCACCCTAAGTCTAAAGATCTGCGTATTATTTCATAATTATTTCTGATCAGTGGAGATTCTTGCTCATTTACTAGTATCTGATCCACTGCCCCCTACTGTACTAACTGAAAACAGTTACATTGACATTAACTGGCATTAGACCAGATGGGTTGAACAAAGTACTTTCACAAACATAATTTGCCGTAAAATGACAGATAGCCATGCTGAAAATATTCTAGGTGACAAATTATGGTTAAGTTTAAACCACAGATATCAGAACCCAATCTTTTAAAAAACACAAGACTTTCAGTGCAATTGTATACATGTTTATTTGGACGTAAGTCTCATTGGTAAGCGTGCATAGCATGGCAAGCTTAGTATCATAATCGTTGATCCACAGAGGATTTTTTCCCCTCCCATCTGAACAGAGGAAGGGTTTCAGGTACAGATGGGATTCATACTGTAAAAGCTTGTGTTCCTATCAAAAATCTGCCTAACTAAACTTCACCACATTTGCTTCAGTAAGGACAATGAGGTTCAGGCCAAAATCAGGAAGCTGTTACAGATTTCATTGTGTTAGTGATAATGAATGAAGAAGTCATTTCAGTATCCCTTCTTGTTAATATTTGTTTTTGACCACTCAAGGGGAAAAAAAAAGTAAGGAAAGTCAGACTGGTACGAGGTATGGCTTAGGTCAGCCAACCTACAGTTCATGTCTCTTGATGGTATCAGTTTTGGGAAACAGTCTTTTCTCTCATTCAGTGTTCTATGTTGCTGGGGCCAGCAAACCTGCAGACAACATGACAGTGAGGGATTAAAAGCTTGACCCAAACTCTTAAAAATCAATGGGAATTTTTGAATCAGAAATTCAGTGCAATGACTGAAGAATAATTGGTGAACTAGGAGTTCAACAAATTGACAGTAGCTTACTTACCATGTTGTTCATCCAACATGATAGTGATCTTCTAGTAGCATGAATACCCATAAAGGATTTCTTTAATACTTTGGAAGAAATAGTAACAGCCAATCAATCATTACAGTTTGTTTAATAATTCTTCACATATTTTCCTTGGCATTCTGAGATACTACTTCATTCATTGCCAAAGTATCAAGTAAGATGCACATTTAACTGGACACCAGATTACCTGAGAAGAGTCTCCACTGATTTATTGTAATTAATCTTAATTTGAGACATAAATATTTTAATTTCATAACACACAGGCCTTTGTTCAGAGGGTTTATAAAATTTTTAATTTAGAAAAATCATCCTATCCTGTAGATAAAGGAACCTATTAAATTCAACATGAAACAGAACTGACTGAGCTTCCAGTTTTACTCTGTTTCATACTGATACTACCATTACATATGAATCGCTGATGGAGGCTGGTGAGATAAAATTATATTGTGTAAGAAAACCATGGTTTAGTATTATGATGTCTTAATACTCTTCCATAGTCCATATTGGTCCGGGATTGATCTTCCATAACTAGATGTGGCACAGTTGTTTTATTTATGTAAACCTCTTTCCTGTTCTAATAAATTAATGTGGGATACCCAAAAGAACAGATGCCCTCTCTGCCACCTTCACTGGAAGGATGGCACATCTTAGCCCAGAAGTAGAACTTGAAAATTATCATAAAGCAACAGACAGGCAGAGAAACAAGTGAAAGAAGCACAATTAGCTAAGAACTGTGGAACTAAGTAGAGATTGCTTACCTCTGTGGTAACATGCAACTGCAACAACACAAGACATTTAACTATTTAATATGCTCTTACTGTCTTTCTGTTGTGTACTGAATGATCTGTATGAAGGATCTCTTTTATTCATGAGCTATGACTCAGTATCAAGATCGTACTTTATAATAACAGATTGTGGTTACATTTTTTTATTTTTTATTAATCTTATTTTGCCTGTGCTTCCATTATCTAGTTTGTCCACATGAGTTCTTCCTGTGACATCATCTCCAAGTGCTGGGAGACCATTTCTCTTGCTTTGTATATATGTGATTGCTGTGGGCACACCTGTTATAAATAACAATACTGAAGTAATGAGTCTAGTTTTCTTGATGTCTTAAATTATGAGTGTTGGAAATTAGGGTCTTGAACTGTTTGTGTACACCTAAGGCATTGTTCAGTTAAAGAAATAAATGTGGCATTTATGCAAATACTGGACAGGGCATCCTTGACCTTTTTGCTTGATCTCTTAATTAAATATTATCTGGTTGATTAAAACTAAACATCATTCAAAATATAATTTGATCTAAAAATAAACAGTGAAGATCTTTCCCCCAGCTTTTACATGCAACATTTAAGGAGTTATATATACAGAATTGCCTTTGTATATCAGCTGGCCAGCTAGTGCCTAAGCAGTTTCCATACCTAATGCACCCCAGATGTGTTACACTAACCTCCCAGCAAGCATGGCCATTGATGGTACCACCTGGGAATGATGGAAGTTCTAGACCAGCATATCTGAAAGGCACTAGACTGGTGAAGGCGGGAAGCAACTGTATTTTGGCTGAAACAACCCTAGCAATTTGTTATGCAGGTAGCCAGCTCGATGTAGTAGTCTGAGTCTCAGACAAAGGTGAACCTCCTTTGAACAAATCTTGCCAAGAAAATCTCATGATGAGGTTGCCTTACGGTTGCTATAAGTCATATAACAACTTGAAGGCAAACAACAACAACGTCATTTTTTGACCTAAAATTATTTCTAAGGTTGTAAGGATGATATTCCACATTTTAGCGTCATTTATTTTACAAATGTCCAACTATCTTCAACCTAATTTTCAAAACAACATAATAGAAGAGAAAATTCAAAATAATTTAAGACAACTGAAATCAACACCAGGCCAATACAGTACATTTATACTCTGTTAAAAGCTTGAGCAAACAAATCTTTCACATAGCACTTAAGAGACAGAAACCAACAAACATGGTTGTGGAAGATATTCCTTATTTGGGATACCAAACTGGCTACTACCCATCCACCTACAACTTCTGAAGCATGAGAATGTACCCACAGCAGCTTCTTAGTTGACAAATTCATAAGGAAGATAGTTAACCCCCCCGTCCCAGCTTGTTCAAAATTATTTCTCTCTTTTTCTATGTAATGGCCTACCTAAAGTTGTGTGCGTGTGTTCTATTATTGAGAAAACTCTTACCGCCAGGAAAAATTGACTTTGTCATAAAACTCCTAACTATGAAAAGATTGTATTGTGTGATGCAACATTTCACACTATTTTCTAGAAGACAGAGTATCTGGCCTCAAAATGGAAGATGGCCATCCCTGTCGTACCCTATGTGGCTCCATTTGTGTCTGATCATCATTAGTAAGGCTGCAAAACAGTGACAATTCCCTATATGTGCAGGAACACACATGAGCTCTATTAGCTTTGACAGTCAGGATCACCCACTGGGAATAAGAGGAGATGCATCTGAACTTGACACAAACACAGCTAATTGTGACGATTGGAATTTACTGAAAAAAAGTCTTCTCAGAAGGATGCATATACATCATGCTAGATTTGCAAATTCGGAATGATTCTTATTGGTCATTTAATCCCACTGGCATGCATTTTGATAGTTATACAGTTGGCCCTCCAGTTTCGCTGTGGTTGGGGAACAGGACTCTCACAGAAGTGGAAATATCACAAATATCAAAATGTATGTATGTATCTATGGTAAGAGGGCTCAGGCACAGTAGAAAGAATAGGCACACAGGGTCAAAATCAGGTCCAGGAAAGGAGAGGGAAAGAGAGTGGGTCAGTGTGGTGGCCCTATACTTCCTCTCTCTTGCCCATTTCCTTCCTTGGGTGTGGGCTGGCATTGCGTTTGTGGTGCTCTAGAGGACCAGAGGCAGGTTTTTAAAGGGCTGCATGGTCTGATCAGAGCTGCCGAGAGGTAAGGTTCCCCCAGAAAAGAAGCACTTGAAGTGGGATGGGGCAGGAGTTGAAGAAACTTGCAAATATTCAAGTCAGTGAAAATCAAACTCACAAATACCTAAGTATGTTTCTATAAGGAAGAAGAAACAGTTCTTAGCAGGGACACAGATTTTTCGGTTTGGGGAGGGGGACAAATTTAGAAAAAGGAAGCTGTGAAGTGGTCTTTTGAAGGTGTTTGGAAAAGTTAATGGTACATGCAGAAGCAACACAGCTTGAGAAAGTTACTTTTGGTGACAATTTCCAGAATTCCCTGGATCCTGAATGAGAAATTCCTGAATGAGAAATTCAAGGCATTTTGTAAAAAAAAAAGCAACTTTTTCAGCCTTTTCAGACACAGTAAGGATCATCAATATGGATGCAACTTCAAGACAAAAAAGATGACCCACTGGTTTCCTACAGGCAGTTATACTCAGATGGAATTGTTTCACCTTAAACGTATTTTTTTGAGTTCAGAATTCTCTGCATGACCTCCTTCACAATGAACAATAAAATTCTGTCTCTGAAGAACTCTCTATTTATACACATAAATAGAGATGGGGTTTCAAAACATAACATAGCACCAAAAACTGCTCCTCATCAAATTTTTACAGACAAAGCTCCCACTGCGATTTTTAAAATTGACTCAGTTACAACACTGTTCCCTTGCTGCAAATAAAAACTGGATTGAGGCTTCTTCATAACAGTATGGTGTCAGTTGCAAGGGAAACATTCAAAGCAGAAATTTCAAAACAAATACAGTAGAATCTCGGTTAGCCGACCTTCGTTCATCCAACATTCCGGATTATTCGATGTCGCAGCTGCCTGGGGGCGTAGCTGTAGGCATTTCCACGCCACCAGACACACACCCCGGACACGCCCCCAAAATGGCAGCCGCCACGGGCCTCCAGATTATCCGACATTTTCAGGTATCCAACGATCAGCCTGCCCATTTACGTTGGATAACCGAGACTCTACTGTATATAGTTGTCTTCTTCTATGGCATTTCAATGTAAATGCCAGAATATCCTGATACTGATCAGAAAAATCCTGCTAAATGCCCCCCAGTAGAATTCCATAGAATTCCAGCCTAGTCATGTATGCTGTCTTCAGCTCACTGGAGGCAATGCAGGGAATAAGCGTAACAAATAACGATAAAACACACATTGTATGCAATTCTCTTCCAGCATGACTGAATTCAATTAACATTCCCAGGATGGAAGGGCATGGTGCCACTCTTGTTCCTGAACCCATGACACT